>OY728145.1:1883956172-1885206172 GCA_963277665.1 Viscum album
GTATCATTATAAATAATTATGGAATATGGATTCTAATAATGTTAATAAATTAGAAATAATTAACTTTATATTAATCAATATGAACCAATAACACTATTATGTAACATGTACAAAACAAATGAAATTATTAACACTTGATGATGAAAATAAACTATAAATAACTAAAAATTTATAGTGAATTATTATAAATTAAGTAAGTTAAAGTTATTAAAAATGAATAAGATTCTTAAAATAATTTATCATTATGGTTCTGTTTATTTTATAGTATGCTAAAATGTTTTTCGTAGATGTTGAATATTTATGTAATAGTTTTCCTTGTATCAGTTTTTTATCATTGAGATATATTCCCTATTCAATTTCTTTTTGATATATACTTCTCATTTTTGTACTTCTGTCATAATTATTATTGATTTAAAAGAATTGGAATATACATCTAGTGTTTTATATTTCAAATTATTTTGATTCAAAAATTACCAAAGTAGTAATTGGATTTGTTGAATCAAATATACTTTCACTCAGTAAAAAATTTTACTCAGGAATTTTTTTCTATGTTTGGTTAACTAAACCCTATTGTTTTTTAAAATGGAACACTCTTTTTCCGGAGAAAAAATTGAAAATTTTAATTTAAATATCCTTCTTTAATAAATTTCATTCAATAAAATTATGTTGTTGTTAAGAATAATTCTTATCCTATTTAAATAATATTTTTGATCAATAATATTATTATTTATTCCCATAATTTATTTCATTGATTAAATTGAAATAAAAAATTTATTTCTTCATATTATCTTCAAAATTTTATTTATCTATTTTTTAATAGAAAATTTATTACTTTATTTATGATGTTGGTGTCAATAAAAGGTATTTTAAAATATTAATGTTATTTTAATACCATTATCATATCTTTTATCTTTAATTCCATATTTCCAAAAGAAAAACATTATATATATTAATAATAATCCATTATTGAGAATTATTATAATTTTTTTAGTATTTTTCATTCTGCATTTTAAAAATAGTTTATTGAAATTGACTTGTAACATAATTTTTTATATTGAAAAAAATATATAATTTTTTTTTGATTTAAATTTAATTTTCCACCTTATCTTAAAAATAAATATCCCCTCTACAATATCATTTCAGGAATCACACTCTAAATTATTTTTTTAAATAGTCATTTTGTGTGACTGAATTTCATGTATGAATTGATCTAAATCTTGTGGTAATATTATGAGATACTGCTTCAAAATGTTACGAAAACCTTTTGCATTCTATTAGTTCTTCATGATATGTTTTTTGATAGATTTTATGTGGCACTAGAGATTATTTAATGTTATTATTTTATCGGTGGGGTCCTATATAATAATAAAATGCATCAGTTTAGGTTATATATCTCATGAGATATTTTTAGTAATCTATTATTGAAGCTCACTCCACTCTAGGAATAAAAATATGATTCCTTATAAATGGAATGAGAGGGTATGGAACCTGCAACCGGGACAAGCCTGTGCATGCACAGAAATGCCTTTCCGAATAACCATGCGAAGGCTGAGAGCTGATTTTATGATGAAGCTACTGGGGAGGAGCAGTTCTAAGTAGTTTTTTTGGGTTGTATGTAATGTTTGAAGCCTACAGGAAATGAATTCCTCTAAGGCCTATAGACCATGTAATACTTATGCCTACGAGCCTTGTAGGGTTCCACCTCACCCCTTGAATGGTTGATTATCAAAAATAAATAAAAAATGAAGGCCTTCGGGCCATTGTAGGTATGACCTATAAACTATTTTAAGGGACATTAAACAAATATATATTTTAAAATTACACTATGGACTATAGTATACACCACACGTAACATCAATCCTAGACAAACAATGAAATGTTATTATTTAAATGACATTAAAAACCATGTTTTTTAATTGAAGACCACGAATAATATTAACTTAATTATGAAATAAATTAAACATTCATATTAATTATAAATTCATTGATTATTTATTAAGAAATAATTAATCAACTTTCATTAGAGTTATTTTATGCTTTTAAAATATGTTTTCTTTAAAAATGATTTTAATTTTTTCTTATTTGGAAGTATTATAGGTAACTTTTGAGATTTATAAAAAAAAATTTATAAAACTAATATCCTTTTTGAAATAATAATATCAAAATTAACTTACTGTGGAATTTTATAGATTATTATGAAATTAATGAATTTTTAAGGAATATTTAAAAAATATTGATTTTTATTGAAAACTGTATTTTTATTTACAGAATTTACGTAGTTTCATTTATTAAAATAAATAAAAAATAAAAAAACTATTTTATATTTTCAATATTCTAATTATTTTCATTGGAATCATATTTATGATATAATTTTTTATAAAGCATTTATATTCATAAAAGGCATTTTTCTTATAACCTATTTTTATGAAAACAATGTTCTTTTATATTAATAAATAAAATTCATCACTATCGGTGAAGGATTTCAATGAAATGAATTTATTTTATATTCAATCAAATTTTTTAAAACTATTCTAATATTTTACTATGCATAGAATAAGAATAAATCTAGTGTTACACTTAAAAACGTTATTTTTCTAAAGATAAGTTTTCATCATATTTTGTACACCTATTTCCCAATTAATTAATTTTTATTATAGATATTGAATTTGATAAATTTAATTCCATATTTGTAATTATTGTTTTCCAATATGGAAAATAATTCATTTTTCCCCTGTTAGGATAAGTAACTATGGTAAAATCTATAAACTTGGTAAAGGGTAATTTTGGTTAATATAGGTTAAAACTAAATTAATTATTAATGATTTCAATTCCACCATTATCACCTTAGGCTCAAAATTTATATTTTTATTGAAAATTTTCTCTATAAATGACTTATATAGTATTTAATGCACAAAATGTCACATAATGATACTCTATTTGTTTTAAATATCTATTATGTATCCACATAGAAGGAAAAGAATGTTAAGGTTTAATATAAATTTACATTCTCATATAAATTAAATTTTTCTTAGGGTGAATTTTTCTTTCTAATTTTTATGAATTATATAGTTTCTATAAATAATTTTTGAAATAATGACACAATATTTATGTAATTATTAGAAAATAAAAATAAACAATATTTAAAATAATTAAAGAAATTTAATTTTCCTGATTTATAGTGTTCTAAAATTTTTTATAGAATAATATAAAATATTAGGGTTCTATTAAATAATTATAATATAATTCCAAAAATAAATTATTTATTTTAAGTCAAATTAATAAATAGTGTTAAAATTGAAATTATTGATAAATAATAAAAATATATTTAAAAATATAAAATATTTAAATATGACCTAAAATATAATAAAGGATATAAAATTTTATCCCTTGTACATTTATAATCCAATTTTTATCATATATATAAAATTTTAACACATTAATATTGAATAAGATGTTACCACGGTTTAAGTTAAAATCGGTTAACTATCTGATTAACGAAAATATAAGGTTTAAAACTCCACTTAAACCTATCAAAATTATATTGTTTGATGGGATTAATGTCACATGCTAGTTTGGGTATTCCAAAAATACCAACCCTAAGTTCCTTGAGAAGAGATCCAAATGAGTTCTTCTAAATATATCGTAATCACCTTAACCAATGACTTTATATTTTCTTCTTATTTTACCTCATCTAAATATAATTTATTTTTATTAAAATTATAAAATAAGTATTATAAATATATTTAAATTATATCATGATTTTAAATCCACACTAGATATCATCATTCCCCATCAAATGGGTAGTGAAAGTATCACCCGTGCATAAGTATAGTTTATCTTCTCCACATAGCAATACAATTCATTTTTTATCACCATATTTTAAGGATGTTAATTATGGAGGGATTAATATCTATATATAATAATTATTACATAATTAAAATCCTTATTATTAAGGTCATGTTTATCATTTTACCTTCCAAACCATTGGGAGATAATAACATTTCTTGTGCATATGTGTGGACTACCACCTCCACGAAATGATGTTATTCGTTTTTCATTTATATTTTTCTTAGATGTTAATGAAAATGGATTTTATGAAAGAATTTATTTATATGTTTTAATAATTATTTAATATATTTAAATAATCATTTATTATTCCTTTTTTATCCTTTAAAATTTGAAAATTGTGTTCATGTGTACGTAAAACATACCATCTCTATGAACGGTGTAATACATTTTTATATGTATAACATTTAAGTATTAACCTAGGGAAATATATAAGGAATATATCAATTATTTATATCATTATTGAATTTATTTATATTGTGTGACCTCAATCAATGTTCAAATACCAAAACTACCAAACAAAAACATACTTGAAAAAACGATGTAGTTATTACCTGAAATAGCGATTTTGATAAAGAATTGATAATAAATAGTTGATAAAAGATTGTTATTAATTCATATATTGTATGATACATATTATTAAAGTTCAAAAATAAAATTAAAGTAATTATATGGTTATTAAAAATGATTTTTAGAAGATAATAATGACGGCATACCCGACTGGAGGGTTTATTTCATGATCTCATCATTATTCAACATTTTTTATGTTTAAGTATCCACTCAAAGAATTATTCATAATTTCTATCATAAAACCAATATATTTTTAAACAATATTGATTTTAGAGCACATTTCAAGTAATATAACGACATTCTTCTTTCTGTTACTCAAAATGATTGTGAAAATGGTTTTAAGAAAAATTGGCTTTATTCCTCTCTCTGGTCGAAAATCCTTTGTCTTATTTGTCCATGAATTATAAAAATGTTTTAAAAGATATATTTAACATTATAAAATGATTTGTTAAAATAATTTTTAAACTTGTTTTAATTTTTTACAAAGGTTTTTTAAAATTAATATTTTTATTGTTTTCTGAATGGGGAACTTTTATCCTTTTAAAAAGGTGTGAATTCATTTTTTTAAAATTATATGGTAAGAATGAAATTTATGAACACCATAACCAATAAATGATTTTAATATTACTCTAAAATTATTAAAGGATATTTTAAAATAAAAATATTTCAAAAATATTATTTTAAATATTTATGATTTCAAATTATAAATGGTCACTTTCCTCCATAAATTTTCTAGTGATCCATTTATGGTATTCTCATCTATTTCAACATCTATTATTGAATCTTATACTAGGGATATACTCTAATGATACAATACACCTTATTTATCTATATTTTTTTAGATAAGTTTTACTATATATGTACTATTTTTATATCATACTCTATATAACTTTGGATAGTTTATGACTATGTTTGTTGATAGGGAAATAGATTAAATGTTTTTATACTAGGTTTTTAGTAAAAATAATTATGTTACTATGTTTCCTCTATTTCAAATGAAGAAATTATTAGAATTATTATGTGATTTTTAGGTCTTAGAATTAAATATCACCTTGATGTATTGGTGGGTCTCATGATACATACAAGATTTAGTTATAGCTGAGGCCTTACCCATTTATATGATATATATTGGCATGATCCCTTGATGGTATGTTTAAGATGAAGTGGAATAAGGCCTCAATTCTAAGTTTTAGATGTCTGAAATTATGCATCCCATCGTTATTAAATAAGTTATTAATTCCCATGTAATTATTAAAACAGTTTTTATATCCATGGATATGTTTTTATCACATGTGATTATTTATATGGATTATTTAATTTTCATTTTTTTCCATTCATGTTATTCATGACTTATTTTGATTGTGTTATATGAATAACCTTACTGAACATATAGGATCAACCCTTTATTATAAATACTTTCCCAAGATTCAAAGAAATATTTTATCATTGATATTAAAGTAATAATAATCAATTAACATAACATAATTTTGGGGAAACATTAAGTTGTATAGAAAACCTTATTGGATAAAAATTAATTTGACGATTAATATTTTTTAGGATGTTCACCATATTTTAGGTAGCATTTTTGTAATTATATTAATATAGATTTATAAAAAGTAAATCATGCATATTTAGGGACTACTCATTTCATCCAGAAAGGTTGCAGGTCTTAAAACCACAACCAATGAGTGAAAATTGTATAATACCTACCACTTTCTTATGTGTTTTACCAGTTAATAGGACATTGTTCTTACTTTAAATGATTAATATAAAAATATTAAGATGATTTTTGGAAACATATCATAGTATTTTTTTAAAAAAATTATTATTTTTATATTATTAATGATATTTTAGGACACATTTTATTGGGATGTGTTAAATATAATATATAATTATAATGTAAAGGACTGTTTGGGAAGAATGTTATTCTTCTTTTGGATATGTAAACTGATGTGTATGAGAAAACATTTAAGGTTAAAACATAATCTAATTTTTAGGTTACTAATGTTATTTGAGATATAGGGTAATTTATTTAGTGAATGATATATGTTATCCATTTTCTTTTTTAAAGTCATGGTAATAGTTTTTTATTTTTTGTTGATTATTTGAACCATTAAAATATTATTTAAATGCTTTAGACATTAAAACACATCTCTTGGAGAAAAAGATGATATTTTTGTGTATATTAATTAATGGATATAATTATACTAGTTATGTAAGTGAGTTTCTTTATACTCTTTTTCCATATGAAAATGTATTTCCTCAAATATGGGAAAATAATCTAGAAAAAAGTCCATATTACATTTATTCATGATGATTTGATGGTCTATTAACCCATTATAGATTTATGCTTTGGCAATGATTATCTTCACTATGGACATGTTTTTCACAACCCAATTTCACCAAGATGAGGAAAGGGACAACAAACTACCAGACCCATCCTTCTTCCAGTTGAAGGAGACATAAGGACCCTCAAGTCTCGCCTTGAATGTGCCCTCGAGTGGCAACTAGAACTAAGAGTATAAAATCTCACATAAAATAGAATGCATTACCCTTTTTATATAATAAGATCAGGAGATAAGATGGTAAATCCCAAACCACTCCAAAATATGATAATAAAAGTAAATCCCAACAATCCATTCTCACATGCATGTCTAAAAGAAGATGATACGAAGCAAAAGAAACTCCAATAGAAAGTACCAAAAAGGAATGAAAAAGAAGCAATAACAACTCCCAACGCCCAATCTAGTAAGGTCTTGATTAGTCCTTAAGGTATTTCTAGAAACATAATCAAATTTATATACGTATGTTGAGTATACAGGTATACTCAGTAGGGAAATCCAAAAGTTCTTGTCTGCAAGTTAGGAGGCATTTTAATGCCCTCTGAGAAAAATAGATAACCAAAGAACCTAGAAAAGAAATTATCCACCCATCCTCACCAAGGCACACTCTCCAAATAATGAAAGTCATGTAAAGTAATAGTAATAACACATTGGTATTTGGGTACCCCTCTCTGCTTTCCCACTTATAATTTAGGAAATCCTATGCATCAAACCTTCCCCCACATGTTCCACTATAGTCCAAATATTACCCCAACAACAACATTATGGGCTATCACAACAACGAAACCTGCCTACAGACACCTAGAACACCACAAACACACACATCCCGTCCCATAGAAACCTATGCCACAATAACAACTCCTCTGCCTGAAGACATTTGTGCCTCATCATATAGACACTTTGGAAAGAAATCTAGTCGCAGACACCTGGTCCAACCACTACAACACACCCTACCCAAAGAGTCTTGGCCCATAATGAACCGTAGGCCAACACATCCATCCCAAATAGTGTTGGGATGCCTAGGAAAAATAGTGTAAAGGAGATAATAACCATCCAATCATTAGAATTTTGGAAAAAACACCCTCCCCCATGAAATGGGGTTGTTGGGCATGAAGTGATCAACACTGATGGGGTGTATATAAGAAACATTAGAACTATATTTTATACATATAAGTAATCAAGTAATCATCCCACTTAATGGTCTTAAATCAGATAAACATCCCATACACAGCCACTCCATTTGATATACCTACATGCACAAATACACCTCAACCTCAACAAGAACACAACCCATTCCTAGAAAATTATCTATCCATCGAACCCATTCTTGTTATCATGTACTAGAAATTTTGTTGAAAAAATAATTCTCCACTAATGGGAAACTAATAGGATTAACCACAAGTTAAAACAATAATGGTTTGAAGACTAGAACGGGCAAGCAATAATTTAAGCATTCGCACCCAGTTCTCTTATAAAGTCACATCAACAATATGAAACTATGAGATTTCTCAAAATACTGGAACCAATGAAGCCCCAACAAACCAGATCTGTGCAACCATAGATCCAAAAACCAACAACTAAACAATAGGATATCCCATCCCCATTCATGTCACCCTACTATAATGAATGAGAGCAACTAGGCATACCACCAGAACAGAGCAAGACAGTTTAAAAATTTATCCATCACCATTTATTATGCCCCTTCATTCAGTTTGTTTAGCTGGGTTGATCACATGGGGATTATTATTTATCGGGCATCCGTTTTAACAAAAAAAAATTACGTCATTAACTAGATTTCATGTTACATCCATTAAATCAAAATATTATCCCTGAAATAGAGGTTCATTACTGTATAAGAAAAACTAAGAACAACCATGATTTCTAGTGGGCATAAGCCCATACAATTCTCAACAAAAAAAATAATGAAGATAAAATAATACAACAACACCATCATCATTTACACCCCTTTATTCATAAAAATTCCATTAATATTCTTTATTATGGTTTGGTTTCATCCACATCCCAAGGGAAACATTTTCACACCTACCCTGTATGATGCATAGTAAAGAGAGAAGAAAGAAAAACCCAACCTGTATGATAATGGATCGAAGTTTTATCCTCATGTTAAGAACTGAGGATGCATGACATGAAGGAAAGGAAAAATCAAGGGAATCAAGGATGAGTGGTAAGAGATACAACATGGGAACATTAATCATCTCCAAAGTGAGTCTATATAAGTAAAAATTTAAATCAAAAGTAAAATGGAAGACAGGATATCATCTTAAGAAAAGGCCAGATCCTAAAATCAGGGAGTTGATTTTGAAGTAAATGTAATTGGATAAAGGCTTGAGCACGTATTTGGGTGGTTTCACATGTCAGGATTAATTTTTGTTTAATAATTCTTCATAGATATGGTGCATATAACAGTTGTTATTTAATAGATATCTTCTAAACAGAGAAAAAAACATTTAATAGGGGTGATGTTGGAATGAACGGGGAATGGTGTGGAACCTAGGAAAAATTCCTAATGTTTTGGTAACTAAAGGTTCTCTCAAATATAGTGGGTTTAAAACAACTTTTACTTACTTTAAATGGATTTTAAAATGTTATTAAAACACTTTTACATCTAACTATATGTTACCTAGTGTAGAAACCCAAAGCTTAATGTACATGGACATTACATTACTTTTATGGAATACTTAATACATAAAAAAAACCAACACTCAAAGACCGTAATAGTTTAGTTTCTTTGGAAACATGGAACATAATCTTCTAATCATGGTGAAAGATCTTCAACATCTCCCATAAAGATCTTCCCCTTTTTTCATACCTACAAACCTTTAACATTTGAACTTAAAAAAATTAACACAATGTTTAAACATCAAGATCTTGAGAAATGACATAAAACATGGCTGTTCATAAGGCATAGATCTTAAAGAAACATTAATCATGACAAAATAGCATTGGAATAAAACAAGTAATTGTGGAAAAACATTAAGCACGTGTAATGATTTCCATAGTATCCAAGGCATTGCTGCCAAGGCCATCTTAGTGGACAAAGTCCCTTTCTAAATCGAGTTCACATCTCGTTCCAGTCCGGTATTACTGAACCAGTTGACCTTGCCATTCCATCCATGTTTATCTCATGAGAGATAAATCTTTACCCAATTCATTGGAGGTATATATAGGTACCACCCATCTCATAATGAAATCATCCTTACTTGTGCCACAAAAAACATAAAACATTCATCATAACCCAAAGAATAAAATGGGTTTCATAAACATCATCCCATCATCACATAATCCATATAAAGCAAATGGATATTTCAACATAAGAAAATTGAAACCATGTAAATCATAGAGACATTATACTTGAAACATACAAATATGAAATAATTTCATCTTAGATGAAAAATGGTTTTGATAAAACACATGAAATGAATTCTTGAGGAAAATATCCATTCTTCTTAAAAATCAATTTTTTTTCACAAAACGTCATGCAATTTCAAAAGAAATATATTTTTTTGAAAATACTCATGAAATATTTTGGAGGAATATTCATGAAAATAAGGCTTTATAAAACTGTAAAAATCCTTTCATGACGTATAAGTTAAAAAAACATTCTCCTCTTACTTTTGTCGGAAAAGTCAAAAAGTACCTCGTAATGTAAACAAAAGAATGATTCCATACATACAATGTAGTAAAAGAAAAAACGGGTAAAAAGTAAATTAAAAATATTTAAAAACACTTTTAGAAAACATTTACTTTGATGATAACAATAACCCCAACAAATACTTACAAATAAACAATCTCGGATAAAAACAAGATTGGAAAGGTTATACCTTACCATAGGTCTTATGTGCTATGTACGTATCTGAACCTCATGTATAATGATTTAAATAATTTCATTAACTTATTAATGAGTCATATTAATTATTATGATATCATATATGGTTCACTTATGACATTATATTACCTGTTCTTTTGTAAATCCCATGTTAAAGTAAAATTTTGGTTAAAATCGTCTTATTTAGCGTACATGTTTGGACTTGTTGTTCTTGATGATATTATTACTTATTTCATGGTTTAATTACTTCTAGAATGTAAATCATGATTTATATACCATATATATTTATTATATATCCATAATATACATGTTTTTATAATATTACATAACATATGGAGGTAAAAAAATGAAATGCACGGTTCATGGAGACGGTAAATCGTACGTACGCATGAATGATACTTTCATTTATATTTATAATTTTAATGGAATTAAAACATAACGATACATAGATATATTATAATTACAATATAATATCATATATAATATCATTAACTCCATCCTTTATACATCCCACATAAGGCATTAACGAATGACATCACTTTGAGGGGGCGGTAGTCTCCACTTCCTCAAATGAGACTATCGTATTTACCAACTATGGAAACCATAAAGTCTTGATATAATTGGGAAGTAAAGAAGCATAAGGAAATCATAAAAACAATATATATCATATATAAATACAGTTCCGTCATAATGGCCACCATGAGAGGCGGTAGGAGAAAATCAAACATTCATCGTTTCGTGAGGCGTTAGTTTGCCATCACAGAAACATTATGTTCTTCATCCATTAGAAAAAGGTATGTGTAAGTGTAGTTATCATTATTCTCATAAAAAAATCCTAGTATTTTGAGGATACTGTTTTTGTCACAAAATAAAGGATTAAAAAGTGTTTAGGGGTTGGAGAAGTAGTATAAAAGAAAACAACTTAAGAGAAACTATTACCTTTAATTTTGGTAACTTCCATTGGTTTGAAACAAAAGGACTTCTTGGAGTGTATTATGACTAATTTAAGGCTTCAAGGGGGAGGATATGGATGTAGGGAGATTATTTGGGCAGATATTGGTTGATGCAAAAGGTTTGAGAGGTGTGAGGAATTGCATAAAAGTGGTCTCCTTTTTTAAGGGAGTGGAGAGGCTCTTTAGGAAAGTGTGAAACATTATTTTATTATAAACTTTTCTTCGGTTTCAAGAGGTCCAAAACACATTAATTTAGAATATAAGATGACTCATATTCTAAATAAAATCACCCAATAATAATTGGACAGGTTTTGGATGATATTTTAATCATTATAATCTTATTTACATAAATCATTTATTAATAAGGTAAATAATGCATCATTATTGTGTCATAAATAATTTTATTTATATGATATCTAAAAATTATAAACAAAATACCAAAATGTAGGAAATCATTTTTTCTTTCCAATGAATATTTATAGTCGAAATGATAATTTATATAGCACCATATAAAAATTAATTACTAAAGAATATTTGTTATTGCCAATTTTGTCTTTACATTAAATTAATTAATCTAATGTGTCATTGTATTTCATTAGTGGCTCCATTGGGTCCCAAAATCAACTCAAGGATGCCCATGGTCATACATTACTCTTCCAATATGGTTTGGATAGGTGTTAATGTAATTTTGAATTATTATAATATTCTTTTAAACTTGAATAACCCTATTTACCTTTAACCGTGGTAAATAAAAGTAAAAAGTTACTATTCACCAAAACTTATTTTCATCTAATTGAACCACATTTTACTCATTGATATTAACCGTGTCTCTCATATTTTCTAAATTCGACTCACAGAAGTGGTAAAATTAAGTTTTATGAACAATTGCAAAAGCTCCTAGTAGTTGGGTAAAAGACGGTGAAAAGTTCAATACAATTTTTATAAATCTAAAATTATTATGAAATGATTACAATGAATTTCATTGAACCTATATAAGTATTATGTATCTATTTTGACCTAAAATAAATTTAAATCAAATAAATGATTATTTAAATAAAAACTCGGTTTTAACCAAAAATTCAGTGTTTTCACTATTCATCAAAAATTTATGTTTTTCAGAAAAATACCAAAAATTCAGCCTAAGATATATTTGATATTCCGAATTCAAAAATGTTGTCTATTTTTCAAAATTAAAAACATATAAGTGGCATTAATTAATTTTAAAAGTAATTCCTGTTATCAAAATAAATAGCGTGTTTTTAAGAAACAATAACTATCAAAAGATAATCACTTGTTTATGTCCAATTTCAAAGTGAAATTAATTCCAATAACCAGAATTGGATAAAATGGTAAAAATATATTCTAAATACACTTTAAAACCAATTAAAATGATAATCTATCCATATAAATTATTATAATGAAAAATATTTTTTTAATTAAAATATAGCGTGTTTTTACTATTCATCAAAATATGAAAGTTATCCGAATAATATGAAAGATTTATCCAAATTAAATTTTTATATCCTGATTCCATAAAATAATTTTATTTTGTCAAATTGAACTTATATACATGTCAAAAACAATATTTAATGTGGGTGTTCCATAAATAGGTGGAAAAACTACATTTTTTAAAAAAAATACTTATTTTACCAGAAAAAATTATTTTGTTCTCATATCATGTTCTAGAAAATATGTAAGAATAATAGTAATGTTATAAAATTCAAAATGTAGTTAATACTATTCATAATGGCTAGTATATAATAATATTATAACATTATATCATTGTTTAGTGAATCACAGTATTGCGTACTACACGCGCTATCGAGGAAGGTCACGATTGCGTGTAATGCAAGCCAAGTCAGGGTTGCGTGTGATGCAAGACTCATTTATTATTTCGTATAACAGAATCCAACCATATTTAATTTATAAATTCAATTTATATATATGTATATACACACTCAATGTTGTGTAGAATAACTACTATCAAAATTGTGTGTAACATGATCCAAGAATAGTGTTGTTTATACTACAAGCAAATACGGTGTTACTTATAGCACAAGGTAATCTTGGTGTAGCGTACAACACAAGACATCAATGAAATTGAAATAATGTTTTTCATAAAATCTCTGGGTATTACACCTAGGTTGAAACTTGAAAAGCTCGGGAAATTTAGAAAAACCATTGGCAAAGGGTGGGACACCATTCGGTGATACACCATAACAGAGAAACGGTAACAGTGCCACTAGTTTTGTGAGACATTGTCAGTGGTGCCACCATTTTAGTGTGTTACCATGATGAAGTGAACATAATGGTTCCATCATCAGGGTGCCACCATGATCGTTGTCACCTTCATGGTGCCACCATTTCAGTAAACCATTTGGTTGAACTGAGTTCTTGTAAAACACCTGGGAAAGAATCCATGTGACCTCTAAGAACACTAAAAACACAAGATTTTTACAAAGGAAGGTCTGAAGAATACTAGTTTATTATATTAGATACCTCTCAAACTATTCTCATCATCGATAATTCAAGAGGAACCTGAAGAACAAATAGGGGTCCGAACAACCACCCCATATGATTGCTCTTAGGTAAAACCCACCCTGTAGTTGTTCGAAATCTGGAACAAACCTTGATATCTATGAACACCTCTCCATCATCTATCACCTGAAAAATTGAGGTTAAACTACTGATCTTCTCCCTGAATTAACCACATGAACATATAATGGTCACACTATCCACACTCACAGATTAGGGAGTCTTTTTTCATATGATAAGATATTATCTTTTTTAGGGCACACTAAATCACCAACACAGGTTTAATTGAATCCACATAATTGCTTCTGGATTAGGGTTCAAGTCCTACACTCCCCAAAGTATATAATTTTCACACACACTCAGAGAAGGGAAAACAACCCAAATCATAGTTTCAAGGTCAAAAATTACATCACAGTAAAGTACAAAACCAACACAAAACAAAACTCAAAATAGTTCAGGGTACTAGCCACATATCTGTGCCTCTTATTCTCTGGTACTCTCTTAGAGGCCATCATGCCTCCACAAAACATGAACAAAGGTAATGGTTCATTGATAATACACCTTCTCCATATGATCCTTGATCCTCAATGGTCACTCCAGGCACATCGAATCATCCTCTATATAAAGATCTCCCCAACTGAAGTCCTGCAAATTATCTTGTAGATTCCGATGCAGCTAAGACACATAAAAGACGTTGGGGACCCTGAGTAGTGGTGGTGGTAGTGCCATCTGATATTCCACTTTGCTGACTCACCACAACACCTTGAAGTGTCCGACAAACCTGGGAGAAAGTTTATTCCCCCTTCCGAATCGCTGCTGCCCCCAGCGAGGGGATAACTATAAGAACATGTGGTCCCCAACCAAGAACACCAAGGGACACCTCCGATGATCAGAGTAAGACTCATGTCAATCCTGATCCACCTTCATCCTCTCACGAACATGTTGAACCTTCCTATCATGCTTTTCACCTCCTCTGGTCCAACATCACCTACTTCACCAACCTCGGTCCAACACATGGGTGAACAACACAGACTTCAATACAAGGCATTGAATAGATCTATGCAAATGGTAGAGTGATAGATATTTTTGTAGGAAAACTCTAATAGACGCAACTGTCATGCCCATGATCCCCGATGTCCAAAACACATGCTCATAACATATCATCCAACATTTGGATGGTTCTCTCTGTCTTCCCATCTATTTGGGGGTGCAATGTAGTGAAAATGCATAGTTTGGAGCCAAAATAATGTTGCAATCCCTTCCAGAATTTTCAGGTAAACCATGTATCCCTATATGAAATTATGGACCACGTAACTCCATGAAACTGCACCACCTCATCCACTAACCTCTTTTCTAAGGCTTCCACCATACATGATGCCATAATTACAAGGAAGTGGGATGTTTTTTTCAACTAGTCCACCACTACCAAGAAAGAATGGAAACCCCCTTGACCACTAGGTAATCCCTTGATGAAGTCTATAAAGATGTCATCCCACTTCCACTCTGACATCTAATGGCTGTAATAAACCTCCCGGGATGCGGTGTTCAGACTTCACCTGTTGACATACCAGGCACCTTGCCACAAACTTTGCCACTACCCATTTCTTCGTGAGCCATCAAAAATATTCTTTCATGCCTCTATACATCTTGGAGACTCTTTGGTGTACTGATAGGGAGAGTTATATAACTTAGGGAGAACTCCCTCGCACGTCATCTTTGGGACAAACAACTTCCTGTGGAAACACAACTGATTCTGACCATCTTCTGACCATCCTTTTAGAACAGTTCCCCAGCTAACATGATTACACATAAATTCAACCACTATGTCCCCCACGAAGACTCTTCCACCTGTTGTGCCAAGGAATACTTCACCCTCATCTAGAACAGACATCCTTTTACCACCCCCACTCTCATGATTATATTTAGAGTATCTGACTCCACCATTTCTTTCCAAGCATCTGTTGACCATCGAATAACATCCTTCTATGAATTTCTATTCAAAGAATCATCAACCATGTTCCCATTTCCTGATTTTTAGGTTATATCAGAGTCTTATTCCTAAATAAACTCTATCCACCTCTGCTTCCACAAGTTTTGGTCTCACTGGGAGAAGACATAACTCAAGCTATTTTGATCTGTGAAGACCATGAAGCATTCCCTGGTAAGTAAATGGCACCACAAATCTTGTGAAAACACAACCGTTGTAAGATATAGGTCATGGGTGGCATAGTTATGTTCATGAGGATGTAACAGACTAGACCTAGAAGAGATCACTCCCTAATGCAACATCAGCACACACCCCAATCCTAGACCTGAAGCATCACATAACAATTCAAACACTTCCCCTACTACTTGAAACCTCAGTACTAGGGTACTGACCAGCTTCCAATTCATATAACTGAATGATTCCTGGAATAGATCACTCCAAATGAAAGTCTAGTCATTCTTGTTCAAGGCTATCAAAGGCACTAAAACTCAAGGAATGTTGGATACAAACCTCTAGTAGTATCTTGTTGGAACTATAAAAATACTAACCAATGCCACATTTTTGTGTACTACCCAAGAAAAAATCTATTTGACCTTCAACGGGTACATTTCTATTCCCTTTCGGGACACCACATGTCCAAGGAAGTGAAACTCTCGTGTCCAGAACTAGCACTCGGATAACTTCCTATAGAGCTGGAAGTGTTGGAGGACTTCCAAAACTCTCCTACGATGCTCGGTATGATCCTCCTCTGATCTTGAGTAGATCAGGACGTCTACAATAAACAAAACTACGAGCTGGTCTAGGTATTCATGAAAAATAGAGTTCATGAGTGCCATGAACTTGGCTGGAGTGTTCGTAATGCTGAATGGCAAGTCCATGGACTCAAAGTGCCCATGTATTAACCTGAAAGCAGTCTTTGAGATGTCACCCTCCTTCACAATCAACTGGTGATATCCTGAACATAGGTCGATCATAGAGAACCCTTATAATCCATTCAAATGGTCAAATAGGTTATCGATCCATGGGAGGAAGTAATGGTTCTTGAATGTCACCTAATTCAATCTTTGGAAGTCCACACACAAATTGAGAACACCATATTACTTCTTCGTGAATAAGAATGTAATACCCCTGGTGACATGCCTGGTCAGATAAAATCCTTCTTCATAAGGTAATCAACCAAGATCTGTAAGTCCCTCAACTCAAAAGGTTCCATTCAATAGAGAGCCATCAAAATTGGATGGGCACCAGGTTGCAAGTCTATCCCGAACTCACCATCACGTCAAGGTAATATAGTCGCCACCTCTCTATGGAAGACATCTAGGAACTCACTAAAGATCCATGGGACATCCACCATCTATGTTTCTATAGAATCCACTGGGATTTCAGCTAACAATGAAATAAGGGGGCTCCACTCATTGGTTATCCTCCTGGAAACCCCTCTAACCAAATAAAGTTACACACTAGCCTCTCATATCTGAGAACATGACCCTTCTCCAGAAAAATATGATAATAGTGTGTACAGAGAATATCCTTTCAATGACTATGATGACATTGAATGGCTGAATTTGCAGTAGAACGAGATCCCCACTAAAATGATGTGGCCCCAACATCAGTCTGCATCTTCAAAAAATGTCAAATAGGATGGTCTATTCTCATACTGGCATACTCATCACCAATGGTGTGGAGAGTCTCTCTATGTCTAGCCCAAGGAATGGTCTATACGGATTGCAAAAAAGGGGTGTGAGGATTTTGAATCAAACAAGTCACATATAAGAGTACTAAACAAGTTGATCGTATATCGAATGACCTCCGACCCTACCGGAACTGCTGCCTCTACGGTGTGCAACTACCCAGAACCAGATCCCATTCCATTGGGTTGTCAACTGAATCCCTAATCATGCCATGGTTGATGTCCTTGAGGACCACCTAGAGGTTGGCCTCCTCCCGCATCGTCCGCTCTTGGGGGAGCGGGAGCACACTTCCCCTGTTGCTTCTACTGAAAGGGTCTTGCTGTAAACTGATGCTACTGAGGTAAGTGCTAAACCTTCCCACCTTCACTGTACTACACTCGTTCCGGGAATTAATTCTGGAGATGTCCAGCGATACCACAGACCAAGATCCTCAGTCATAGGCTCACGTAGAAAGTTTCAGGACTATGAGATTGAAACTAGAACTACTAGGGCGTTCTACCAGCTTTCCAAAATCTAGATGGCTCGGATGCTCGATGAAAAATGCTAACGGCCATCCCCTTTGACGAGATCAACTGTATCCCCTCTCGAGGAAAACCTCTCAGTGTGTGCATCCTCTCCACCACCTCATCTTTCTTTCAATCCTGTATGTATGTTTCTAGAGTGAAGGGAGTTACAACGTACTAATGTGAAGGTTGGAGTACCTCTTCTAAGAGTCTTCCCCATGACAACTCATACAAGAAGAGGTTTGGAGTGAATCAAAGTAGAACCTTAAACTTGATCCCCAAATCTCACACTGACATACACCCCTACTGGAGGGAGAGTAACTCCTGCCTCATCTCTGCATTCTTTGAAGAATAAAGGAAGTCTTCCCAAAATACCCTCTCGAAGTCAGTTAATGAAACCACATCTTTCTTCCTGTCCCTGAGATAGAACATTCACCACAGACGTGAGGCTCCCCACATCTATCTCATGGCCAAAAAAACCTATTACTCTAACAGAACATGAATCTAGATGAAATATCTCCCCAGCTCCCCGAGCTAGCTTTCTACCTCCATGTCTGAGATGCTTCCCTCATACTTCCCGAGGGTCTTTTGACGAAGGTAATGAAGCATCTTATTCCACTAGTTGTCCTCTATCTCTCGATCATCCCTTCGATGATCATCCAAATAAGCCTCCTAGTACTTGATTCCACACACTACATGTGGACGTCGTCTTGGTGTTGCAGCTGCAAGGTAGACACGGAAAAGCCTAAGCTCGAGTATTGTAGAAGATCTCATTTAAAATTCCTCTTAAACTTGTTATTAATTTTAAACTCCCAAAACACCCAAAACACACATGAATAAAAGTCATTATGATGCATTTCCGAACACTATTTCTCTACAATCACACTCTATCCCTACTCTATCTACCCCTGAACTTCATCATATCTTTCAACCATCACCTCTGATACCATTCTGTCACAACAAGCATTAACCAATATGATGAAAGGGTCAAAAAATGTCAGAACCGTCCTTTTGTATGTTGAAGGAGAGATAATGACCGCCAAGTCCAACCTTAAATAGCCACCAGAGTGGAAACTAGCACCAAGAGTATAGAATCTCACATAAAATGGAAGGTGTTACCCTTTTTATTTATTAAGAGTGGGAGATAAGATGGTAAATTCCAAACAACTCCAAAAGCCATGAATAATAGTAAATCCCAAAAACCCATTCCCACATGAATGTCTAAAAAGGATGATAGAAAGAACAGTAAACATCAATGAAAAATACAAAAAATGAAAGGAAAATCAGCAATAAAAAATCCAAATGCCCATGATAGTAAGGTCCAGTATGGTCCTCAAGGTTATCCTAGATACTAGAAAGCAGTTATATACATATGGTGAGTATACAAGTATACTTTGTAGGGAAAACCAAAATCCCTCATGCCCATGTGTGGAGGAATTCTAATGCCCCTGAGAAAAAGAGATAACTAAATCATCTAGTAAGGAAACAATCCACCACACCTCACCAAGGATCACTCCCCAAATAACGTAAGTTAGGTAATGTAATTGTAACTATACATCAATATTTGGGTACCCCGCACCACTTTCCATTATTTATTTAGGACATCATATGAATCATACCTCCCACCACAAGTTCCATTGTAGTCCCATTGCCACCCCAACAACAACCTTATAGGATAAAACAACCACGCATCTTTCTCATATACACCTGGTCCACCACAACCACACACATACCTCCCCATAGACACCTAGGCCACAACAACCCCTACTAAACTCGAAGACACCTTGAACTCATCCTGGTGACACATGGGAAACAAACATTCCATCACATACTTGGTTCAACCACCAAAACATACCCTACTTAATGATACTTGAGCCATAAAAAAATTTTGTTCGTCAAAGCCAACCCAAAGAGTCCTGGGTTACCTGGGTGAGGGAGAATGAAGGAGATTATAACCATCCCCTCATAGGAATGATGAGAAAAATACCCCCTCCCATGAAATGGGGGTTTTTGGAACAATGTTCTGAACATGTGTGGGGTTCATATAAGAAACACGTGAACTAAATTTTATACCAATAAGTAATCAAACCCTCATCCAAACCTTAGGGTCCCGAGGTATACAAATAGCCCATACACAACCACTCTTTCTATTATCCATGCATTCACAAATGCACCTCAACTAACACACAACCCATTCCTATAAAATAGTCTCCCCATCGAACCCATTCATGTTATCATGTTTAAGTGTTTCCTTTGAAAAAGTAATTCTCCACAACCTGGAAACTAATAGGCACATCCCCGAGTAAAAACAACACTACACTAAATAAGAGAACGTCCAAGAAATAATTTAAGTATTCACACCCAATTCTCTTGTAAATTCACAACAACAAAGGGGATCTGTGAGATCACTCAATGTTCTAGAACCAAACCAAGACCCAACATAATTGATCTAGATAGCCTCAAATTCGCAAACACAAAACTAAACAATAGGAGATCCCATAATCATCCAAGTAACCCCTCAAGAATCAATGAGAGAAACCATGAATACCACTAGAATAGAGAAATGACATTTCTAGATTTATACATCACTATTTATTAAGTCCTTTATTTCTGTTTGGTTAGCTGGGGGTGATCACACGTGGATTCTTATTTATCAGTAATCCATTTTATCAACCATGTTTACGTGATTTACCAGTTTCCATGTTATAACCATTGAATCACAAGATTATCCTAAAAATAGAGGCTCATTATTATTCAAGAAGGACCACCAATGGCCATGATTTCTAGTGAGCACAAGCCCATACAATTATCAACACACTAAAAAAGAATGAAAAAAAGAACCCATCAACGTCATCATCACTCACACCGTTTATTATTTAAAAGTTCATTTATTATCTTAATTAATGTTTTTTAACCATGTTCTAAGGGAAACATTATCACACCCACCCCACTTGATTCACATTAAAGGGAGATTAAGGAAAACCCTACCTAGATGATTAAGGATCCATGTTTTATCCTCTCCTCAAGAACTGGGGATGCACAACTTGTAGGAAAGGAAAATATGAGGGCTTCAAGGCTACGCAAGAAGATCTCTATCACATGCACAAGATTCAACTCGGGAGTAAGTCTATAGGTAGATATAGAGACACCAGATGAAAAAAGGTAGAGATGATCTCGGCTTAATAAAAGTCCAGATCTTAAAATAAGGGAGATGATTTCAAAGTACATAAAGCCAAATCATGTCCCGACCATGTGGTTGGTAATTTTCACACATTGAGATTGATTTTTATTTAATAATTCTCCTCATAGATAGTGGATATAAAATTTGTGAGTTAATAAATATCTTCTAAATTGAGAAAAAACCATGTAATAGTGGTGAATTTGGAAAGAACGGGGAAGGGTATGACACTAAGGGAAAATGCCACACATTTTGGTAACTGAAGGGTCACCTGACTCTTGGGATTTTAAAACATTTTTTACTAGATTTAAATTTATTTGAAAGAGTATTGAAACACTTTTACGTCAAAATATATGTTATTGGGGGAGGAATTGGAAAAGCTCGAAAAATTGGGATGAAATTGGCAAAGGGTGGGACATCGTTTGGTGAGACCTTATAACGGTGCCACTATAACAGTGCCACTGGTTTAGTAGGACATTGTAAGTGACACCACCATTTTGGTGAACCGTTTGGTGGAACCGAGTTTTTGTAAGACTCTCGGGCAAGAATCCACATAACCCCTAATAACACTACAAACACTATATTTTCACAAAGTAAGGGTTAGGGAAATCTGGGTTATTACAATTTTCCCTATTACACTCTATCAATCCTTGGGAATTAGTTTTATCTTCCATGAAAATGTTTTTAATTATAAATTTTTTTTTTTATTTTTAAATCTTGTTTTTTGATGACCTTTGTACTTCCCATTCATCACTTTAAGAGGAATATTTTTTAACCCATTTTATAATGTTTAATTTCTATAATTGAATTTTCAAATGATATACCCCTAATTATTAAGAACAAGCTAAAATTAGGATGGAACTATTTATTTAAGGGGGGATAATTTAACACTGTGAGATTTTAAGATAACACTGTATTTGATAGTGTAGAAAACATGCAACATTGAGCCTAAATGAACCACAAAATATTATATTTTATATATGAATATTATAACTTATCTTTTAAATTAGTGGGTATGAATAGTATTTAGAGATTTATTATATATATTTTAATGTCTTACCCAATATAAATTCATGGATTAATAATTACCAATAATTATTCATTTTCTAGTAGAGATATTTTCTACAAAAGACATATGTTTTCTTCAGAAATAGTTTTTACATGTTTTTATGGAAGAATATTGTAATTAATTTATAGATATTAAAAAATTAATTCATAAAAATAATATCATTTATGAAATAATCATACCCAAATCAATTTAACATAAGATTTTCATTTTTTAAAATATTTGTAATGGACCAGACCAATTTGGTCCCTTAATATTTGAAATTTGGTGTTTGAGGTACTATGTGAGGTCAATGTTACTTTTCTCCAACACTTATCCAAAATACCAAAAATGTTTCGTGAAACATTCCCTTTCCTAAAATTTTAAACTTTTTCAGGGAATTATGTCACTTTTCTGTTTCTAAAATTCAAATGTGTTTTATGAAACTATGCAACTTTTCCTTTTCCAAAATTCAAAACTATTTCATGAAACTGTTTCACTTTTCCTTTCCGAATATTCCAACAATTTAATGAAACATTTTCACTTTTAATTTTCCACAATTCCAAATTGTTTCATGAAACTGTGTCACATTTCCTTCACCAAAATTCCAAACAGTTTCATGAAACGATATCACTTTTCCTTTTCCAAAATTCCAAAATGTTTCATGAAACTGTGTCACATTTCCATTTCCAAAATTCGAAACTATTTCATGAAACCATATCAGAGAAAATGTTTCTTTGAAATGGTGTCACATAAATGGTATCACAGAAACAATGTCACATAAATGGTGTCACACAAATAGTGTCAAAGAAATGGTTTCACTGAAATGATGTCATGGAAATGGCATCACAGAAACAGTGTCATGGAAATGGTGTCCTAGAAATGGTGTTACAAATACTGACTCACATTTACTATCTCATAGTTACTATCACATAGATACTATGTCACATTTCTTTTCCCAAATTTCCAGATTTGTCCAATTTTACCGATTTAACATTTTATTTGATGTTAAATGAATTCAAGGACTTGTTTTAAGGTATTTAGGGAAAATTAGAAGCTCATAACTCCTATATTAATTTTCTTAAGGTTTGGGATTCCATTACTTGAACAAACTGTGTGGTTTACTATGACCTTCTTTTAATGGAAACTCCAGTGTATCTTAAACTCCTACTCTGTTAAATACCTTAATGGGATGAGATATATTCTTCCCTTGTTCTTAACTATTTTTTCCTTGTAATTGATCCTATTACTTTTCCTTCCTTACTATGGTATTTGTGTGATCAAACTTTCCTCCCTTGATTGGTTCCCTTGAAGTCCTTCTTTTTGAAAGTACACCCCCTATTTTTGTGTAACCCAGCAGTATCGATCAATCTTCGATAAAATGTAAAATTTATCATTGTTGTTATGGGTTCATCTTTTTCGGTTTCTCCTTTCCCTATTATGGAATTCTATCTTCCTATTATAAATATACTTTTCTTGGGTGTTTTCCAGTGTGGTTGTGTTTTTGCATCCTTAGGTGGATAGAGTCCTCCGTGAGAGGTGGTCGTGATCTGTTGTTTTGGAATATTCTCAAATAAATAACATCAAGAGCCTTCTGAGGTAGGGGATTCATTTTTCTAATTGGTTTTTTGTTCATTCAAAGTGTTATCATCATATAGCCACTAGATCACAATGGAATTGACATAATAAATATTTTAACTGGATAAATAAATAGGCATCAATTGTATGTTATTGCCTCTTGTTTTTCTAGATAGTGTGATATCTATTATTTCCTTGTTTATCATGACTACCTTGGCGGAAATTGGTAAAGAATGTAAACTGAGATTAATTGTAATTATATGTGAAATCTAAGGATGTTTGTAAATTTATATGGTTGTTGGTTTTTTTTTATATTATTCAAATTGGTGTAGTAAGAAGTTTTAATCAATTTGTGATAACTATGATAGCTTGCTATTTAGGTTACCTATAGTTAGAACTTACAAATAATAAATTGGTTAATTACAAATGGATCAAAGAAAAAGTTGTTTGACAAAAAGATAAATCTTCTAAGGGTTCTGTGTTACCCCCAATCTTACAAAGGTCAAGATCCATAGGCATGGATCTACGATAGATCGTTGCGTGTGAAGGAAGGATGCCTTGTTTAAGTTCCAAGAGCCTAGTTTATATTATGATTGTTTCTCTTGTTTTTTGTGTTTTTTTGTGAGCCTTAGTGGATCTTGTGATATGTGGGGGAAGGAAGGCCCATTGTTTTTAGCCTCAATTGATGCCTAGAGTGGATAGATTCATAATTTTATGCTTGTGGGTGTCGTGGAGGACACTAGAGATGATTAAATGGGTGGTATATGAATGGTTTGATGCTTGATGAATCTTGTTTGTAATTTTTCAGATTTACTTACCCCACCACTCAAGGTATAAGGTATTTATTACCCTCCTTCCAAAATGGGCGAAGAAGATTGGGGTGTGCCATGCACCTTCCGTGTTTAGCTTCTCAAGGGAGGTTGGGTCTATGCTATTTCTATTGGTGGAAATGACTTAACGGGTAGTTCAACTACCAACCATGTTGAGCTCCTTGTGTCTAGTAGCTTTCAGTGTATTTCTAGAATTCCTAGGAATATGGGAAGCTAATATTTTTGTAATTAAATGATTAAATAAATGATGTTATCCCATGGGGTAGGAGCTAGCTGGGAAGCATTGCTAAGGTTTTAATTTAAAGGAACAATGTATTTTGGGTGTGATGCTAATGAAATATAATATTGAATTGTTAATGGTTAATTAATGTTTAATAATTTAATTAACATAAAGTGAAACTGATAAAAAGGGAATAAACTAATGTAATAAATATCTTTAAATGCTTGTGTGCTTATGGGATACCTAGACTTAGAAGTGGAAGTCGGGAGTCCGAGAGACATTAGATGAAATTGAGTTTAATAATAGGTTATGAACATAGTGTGGGTTTGAGCTATATTATATCATGTACCTTTTGTGTTTCTATATGCTTTCTCAGCCTATCGGTTTGTGTGACTAACACGCCAAGTATTCTTAGCCTTGGGGGGTGTTTTCCAAAATATTCCAGTGGGATGATGGATGGTTGTCTACCCCCTCTGGCCCTGCTCTCTTCTCCTAGTAGTTACTTATGTTAGAAGGCATAGTGGTTAGTTTACCCAATATATGTGTATAGAGGGATGTAATGGATTGTGGTTATTCACACACAAATATTCTGAATATATTTTTCTATGGACAACTATAGGATTAACGTTTATAGGATGTAATTTCTTGAGGATCCTTACTCAGTGTATGGACTATAATTTCTTTAGGATTAATACTCGGCGTATGATACATGTTATGTGAGTTGTGGCAACTTCTAGAAACTACCTGGTTACTTTGGTTATGTAGACATAGTGGTTGTATTTGATGAGGAGCATGTTTTGTTGCTTCTCCCAGGTGATAGCGGGCATGCCTCTTTGGAGAGAGATGGTTAGGATGTACAACATTTGGGAAAAGTAGCAGACCAATGGGGAATTGGTAGCGAGGTACCCTTGATATTCATTATTATATTACATAATCTTGTATGCGATACTTGGTGATAGTATCCATGGTGATGTCGGTAACATAGTATACCTATTTTGGTGATGAGTTAGTTTCACTTTTTGTTTACTATGCTTTAGCATGCTTTCATTACATTTTCACGAGATGCTCCGGGGACGATCATACTAAGTATACTATTATACTCACCCTATGTATATATAAACATTTATTTAGGTCACTTTGGGATGGTTGGAGATCAGTCGAGTTTCTATTATCTTGGGGTTACTGGAGTTAATCAGGCATCTTTTTTTTGACATTTTTTCATTCTTTTGGTACTTTCAATTTTCTGTTTTAGTTGTAATGGTTCTTGCATGACATTACATTTGTGTACTTGGTATTTATTTTATATTTTTGTCTGAGTTGGAGTTGTTTGGTTTTTGTCTTATCTCTGTATTTCATATGTGTTGTATTAAATGTTAATGCCTCCCATTTGTGCTTTTAATATACCATTGGTGTTAGTCTTCAAACTAGGGTCTACTAGAGGTGGAACTCGGGGGTCACTATCTCTCTTCTCACATTGCTGGTCGAGGAGGGGTACACCGTGGGGGGAGGGGGGTTGTGACAGAGTGGTTTCTGATTTCTTGTTGAGGGATAGGATGGATTTTGGTGTTAGGAATTTTTGATTTTTCATGGGATGGTAGATAAATGGTGTTAGTCAAGTTTAGAAAGTGATAAAAAGACTAGAGACTAGTTGAGACATAGGCATTTAGGTCCCCCAGTGATCTTATGCATGGACCATTATGTTTACAATAGCTACTAAATTAGGTGATGCTTATTTCAAGGTAGAGACCTAGGAAATTATCATCCATTATTCTTCTTTGTGACTACTTTTAAATTGGTAAACCTTGTGATTGTTTAACATAAATTTAATAAAAGAAAAAACTAATTATTGTTGAGTCTTCCATATTATAGGTTTAAGAGCTCTAACTGTTTTTTATTTTTTAGGTACGGATCTGGGTCGATATCCTTGTCAGGTTTGTGTAGAGGATGTCCAGTAGGCTCTGTCAGTAGATCTACACAGAATAAATGTTGAAGATGACAACACTTGAAAGAGTAAAATCTGTGAAATTTAGTGCCAGAATCTACAAAAGTACAAGGGATAAATTTTAGATTCATTCATAGAATAATGGTTGGAGGATTTAGAGATTCCATACAGTTTGATTCTTGCTTAGAATGAGCACTAGGTTTCTTTGGTTGTGAAGATACATCATGGCTTAGTGAGGTAGTTGTGGTTCTTGTTCCCCAGGGATCGTGAGAAACTGTCGATATCATGTGAGGAGCTCCAGGACAAATTTAGAGTCGAGTTTATTTCTTTGACCCTGAAGGCTTCCAGTCTCCAGGAGATTCATACCCATAAATAATGGAACTCCAGTGGGCGAGAGTTTGGAATCCATTTCAGGAACCATTTAAGATATTCTGTGGACCTATTTCCAGATGAGGAGTTCAGGGCGAGACATTTTGAGCAGGCTGTGTGTCCATAAGTCCAATTCCATGTCACCCCATTTATGTTAAAGACTTATCTTGAGGTACTGGAGAGTTCGGAGGTCATCGAGAGGACATTGAACAAACCAAGATCATCATTAGAGGGGAGTCATAGAGATTCCTCATAAAACAGAGCTGTGGTCCGGGGTTCCTGGTTTTCAGGGAAAAAAAATTTCATTCAGCTTGGGGTAGATCCCATCCCTCGGCATCTTGTTTATCTTGGGGAAGTGGTTCTCAGGACAATTACAAGGGATCCTGAACTTGGTTTTCTTATGTAGGAAGATGTCATCATCAGTGAGAGTGCCCAAAATTTCAGAGTAGTCATCGTGCACCAAGTGTTCCGCACCAGGTTCCTCCATTTTGGAAGTTCCTACTGAGGAAGCGTCAGCATGTTACACCATCATTGGATCAATAGAGAGTAGATGGGGCTTGCAGAGGATATCATTGTGATTATCCCCATCATCAGAGATTAGATCACGACTATGGTGGTGCTTTTCATTAGGGTCAGAGTGGTCGTGGAGGAGATTGTGGTCAGCTTCATACTTTAGCATTTTCAGTGCGAGGTGATCCAGATGTTGTTCGAGGTACCCTTTGCATATTTTATAATTGGGTGTATTCCTTGTTTTATTTAGGAGTTACACAATCCCTCATATCACCTTCCTATTTCCATACTTTGGAACATAATGTAGAGAGGCTTCCAGTTCCCTTGGCATTGACAATGCTAGTGAGAGGTCGAGCTGACATCTTTGAAGTATGTAGAGTCTATGATATCCTGCTATGAAAGCACCGCTCATTGGGAGATTTCAATGTTTATGGATACAAACATACGATGTCTTCCTTGTAATGGATTGGTTGTATTTGGTGTAGGATTTTGTGGATTTCTTCATGATGTAGGTGGTATTCTTCAATCTGGATGGAGAGCCAGAAGTGTGTTTTGGAGACAGAGACCCTCTGATGGGTCAGAGGAATGTTCTGTCTTTATCATCCATGAGGGATAAGTTAATGCTGATTTCTTTAGTGGTTCAACATTCTACATTTAACTGGGTTTTAGAAGAGTACGTCGATGTATTTGTAGAAGAGGTTGTAGCATTACTGCTTCGATGAGAGATCAAGTTTAGGATTGAGCTACACACATGAGGGTATCCTATCTTTTTTTCTCCACATAGAATAGTCTCTTATGAGTTATGACAGCTACATATAAAGATTTATGGTCTATTAGTTTTCAGTTTTCTTAGCTGAGTGTGTCACCGTGGGGTGCACTAATTATGTTTGTCATGAAGAATGACAGTAGTTTGCAATTTTTTATCAATTATCCTCACATAAAAAAGTGATAGTGAATAATCACTATCCACTTCCATAGATTCATTATTTATTAGTTCAACTGAAGGGTGAATGTTTGTTCTCAAATATTTATTTTCGGTTAGGATATCATCAGATGCTTTTGAAGGAAGAGGATATCCTGATGATTGCTTTCCGTTGTCATCATGGCCATTACGAGTTCATTATAATACTATTTGGTGTGAAAAATTCTCCATCTATGTTCATGGGATTGATGAACATTGTGTTCCGTGAGTTCCTGGATAAGTTCATGGTGGTTTTCATCAATGATATTCTTTTATACTACATGTCTGAGGAGGAGCATGCAGAGCATATTCACACTATTTTGGGAGTTCTTTTTCAAAAAACATCTTTTTGGGATTTTGTCAAAGTGTTAGATTTGGGGTTGAGAAGTCATTTTTGGGATTATGTTGTGTCATAGTATGGAGTATCTATGGATTCATCAAAGATAGAAGCAGCTGTGTCTTGGGAATCCCCTATGACAGTGGTGGAGTTGTGAAGTTTCCTTGGTCACGTAGGCTATAACATGACATTCGTAGTCGACTTATCTAAGGTTATAACTCCTCTAATAGCATTTACTATGAATTATCATAAGTTCATGTGGACTGATCAGTTTCAATCATCTTTTGAGTATTTTAAGGAGAAGTTGGTAGGTGCTCTATTTCTTTGTATTTTAGCAGAGGGAGTTTAGTTTGATGTTTTCAGCAATGCTCCACATCTGGGGTTAGGCTGTGTTTTGATGCACTAGATATTGTTCATTTCTTATAGGTCTCGATAGTTTCATACCCATGAATGTAACTATTCCACCGATGATCTTGGGTTCGTATTCTTGGTGTTTGCTCTGAATATGTGGAGACATTACCTCATTGGAGAGTGCTTTGTGTTTTTCACTAATAATAAGATCCTGATGCATGTATTCTTCTAGCCTTACTTGAACTTCCAGAAACTTCAGTGGATGGTGTTATTATAGGAATATGACTTTAAGATAACGTATACATCTGGAAAGTGGAATTTTGTGCTTGATTCAATAAACAAGAAGTCATGTAGTGATGCAGTGCATGAATATTGTGACTCCTAGAGAGTGATGGAAGAACTGCCAGCATTTTATCTCGATATAGGAGAAGTTGGGTGCAGAGGTTTTCTTTTTTATATGATGGTATAGTCATCTATATTGAAGCAAGTTGAATATCCTTATTGAGGGATCTAGAGGAGGAGGTCTATAGTGACTGAGTTGTTTATGGTGAGGCCCCTGATGGTTCGTCTAAGGATGAAAAACACCGAGTGTTGTTTCACGGAAGACTATTTGTTCCTTTGGCAATGTGGGGGATGGTTCTCAAAGAGTTACATAGTATTCTTATGTGGTGTATAATGGAATGAAAAATATGTATCAAGGCTTGAGAATTCGGTTTTGGTGGCCTGGGATGAAGCATGTAGTTGTAGAGTTTATGTCTTGTTGTTTGGTCTTCCAGAAGGTGGAGACCGAGCACCGTGTCCCCGGTAGTCTACTCTAGAAATTAGATATTCCTCAGTGGAAGTGGGAGGACATCTCAATGGACATTATTACTGGTTTAACTTGATCTCATGGAGTACATGACACTATTTGGGTGGTAGTTGATTGATTACCAAATCATCCCACTTCATAGAGATCATGGAATCCAGCTTAGTGGAAGTTTTGTCGAGGTAGTATCTGGAAAAGGTGGTGAGACTCCACAGAGTCCCAAGGACTATCATTTCTGATCTAGATCCTTGTTTTACCTACAGTGTGTGGAGAGGTCTTCAGCAATCTTTAGGTTCTCAGTTATGCCTTAGCACTGTTTTTTATATGTAGATGGATGGTCAGAAAAAGTAGACTATCTAGACTCATGAAGACATGTTGTGGTATTGTGTCCAACATTTTGGAGGTTCTTTGATGAGGAAATTACCCATGGTGGAGTTCTATTATAATAATATTATTCACTCAACTACTGGTATGTGGTCATTTGAAGCATTGTATGTTTTACCTTGTCGTTCATCATTGGGTGGGACTAGGGTCGGAGAGTTAGCAATTCACAGTTTGTAACTAGTAGAGAATACGACGGAGATGGTTCAAGTGATTCATCAAAGAATGAAGACAGTGTAGGATCGTCAAAAAAATATTCTGGTCTGACGAGGAGACTAATGGTGTTTGATGTTGGGGATCACGTGTTTTTGAAGTTGACTCCTCATCATGGGCAGTTATGTTTTGGTTGTGGGGGTAATCTTTCTCCCCGGTTTGTTATTATCTTCGAGGTGCTGGATCATGTTGGAGTTGTGCTATATTGAGTATTACTTCCCCTATATATGAGGTAGACACACGATGCTTTCTATGTGTCACATCTTCGCAGTTATCTTCATGATGAATCTCACATCATCAAATGAGAATATATCGATGTTGATGAAGATGCGACATTCGGGGTGTGGCTTGTGGAGATCCCAAAACACATAGAGAAGGTGTTGTTCAAGAATTCTATACCCTTGGTTCATGAATTGTGAAGACACGGTGGCATGGAGGAGAGTACCTAGGAATGCGAGTCACAAATATGTGCTCAGTACCCAGATCTGTTTGATGTTTAAATCGTTTCATATAAAGATATTCCCTTTCTAGTTATAGACCTTTTGTGATTATAATATAGATTTTTGTTTTTTTTTCTTATGGACTTCTCTCATTTGAATGGTATCTCAATGGGTGGGTTTTCAGACCCATTTTATATTTATTTGTGTTGGTTTTGGATTTTCATGAATGAGAATGTTTTGAGAGGTATCTAATGTAATGGCCCAGCCCTATCCGGTCCATTTTACAATGAAATGTTATGTTTGATGTGTTTTGGGAGGTCAAGGTTACTTATCCCCAACACATAGCCAAAATTCGTAACTATTTCATGAAACTGTGTCACTTTTCCTTTCCTAAAATTTCAATCTTTTTTGTGAAACTATGTCACTTTTCCTTTTCCCAAATTACAAACTGTTTCATGAAACTATGCCACTTTTCCTTTACAAAAAGTAAAAAATGTTTTGTGAAACTGTGCCACTTTTTCTTTTCCAAAATTACAAACTATTTTATGAATCTGTGTCACTTTTCCATTGCCAAAATTCCAAACTTTTTCCTGAAACTATGTCACTTTTCCTTTGATAATATTCCAAACTATTTGATGAAACTATTTCGATTTTCCTTTTATAAAATTTTAAAATAATTCATAAAATAGGGTCACTTTTCCTTTTCAAAAATTCCAAACTATTTAATAATACTGTGTCACAGAAACGGTTTCATGAAAACAGTGTCACAGAAATGGTGTCACAGAAATGGTGTCACACAAGTGGTGTAACATAAACAGTATCATAGAAATAGTGTAACAAAAATAGTGTCATAGAAACAGTGTCACAGAAATGGTGTCACAAAAATAAGGTCGTTGTAATAGTGTCATAGAAATGGTGTCACAAATATTGTATCACAGTTAATGTCTCATATATAATATCTCATTGTTACAATCCCACAAATACTATTTTATAAATCATTTTCCAAAAAAACAGATTTTTTTAGTTTCACCAATTTAACATTTTCTTTGACATTAAATGCATTCCATGCCATGTTTTGATGGATTTACGTCTAATTCAAAGACCATAACTCCTATATCAATTTTCATAAGTTTTGGCATGCCTTTACGTGGTCAAACCATGTGGTTTAATGTGAGCTCTTTTAATGGAAAATATAGTGTATCTTAAAACACTGCTCTATTAAATATTATAAAGTAATGAGCTATATTCCTCCATTGATCTTCACTATTTTTTTCTAGTACGATATGGTTGAACAATTCTTTTTTATGATAGGTGTCGAGCGATCAAACTTTCCTCCTTGGATTTGTTCCTCTTGAAGTTCATCTTGTTGAAATTGCACCCCTTATTTTAGTGCAACAAAGCTGTATCAATCAATATTCAATATAAGGTATAATTTATCATCATAAATTTTGGTTTATATCCTAATATTTCTCCATTACTAATTATGGCATGCTATATCCATGTTCCTAATGGACTTTTCTTAGGTGCTGGCCAGTGTGGTGGTGGATCTTCCTCCTCAGTTGGATTTAGTCCTCCATGAGAGGTGATATTGATCTATTTTTTTTGGCGGTTCTAGTATAAATAACTTCAATAACCTTTTGAGATAGGGGATTCATTACTTCTCCATTATTTTATATTATTTTTTAGAGTGGGCATTATTTAGCCAATAGATCACAATGGAATTTACATAATAAATATTTTAACCAGATATATAAATTGGTATCAATCGTATTTTATTACCTCTTGTTTTGATAGATAGTGTGATATCAATGATTCCCTTGTTTAGAATATCTTTCTTGATGGAAATTAGTAAAGAAAATAAATTTAGATTCGTTGTAATTATTTGTGAAATATATAAAGTCATGTAAATGAATCTGGTTGTTTTTGTTGTATATTGATGTTAATAAAATTGTTGAAGTAAGCATGTTTAATCAATTTTTGATAGCTATGACATCTTGCTGTTCAGGTTACCCATAGTTAGAACCTAAAAATAATAAATAGGTTAATTCCAGATGGATAAAAGAACCATCTAATTGATAAAAAGATAATTCCTCGTAGGGTTCTGAGTTACCCTCTTTCTTGTAATGTCTAAATCCTTATGCTTGGAGCTGCAAGAGCTCATTACTTCTGATGAAATAATGTGTTATTTAAGGTCCATGATACTGGTTGATATAATGTTTGTTTTTACTACTGCATATGTAGTGTTGTGAGCCTGGGTGGATGTTCTCATATGTGGGGGCAAGGTGACCCACTAGTTGTGGAAGCACAAGGTGCCTATAGTGGTGAGATGGATTAGTTTATGCATGTGGGAGTCTGGAAGGATATCAGAGATGAAGAAACAGGTTGGATGTGAATGTTTGGATACTTGTTGAATCTTGTTGGTTTCTTATTTGATTTAATTTCCTCAGAGCTCAAGGAATCTTTTCTTACTTACCCTCCATCCCATAAGGGAGAAGATACGTGGGGTATTCAATGTGCATTCCATGTTTAGATTTTCAATGGAGGTTCCGTCTACGCTCTTACAATAGCTGGCAAGGACAGGATGGGTAGTTCAACTAACCACCACATAAAACCCATTGTGTTTAGTAGGTTAGAATGTTTTTCTAGACTGTCTGGAAATATGGGAAACTAATAATGTTGTTAATAAATGATTGAATAAACGATATTAACCCATGGGGTTGAAGCTTTCTAGGATGCATTACTAAGGTTTGAATTTAAAGGAACAATGGACTTTGGGTGTAATGCTAATGAAATATAAAGTGTAATTTTTAATGGTTAACTAATGATTAAAGAATTAATTAACATAATGTTAAACTAATAAAAATGGTATAATGTAATGTAATTTTTCTCTTAAAAAGGTTTTGTGCTTATATGATACCTAGTCTTAGAAGTGGCATCTGGGAGTCCAATATATGTTAGCAATAATTGAGTTTAATACTAGGGTATGCAAATTGTGTGGTTGTGGGCTATAGTATATCATGTATGTTTTTGGATTCTATATGAAACCCACCCAGTTGGTTAGGATGGCTGAGACCCTAAATATCTGAGTCCTAGGGGGTGTTTTCCCCAATATTCTAGTGGGAGGATGGATGGATGACTACCCCCTTTGACCCCACTCTATTCTCTTGGTAATTACTTGTGATGGAATGCATAGTGGTTAGTTTTCCCCATATATGTGTGTTTAGGACTATAATGTCTTCTAGTTATTCACACACATATATTTTTGTTATAGTTTTCTATGGACTACTATAGGTGTAACATGTATTGGATGTAATGGATTGAGGATACATACTCTATGAATGGGTTATAATGGCTTGAAGTTTAATACCTGGTGTATGATACAAGTTATGCGAGCTATAGTGTCTCTTGGAAACTACCTAATTACTTTGGTTAAGTAGATGTGGTGGTTGCACCATATAAGGTGCATGTTGTGGTTCTTTGGCGAGATGTTTGCGGGCAAGACATTTTAGAGAGAAATTCATAAGACATATGATATTGTGGAAAACAGCAAACCAATGGGGATGTGGTATCAGGGTACCATTTATATTATTTATTATATTATATAATCTTGCATGTGAAACTTGGTGATAGTAGCCATGGTGAGGCTAAGAACTTAGTTTACCTATTTAGGTGACAAGTTAGTTTCACATGTTGTTCACTATGATTTAGCTTGATTTATTTACCTTTTCATGAGAAGCATCGGGGAGGATCCTATTGAGTTTACTATTATACTGACTCTATGTATATATAAACTATTTTTCAGGTCACTTGGAGTAGGATAGAGATCAGGCTAGTTACTCTTAGCTTGGGGTTGATGGAGCTATTTAGGCTTCGTGGTTGTTGTTGTTTTTACATTCCTTTGGTACTTGTAAATTTCTGTTTCAGTTTTAGTAGTTCTTTCATGAAATTACATATGTGAACATGGGATTTCTTTTATATGGTAGTCTGAGTTGAAGTTGTTTTGATTCTATCTTATCTCTCTCTTTCGCATGTGTTCTCTCAGAGGGTAATGCCTCCCATTTGTGTGTTTAATATACCATCAGTGATAGTCTCCTAATTGGGGCCTACTTGAGGAAGGACTCAGGGGTAACTATATCACTTCTCACGCTGCTGACCCAAGAGGGGTACACCTTGTGAGGAGTGGGTGTCATGAAAAGCTTGATTTTCTAGAGAATAGTGAAAATAAATATTTATATTGAAAACTGTATTTTTTATTCATGAATTTAAAAATTTTCCTTTTCATTTAAAATCATTTCAAAAAATAATTTATTCAATTTTATTTTTATTAACAGAATAAATTTCATTAGAATCAAACTTATGGTTGAATTCGGTATAAAACCATTTTTTTCATAAAAAGGAATTATTATTAAAATTTATTTATATATATATAATATATTATAATCCTAAAAAATAAAATTTATCACTGTATGTGTAACATACCGGTTCCAGGTGCCACTCAACGGGTGCCCCGAACCTGGTTCGCCACGTGACCTCAAACACATTTCCACAAATGACATAGGCTGCCGACTAGCAGCGAGGGCCCAGGTCTGATAGTTGGGAAACTATGTCATCATTTGTCAAAGTGTAGCGCAGCAGAATACAAAATAAAACATAAATCAAATAGTAGAAGCTGTAAAACATACACAAATGAAATCAACAATAGTAGTGGATATAAAAAACAGTATATAATAATGATGATACATGTCTCATGTTCTATTAAAACAACCAAAACATGTTATACATCAATACAGTACATCTGAAAGAAGAGTACAACGAAACAAAGAAAAACAGATGGTAGCGGCAACATGAGCCTATGCTCGATCCCATGCCCTCCTACTCCTCAGCAGAAATCTTATACCTGTATAGGGACTCTTTCCCCTATCCACACATGCAGCAACGCAATCGTTTTGGGTCTAAAAGCATGACCCAAATAGGGTGTGAGAAATATATCTTAGTAGGCACCCACCAAAGGCTCGTGCCCAACTACGTGTAAGCATGCAACAACAGTGTGCAATAGTAAAATACAATAAAGTAAGCAGTACTAAAAAGTAACTAACATAACAATTAAGTTTCCATTTTACTATTCATTTAATCCTTTAAATATTAGAAATCACCACAGTGCATTTCTATGTAAATAGTCCACATCCTCAGACCAGCAAAACCTCACCCTCAGGTAAGCAGAATCCAACCCGCAGGTATAGCCCTTAGGCATAACAGAAGTTTCCCTTATGCATAGGAAGTGTCACCCTCAGGCACAGAAGTCAAGCCCTCAGGCATGAAAGGTTACCCTCAGGCAAAGTAGAATGTTTCCCTCAGGCCAATAAAGTCATGCCCTCAGGCAATAGCAAAACATCGCCCTCATGCATAAGTAATCGGGCCATGCCCAACATATAAACAAGCAATTTGAATACAATTCCTCTCAAGGAAAAAGTAATACATAATTTAAACAAGGGATACCCTCGGGTATCCTAGCCAAATGGCTAAATAGAGGAACGCACCCCTCGGGATGGTCCTGGATCAAAGCAATGATCCCAACCATCATTTTAGTATTACAATTAATCACCTATTCAATTCTAGGTGGTTATTATATCAATGGACTCATCCACACGTCACCCCAACATGGGTTTGTGGCACAAAAATGCACAAAACACACGAATGTTGGAAACTTTAACACCAAGACACCTACCTTATACACCAATGAACGATATATGCGAATGTCAGTTCCAAAAGCGTCCAAGAATGATGCAGATCTGAGGTAAGAAAACATTCATTCAACCTCAAATAAATCTAGCTAGGGAAATAATTGTTATAAAAAACTCCAGGAGAAGAGAGGGCTTACCCGTGCGGTTCAAACGAGATCATCCGAAGTGGAATAAAATTCCAGATGAACACTCAGTGGATCATAAAAGGTTCAGTCATCCCCTCCTGCTCCATCTTCTGGTTCTAAGCCTTCCCTGTGAATAGGGGAGGCTACTACCCATTTTAAGTGAAACCAAAAACAAAGTACACGGTGTGTACTCCCAAGTACACGACATAAAATTCCCATTTTATAAACAGTTCCTCCGGAGGAATCCTTCCAGCGTGTCATTGTTCACTTGCCGACATGAGTATACGGCATGTACTCCTAAGTACACGGTGTGTACTATCTCCCAGTTGTCGGCTACTCCACCGCCTTACTGTTTTGGCATGCCGACTAACTACACAGCGTGTAAAGGACCACTACATGGCATGTAGTTCGTTCCTGAACCCTTCATCCCCATCATGGCCACATGCCCTGTGTACCCATCCCACACGGAGAAAAGTACACGGTGTGTGGACAATGTACACGACATGTACTTCCAATATTTAGGATTTTTTCCCATTTTTGATATTTTCTCAAAAACACTTAAGGAAAAGAGAAAAGAAGAAGCCCGTACCTCAGGAATAAGAACTGGGTTCTTAAAAACTTCCCCCTTATAGCAATTAGTCCTCGAATTTCCCTTCCAAGGGTGGAATAGATATAGCCATGAACAACTCTGGCCACAAAGAACGTACATCGGTCTCTCACTCCCATGTTTCGTCAAGCACTCGGCCATGCTACCATACCACCTGTACGAGAAGAACATACGGGCCTTAGAGAACCTCTGTGATCCTGTCAAAGATACGAATCAGATGCTCCTCAAAGGACGCATCCATCTGAAGCTCAACCTCCTCTGGATGAAAGGTGTGAGATGAGTCTGAATGATAGCGGCACAACTGAGATACGTGGATGATGTCGTGCATGGCTCGGTACCTCTGAGGTAACTACAATCGATAAGAAACCATCCCGACTCTCTCCAAGATCTCAAATAGCCCCACAAACCATGGTGAAAGTATACCATGTCTCCTGATCCACTTGTGTCCCTGCCTTAGAAAAACAACAAGAGAACCTGATCGCTGACCATGAACTCCAAAGGTTGCCTGCGGTGATCGGCATATGACTTCTGACAAGACTGCATGGTATCCTCCGCTTCTGAATCAGCTGTACCTACTCAGAAGTCTCCTGCACGAGACGTGGTCCCAGTAAAGCTGCCTCACCTTCCTCTAACCAGAACAAAGGTGATCGGCATGGCCTACCATATAAATCATCATATGGTTCCATCTCAATAGTCGCCTGGAAACTATTGTTATAGGCAAACTCGACAAGGAGTATATGCTTCTCCCAAAAGCCCCCAAAGTCCAGGATTCATGCACGAAGCATGTCCTCAAGCACCTGTATAGTACGATCTGACTAGCCATTAGGCTTAGGGTGGTAAGCTGTGCTCAGAAGCACCTACGTACCCAGTGCCCTCTGAAAACTCTACCAGAAACGACACGTACAACAGGCGTCCCTATCTGAAAATATTGAATGCGGGACCCCATGAAGATGTACAACCTCTTAGATATATAGCCTTCTAAACTTGTCAACACTGAAGGTCTCCTATATCTGCAAGAAGTGATCTACCTTCGTGAGTCTTTCCACAACAACCCACATGGCATCATTTCCACAAGGTGACCTCGAAATCCCTGTCAAGAAATCCATCGCGACATCATCCCATTTCCACTCTGGAATGGGTAACTGCTATAACAGTCCAACTAGTCTCTGATGCTCTGCCTTCACCTACTGACAGGTGGAACACCTCGTAACAAAACTAGCTACTTCTCTCTTCATACCCGGCTATGAGTACTAATGTCTCAAGTCACGGTACATCTTGGTAACCCCGAGATGAACTGCCCAAGTAGAAGCATGAAACTCTCACATCTGCTCCTCGCATATATCCCTTGTAACCCACACTCGTCCATGGAAACTCAATACCTCATCGTTGTTTATCATCTAACCAGGAGGAGGGTCCTCACTTGCCACCGACTCCTGTAGAACTGGGCCTTCGGAATCAGATAGCTGTCTCATCCTCACTCTATCATGGAGGGTAGAAGTCACAAGTAAATATGAAAGATATGACTTCCCCTAACTGTTGTGCACCTCCAGATGCATCTCAAAGAACAAATCCATGAGCTGCCACTCGCCACTGGCCTCCTACACTTCCTATATCTGATTCTTCCTGCTCAGTGCATCAACTACTGCATTACCTTTACCCGGTGTATAGGCAAGCTCAAAATCGAAGGACTGTAGGTATTCGACCCACCTTCACTACCTTAGATTAAAGTCACACTGAGTAAATATATAATTTAGACTTTTGTGTTTAGTGAAGGCCAAAAAACATTCTCCCAACAGATAATGTCTCCAACTGCACAACACATGAACAACTGCTGCCAACTCGAGATCATGTGTCGGGTAATTCCTCTCATGTGGCCTTAACTGCCAAGACCCATACACAACTACTCGATCACCCTATATCAACACTGATCCCATCCCAATAAATGATGCATCGCAATAAAATGTATAGATCTTCCCCTGCTCTGCGAGTATTAGGATCGGTGTTTCTATCAACCTTCCTTTCAGGTCCTGAAAGGTTGTCTCACAATCTTCTGACCAAACGAACTTCACACCCTTCTTAGTGAGACCTATCAATGGTACTGCTAAGTTGGAGAAGTCTTGTATGAAGCATCTATAATAACCATCTAGCCCTAAGAAACTCTGTATCTCAAACATGTTCTTCTGCAGATCCCAGGAAACTGCTGCTCTCACCTTCTCTGGGTATACTGCAACTTCTGCCTTTGAGATACTGTGACCCAGGAAGTGAATCTGGTCCATCCAAAAGTGGAACATAGAGAGTTTAGCATATATCCAATGCTACCTCAGTGTACTCAATACGATCTCAAAGATGGGTGGTAAGGTCGTGTCGAGTGTGAGAGTATACGAAGATGTCGTCCACAAATACTACCACAAAAGAGTCCAGATATGGATGGAACACACAATTCATCCGAGTCATGAAAACTGTTGGCACGTTCGTGAGTCCAAACAGCATAACCGTATAATTGTATAGACCATACCTGCTTCTAAAAGCTGTGAGAGGTTTGTCAGATGGTCTAACGCAAGGCTGATGATATCCTGATCTCAAGTCAATCTTCAATAACACTCGTGCTCCAAGAAGTTGATCAAAAAGATCATCAATCCTGGGAAAGGGATATCAGTTCTTAACTGTCAACTGGTTCAGCTTCCGATAATCCACAAAAAGTCTGATGTCACCATCCACCTTTATCACAAAAAGGAATGGAAATCCCCATGGAGAAGTATTGGGTCAGATAAACCCCTTTTCCTGTAACTCCTCTAACTGCCTCTTGAGCTCCTCCATCTCAGGTGTAGCCATCCTATAAGGAGGAATGGACACTGGTGCTTCCCTTGGCACTAGATCAATAGAGAAATCTACCTCACACTCTAGAGGTAGACCTGAAAATTCATTTGGGAATACATCCCTGAAACGATAAACCACTAGAGGGAAAGTCGTCTGACAAGTCCCCTGATCATCCAGATATAAGCTCGCAATCTGGGCTGGGACTCCACCTCACCCACGATGCTCTGGTCCAGCACGATATTCCTGAACATCCCACTTTCCCTTATATAGAAACTCTCCACCCTCTGGTGATGTGAAACTAACCCTGCGACAATAGCAGTCTAGAAAGTCATGAATGGGAACCAACCAGTCCATCCCGAGAATGACGTTATAAGTGGTCATATCTAATACATAGAGGTCCCAATGAAAGTGTCACCCACCAACCTCAAGGGGGCACTCCTTACACTAATGCAAACCAGTCGTCCTAGTCCCCAACAAAGTCTTTAGAATCATGACATCAGAAGAAGTAGAAACACAGAGCCAAGGCTCTCTACAACGGGCACATATATAAAACTATGTGTAACACCCGTATCTAAAAGTACTGAAGATCAGATATAAGCTACTAGAATAGTACCTATGACTGTAGATGGTCCGAGATCCTTCTCATGTTGGGTCTGTTGCACCGCATATGTTTACCCTATGTCGCGGCCCTAAGACACAGCCTGGCTACCTTAAGCTATCCTGCCCTGCTGCCTCTGAGATCCTAGTGTCTGGCTACCACGGTCATGACCACCATCTCTACCTACAAGCTCTGATGTATTCCAATTTCTGGACTGGTAAGAAGCCACTTTTCCTGCTCCCGCACTCGGAGTCTGTACAGAACCCCTCACACTGGCCACTGGTGTAAACGCCCTGTAGAAGCGTTGCAAATGACCCATATTTCCGCAACCTTTGCACTCCACAGGGTCTTGTGGACACTGCAGTCTCTTGTGTGCCTCTCTACAACACTGGTAGCACCTGATCAAGCCACCTGAAGAAGCTGTATGGATGGTACTGCCACCCTGAAAGAAGTCCATTTGTCTCTTCCTCTTGCCAGTAGAAATAGTACCAGTGACTGGTGATGAACCACACTGGCCCACACCACCAGATTCATGCAGGTTCCTCTTTGTAATCAGCGCCTGATTTACAATAGCATGTACAGTAGGGAACTTGAAAACATTCACTAGTGCTCGGATGTCATAACGAAGACCATCCTCAAATCTTCTAGCTCTCAGCGTCTCATCGCCCACTAGAACAGGTGTAAAGGGCTGAAGCTCAGTTAAACGAGTAGAATAGTCCATCACCGACATACTGCCCTGCTGCATATTCATGAACTCTTGACCATTGTATGCCCGCAGCGTCTTGGGAAAGATTAAGTTATAGAAGACTACCTGGAAATCCACCCACACCATGTCCCTCTGATGCTCTGCCTAGGTGGTAACATCCCACCAACTCTTGACGGAATCACACAGCATGTACGTCACGAGGTAGACCCTCCACCCTGGAGGCGTCTCAAGATGCTCGAAAATAGTCTGCCTCGACCCTAGCCAAGACTCCGCAGCCTGTGGTCCTCCATCCTATGAAAACGTCGGCAGATTCTGCTGCTGGAATATGTGTGTCAGCTCAGCCATAGATGTGGCAGCCGGCGGTGCTCCTTGAAAGGTCTGCATAAACCGTAATAACCCTTCACAGAATTGCGCCTCTGCACCTGTGTCCAGTATAGCAGCTGGTGCCTCATCTGGCTCTGCTGGAGGATCAACTAGTAGCCCACGGCCCATCATCTCAGGAGTATTCTTGTTGCCTATCTCCTGAAAAAATACGTGTGGTTGTCTAGGCGGCATGCCACTACAAGGCCAAAAACACACATTAGATTCAATATTATCAAGACCGAAAATGAAGGAACAATAAGGAAACAAGAGGAAGATTTCATTTCATGATTTGTAAAACAAGACTACATGGTGTGTATTCTTACAACATGGCGTGTACTTGGCTTCACTTCCCCTGCCCGGGTCCTTCGACACGGCTAAGCCACACGGCTCAAGTTGAACAAAAATTGCACGGCGTGTTTAATATCTACACGGCGTGTATGATGTTATTTCCAACGTCCCGTATCATTTGTGACACGGCCGACTACTCGGATTGACACTATACGGTATGTTACACCCACACACGGCATGTACACTACACCATTTCCTAGTCACACGGCTAACGCCACAAGGTATGTCCTCTGACAAGACTACACGGCGTGTCCCACAGGTACACGACGTGTTCAAGGATAGGTGACACCAACCCATGTTGTTAGTTACATGACATAGTCCCCATGTCACTCTACACGGCGTGTTCTTCATTGACACGGCGTGTTCAAGAAACGACTACACCGGCCCGTGTTTGTTAGTTACATGGCCGGGTCTTGGGTCAACCCTATATGGCGTGTACATCCGGTACACGGCGTGTTCGCCCCAAGCATTTCCATACCCCGTGTCGCCACCCATACGGTTTGTGACACGAGAAGAGACTACACAGTGTTTACTTAGAGTATACGGTGTGTACTTAAAAAGTTCATTCTTCTTCCTGAACAGAAGGCCATACACGGTGTGTTTAAAACACTACACGGCGAGTATACTGGGTTTCCATATATTATGCCTCAGAAACTTCCCCAGAACCCAAAAAATACCAAAAAACAACACCTAAGTATCAAATTCTGACTCGCGAGGGCCCATACTCCCCACGAATCAAAGTTTGACATCTTATCTGTGTTATGACAAAATAAATAGTAAATGATCCGCTAAATTCCAGTAAATGGGGGCCCATACTCCCCAAAAACCAAAGTGTGGAATTCATTAAATAAACCAGCTCATACAAAACTACCCTATCACAAAGCAGGTAATTATCAAGCAGCTATCACAACAGCATGATTTTCTAATAAATCAACTATCAAAACAACATCAAATTTCTAATGCACCTACATGGAATGTGATTTATAGCATGTGCCTAAATGATGCATGATATGGAATAACCTCATCTCACCAGGTTGCAACTAAATAGAACCCACTGATAAAATATAAACAGCACAATACAAGTGCGTCACCCAACGGTGAAATCATATCAACTGTAAATTGCAAAATCAGAAAGATTGCAATATGAGGTAAATTGGATTTTCCCTGTACATGGATTAGCTACTCCCAGGCACAGTTCATTACCAACTACCGTTCATCCTATCCCTGACTACGGTTCCAAATAGTATGTCAAAGAAAAGAAACCTACCTCTTATACCACTTTGTAACGTCCTAGTTCTGTGTTCCACTCAACGGGTGCCTTGAACTTGGTTCGCCACATGACCTCAAGCACATTTCCCCAAATGCTAGAGCCTGCTGACTAGCAGTGAGGGCCAAGGTCTGATAGTGGGGAAAATATGCCCTCATTTTTCAAAGTGTAGTGTAGTGGAAGATGAAATAAAACATACATCAAATAGAAGAAGTAGTAAAACATACACAATTGAAATCAATAACAACAGTGTATATAACCAACAATATATAATAATGATGCTACATGTCTCAAGTTCTAATAAAACAGCCAGAACATGTTATACATCAATACATCACAACCGAAAGAAGAGTACAATGAAACAAAGAAAAATAGCTGGCAACGCCATCGTGAGCCTAAGCTCAGTCCCATGCCCTACTACTCCTCAGCAAAAATGATTTACTTGTATAGGGACTCTTGCCCCTATCCACACCTGCAGCAATGTAATCTGTTTGGGATGAAAAGCATGACCCAAACAGGGTGTGAGAAATATATCTCAGTAGGAACCCACCAAAGGCCTTTGCCCAACTGCGTGTAAGCATGAAACAACAGTGTGGAATAGTAAAATGCAATAAATTTAGCAGTACTGAAAATTAACTAACTTAACAATTAAATTTCCATTTTATTATTAATTTAATCCATTTAATATTAAAAATCACCATAGTGCATTTCTAAGTAAACATTCCACGTCTTCAGGCCAGGAAAACCACACCCTCAGGTAAGTAGAATCCAACCCACAGGTATAGCCCTGAGGCGTAAAAGAATTTTCCCTCAGGCATAGGAAGTGTCGCTCTCAGGCACGGAAGTCAACCCTCAGGCACGAAAGGGTTCCCTCAGGAGAAATAAAACATTTCCCTCAGGCCAATACAGTCATTCCCTCAGGCTATATCAAAACACCACCCTCAGGCATAAGTAACTGGTTCATGTCCAACATATAAACATGCAATTTGAATAAAATTCCTCTCAAGGAAAAAAGTAATGCATAATTTAAACAAGGAATAACCTCGGGTATCCTATCCAAACGGCTAAACAGAGGAACGCACCCATCGGGATGGTCCTGGATCCAAGAAATGATCCCAACCATCATTTTAATATTACAATTAATCACCTATTCATTTCTATGTGGTTATAATAGCAATGGCATCAGCTACATGACACCCCAACATGGGTTCGTGGCACTAAAACGAACAAAACACATGACAGTTGGAAAATTTAACACCAAGACACCTACCTTATAAGACAACGAACGATATATGAAAATGTTAGTTCCAGAAGCATCTAAGAACGACGTAGATCTGAGGTAAGAAAACTTTCATTCAACCTCAAATAACTCCCGCAAGGGAAAGAATTGGTATGACACACTTCAGGAGAAGAGAGGGCCTACCCGTACGGTTTCAACGAGATCGTCTGAAGAAGAATCGGATTCTAGACGAACACTCGGCGTATTTACCAAGGTTCGGTCGTCCCCTCCCTCTCCTTCCTCTGGTTCTAAGCCTTCCCTATGAGAAGGGGAGGCTACTGCCCATTTTAAGCGAAAAAACAAATTACACAGCGTGTACTCCCAAGCACGCGGCGTGTACTTCCCATTTTTTAAACTGTTCCTCTTGTGGCTTCCCGCCAGCGCGGTACTGTTCACTTTCCGACATGATTACACGGCATGTACTCCTGAGTACACGGCATGTACTGTGCCCAGCTGGTAGCTGCTCCACCACCTTACTATTTTGGCCTGCCAACTGACTACATGGTGTGTAAAGGACCACTACACGGTGTGTAGTTGGTTCCTACACCCTTCATCCCCGGCATGGCCACGCAAACCGTGTACCCATCCCCTACGGCCAAAAGTACACGGCCTGTGGACAAAGTACACGACATGTACATCCAGAATTTAGTATTTTTCCTCATTTTCCGTATTTTCTCAAAAACACTTAAGGAAATGAGAAAAGAAGAAGCGTGTACCTCAAGAATAAGAACTGGGTTCTTATAGTACGTGAATTATTTTAATGTAATAATTCAATTATATATTTGATAACAAAATTAAATTCATATTTTCAATACGAATGAGGAAGGAATCAATTCATTTTTGTGTTAAAAATATATTTTTCTAAAAAATGGTTTTTATCGCATTTTGGGAAATTATTTTCATCAATATTTAGGTGTTTAATGTGATGAAATTAATTAAATATTTTTACTAATGAGTTTTATATTTTTTATATAGGTTATTTTTAATTTTTTTCATTATAAATAGTGACTATAATAAAATTTATCACCTCCGAAAAACTTAAATCAGGATAATCTTAGTTAAAACTAAATGATTGTACCATATGTTTCCTTCTGAATTATTAACAGATTGTGTAAATTCTACCATTATCAACATATCCTCTAATATATTTAATTATTGTATACTTTCACATTAATATGACCTATATAATATTTATTGAAAATAAATTTAAAAAGTGTCACTGTGTTGGTTTTAAATATTTATTATATACCCAGATGGGGATAAATAGAATTTTAGGAATGAATATAAATATATATTTTGAGATCAATGAAATTATTTCCATGATTGGAATTTATTTAATGTTTTTTGAAATAATATAAACAACATAAATGATTATAACATGTTGATATAGTATTTATTTAATTGTTAGAAAAAATTAATGATCCAAATAATATGAAAATTTATATAATTTTAGTGAATTTTAGTCTTACATGAATTTTATAGATTAATATTACATATTATTGTTGTTCTAAAGAATTATATTTATAATTACCTGAACCCGCACTTCTGGGGTCAACACTTAAGAACGTTGCATATTTTTTATGATAAATGGATGACAAATATAGAGAAACATTTTACATGTTAAGACCTTTTCTATTCTAGGTTTTAAAATATAATACATATATTTAAAAATTCAAAAAAACTAAATAAAAATTTTACAGATAAATAATTTTTTTGAAATGTGCTAACTCCATATGTTAAGAGAATACCTTCAAAAAATTCTACGAAACTCGTGGATTATAATTTATAACATAGCGTAACATCTCGTTGCCTTGATCGGGTAAGATTCCTTACTTTCTATGTTCCCTCTTGGTTTTAAAAAACATTTTATGTGAATTTTCTTGGTATATTGAAGACTTTTGAATAGGTAGACTCCAGGTACCTGATGTACACAATATGTACATGGTGCTGGTTGCAAGTCAAGGATTGGGAGATAACGTCATGAATTGGGGGATCAGGTTGTGAGCAGGTACACATCATATACCTAAGGTACACATCATTTAGAGGATAAATAGTGCTTTTCAACCTGAGGCAACAGGTTCTTCAGTTTAACATATTTTTTTGAGGCCTACACGTCATGACCAAGGGGTAAAAGTCATGACCCAGCCCACACCCAGGTTTAATTCACATGTTTTTTAGTTTTTCTCAAGCTTTTTCTCCCAAACCTCTTGGCTCTCAACACTAAACAACTCCTAGGTGAATTTCAGAGGCATCTCGCCTTCCAGATCGATCTGATCGCCACCCTTTCATCTATTATTCTATGATGAATCTCTCTATATCCATTGTGAGATCTCATTCCATAGGCCTTTCCCCTACATTAGATGTGGTGTGGTAGGTGTTCTTCTTCAAGGTATGTTGTTTTCCCCCTTAAGGTAACCTTTTTTGTTTAGATTTGAATCAATATTATCATGGATTGGATTCTAGTGTCTTGGTTGGTGTTGTTGACTTTAATTCTTGGTTTTGGATCCCATTATGAGCGTGTGTGACCCAGACATTGGGGTAGGTGGTTCTATCTCTAAGCCTATGATAATGATCCTAATTGATATTGATTTAAAATTGATTTATGAAATTGGCATGGTTGTTTGGGTGTGTTGAAAAAATGTTTTTGAAAGAAAACTGGGTTTTTGATGGCTTTTGAAATGGATTGCGAAATGGTTTTGAATGGTTTTCAAAGGAATTTAAATTAGTTAGTGAAAAAGGGAAAATGGGTTACCTTGTGTACTTAGGAGGAAGGTTAGCTTGAGGCCATTATCCATTGCTTTTTTATTATCAATGAAGATTGTCTTGGGGCTTTCCCATATTTCCTAGGACCATTATATTTGGGGACTGATAGTGGCTTTTAGGTAGTTTACTCATAGGGTATTCCTCTACTTCCTTGTCATATTGTTATAGGATCAGTTTTTGTGAGCTAGATTATTTTGGTATGAGTAGTATGCTTCCTAGACCTGTAATATTACATTGTGTTGTGATACTTGTGCTTCTGCTTCGTATTGCTTGTCCTTCGGAGTTATCCTCTATATGCATGTTGATTCTTATGAAATATTATATGGAAACTTTTCATGAAACTATTATACCTAATTTTTTTAGAACCGTGAATAAAGATAAATCTTCCATGTTTCCTATAAAATTACTTTACTACTTATCATTCCATGTATTATTTTAAAATGAGAAGAAAAATTTTTTATATAGAGACATGTTATAGAACACCTAGGTGGGATCCTACTAAGCCTGTTAGCTCACACCATGTGCACTAATATAGTGGTGCATATACCTTTGTTTTCCTTCTAGTAGAGGGAAAGGCAATACATCGCAGTGAGGTGATGAGGTTCATTTCAAATTGGATGGGTATTTGGTGGTGATATGGTAAGATTTTATCCATGCCATCGTTGGAGTAGCTATTTGACTGTCAGTCCTTTGTATTTGGATATACCTTATGGGTTTTAGCTACTATTACAGTTGTTCTATTTTCATTATTTTCATTATAGTTTTGGCACATATATTTGTTAGTATTCTATTGTTCATTACTCCTATATATATGTGTGTGTGTGTGTGTGTTGAGTGGTTGTTCAGGTAGCGTGAAATCATTCACTTTGTTTTTTTTCTTTGATGCCCGGGTACATGTCGCCAGCTCGTTAAGATCGGGAATGGACTTCAGGTATGTGGCAGATCAGGTTAGGTGCTGGGTTTCAGGGAAACCATGGTTAGATCATTATAGTTTTTTATTAGAGGGAATTCTGTTCTCAATAATCTTTTTCTCGGGACATTTTTTATACTAGAGATAGGATTGTTGGGACTTCGGAGGTACGTTACAATAAGTGTCTAGCCATCTCTTGTCGTAATGAGACTTAAGTTATCATGGTATATTAGGATACCTATCTCTATTTTTGGTTGATTATTTCAAAATCTTAGATTTTTCTAAAAGGTTTCTTATAAGAATTGAGATTTGTTCTGTGCCTAATCATTCTTATGTTTTGGTGTAAACTAGTATTCCTCTAATACTTTTCCACAAGTTCCTCAGGAGGGTGTAGTAGATACTCCACAAGTAAATCCACCCATGGATCAGAATCTTATTGAGACTATTTTTTGAGAAGTCTGTGCTATTAATCATGATTTTCCATGAGTTTGGAATGCAATATTTGAGGTACAGAAATGAGTTGGAGAACAAATATATCAATAACATGAGTTCTTGTGTGAGAATCCACCATCTTTTAAAGGTACTACTGAACCTCAAAAGCCAGAGGTTTGGTTGGATTGGATCGGACAATTATTTTACTTTCTAGAGAAACCTTACAATATAAAGGTGAATTGTGCAGCGTTAAGACTCGAGTGTTATAGAAAGTTTGGCTGGGACTTTGTGTTATAGGAAGACAGACATGTGGGCTTGTATTTTAAGGGATACAAGACCCTATTCTTTTAATAATTTTTTCCAGATTCTCTTATGTTGGAAAAATTTACAGAGTTCTTTTCAATCCAAAAGGGATAGTGGTCAGTTTCGGAATTCACAAACCATTTTGTATACCTTGTCTTTTTTTCTCCAGACGTGGTAAAGAATGAAGAGCTGATATCGCGGATGTACCAGCAAAGTTTGTGATCGGAAATTCACTCACAGGTGTTCATGTTGATTATTTCTACCTATGTGAAGATGGTAGACATAGCAATGATGGAAGATATGAACATGGAAGGAAAATTCAGAATTACCACCTCTTGTTTTCCAATAGGTGATAGCCTTAGTGGAATGAATTGGAAGAATAGAATGTTTTAGGACCATCTCAGAAGTGGTGGAGATGGGTCTCCACAGTGATCCTCCTCAGCACTATCTGTTGCAGCTAGAATTGTGCCTCTAACATTATATCAGGGTAGAAAGAGAAAACAAACTAGACATTTTTTTCCTATTCTTAAAATTGTAAAATACTTGTGGACGTGTTAGTCATCTACAACGTCTCTATCAGTTGATGAATACACCTCATTATAGGAATGGTTCTTCGACTCCAAAGGATACTATGGTGTAGTCAGATGCTTTATAGACTAAAGGGTTCTACCCACTAGCTTCATGAGTGAAGCATTTACACGCATTAGATGTGTTTCCAATGGATGTTGACATAGGTCTGGTAACAGTTAGAGGTTTGATCCATATTGCAGCTTCAGTAGCAATTTCTTTTTTTTTGATATTGGTACCCCCCACTCATTTATATCTACACGTTTTATTGATATGATTAAACATCCAATGGAACTTATTCTTCTTTAAATGTAGTTAGAGATGCCTATTTCCAAGAGAAAATGGTAGGGGTTTCATTGTCAATCTTGTTTATTGATGATAGCTGATACAGAGTTGGTTTGGTTTTTGTTGTTCTTCATAAGGATTTGTTTGTCCTCATCATCGATATGGATTATCTTTTCACTCATAGAGCTGAGGTTGATTGTTATCGTCAGCGTGTTTCATTTATTTTTGTTGATGGGAGATATCATGCGTTTAACGGAGAGTGGGACCCTTGGTTAGGTCATGTACGACCTTCCAACCAAAAGCTCCTGAGTTTTTGGGTTGCTTTCGCATTCTAGAAAGATGAAATTTTTTATTGGTGATCTTCCTGTTGTCATAAGAGACTTTCCAAAAATTTCCCAGAATATTTCTCTAGTCTTCTTCTAGGGAGAGAGGTAGAGTTTAAGAATCACCTAGTGCCATGTGCGCAACTAAAATTGATTCCTTATTATCTTATGGAACAAATAGAGTTGAAAAAGATTACGATTTAGTTAGAAGACCTATTAGTGAATGGTTGCATTCTCCCTAGTGGTTTTCATTGGGCATAAATTGTGATCTTTGACAAGAAATTGGACGTTTCACTTCGGATGTATGTGCACTATAAGAAGTTGAACTAGCTAATGGTTAAGAAAAATACCCTTTCATTGTTTGGATGAATTTTTTGATCAGTTAATGTTGGAATATGGGTTATTTATGATTGATCTTCGATCAGGTTATCATCAGATCAGAGTTAAATAGTTTGATATACCGAAGATAACCTTCAAGAGAAGGTTTTCCCATTATAAATATCTTGTGATCCCTTTTTATTTGACTAATGATCTTTTATTTTTTATGGATTTTATGAATCAGATATCCCATCAGTATTGGTACACTTATGTGGTATTTTTCGTAGATGATATTCTAGTATATTTAAAATATAATCCTAAGAACGAGAACCATATGAGTTTGGTAATATAAGTTCCGAGAAATCATTTTTTGTATAGAAATATTTTTATGTTTATTTTTTGGATTCGGGAAGTGAAATTATTTGGGCACCTAATTTCTTAAGATGGGTTGTCTGTTGATCTAGAAAAGGTAAACATTTTTTTCCTCAAATAAACCACATAATGTCTTTGAGATACGAAGCTTCCTTGGTCTTTCTGGATACTACCGATGGTTCAACATGGATTTCTCTAAGTGGGAATCTCCTTTGACTTCCCTTACTAGGAAAGTGGTAAAATTCACATGGGATGAAAGGTATCAGTCTTATTTCAATGAAAAAAATGACTTCTAAGATCATCAGATGTTCTGATCTTAACTAATCCTGGGAAGGGATATGTGGTGTGCTGTGATGCATTGGGAACTGGTTTGGGATGTGTACTGATGTAAAATGACCATGTTGTAGCTTATGGATCTTGTCTGCTCCAACCGCTTGATAAGAACAACCCCACTCACGATTTAGAGCTAGTTGGAGTGATGTATTCACTTAATTTTTGGTAGAACTATCTCTTTGGGGAAAATTTAATGGTTTTATCTGATAATAAGATTATGAGGTAGATCTTTTTTCAGAAATAATTGAATCTCATATAGATACGATGGGTATAATTCCTCTAGACATTTTACTTCGACATTTATTACACCCTAGAGAAAGGGAATATTGTTTCAGATGCTCTAAGTAGGATGTTAGAAACACTGGATATTCTGGAATAGAAAGAGGAGTGGAATCTTATAGGGATTTTTTCTCAATTACGCTTGTACTCACAAGAGGATACTTCAGGTATGGGTCTAACCAATGTTTAGTTTTCATCATCTATCCTATAGTCAATTTTACAAAGTCAGTAGTAGGTTGAGGTGTTTCAAAACACTCAAGAAAGCCTTTTTGGTGGGGAGACCATTCTTGGTTACTCTCTTTCTTTATATGGAATACTACACTTCAGAAAGAGAGTTTCCATCCCATATTATGTGAGGATTTCATTTTTATTTGATTTTCATAGATCCTCATGGGAAGTTCACCCAGGCACTACAAAGATGTAATATGAAATAAGAGGATAATTTTTGTGTCTAGGTATAAACCATGAAATTTTAGATTATTTGTCCCATTGTTATAACTGCCAACATATAATGTCAGTGCATATAAAACCCTATAGTTTGATTCAGGCACATTGAGTGCCAGTTTGGAAATGGGATAAGGTGTCCATGGATTTTATTTGTTGGTTTTTCATGGATGACCCAAGGGAAAAATACTATTTGGGTGGTTTTTGATCGGTGGACAATTTTTTATCATTTCATTCCAATCAAAGACACCACTAAAGTTGAATATCTTGGAATGATGTATATACATAAAATTGTGAGGTTTCATGGGAGCCCTTATGTCATTGTTTCGAATAGGGATACTAGGTTTAACATAAGGTCATGGAGGAGTATTCAACAGCAAATGGGGACTCATGTCAAGGTGAGTACAAATTACCATCCACAGACAGAAGGTCAGATAGAGCATGTGATTCAGATCCTGGAGGGTATGCTTCATTTATGTGTCATAAATTTCAGAGGATTGAGGGATATACATGTTGAACAGGTTGAGTTTATTTACAACAAAAGTTATCAATCGTCAATCAAAATGACTTTCTTAAAATCATGGTTCGGTCTCACGTGCAGATCCCCTCTTTGTTGGGAAGAGGTGGGTGTAGTAGCTTTTGTTTTACCATGTTTGGTTCAAGAGATGTTAGTAATGATTCAAGAGGTGTGATGACATCTAGTTACAACACAGAGTTGATAAAAATTGTATGCAGATAAAAAAATCATATTTTTGAGTTTTATAGTTAGGGACTAGATTTTGGTGAATGTTTCCCTTTGGTTGGTTCACTGACAGCTTGGAAAATAGGTAAAACTAGCTCTGAGATATGTTAGACCATTTGAGATCACTAAACGGCTCGATCAGTTTGATTATCAGTTAGTATTTCCAAATCAGTTGATGGGAATTCATGATTTTTTCAATTATCTCAGCCTAAGAAGTATCACCTTGAACCTGCTCACGTTCTGAGTTGAGAATAAATTATATTAGAGCCGGATACTTCTTTTTTGGAGAAACCAGTTGATATTGTTGATTCTCAAGTGAATATATTGCATGTGAAGTCATTTTATTTGGTTAAAATTCTATGGAAACAAGGATTTAATTCTCATGAGACATGGGAATGTGAGTCTTTGATGAAGAAGTAATGGACTCATCTTTTACCAGGGACTACAAAATTCACATGACATCCTATGGATGAAGAGTCTTTATGGTGGGGAGTTTGTAACATCATGTTACCATGATCTAGTAAGTTTGCTTTATCTAAGTTCCCTCCTAGTTTTAGAAATCCCTTTATGTGATTTTCCTGGGTTTACTATAGACTGGTGAATAGGTACACACCGTGTACTTGAAGTACATGATGTGTACTTGGTTCTGGTTTCATGTAGAGGACTTGAAGATCACACTGTTAACTGGGGGATTAGGTCGTGAGATGGTATATGTCGTGTACCTGAGGTACACGTCGTGTGGGGGAAAATAGAGGTTTTTTTAACCTGAGGTGATGGGTTTTTCGGTGTAACATATCCAGAGAGGCCTACACGTTGTGACCAAGGGATATACTTCCTGACCCGGCCCATGCGCAGGTTCAAGTAACACATTTTTTACTTTTGCTCAGTCTTTTTCTCTTGAACCTCTTATATCTCAACCCTAAACATCTTCTAGTTGTATTTTAGAGGAGTTTCACCTTCCAAATCAATCATATTGGATCCATTTCATCATTGTTTCTATGGTGCGTATCTGCAGATCTGTTGTGATATCTCATTCTGAAGGCCTTTCCCCTTCATTGGTTGTGGTGAAGAGGGAATTCTTCTTCGATGTATGTGGGTTTCCTATCATCCTCCTACCTTATGTGTTTATAATTTAATCAATATTATCATGTATTGAATTCTAGGGTCTCCATTGGTGTTTTTGGGTTTCATTCTTGGTTTTGGATCCCATTGCGGGGGTGTGCTACCCAGACCCTGAGGTGGGTGGTTCTATCTCTAAGTCTATTATAATGAGCCTAATTGTTATTTCTTTACAATTTTATTAGTGAAATTTTCATAGTTGTATGTGTGTGTTGAAAATGTTTTTTTAAAGAAAAATGGGTTTTCTCTAGCATTTTGAATGGAATGTGAAATGGTTTTTAATGTTTTTCAAAGGTACTGAAATTGGTTTGTGAAAAAGGGCACATGGGTTACCTTGGGTAATAAAGTGGAAGGTTATATTGAGGCCTTTATCTATTTCATTGTGATTATCAAGGATGTTTGTATTGGGGATTTTCTCTCTTTTCTAGGCTTCTTGTTTTAGGGGACCGATAATGGCTTTTGGGGGTTTAGTCATGGGTTATTCTTCTACTTCCTAGGCCCGCTATTGTAGGATCATTTTTTTGCACTTGATTTTTTTGGTATGAGTAGTATGTTTCCTATACCTATAGTATTCCATGGTGTTGTGATACATTTTGCTTATGTTTTTTATTTCTTATCTTTCTGAGTTATCCTTGATATGCATGTTGATGCTTATCAAAGATTATATCGGAGCCTTTTATGAAACTGTTATACCTAATTTTGTTTAGAACTGTGTAAAAAGGGAAATTTACCATGTTTTCTATAAAACTACTTTAATGATTATCATTCCATGTTTTATTTTAAAATGAAAATACATTATTAATATACAGAGACTTGTTATGGAACACCTAAGTGGAATCTTACTGAGCATGTTAACTCACACCCTGTGCACTACAATAGTGTTGTGCAGACCTTTTTTTTCCTTCCAGTGCAGGGAAAGGCAAGGCACCACATTGAGGTGGCAAGTTTCATGTTAGTTGGGATGGGTAGCTGTTGGTGAGATAGTTGGAGTTTATCCATTTCATCATTGGTTTAGCTATTTGGTTCTGAGTCCTTTGTAATCGAACTTGTCCTTTGGGTTTTAGGAAATATTTTTGTTGTTCTATTTCAGTTGTTTTTCTTTATAGTTTATGCATATATATTTTTTATTCTTTAATATTATTTATTTTTCTATATATATATGTTGTGTGGTTATTCAAGTTGGTTGAAATCATTCCCTCATTTTAGTTTTTTGATGCCCAGCTGCTTACTGTCAACCCATGGGGATCACGAATGCCCTTTCGGTATGTGGAAGATCGGGTCGGGTGTTAGGTTTCAGGGAAACTCGGGTCAGTTTGTTACACATAGGGTGAGCATTTATTTTTCCCAATAAGGAATTTTAATACCATTTATAAATACACTTCATTGAAAACTACAAAATATTATAGAAATAATATATTTTATTATAATCAATACAAAGAAATGTTTTTTCAAGTAATTAAATAATTTTCAAAGTATTCTTATATAGTGTATAGTAATTAGAGTACCATATAATAAAAAAATAATAATTCTTTATAAATACTACTTTGGATTTCTCTATTTTGAAGATATCAATATTTAGGAATTAATCAAGATACTCACCAGGTCATATGAAAAACCATAAGGCCACTTAGTAATATAACATATGGAATAACATCCCCTTGAGGATAAGGGTTCATTCCCCATACAATAACTTATCATTCGATACTCTAGTTCCATATTTTATAAAAACATTTTAAATGGTCCTGCCATTCTCACTCATAACCCAAAAACATTTCAAACCCATAATTAAATTATTTCCCTACCATAAAACAATATTAAATATTTTTTTACCCAAATTTATAATATTTTTAAGAATTTATAAAAAAAATTTATGGTAAATCCACACATTATAAATAATTTATTTAACTTAAAATACATAAGTACAACTACTTAACAGATTAAATTCATTCTTGAATTAAATTGCACAGAATGTAAATAATATTTTAGATGATGTAAATATTTTATGTTATTAATGAAAATCATGAGAATATAAAAATAATTCACACATAAAATGACAAAAAATATTGGTGTAAAATAATCGTACATATCAAATGATAGCTCACACATAAGATAATAATATTTCTCATTTTATTTTTAATAGAAATAATTTAATAGTAATGATAACAAAATATCTTTTTGTTATTGTTTTGAGACAACTCATAAAAAAGTTTTTTATATCTATAATTTACAGTAATATATATCAACATATATATTAATAATTATATATGTAGATAGAGGGATTGTTTTTAAAATAAATAGATAACTAGGATTCTTGGAAGAGTTAAAATTCAAACTAAAATTTCATAAAAAATAAAATAAACACATTATTAAAATTATAAATTTCTAACATCTATATTTTATAAAATTTCAATTTATATACATACATATATATATATTTGGAAATTACATGCATACCTTTTAAAACCATAAATTCATATTAAATAATAAATTGATATATTTATAATAAAAATAAAACGATCCCTTACCTAAAATGGATAAATTAAAATCATGCTGGCTTTTAGACACAAAAAATAAGAAATGGTTTGAATTTTGGGGAGGATGTGATCACGTCTTTCGGATGTGTAGAAAGAAGGCTTATATATAATGATTATATATTTTAATTGTTTATTTTAGGACAAAAAATGTAATGGAACACTGTGTAAATGTAAAAATATGTATTTAAGGGTTTTTTATTGGAATGTGGTTATATTTTATGTTATTATATATATCTTAGCTTGTAGTGTTTGTTGATCATGGAATGTGTTTCGTTTCAAAAAGAGCAAAAAATGTGAGTCACTTTTTCTAATTCATGTTTTCTTTATTATTATGAAATGATATTATATTTTCATTATATTCTAAAATATCAATTTATCTTTATTATATTTATATGTTTTCATGCCATGTTGTATTTATTATTATTTTATTATCATTTCTTTTTTCTTATTCATTGTTATTATCATTTCATTAATTCATTTTACTGTTTCATTAAATTCATTTTACCACTTTTTTTTGTTTTAAAACTCATGTTTTATCTTATTTTTTAACAATCGTTTTAACCCTTTTTTAGAGTTTCTCAGCTTTTTCATCACTTTTTTCTATTTTTATATCACCTTTTCACCTTTTTTTAATTTCTCACATTTTTCCTTTTTTATTGTCAATTCAACATTATTTTTATAACTCATTATTATATATCATCATCTGTTTGCACTTATTTTTCTAATTTCACCCTATATTATTATTATAATGTCTTGTTATAATTTATTCTATTGCATTTAATTAATAATTTCATATATAAATATCGAAATACTCATAATTATTAGAAAATTTATAAATTATAGAAAAGCATTGCTATAATTTATTTCATCAATTATTTATTGAATTTAAGTACCCTCATTTACTTATTAAAAAGAACACATTATTTCAGAATAATTTTTTTATAAACATCTTAAAAACTGATTTATTACCCACATATAATTCAATAAAAATATTTTATAACAATTTTATAATCCCTTAAAATAAAAATTTAGTTTTTTCATATAAAATACATTTTTTAACAAAATAAAAAAATTCAAACCAAAATATTATTTTATGAAACATAATACCACATATTTACAAAGAACATTTTTTTATAATTTTAAATGTTAATATAAAATAAAATCTTATTCATTGAAAATAATAGTTTATTTAAAAATATTATAATGTTTGAAATAATGAAGAAAAAATTGGTGTATTATAAGGTTTATCATATAATATTAAATATTTAAATTAGTTAAATTTTATATCAACATATTTCATATAAACAATAAAACAATTATTTTATTAAAAATTTATTTAATAATTTAAAAAAAATATGGATTTTACATTCTTCCCACCTTAAAAGAATCGGGTCTTCGTAATTTGTTCATCGGGCTTAATTTTTTTTGCATCTATATCTTCAAATTCTTGATAAAGTATAATAGTTGGACAACTATAATCTACCGCTTAAGCAAAATATATTCTATAACGATTTCTAGACTCTCACTCTTGTACCAATTATAATACGCTGAACCTATACTTCCAGGTTCAACACATAAAAATGTTATGTATTTTTTCTTATAAAATCCAAATGAGAAATAAATAGAAACTTTTCACATGACATGCCATTTTCTAGTCTAGGTTTAATAGAATTAGACATAAACATTGAAAATTATCAAATCTAAACAAAAATTTAGAAAAAAAAACAAATTTTATTGTGTGTGCTAAATTTGTCGGCAAAGAGAATGCCTTTGAAAAATTCTACTAAACCTGTGGAGAATAATTCAAAACATAGGGTAGAAATTTATTTTTTTTAGCAAGGGGTTTTAAACCTAATTTTAAATACCATTCATTGAAAAATATAAATAATTATGCAAACAAATCATTTGATAATATTCAATACATGTAATTGTTTTAAAAAAATAACAAATAAATCTTTTACATATCCTTATATAGCATATAATAATTTTAAAACCATATAATTTCAAAATAATAATTCCTTATTAATACAACTTTGGATTTATCTATTTTGAAAATAATAATTTTTATAGATTAATCAATATACTCATCTAGCTATAAGAAAAACCAAAAGGCCATTTAGTGGCATCACATGTGGGATAGCATCCTCTTATGGTTATGGGTTCACTATTGATGCCATAACTTATCATTCGACACTCTAGTGTTATGTTTTAAGAAAAATTTTAAAATTGTCATTCATTTCTCACTCATGACACAAAAACATTTCCAAACCATACATAAATTATATCCACATGAGAAAATAATATTAAATATTTCTTTACAAAACATAATAATATTTTTATGAATTTTGTAAAAAACTTGGTGAAATCCATTATTAGTAAAGAATTTATTTATCTTATAAGACATAACTAAAAGTCTATAATAAATTAAATATATTCTTGAATTTATGTTCATGGAATTTAAATAATATTTTAGATGATATCCACATCTATTGTTTTTAATTACATTCAATATCATATAAAAATAATTCACTGATTATATGAAAATTCTTAACCTACTAAAAATAATCATACCCAAAAAATGATAGCCTACAAGATAATAATGTTTCTTATTTTATATGTAAATGAAACAATTTAATGATAATAATTAAAACACATGATTTTGTAATTTTTTGAGAAGAATCATAAATTAATTCTTTATATCATTAATTTTTTGCAATATAAATATATACATATATTAAATTATTATAAATATATAAATATTTGATTAAAAATAAATAGAATATTTCTTTTCTTATAAGGATTATACTTCAAATTATAATATAAAAAATATAGACTAGATTAAAATTATGAAATAATAACATCTTTATTTTATAGAATTTTAAATTATATACATATATATATATATATATATCTAGGTGTCTTTGTCGAAATTATAGACACCCCATACAAAATCATAAATTCACATAAAATCATAAACTAATAGATATGAATTAAAAAAACAATAATTTACTTTAAATGGATAAATTGATAGTATTTGTGATTCTATACCTCAAGAAAAAATGGAATGAATTTTGGGGAGGATGTGTTTGGGAATTTTGGGTTTGCAGAAAGAGGGTTTTTCTAAAAATTTTATATATTATAATTAATCATTCACAGATAGAAAATGCGGTGAAACACTGTGTAAATGGAAAATAGGAATTTGATGTATTTTTCCTTAAAAATTGGTGTACTTTTTTTATAGAGTATAAATATATATATTATTAATATCTTTTAGTCTGTGACAAGTATAAAAAAGTTTTGTTTTAAAAGAATAAAAAAGTGAGTCATCTTTTCTTATTCATGTTATCGTTCTTATTATGAAATGTTATTTTGTTATCATTTTATTTTATTATCTAAATTTAACTTTTTTATATTTATATGTTTTCATGTCACAATATCTTTATTATTATTTATAGTCATCTGTTTTTTCCTTAAATTTTCTCAGTTTTTTAATTCATTTTAGTGTTTTTTAATTCATTTTATTGTTTTTTATTTTCCAACTCCCATTTTTTCTTAATTCATTTAACTCTCATTTATCTCTATTTTTTTACATTTTCTCCATTTTTTTTATTCATCACTTTTCACTTATTTTATACCTCATTTTAACCTTTTTTTAATATCTCATGTTTTTTCTTGTCAAGAAAACAATATTATTATAACTCATTGTTATATATTATCATCTATTTTCCCATACTTTTATTGATTCATTCCTATATTATTATTATGTATTATTATATATTATTATAATACATATAATTAATAATTTAATATATATATCATTATAAATACTCATAATTCATAAAAAATTTATAAATAAGTAAAAAATATATATTTATATAATTTATTTAATAGAATATTTATTGAATTTTAGTATCACCATTTTTTATTAAATCCATATATTTTTAATGATAAGAATATTTTTTATAAACATCAAAAATATTATTTATTAAAAATATATAATTCAATGTAATTATTTATAATTATTTAATAATCCCTTGAAATAAACCTTTCATTTTTTAATTTAAACCCATATTAAAAAAAGTGTATTAAAAATTATTTTATATAGAATAATAGAACATATAAAAAATGTTTATAATTTTAAAAAAATAATTTAAAATCAAATATTATTCCTTGAAAATAATAATTTATTTAAAAATCTTATAAAATTTAGAAATAATAAATACATAATTGGTATATTAATTCAATGTTTAATTGTATAATTTTAAATATTAAACATAGTAAAATTTAATAAATACTAAATTTATATAAATTATAATATAAGTCATTTATTACACACTTATTTAATATTTTAAAATAATTTGGGATTTTACATTTTACTTCTCTTAAGATAATTAGATCCTCATGATTCATTCATGAGAATTAATACATTTATGAATTTACATCATCAGAATTAAAAATAAGTAAGAAATTATAAGTTTTTATACCCTACCTCTAAGACAACATCTAATCTCCAAAGTTTTCTAGATCATCATTTTAACACCAATTATAAATCCTTGAATTCACGCTTCCAAGTTCAACACATAAGAATTTGGTGTATTTATTTTTTACAAAATACAAATAAAAAATACTCAAAAAAAAATTATAGCTCAGGACCTTTTCCAATAAATGATTTTTTAAAATTGTACATAATCTTTATAAATTAATAATGACGATGAAAAATTTAATAAAATAAATAAATTAAAAATTTGTGTTAACTTTTTAAGAGAAAAGAACACATTGGGAAAATTATATAAAACCTGTGGAGAGTGATTTAAATAATATGGTTAGAATTTATTTTTCTAATTAGGGGATTTAAAACGATTAATAAATTCCCTTCTTTGAAAACTATAAAGTAATATTCAAAAAAACATTTGGAAAAAATAAATACATAGATAAAGGTTTTCAAATAAGGAAATAATTTTATATATATTCGTATATAGTGTATTACAATTTTAAATCCAAATAATATCAAAATAGTATTTCCCTAAAATACAACTTTATATTTATCCATTTGGAAAATAATAATTTTTATAGATAAATCAAGATAATTATCAGGCCATATGAAAACCCATAAGACCACATAGTTGTATCATATGTGGGATAACATCCCCTTTACGTCATGGGCCCACTCCATATACTGGAACTTATCATTTGATAGTCTAGTGCCCTATTTTAATAAAGATAATTAATTTTTATTGGTTTTCTCACTCATGACCCAAAAGACATTTCAAAACCATAATCAGAGAATTTTTTTTGGAGGAAATCATCTTACAAATTAAATTAATGTGTATGTTATTTCAATAGCAATTTAGATTATGGAAAAATATAATTCTATTAATGGAATTTATAAACATATAAAAATAATTCACATATTAATTTATAATTTTTAACTTATAAAAATATTATGGTACATATAAAATGATATCCTACAAATAAAATAATAATACTTAGCATTTTATTTTTAAAGGAAAAAAATTTTTATGATAATAATAAAAAAACATGTTTTTTTTATTTCTGTAAGACAACAGATTTAATATTTCTTTATATCATTAATTTCTAGGAATATATATACACACACACACATACATATATATAAATCATTATATATATAGAGTGTCTGTTCATTGAAAATAAATAGATGATTTGGGTTCTTGGAAGGGTTATAATTCAAATTAAAATTTCAAAAAATAAAATGTACACATTATTAAAATTATAAAATATTAACATCAATATTTTTTGGAATTTGAAAATATATACATATACATGTATTTGAAAATTATACATATCTCTTACAAAACCATAATTTAATAATAAATAATAAATTAATTGATTTAAAATTTAAAAAAAAAATCCATTACATGAAATGGATAAATTGAAATTATATTCGATTCTGGGCAATAGGAAAAAATAAATAGAATAAATTTTAGGGGTATGTGTTCGAGTCTTTTGGGTTTTGAGATAGTGGTTTTATATTGAAAGATTATATAACTTAATTAGTCATTCTTAGATAAACAAATGTAGTGGAACACTATATAAATAGAAAGACAAGTATTTGATGATTTTTTTCATGGAAAATGGTTTTCTTGTTTGTTATATAGTATATATATATATATATTATTCATAGCTTGAATTGTAAGCTGACTAAAGAAATATTTACTTTTAAAAAGGATCCAAAAACATGAGACACTTTTTCTTATTAACATTTTCTTTATCATTATGATATGATATTCAATTATCATTATATTGTATTATCTCAATTTATCTTTATTATATTTTTATATTTTCCTTTCATGTTACCATTATTATTATTTAATTATAATATACTTTTTCTATTCATGTTTTATTATTTTTCGAAATTAATCTTATCATTTTATTAGAATTTTTTTTAGTGTTTTTTAAATCACGTTTTTCATTCTTATTCCAACTCTTATTTATCAATATTTTATCACATTTTTCTTTTTTTTGTTCATATCTTTTCTATTTTTCTTATATAACACCTTCACATGTTTTATATCTCATGTTTTTTATTTGTTCAAGTCATCGTTTTTATTATAAGTCATTATTATATATTGTCATCCATTTTCACCTCTATTTTTATGAGTCATACATATATTATTATTATAAAGTCTTGTTATATGTAATTATTTTACTTTTAATAAATAATTTAAAATATATATTTTTAAATACTCATAATTCATAAAAAATTATAACTAGTTAAAAAAATTTCTTTAATTTAATTAATATATTTTGTTTTGAATTTTAGTACCATCATCTATGTATTAAAACCACATTTTATTACATGATAAATATATAATTTCTAAACATCATAAGAAATAATATATTAAAAACATATAATTCAATATAATTATTTATAATACTTTTATAATCCATTCAAATAAACAATTCATTTTTTCATACATAACACATATTAAAAAAAATAAAAAATTCATATAAAAAATTATTTTAAGCAAAATAATACTTGATATATAAAAATAATTTATTTATAATATTAAATATTAGGTTATAATCAAATCCTATTCCTTGAAAATAATAATTTCATCAAAAATATTATAAGGTATGAAAATAATAAAAACATAATTGGTATATTATTTCAATATTTTATTATATAAATTTAAATATCAATCTTAGTCAAATTTTATAATCACATAATTTATATAAATTATCAAACAATTCACTAGTTTAACACATATTTAATATATCCAAGAAATCAAGATGTTAAGATATATTAATTTAATATTCTTCATTATTTAATTTAAGTCAAATTATATCAATTGGGTTAAAAATGGAATTGATGATATTTAATCAAAATAATATGTTAATATATTATACAAAAATCATAATAATATTGGAATGGGAAAATTCGGATAATATATGGTCAACAATGTTATCCCTTCTCTATTTATGTGACAATTTTTATCTTATTTTTTAAATTATAAAACATTAATATTGAAAAGGATGTTACCACAGCTAAAGTAAAAATGGGATAACTTTGTGGTTAAACCAAAAGATAAGGCTTAAAACAGCACTTAAACATATCAAAATTCTATTATTTGATTGTATTAAAACTTAATCTTATTAAAAATTAGAATCTCTATCTATTTGAAGACATTTTTCTTGAGATTCATTTTTCTATATTTTATTCTCTAATGAAATTACAAGTGTTTACACTCCGCCACTTATTAATGGACACCACTCCTTTCTCATATTTACACCACATTGAGCCTTATATCTTGACCAATCCATATCCATTTAACTTCTTGATATCCCTTGTCACATTCATGTGGTCGGGGTCTTCCCAATAGAATAATCCTACATTCATTAATATTTATATCATAAAACATATATATTAGAGGAATTATATAATATATATATCTTAAAAAATATATTTTTTCTTATATTATGGTTATCCAAGACCATTTCACGAAATATTATCATTTTTCCTTCTTTGTTGATTAAAATGATTAAGAAATTAATTTCAAAAAAAATCGACATCATTCCTCAATTTTTTTGAAAAAACATTTCAATCCATGTCCATATTTTTTTAAAAAAATTTTTTTTTTTCAATTATAAAAAGATTCATGGAAGAAATTTTTATCCATGTATTATTTTTGTAAAAAATGTATTGAAATTAATTGTCATTTCTTTTTTCAAATGAAGTACTTTTTCACCTTTTTATGAATTTTTGGATGGTATTTTTTCTAACTTATATAGAATGAATATAATTTCTTAGCCCATGACTAATAAGTGATTCGAATATTACTTTTCAAGTTTACAAGGTTCTTTTCAAATAAATTTTTTTCTATAATAAAATGGTAATATCATAGATTTTAATGTAAAATAGATATTTTATATGAAAATTTTAAACAAATATTTTAAAATTATTTTCATCTATGTCTATATATTTTATCGAATATTTTGTTAACGTTATAAACTAATGATATCATACAACTTATTTATCAGAATGGTTTTTGAATAGTTTTACTTTGGTGTTACAATTTTGATACCATTCCCCATATTAATCTGTATCGTTTATATTTATGTTGATGATTGTGGAATTTATTAACATTTCAGGATTTAGGTTTTCCGATATGAATTTCAATGTTGATTATGATTCATCCATTTCATATGGAGAATGAACTGAAATTACTAACTGATAATTGGGGACCAGAGTTACATATCCCTTTGATGCATCAGTATGTATCATGATAAAAACTACATTGTGTTATGGCTGAGGCCTTTCTGATTTAGAAAAGGAATATTGGCATGAGGCCTTTATGTAATGTTTAAGATGTCATTGAAGGAGGCATTGATGATATGTTTCATATGTATAAAAGAACTTATTATATTATTGTGAAATATATTATTGATTTCGTTGTGATTATTAGAATTTTTTTGTATCCTTAGATAAGTTTTTAGATCATTTTAATATTTTTATGTCATTATTTGATTATCATTTATTTTCTTCCATATTATTCATGCCTTACTTAATAGTTGTTGCATGCAAACCCTTACATAGCATGAATTATCACCTCTTTCTTTTGTTTCCTTTCACTAGGATTCTAAGATATATTTTATGAATGATCTGTTTGTATATTCTATAGGGTGTAAAGGTGTTCTATAAGAAAATGCTATAATGTATTTTTATATTTTCATGTGTAATTTGTGATTCAAGTATTTATGTTGTTTAAAAATACTACATTAATTTTTGGTCCCTTGGGATGTGATTTATTTTATTTAATACCAATGTAATAAAGTGACATCCACCTTTGTGCTATTAAGGTCAGGTAATTGACATGTATCTATAAGTGATTCATGCTCTAATATATTATGGGAATCAAGTGGTGATGCCTTATACACTATATTGTGGTAATTAACTATCGAATACTGCTTTTCTTTGTTATAATATTCTATATTTCATTTATTTAATAAAACTATTTGTCTAGGTTATGATCGTGGAATTATGATTATAATCTAAAATTACTAGACTCTTATGTCATGGTACTTTTTGTTCATTTCATATTCAATGTCAGTTTATTATGACCTATCAACAACTCTTATAATATCGTGTTCTTTTTAATTTGATATTTGCATCATGCCCATTTTACACACATTCTCAGTTTCTAAGCCTTAATGAAATTATAATATTTCGTTCCCCTATTGATATTTTCATCTTAAAAATTTCTTATTATTTATATTCCCTAGCATATAATGATAGATATAACCTAGAAGAAGTCTAGAAGAGTTCTGTTAATGTATGATTATATAAAAATATTCAAAATTATATAAGATGTTATTTTTATATATCTAATCTCCAAATAAACTAAACATTTAGTTTTTAGTACTATAGGATTATTATGAGAAGTAATTTTTAATAAATATGAAATTATATAGTGTAATTCGGTCATCTTACATTCTATCAAATACAATATTACATAATATATATTTACCCGTTGATTTGGTAGTGTGTGTTCTAGATCGTCTCAACAAATATAGAAGCGTTATACTTTTACAACCTGGGAAATCAATTCCATAAAATATGGGAACACATTTACTATAGCTATATTTTTATAGTTACCTTATTTAAACTAAAACTTAGTTGTTAGATAGAGATTGAATCTCTCAAGTCTATTAAGCTATGTGTCACCAGAATGGTATAAAACTAAATCAGAGAAAACACAAAAGTAATTTTTATAAATTTCAACCATAATGTGTGAGCCAACTCATTACTATAACTGGTTATTATCCTTTAATATATATTTTCAATTAATATCATGTTTTCAATAAAATTATTTAGTTATTTTATTATCTAAAACCCATTATTCATGGCACTTAAAAGAACCCGCATAGGTCTTCTACCGATAGATAGTAAAAATTAAATTGAAACACCACTACAATAGAGATAAAGCTTCTTTTAGGACAAACTTATTTCAATAATAAATGTTAAATACTCTCATTTGAGTCAGATAGTAAATATTATCAATAATGTATCACATTCTTAGAGAATAACCAATAGATAATTTATCTATTGTATCAAGATTAATTTTTTTATATTCTCGAATCATAGTTTATAAAATCCATCGTGAATATTATTATTCGACTTTACTTAAACTAAGTATGGTAATCCTAAGAAAAAATAAATCTACAATATCCACAACCTCTATTAATATATCCTTGGTATTTTCTCATATCTACTCTAAAATCTTAGATAAATATATTTTTTTTTATTTTTTCTTTTTCTTAGATTCAAACACAACTTCTTATTCCCCATTTCCTCTCAATCTTAATTAAAGATCATGTTTATTTTAACAATATTCTTCTTATTGTTCTTCATATATCCCTTATATTTTCATTACACTAATATTTCCATATCTCTATTACAGAGCGTATTTAATTTAGAAATTCCATTTCAATATACACAAATTGAAAAATGGAGAAACATTAAACCTCTCAGCCTAAAATCAAAGTAAAAAATAATATCATTTTTTTCAGACTATTTTTAATGATTTCCCACCAACTCAATCACTTGGATCATCTTAACATCTAAAAAGATCTATAATACCTTTGCGTACACATATTTTTCCCAAACATGTAGATATAATCTTATAAAAGTCATTTAAACCCCAATAAAACACAATGTAAATCATTATCTCTATTTTGATGCTCAAATACATATAAATCCTTTAACTACTCTATATATTTTGAAAGTTCAGATTTAATTTTATTTATACTTCTAAAGAACATATAAAAAATCAGAACTGCAATCTCATTTGATTTAAGAACTAAAAAACATCAAATCCACATCCAATTAAACATGTGGATTATTATTGAAAATATAATAAATGGATTTGAATTTCATTAAGATCTACCTTATTAAGTTTTATCATTTGATCATTTTAATCTTACAAATATGGGATTAAAATATTCCTAATGTTTCTTAAATCAAATTTTAAATTTTGTGTTTTAATCATTGAAGAATAAAACATTTAGCCATATTTTTATTTCCCTAAAGAGAAAAATATAGAAAATTTATCTTTCATGTAACAAGAAATAATCATTTTCTATATATTAACTTATATAATGATACATATGACTCAAAAATGGAACATAAATCACTAACACACAACATAGAATGATATTTACTCTATATTAGATAACTTATAAAAAATCAGAAAGACTTAACACAAATTTCAATGAATCATGTACAAATTTTAATTAGTCATATAAAATGTGATGACCCAGACCCCCCTTGGTCCCTTCCTTTGCCAAAATCTGGATCCTTAAGGGGTACGGATCGGTGCGACCGATTGGTGAGACCGATCGGTGAGACCGATCGGTGCGACCGATCGGTGATACCGATCGGTGCGACTGATCGGCGGAACCGGCCGACGTCACCCGGCCTTGCCAAGTTGTTCCAGTAACGCGCACAAAAGTTTAATTAAATACTGAATCGTCTCATGAGTCGGTTTAAACCACTCAACAACTTTAATGATGAGTCAAGCCACGTGGTCAACCCACGATCGGTGAGACCGATCGGTGCGACCGATCGGTGAGACCGATCGGTGAGACCGATCGGTGAGACCGATCGGTGCGACGGATCGGCGGAACCGGCCGACGTCACCCGGCCTTGCCAAGTTGTTCCAGTAACGCGCACAAACGTTTAATTAAATACTGAATCGGCTCATGAGTAGGTTTAAACCACTCAGCACCTTTAATGATGAGTCAAGCCGCGTGGTCAACCCACGACTTCCAGGTCTTACGCGGTTCGGCGTTTTTATCTCAACCGTTCCCGGCTATTATAAATTAAGGGTTAGGTCGTGGTTTTCCCCCTTCTTCGATCGTGGATCTTCTGGTGCATCGGGACCGCCGCGTCGTTATCCGTAAAGTTCCACGCCCCCGGCCTAAACATCGATCATCTATCAACTGGTAGGGAATTTCTTTCGTCTCTCACTTTTGTGTATCATGCGGGGTGGGCGTTATTTTTGTTCTTATGGAACTGGTTGAACCGAACCCTAATGAAGATAATAAACGAAGTTCTAAAGAAAGAAGGGGAAGGGGTTGTGATCGTTGTTTATGCTTTATCTTGTGATCATCCCTTTTGTTGTACTCGTTTATGTTTTCTGAAAATTGAGGCCGTTGGTGGTCATGGCAGTGCACTTGAATCCCCTCGTGATGTTTTAAATGGGTTGCTGAAATTGTGAACTCCTGCTGTGAAATTGGTTAATCACGTATATCCGGCTGAATGAGTTGAAAGCACCAGGATCCACCCTTCTATGATAACTCCCGGTTAGAACACACGGAAATTTAAATCATGGAGTGTGTTAAATCTTTTAAATCTGAAAATCCCTGACTTGTGTTGGTAGTGGTAGTTGGTTGTTTTCCCTTCGGGCCGTTTGCTGGAAATGTGGGAGGGGATGGGATCCCCTGTTCTTTTATACTCTCGGTGGCTGTGTGAATTTGGGGGATGGGATCTCCTGTTGGTATGGTTTCAGTGGTTGTGAGTTTCTATCACAAATTGGGGAGAGATCCTCTGTTGGCAGAACCGGGTGTGAGTGTTTTGGTTGATCTATGCTTTTGACGCTTTCCTTAGTTATTCTTATGGTAGTTGCCCAGTAGTGCTTAAAATTAATTGAACATTTTGACTGAACGTGAAACAAGAATGGGACAAATGGTTTTGTGGGTAAGGGTCGTGAATTGTGACTCGGACGCAGTGGTGTTGTGTTCTATAGGTCGGCTAGGAAAACCTAAGTTTTGGGTGAGTGTTTGTTACCTATATCTATACTTGTAGCTTTGTGTTTCTTATTCGTGCCCCACCCAAGTTGAGCACTTAGTGCCGAACACCCCCATTTATGGGGGAAGGGTGTTTTTTTTCCAACACTATACTTAGTGGCTGGTTATTAGCTGCTTTTCTGCTCCCTTTCCCAGATAGCCCAAGTACCTTCGGGCAGGCTGTGATGGCCTGAAGTCCATTTTTAGCCCAAGAACCATCGGGCAGGGTGTTGTGGTGGTTGGCCAGGTGTGTGCGGCAGGTGGTTTCCCAAGTGTCTTCGGGATGAGGCCCAGGTGTCTTCGGGCGTGGAAGTGGATCCTTTAGCCCAGGTGTCTTTGGGCGTAGCGGTGGTTGTTCTTGCCTAGGTGTTTGCAGGCATGGTTACATGTGATAGTTGTGGCCCAGGTGTGTGCGGGCAGGATTCGGCAGTGGGACTGCATGTGGTTGTGGCCCAGGTGTGTGCGGGCGGGTGTGGCAGTGGGACTGCGGTGAGAATGGCGGGATTGGTCCGATGCGTAGGATGTCTCAATAACCAGTGGGAAAGTGGCGCGGGGTACCCAAACATCGATGTGCTCTTATATATATATTACTTGACTTGCGTTATTTGGGGAGCGAGCCTTGGTGAGTCCTGGGATGGATAGTTTCCTTGTTAGTTTCTGGTTCATCTCTTTTCTCACGGGACTTTAGTACGTTCCCCCACTTGTGCACGAGAGTCTTGGTTTTCCCTACTGAGTGTACTTGTATGCTCACCCTACGTATATAAAACTGCTTTCAGTTTTCCAGGAGGACTTCGGGTATTAGGCAGGACCTTACTAGCTCGGACTTTTGGAGCAGTTGCAGTTGTTTCTCTTTTTCTTTTGGTACTTACCTTGTAGTCACCTTTTTCACATTGTGGCTTTCACTTTTGAAACATTCATGTGGGAATGGTTTACTTTTGGCTTTACTTTTCTTTCTACTTTGGTGTTGTTGGGTTTTATCCTCCTTATCTTTCGAACCTATAAAATAAAAAGGGTAATGCCTTCCATTTGCGAGAATTTCATATACCCTTTGTGCTAGTCGCCACTCCGGGACCTATTGAAGGCGGGTTTCGGGGGTCATTATCTCTCCTTCAACATAAAGAAGGAAGGTCCTGGCAACCTGCTGTCCCTTCCCTCCTTTTGGTGAAGGCGGGTCGTGACAGAATGGTATCAGAGGGAAGGTTGAGAGATAGGACGGAGTCTGGAGTTAGGAACAGTGAGGATTGCATGGGATGGTAAGGCAACAGTGTTGGGTGACCTTGGAGCGTGAATTAGGCCAGGGAAGACTGGCTAGGACACGGGATTTTAGGGCCCCCCGTGATCCGATGCAAGGACTCTGGGCCTACCGAACGACCAAGTGAGGCCACACTGATTTCGGGGTAGAGACCCTAGGAAAGGTACATGCATCATAATGACTTGTGTTCTTGTGTTTCTGGGATGTCTTGGGAAATTAAGAATAAATTAAATCTTAATAAGGTTTAAGAACGATTTTCTTTGCACTACTGAGCTTAGGAATTCCTTGTTTACCTTGTAGCTATGGCACCTGGAAGGCGACCACGTGTGGTACAGGCGATCGAGACTCCTGAGACTACTTTGGCCAATCGGCAGAGAGCTGATCGAGAGGAAGAGGATGACCAGTGGCAGAAGACTCTTCGAGCCTTCCAGCGACAGGCCCTCGAGAAGTATGAGGGCAGCACCTCTGATATGAAGACGGAAGGCTGGCTAGAGGAGCTAGTCATAGCCTTCGGCCTGATTCGGGCCCCGACCGAGTACTCGGTTCCTATGGCTGTTAGCCAGATGCGAGGAGCGGCACGTCAGTGGTGGATGCTTCACCTGGAGAGTAGGAAAGAGTCTGAGGTTACCTGGGCGGATTTCGAGAAGGAGTTCCGGGCGGAGTTTCTCTCCTTGACAATGAAGGCGGAGAAGAGGCAGGAGCTACTCTCTCTCCAGCAGGGGAGCATGTCCGTGAGGGAACTTGGAATCAAGTTCAAGGACCTCCTACGTTTTGCTCCGGACCTCTTTCCCGATGAGGAGTCTCGGGCAAGACGTTTGGAGGAGGCGCTCCGACCCTCCCTCCAGTATGTTGTTACCCCATTTACCCTTCCGACATACTTAGAGGTTCAGAATAAGGCCGAAGTGGTGGAAAGGATGCACGCTCTGGGAGGAGTGTCATGAGAAGGGATCCAGCTGGGACCATCGAAGGGCAAAGCCGTCAGTGCCAGGCCTCCAGCATCGGGACCCTCCAGGTTCCGACCCACAGGGAGGTGGCCAACAACCGAGGGGAAGGGGAGCTGGGCGTGGACAGTTACACGCCGCCGAAGCAACAGTTCCAGCAGGGCCAGAGGTTGTTCGAGGTACGATCAGTGTGTTTAGCACTCTTGCTTATGCTTTGTTCGATACTGGAGCTTCGCACTCCTTTGTTGCACCCAGTCTAGCCCGCGCCTTGGGTCTAGATTCCGAGAGACTTCCAGTGCCCCTGGTGTTGAGCACACCAGTTGGAGGTTAGACCGACTTGCTGTTCGTTTGTCGGGGATGTAGACTGATGTTAGGACCACATCAGTTGGTTAGGGATCTCCTTCTGCTACAGATTCAGCCGTACGATGTCATCCTAGGCATTGACTGGCTATATTCTGTGTGCGCCGTCATCTACTATTTCCAAAGAAGGGTGGTGTTCTCCGGTTTGGACGGCCAGCGTGTTACTTTCACCGGCGAGCGGAGCTGTCCGAAGGGAAACAGGAGGGAGGAACCTCTCCTCTCCTTGTTGACCGAACTGACGATAGAATCAGTAGATGCAGAAATGGTGGAAGTACCAGAGATCGTTCGTGAATTTATGGACGTCTTTCCTAAGGAGGTGACGACTCTACCCCCTCGACGTGATATTGAGTTTGGGATAGACCTGCAGCCCGGCTCTCGAACAATCTCGATGGATCCTTACCGGATGGCACCTTCGGAGCTACGGGAGTTGCGGATACAGATTGACGATCTGATGAAGAGGGGTTATGTTCGTCCAAGTGCGTCACCGTGGGGTGCCCCAGTCTTGTTCGCAAAGAAGGCAGATGGTGGCCTCAGGTTGTGCATCGATTACAGGAGGCTGAATCAGGTAACGATCAAGAATCGCTACCCTCTTCTGAGGATAGATGATCTTTTTGACCAGCTGAAGGGGGCAGGATGGTTCTCGAAGATCGACCTGCGATCTGGATACCACCAGCTGAGGGTAAAGGATAGCGACGTCCCGAAGACGTCGTTCAGGTGCAGGTATGGGCACTTCGAGTTCGTGGTCATGCCATTTGGTGTTACGAACGCCCCGGCCGTGTTCATGGGGATTATGAACTACATCTTTCGGGAGTATCTGGATCGGTTTGTGGTGGTATTCATCGAAGATATCCTGATCTATTCAAGGTCAGAAAAGGACCATGCAGAGCACCTGAGGACAGTTTTGGAAGTCATCCGACAGCACCAGCTCTACGAGAAGTTGTCAAAGTGCAAGTTCTGGACACGAGAAGTGCACTTCCTCGGGCATGTAGTGTCTGAGCGGGGGGTAGCGGTCGACCCATCAAAGGTTGAGGCAGTTGTTTCTTGGGCAGCACCCAAGAATGTGGCGGAAGTCCGGAGTTTCCTCGGACTGGCAGGTTACTACCGGAGATTTGTGCCCAACTTCTCCCGTGTAGCAGCCCCTTTAACGGCTTTGACCAAGAAGGACCAGGTTTTCGTGTGGAGCGAGCAATGCGAGTCGTCCTTCAGCTACCTAAAAGAAAAGCTGGTTAGTGCCCCAGTGTTGAGATTACCAGAAGAAGGGATGGCCTATGAGGTATTTTGTGATGCTTCAGGACAGGGCCTGGGATGCGTGTTGATGCAGCTACAAGGGGTGATCTCTTACGGGTCCAGGCAGCTACGCCCCCATGAGCGTAACTACGCCACCCATGACCTGGAGCTTGCAGCGGTCGTTTTTGCGCTAAAGTTATGGCGGCACTACCTCATCGGGGAATGCTTTGTGGTCTTCACAGATCACAAAAGCTTAATGTACATCTTCTCCCAGCGGGACTTGAACTTGCGACAACAGAGATGGGTGGAGTTCCTCCAGGACTACGACTTTGAAATCTCTTATACTGAGGGCAAGGGCAATGTGGTGGCCGATGCCTTGAGCAGGAGGACGCAGAAGGATGCGGTCCGAGAGTCGGAAAATGCCTGGAAGGCAATGGAGGAGTTGGCTTCCTTACACGTGGATGCAAAGATGGATAGTGGCAGAGGCTGCCTATATCAGATGATAGTGCAGTCGTCTCTGTTTCGACAAGTGGAGGAGTCTCAGTGGGGAGACCCCGAGTGCGAAGTGATGCGTGATCGGGTTGACCAGGGCGATGCTCCGAGAGAATGGACAGAGGATGGCCAGCACCGGATGCATTTCCAGAGAAGGTTGTTTGTTCCAATAGTGATGCGTGGAAAGGTTCTCAGTGAGTTCCACAACTCACCCCTGGCAGTGCACCCAGGAGTTACCAAGATGTACCAGGGGCTGAAAAGGCAGTTCTGGTGGCCCGGAGTTAAGCGAGCGGTGGCAGATTTCATGGCCAAATTCTTAGTATGTCAGCAAGTGAAGGCTGAACACCGGGTTCCAGGCGGCCTACTGCAGCCTTTAGCAGTTCCCGAGTGGAAGTGGGATGACATCTCAATGGATTTCGTCACGGGACTACCCAAGGACCAAGGAGGGTGCGACGCCATTTGGGTGGTGGTGGACAGGTTGACGAAATCAGCTCACTTTCTGGCAATCAGGGAGTCATGTACTGTGGATGCTTTGGCACGGAGGTACGTGAATGAGGTGGTGCGGTTGCATGGAGTTCCGAGGTCTATAGTCTCGGATAGGGATGCACGGTTTACCTCACGAATCTGGGGAGGATTGCATCATGCGTTTGGCACCCAGTTACGCCTTAGCACTGCCTTCCATCCCCAGACGGATGGACAAACGGAGCGAACCATCCAGACCTTGGAGGATATGCTACGGGCATGTGTTCTAGACTCAGGAGAGTAGTGGGTGCGATACTTGCCTCTAGTAGAGTTTTCCTACAATAATAGCTACCACTCTACCATCGGTATTGTAGAGACCCGAAGCTTGACGAACATGGACATTACATTACTTTTGCGGAATACTTAGTACATAACAAAAACACACACACACAAGGATCGTAATAGTTTAGTGTCTTTGGAAACTCGGAACATAATCTTCTAATCCTGGTGAAAGATCTTCAATATCTCCCATAAAGATCTTCCATTATTTTTTTACCTAAAACCATTCTTTATATCCTGGGGAAAAGAAAACATAAAAGGGTGAGCTCAAATGCTCAGTAAGGGTATACAAAAGAAATAAAAATCATATCATGTCTTTTTGAAAATCATAACCTGCAAAAGAGATCATAATATCTTAACATGGAACAAATCATAGAAGTGAAAATGAGATCACCATAATCATAACATGAAACTTGAAACTTTGTGGCATGCACACATAATCATGGAAAATCATTTCTTGTTAGTCATGAATCATTACCAAGACTATCTTAGTGGACAAAGTCCCTTTCTGAATCGAGTAACCCTCGTTTCAGTCCTGTTTCACTGAACCGGTATAACCTACCATTCCAGCCATGTATATCTCATGAGATATAAAATCTTTACCCAATGCATTGGAGGGAGATATAGGTCCCACCCATCTCATAATGAATCCTTTCTTATGTGTGCCACATAATCATAAAACATACATCATCGCATAACACATGTAACAAAAATGGGTTTCTTGAAACATCATGACATCATAAATCAATTCTTTTAAGATAAAGGAATTCATAAACATAATTCCATCACAACATAGTCAAATCAATGTAAAAATATGTATAGAAACAGAACCCTTTATTATCTTAGATGGAAAATAATTTTGATAAAACACTTGAATTGAATTCTTGAGGAAAATATCCTTTCTTCTTCAAAATCAATTTCTTTTCACAAAACATCATGCAATTTTAAAAGAAAGATATTTTATTGAAAATAGTCATGAAATCTTTTAGAGGAAGCTTCATGAAAATAAGGCTTCATAAAACAGTAGAAATCCGTTCGTGCCGTATAAGTTAAAAAAACATTCTTTTTACTTTTGTCGAAAAAGTCAAAATGTACCTCGTACGAAAAACGACAAAAGATTCCTTTCATATCTTTTACTAAAAACTCACCAAAGGGTAAAATTGGATTTAAAACATTGTAGATGGATGGAAACAATATTACATATTGAGGAAACATGGATGTGGATGATAAAATACACCCCAGTAAATACTTACGAATAAACAATCTCAGATAAAAATGAGATTGTGATATTCCCTTACCTTAGGTCCAATTTGCTTCGTATGTGTCCGAACCTCCTGTATAATGATTTAAATAATGTCATTGACTTATTACGGATTCATATTGATTGTTATGATATCATATATGGTTCACTTATGACATTATATTACCCGTTCTTTTGTAAATTCCATGTTAAAGAAGCGTTTTGGGTAAAATCGTTTCATTTATCGTAGGTGTTTTGACTTGTTGTTCTTGACATCATTATTACTTATATCATGATTTACTTACTTCCAGAATATAAAATATGATTTATATATCATATATATTCAGTATATATATATAATAGATAGATAAATAAAATGAAAAACACCGTTCATGGAGACGGTAGTCCGTACGTACGCATGAACGCTGTTTTTCTTTCCTTATTGTCTTGAAATGGAAGTAAGTAGATGACATACATATGTATATATATACATAAATCCAGTAGCTTTATAATGTCATATATTTCATTATTATTTCTTATATATACATTATAATCATTCTTAAATGGTTAACATGGAGAATGAATCTCATCGCGTCGTGGAGACGGTAGGCAGTACGTACGCACGAGCGATGATATCATTTCCATAAATATTGAACTGAATTGGAGTGGATTATACAATATATCAGAATTAATATGATGTTGTAATAACTAAGTATATTTATTCTTTACACCATTATACCCATCCATGTAAGGTGGTGGTGGAAAATAGATTACACCACAGTGTGGAGACGGTATTCTGTACGTACGCACGCGCGGTGATTTCTTTTTCCGTAGGATGGATAGATGGTGAAATAGGGTTGTTTCATACTTATAATAACATATCAGTATATGAGTGATACTGATTTTATTACTTCATAATGAAACAACCTAAGAAGAAGAAGTGGAAGAAGAAATAAAGATGAAAGAATTGGTAACGGTAATTACCTCTTCTTTGAAGTGCCTCTTTGAGACCTCCTCTTAGGGCACTAGAATTGGTCTTTGAGGAAGACCAGAACCTCTAGGATGTTTCTAGGGAAGTGTAGAAGATATTTTGGCAGGGGTTGTCCGAGCTTGAGTGCTCAAATTGGTGTGAGGAGGAGGGGGAGGAGGTGTCCTTTTATAGGGGAGGAGAGGGGCACCTTAGGAATATCTCAAAATATTATTTTATATTAAAGTCAAAATCGGTTTATAATGGTTCCAAAGGGTCTTATTTCGAAGATAAAGTGGGGAAGGATCGAAATCCTATCAACCAATAGAATTTAGACAAGTTTAGGATATTATTTTAACCTTATCAATTAAATTTAACTCTAAGTTAAATAATTTAACTTTTACCATGTCTTTTTGTTTTCTTTCACTATATGGTTAATAAACTTACTATAACATGCCAAACGAACCCCAAATTGTTTATTATTAATATATATATCCTTATCTAAGTCATTTGGCCGAACCTTAGATTTTTAGGAATACAATAACAATTAATAATATAATATTTGATTTAAAAACTATTTTGTGTCAATTTTGACACTATTTGATATATGATTTTTGTGAAAGTCATAACAGAATTAAATGTTCGAACCAAGTTGATTAAATCAACATTACTATATCATAGTAACCTAGAAAATTAGTGGAATTCATAAAAAGTCTCAAATTACATTTATTTTTGTGTTTATAACATCAATTATGTCAATATTTCATTAATAAGATAATTACTGCATCATCATTGTGTCATAAATAAATTAAATTATTTAATGTCTAAAAATTACAAATAAAATATCATCATGTAGGAAATCTTTTTAGATTTCTAATGAATATTCATAGTCGAATTTATCTTATGTATAACCCCATATTAAAAATGATTTACTTATTAAACTTTGATTTTAACTATTTTAACCCTTCTTTAAATAAATTAATAATAAATGTCCTAATCTAATCCAAGTGGGCCTAAATGGTCATATTTTATTCCTAAGTTTGTTTTTGGTCGAATTACACTTGTCCAATAGAATTAGGACATGTGTTAGGGTAATATTAATATCATATTTACCCTTAGTTACCCTATTTACTATTAACCGTGGTAAAAAAAGTAAAAAGTTACTATTCACAAAAAAATTATTTTCATCTCATTGAACCACATTTTAGTCCTTGATATTAACCTTGTCTCTCGGATTTTCGAAATTCCATTCACAGAAGCGGTAAAATTAAGTTTTATGCAAAATTCAGTTTTTAACCTACCACTTAGTAGTTTCACTATTCATCAAAAATTGATGTTTTTCAGAACAATGCCAAAATTTCATCCCAAGCTATATTTCATATTCCGAATTCAAAAATGAAGTCTATTTTACCAAATTCATAACATAAAAGTTGCATTAATTAATTTTATAATTAAATCCCGCTGTTAAAACAAATAGCGTGTTTTTAAGAAACAATATCTATCAAAAGATTGACACTTGTTTATGTCTAGTTTAAATGTGAAATTACTTCCAATGACCAACATTGTATTAAATTGTAAAAATATATTCTAAATATACTTTAAAACCACTCAAATTAATGATTTATCACTATTAATTATTTCGATTAAAAAAGTTGTTTTTTAATTATAATTTAGTAATTTTCACTATTCATCAGAATATGAAAGTTATCCGAAAAGTACCAAAATTTAACCTTAGGCTAAATTCGATACTCCGAATCCAAAAATGAAGTCCATTTTGAGAGTTAAAATTTCTAAAATTTAAAAAGTGGTTATTACTATAATATTTTAATAGCATATCATTGTTTCGTGAAACTCAGGATTACGTACCACACACGCTATCGAGGAAGGTTGCGATTGCGTGTAATGCAAGGCAAGTCAAGGATGCGTGTTGTGCAAGCTCCTTTTGGTGTAGCGTACAACACAAGACATTAGTGAAATAAAAAAGAATATTTTTCATAAAATCTCGGGATGTTACATTCTACCCCCCTTAAAATGAATTTCGCCCTCGAAATTCGTCGGGGTTATAAATGGTTTACTATTCGAAAGATTCTTTAATAGAAACCCACATCGTAAAAGGGAATACCAAAACTTGGCTTTAAAAACTAAAGTATGAAATGTAACGATTACCCAAATAAACTAATCACTGGGTTTCCACATAGGTGAAAATATGGATATGGCAGAGAAATCTAACCCTCATGTTCTGATGGAGAGTGGTAGAGAACATGGCTATGGAAAATCCAGTAATCACAAATCCATAGATTTGTGATGATATAAGGTACCATCTGATTCATCAGGTATAAGATCACTAGGACAACATTTTTGGTTTTCAAGATCATTTCCCTAAAGTTGAAAATTTGCTTAGAATAAATACTTACTTTATTTTGGTACAATCTCACTTTTGTTCGTGACTTGAACAATTTCTACTTCATCTCTTAAATGAAGTTGAATTTGTTATTTGTGAAGTGTTAGCAGATCATGTGATAGAATGACTGTTCATTCCATCTGTCTCAAACAAAAGGTTAGCAAAAGTTATTAAATATACATAAGTCATTCTATAGTGAGATTAATCATATATGGTTCCTAAAATGGACTTATACTTCATATATCATACTGCTTAATATAATAAAACTAGTTTCTACTAAACAGGGACTTCCTGTAGGTCAGTGGTAGGCGATAAAGGCCAGTCGCACTTCGGTTGTGGGTTCGATTCCCACAGCCTTGTCCGAAGCGATGGGCTGTCGCCCGTCCTGCAGGTTGTCCTTTTTCTAAAACTACGTTACTATAACATCCCATCAAAAATCTTCTATCCTTAAACAATACTAAATTATGTCTAACATAATCCAGTCTAATCTTTAGGCTTATACATAATACTGCAGTCCACTCTCATAATATAGTGACAACCATTACCAGAGATTTAATACTGTCGTTGATCCCCACATATCATAAGATATGTCTTGTTGGTCACATTCCAAACATTCAAAGGCCTTAATCTTGTACTCTCTTGAATACCCATTGAATCTTAGTGAAAACTTTAATGCAGTTAAAAGTTAACACGTTCCACATACCAAAATCCTCAAAATTCTATATACTCAAACCATGATATCCCTTGGTCCTTATATCAATCATGAGCTCATGAATACAATCAAACATCTCATTATCTTCTTATCCTTTCTACTTTCCAAAAGTATCTGAATAACCTTTCATGGTTACTGGTAACATTAATCAGACAACAATGTAACAATCCTTACATGTCTCTTTATTCCATAGTACCATGAGATTACTTATACAACATTACACATGATAAACATGTAATCATTCCACTACATTCTTAAACCATTGACCGAGCTTCAACAATTCTTTCCTCTCACATATCATTTGTAGTCTCTTCATCATCATCAACATAAATACTTCCCATACGACCATACTGATTATCTTCATGAGACTTTCCCTTAGGGAATTGGTTTGCATAATGCCCATACATTCCACATTTAAAACATTTAACCATTGTTGATGTCGTAGCAATACCATTATCCTCATCCATGGTGTTAACTGAACCTTTTCCTTTGCACTTACTTGCTTTGTGTCCTTCTTTTACACACCCAAAGCATCTTCCAGTTCCTTTGAAACATTCTCCTTGATGCCTCTTCCCACATGATTTACATAGGGGGAATTGAACTTTCTTTCCTCTATGATCATCATGGAACTCCATCTTTCTCTTATTAGTCGAGTCAGGAAACTTACCAAATTTTACTTTATTGATCATGTTGTGAGATTGCTGATTCGGCATAATAATGATGTTTGGACATCCAAATCCCATTTCATTTGGTTGCTCATGAAGAATATCATTCCATTGTCCATCATATCCTCCATTATTGTGAATCATCTTGTTTCCAGCCTTTTTCTAAAACCCAAACAGAATAGTGTTAGATGCAAAAATCGTAATAAAGGGGGAGTAACTTAAATATCTATAATCTTTGGTTTAATCTAATATCGTTACCATAGTTCTAGAACCATATCCTATACAAATACTTATCCTTAGGGGCATCCCTAGACATACCTTAGAAATATCTCTAGGGATCTCACTAACGTTTTCGCATCCTAGTTTCCAAAGGTTGACTAAACCTCCCTTTGATACCAACTGTAGAGACCCGAAGCTTGACGTACATGGACATTACATTACTTTTGCGGAATACTTAGTACATAACAAAAACACACACACACAAGGATCGTAATAGATTAGTGTCTTTGGAAACTCGGAACATAATCTTCTAATCCTGGTGAAAGATCTTCAATATCTCCCATAAAGATCTTCCATTATTTTTTTACCTAAAACCATTCTTTATATCCTGGGGAAAAGAGAACATAAAAGGGTGAGCTCAAATGCTCAGTAAGGGTATACAAAAGAAATAAAAATCATATCATATCTATTTGAAAATCATAACGTGCAAAAGAGATCATAATATCTTAACATGGAACAAATCATAGAAGTGAAAATGAGATCACCATAATCATAACATGAAACTTGAAACTTTGTGGCATGCACACATAATCATGGAAAATCATTTCTTGTTAGTCATGACTCATTGCCAAGACTATCTTAGTGGACAAAGTCCCTTTCTGAATCGAGTAACCCTCGTTTCAGTCCTGTTTCACTGAACCGGTATAACCTACCATTCCAGCCATGTATATCTCATGAGATATAAAATCTTTACCCAATGCATTGGAGGGAGATATAGGTCCCACCCATCTCATAATGAATCCTTTCTTATGTGTGCCACATAATCATAAAACATACATAATCACATAACACATGTAAAAAAAATGGGTTTCTTGAAACATCATGACATCATAAATCAATTCTTTTAAGATAAAGGAATTCATAAACATAATTCCATCACAACATAGTCAAATCAATGTAAAAATATGTATAGAAACAGAACCCTTTATTATCTTAGATGGAAAATAATTTTGATAAAACACTTGAATTGAATTCTTGAGGAAAATATCCTTTCTTCTTCAAAATCAATTTCTTTTCACAAAACATCATGCAATTTTAAAAGAAAGATATTTTATTGAAAATAGTCATGAAATCTTTTAGAGGAAGCTTCATGAAAATAAGGCTTCATAAAACAGTAGAAATCCGTTCGTGTCGTATAAGTTAAAAAAAACATTCTTTTTACTTTTGTCGAAAAAGTCAAAATGTACCTCGTACGAAAAACGACAAAAGATTCCTTTCATATCTTTTACTAAAAACTCACCAAAGGGTAAAATTGGATTTAAAACATTGTAGATGGATGGAAACAATATTACATATTGAGGAAACATGGATGTGGATGATAAAATACACCCCAGTAAATACTTACGAATAAACAATCTCGGATAAAAATGAGATTGTGATATTCCCTTACCTTAGGTCCAATTTGCTTCGTATGTGTCCGAACCTCCTGTATAATGATTTAAATAATGTCATTGACTTATTACAGAATCATATTGATTGTTATGATATCATATATGGTTCACTTATGACATTATATTACCCGTTCTTTTGTAAATTCCATGTTAAAGAAGCGTTTTGGGTAAAATCGTTTCATTTATCGTAGGTGTTTTGACTTGTTGTTCTTGACATCATTATTACTTATATCATGATTTACTTACTTCCAGAATATAAAATATGATTTATATATCATATATATTCAGTATATATATATATATATAATAGATAGATAAATAAAATGAAAAACACCGTTCATGGAGACGGTAGTCCGTACGTACGCATGAACGCTGTTTTTCTTTCCTTATTGTCTTGAAATGGAAGTAAGTAGATGACATACATATGTATATATATACATAAATCCAGTAGCTTTATAATGTCATATATTTCATTATTATTTCTTATATATACATTATAATCATTTTAAATGGTTAACATGGAGAATGAATCTCATCGCGTCGTGGAGACGGTAGTCAGTACGTACGCACGAGCGATGATATCATTTCCATAAATATTGAACTGAATTGGAGTGGATTATACAATATATCAGAATTAATATGATGTTGTAATAACTAAGTATTGTTATTATTTACACCATTATACCCATCCATGTAAGGTGGTGGTGGAAAATAGATTACACCACGGCGTGGAGACGGTATTCCGTACGTACGCACGCGCGGTGATTTCTTTTTCCGTAGGATGGATAGATGGTGAAATAGGGTTGTTTCATACATATAATAACATATCAGTATATGAGTGATACTGATGTTATTACTTCATAATGAAACAACCTAAGAAGAAGAAGTGGAAGAAGAAATAAAGATGAAAGAATTGGTAACGGTAATTACCTCTTCTTTGAAGTGCCTCTTTGAGACCTCCTCTTAGGGCACTAGAATTGGTCTTTGAGGAAGACCAGAACCTCTAGGATGTTTCTAGGGAAGTGTAGAAGAGATTTTGGCAGGGGTTGTCCGAGCTTGAGTGCTCAAATTGGTGTGAGGAGGAGGGGGAGGAGGTGTCCTTTTATAGGGGAGGAGAGGGGCACCTTAGGAATATCTCAAAATATTATTTTATATTAAAGTCAAAATCGGTTTATAATGGTTCCAAAGGGTCTTATTTCGAAGATAAAGTGGGGAAGGATCGAAATCCTATCAACCAATAGAATTTAGACAAGTTTAGGATATTATTTTAACCTTATCAATTAAATTTAACTCTAAGTTAAATAATTTAACTTTTACCATGTCTTTTTGTTTTCTTTCACTATATGGTTAATAAACTTACTATAACATGCCAAACGAACCCCAAATTGTTTATTATTAATATATATATATTTATCTAAGTCATTTGGACGAACCTTAGATTTTTAGGAATACAATAACAATTAATAATATAATATTTGATTTAAAAACTATTTTGTGTCAATTTTGACACTATTTGATATATGATTTTTGTGAAAGTCATAACAGAATTAAATGTTCGAACCAAGTTGATTAAATCAACATTACTATATCATAGTAACCTAGAAAATTAGTGGAATTCATAAAAAGTCTCAAATTACATTTATTTTGGTGTTTATAACATCAATTATGTCAATATTTCATTAATAAGATAATTACTGCATCGTCATTGTGTCATAAATAAATTAAATTATTTAATGTCTAAAAATTAAAAATAAAATATCATCATGTAGGAAATCTTTTTAGCTTTCTAATGAATATTCATAGTCGAATTTATCTTATGTATAACCCCATATTAAAAATGATTTACTTATTAAACTTTGATTTTAACTATTTTAACCCTTCTTTAAATAAATTAATAATAAATGTCCTAATCTAATCCAAGTGGGCCTAAATGGTCATATTTTATTCCTAAGTTTGTTTTTGGTCGAATTACACTTGTCCAATAGAATTAGGACATGTGTTAGGGTAATATTAATATCATATTTACCCTTAGTTACCCTATTTACTATTAACCGTGGTAAAAAAAGTAAAAAGTTACTATTCACCAAAAAATTATTTTCATCTCATTGAACCACATTTTAGTCCTTGATATTAACCGTGTCTCTCGGATTTTCGAAATTCCATTCACAGAAGCGGTAAAATTAAGTTTTATGCAAAATTCAGTTTTTAACCTACCACTTAGTAGTTTCACTATTCATCAAAAATTGATGTTTTTCAGAACAATGCCAAAATTTCATCCCAAGCTATATTTCATATTCCGAATTCAAAAATGAAGTCTATTTTACCAAATTCATAACATAAAAGTTGCATTAATTAATTTTATAATTAAATCCCGCTGTTAAAACAAATAGCGTGTTTTTAAGAAACAATATCTATCAAAAGATTGACACTAGTTTATGTCTAGTTTAAATGTGAAATTACATCCAATGACCAACATTGTATTAAATTGTAAAAATATATTCTAAATATACTTTAAAACCACTCAAATTAATGATTTATCACTATTAATTATTTCGATTAAAAAAGTTGTTTTTTAATTATAATTTAGTAATTTTCACTATTCATCAGAATATGAAAGTTATCCGAAAAGTACCAAAATTTAACCTTAGGCTAAATTCGATACTCCGAATCCAAAAATGAAGTCCATTTTGAGAGTTAAAATTTCTAAAATTTAAAAAGTGGTTATTACTATAATATTTTAATAGCATATCATTGTTTCGTGAAACTCAGGATTACGTACCACACACGCTATCGAGGAAGGTTGCGATTGCGTGTAATGCAAGGCAAGTCAAGGATGCGTGTTGTGCAAGCTCCTTTTGGTGTAGCGTACAACACAAGACATTAGTGAAATAAAAAAGAATATTTTTCATAAAATCTCGGGATGTTACAGGTATGGCCCCATTTGAGGCTCTGTACGGGAGGCCATGCCGTTCATTTGTGTGTTGGACCGGAGTAGGAGAGGCAGGCATCCTTGGCCCGGAGGTAGTTCAGAACACGACAGAGAAGATTCAGCTCATACGGGAAAGGATGAAGGCGGCCCAGGATCGACAAAAGTCGTATGCTGATACCAGGAGAAGTCCCTTGGAGTTTGAGGTTGGAGACCATGTGTTCTTGAAGGTCTCCCCGTGGCGTGGACAACGGAGGTTCGACAAGGGGGGTAAGCTTTCCTCCAGATTCTTCGGACCCTTCGAAGTGTTACGACGGGTCGGCGAAGTGGCTTATCAGCTAGCGTTACCTCCGCCGCTGCTAAGGATACATGATGTCTTTCATATATCCCAGCTCCATCGTTATATGCATGATGTTTCACACGTCCTTGATTGGGGTGAACTGGACATCGAGGACGACGCAACCTTTGTGGAAAAACCAGTGATGATCGAGTATCGCAAGGAGAAGGTGCTTCGTGGGCGAGCTATTCCCTTGGTTCGTGTGTTGTGGAGACATGGCGGGCTCGAGGAGAGTACGTGGGAACGGGAAGCACAGATGCGTGCCCAATACCCCGAGTTTTTTTGAGCTTTTTTCCTTTTGTACCTGTTGTGGTAGAATGTTTGACCTTTTTGGCTATGAAATGTACTAGTTCCTTTCCTCTGTTGTGTGTGAAAAGCCCCGGCTAAAGGGAAGAGGGAACCCGACCCCTAATCAAGACGCATTAAGGTGGATGCGATTGAACTCGTGCGGGTGAGTCAGTGCCGCCCAAAGCGGATAATATATTGACATGGGGGAGGGGAACTCCCCAAACCCGCATGACCGGGCTGTTTGGCGTGGTTTGTTGCTTAGTTCTTGTCAGGAGAGTGTTTTTAGTTAGCAGAGGTTCACTCCTAAGAGGTATCTTTCGAAGATGGTTGTTCGGACCCTCTCCTTCCTTCTGGTTTGTTGTGATTCTCGAGGATGAGAATCGTTTAAGAGGTATCTGATGTGATGACCCAGACCCCCCTTGGTCCCTTCCTTTGCCAAAATCCGGATCCTTAAGGGGTACGGATCAGTGCGACCGATCGGTGAGACCGATCGGTGCGACCGATCGGTGAGACCGATCGGTGAGACCGATCGGTGCGACCGATCGGTGCGACGGATCGGCGGAACCGGCCGACGTCACCCGGCCTTGCCAAGTTGTTCCGGTAACGCGCACAAAAGTTTAATTAAATACTGAATCGGCTCATGAGTCGGTTTAAACCACTCAGCACCTTTAATGATGAGTCAAGCCGCGTGGTCAACCCACGACTTCTAGGTCTTATGCGGTTCGACGTTTTTATCTCAACCGTTCCCGGCTCTTATAAATTAAGGGTTAGGCCATGGTTTTCCCCCTTCTTCGATCGTGGCTCTTCTGGTGCATCGGGACCGCCGCGTCGTTATCCGTAAAGTTCCGCGCCCCCGGCCTAAACGTCGATCATCTATCAACAGGTAGGGAATTTCTTTCGTATCTCACTTTTTTGTATCATGCGGGGTGGGCGTTATTTTTGTTCTTATGGAACTGGTTGAACCGAACCCTAATGAAGATAATAAACTAAGTTCAAAAGAAAGAAGGGGAAGGGGTTGTGATCGTTGTTTATGCTTTATCTTGGGATCATCCCTTTTGTTGTACTGGTTTATGTTTTCTGAAAATTGAGGCCGTTGGTGGTCATGGCAGTGCACTTGAATCCCCTCGTGATGTTTTAAATGGGTTGCTGAAATTGTGAACTCCTGCTGTGAAACTGGTTAATCACGTATATCCGGCTGAATGAGTTGAAAGCACCAGGATCCACCCTTCTGTGATAACTCCCGGTTAGAACACATGGAAATTGAAATCATGGAGTGTGTTAAATCTTTTAAATCTGAAAATCCCTGACTTGTGTTGGTAGTGGTAGTTGGTTGTTTTCCCTTCGGGCCGTTTGCTGGAAATGTGGGAGGGGATGGGATCCCCTGTTCTTTTATACTCTCGGTGGCTGTGTGAATTTGGGGGATGGGATCTCCTGTTGGTATGGTTTCAGTGGTTGTGAGTTTCTATCACAAATTGGGGAGAGATCCTCTGTTGGCAGAACCGGGTGTGAGTGTTTTGGTTGATCTATGATTTTGACGCTTTCCTTAGTTATTCTTATGGTAGTTGCCCAGTAGTGCTTAAAATTAATTGAACATTTTGACTGAACGTGAAACAAGAATGGGACAAATGGTTTTGTGGGTAAGGGTCGTGAATTGTGACTCGGACGCAGTGGTGTTGTGTTCTATAGGTCGGCTAGGAAAACCTAAGTTTTGGGTGAGTGTTTGTTACCTATATCTATACTTGTATCTTTGTGTTTCTTATTCGCGCCCCACCCAAGTTGAGCACTTAGTGCCGAACACCCCCATTTATGGGGGAAGGGTGTTTTTTTTCCAACACTATACTTAGTGGCTGGTTATTAGCTCCTTTTCTGCTCCCTTTCCCGGATAGCCCAAGTACCTTCGGGCAGGCTGTGATGGCCTGAAGTCCATTTTTAGCCCAAGAACCATCGGGCAGGGTGTTGTGGTGGTTGGCCAGGTGTGTGCGGCAAGTGTTTTCCCAAGTGTCCTCGGGATGAGGCCCAGGTGTCTTCGGGCGTGGCAGTGGATCCTTTAGCCCAGGTGTCTTCAGGCGTAGCGGTGGTTGTTCTGTCCTAGGTGTTTGCAGGCATGGTTACATGTGATAGTTGTGGACCAGGTGTGTGAGGGCGGGATTCGGCAGTGGGACTGCGTGTGGTTGTGGCCCAGGTGTGTGCGGGCGGGTGTGGAAGTGGGACTGCGGTGAGAATGGCGGGATTGGTCCGATGCGTAGGATGTCTCAATAACTAGTGGGAATGTGGTGCGGGGTACCCAAACATAGATGTGCTCTTATATATATATTACTTGACTTGCGTTATTTGGGGAGCGAGCCTTGGTGAGGCCTGGGATGGATAGTTGCCTTGTTAGTTTCTGGTTCTTCTCTTTTCTCACGGGACTTTAGTACGTTCCCCCACTTCTGCACGAGAGTCTTGGTTTTCCCTACTGAGTGTACTTGTATGCTCACCCTACGTATATAAAACTGCTTTCAGGTTTCCAAGAGGACTTCGGGGATTAGGCAGGACCTTACTAGCTCGGACTTTTGGAGCAGTTGCAGTTGTTTCTCTTTTTCTTTTGGTACTTACCTTGTAGTCACCTTTTTGCACTTTGTGGCTTTCACTTTTGAAACATGCATGTGGGAATGGTTTACTTTTGTCTTTACTTTTCTTTCTACTTTGGTGTTGTTGGGTTTTCTCCTCCTTATCTTTCGAACCTATAAAATAAAAAGGGTAATGCCTTCTATTTGCGAGAATTTCCTATACCCTTGGTGCTAGTCGCCACTCCGGGACCTATTGAAGGCGGGTTTCGGGGGTCATTATCTCTCCTTCAACATAAAGAAGGAAGGGCCTGGAAACCTACTGACCCTTCCCTCCTTTTGGTGAAGGCGGGTCGTGACATAAAAAGTATGATAACACATATAAAAAATAGTTATGGCTCATAAAAAAATTCAGTGAACTATATATAAATCAAAATAACTCGTGTAGAAACTGCAATGACCCATGTTTAAACTATGTCGACTCATATGAAATGTTATATGACACATATAAAGAGTCACAAATGACTCTTCCATGGAAAGATTTAGCTAAAATCCAACTCCTTCATTGAATTCCAGTCTTTTTAATATAGTATTATAACTACTTCTAAAACAATACATGCCATCACTAAACGAATCTAAGTTACTCTAATCATATTGAAACTAAATTTTTTATAACATCTATTAATAGGTTGAAAAAAAATAAAAAAATTCATTTAACACAAGTATCACTTCAAACAACATATATTATATAAAATTTTATACATTAATTATGGTTTTAGATATTTTTAGTAAGTTTCAGCCTATAAATAATTTGTTTACATATTTTCATAACATTTTCTTAGATTTTATGAAAATATAAATCAACCACAGATATAAAATCTTTAATACACTTAACACATCCTTAATTATATGTAGGTTTCGGGCGCAACGGAAGTGCGTTGGTGGGTTTTACCAACTTTAATTTTAGCATTAAACGACGTTCAATCCGAGATCTGTCACGATATAAAATGCCAAATCTTCGGATTAGAACGAAGAATGAAAAATGAAAGAAGAGTCTTGGAACCATTGAGATAGGATCATTATATGTTGGTTATAATTAATTTAATTAATTCATAAGAATTACCTCGATGGAATTATATCTTCGTTGGAGTCTCCGGTCACGATCCTGTGATCCGTCATTGCGTTGTAGAATCCAAGTACAAGATTCCTCTAGCGGTGATCCACACGTGCTCCACGTATCATTGGACATTGCCAAAGGGATCTCCTGGTGCTAGCATGGAAGAGCCTTCACTTGTGATTTCCACCTTCAACCGCCTTGATCCAGTGGAGGATCTTGCTCTCGTAACATGAAAGTGTTCTTAGTGGAAAGGGAATTCTCTCTTGTCATGAGAGTATTTCCAAAATTTGTTGTGCACAAAAATGGCTCTCCCTCAATGAGAATATTATAATTTGGGATTATAATACATAGAATAATAAAATGACTTAATTGCCTGAAAGCATTTAATCATTTCATTTAACTCTTAGTAATACCCCTTGTCTAAATAATGACAGTTGACCATCATTATTACTTGACATGTGCCGAACATATTTCATTTAATATCATTTAATTAAATAAACAATATTTTCACACGAATCCAAAAAAAAACTTCACGGCGTGTATATAAATATACACGGTGTGTACTTTTATTTTTCCATTTTATTTATTTCCTCCCCCATATTTATTAGACCTTCAGTAATGGCTATTAATTTCTTAAATAAATGTAACTGCATTACTCTCTAATAAATATATATATTATTTCGCACACAATATTCTCTCGAATAACTAGTGTCGAAATAAATGTGATCAGGAAACTTTAAATAATTATTAAACCAAAGTCAGGAATAATATTTATTTAACTTGTTAAATTAATATTTAACTGAGATACATGGAATCACATGGTGTATGACCCTCTAGGCCTCTTTCTCAGTGGCATTAGGCGGAGCCTACCTAAAGTCCAAGGTTAGCGTCTAACAACACGTCAAGGCACACATAGATAATGAAGTTAACACCGCAATGATGTGTCAAATCCTTCGAATGCTTACCATGTGATATAATCCCTTTGTCTCGATATCTCTAATCAAGCGGGTTTCATGCTAGTGCCATCAACCCATGTGCTCGATTATTCTTTCTTTGACTTCCCGGAATTGAACTCGCCCATACCTTACCATGGCCATGGATTTATTTAGGCTATATCAATTCCATCAAAGGTCCTGAGATATCTACATCCGTTATGGAACATAAGGGACAAATCCTTTCTCGCATTATCTATTAATGCAGTATTACTTGTGACACACCCAACATATCCTACCTCGTTTTGAACAGTGTTTCATCATATTTTTCGTCAATACATCTATGTGCACGAGTTGTAATACCCATTAATAATAATCTTAAAGTATAAGGACCAATAAACACGTCCACGGATAGAAACATCCAATGACACTATGAAATGTGTATTTCCTACTGGCGGGTCTCGTTCTCATAATATCCTCTTGGATATTACCAATGGCGCACACCATGAGAAGGTGCGTCAGATTTTTATGATTCCTCGCCCCTAATGACCTATATTATTTGTGTCCCTCAAATAATATCATTCGGCCATAGAACATATATTCATGAACAGTGTTATGGAACTTCCGGTTTCCCATCATAGTAGAGATCCGCTATGACCCAATAATGCAAAAACTGTCCTTAGGAAATTATCAAATGCATTATCACGTAGAAGAAAAATCAAGATGTGATAAGGCTTTTATTAATGAATAAAGTACAAAGTAGTTGGTTCTAGACCACCAACTCCAACAGACTCCCACTTGGACTAGATCCAACTGCTAACAACCTTTAACCCGCTAGATCTCACATGATATTCATGATTCTGCTGAGATAGGAATTTATTCATGGGGTCTGCCACGTTCTCTTCCATGGACACTCTGCTCACTACAACTTCACCCCTTTGATAGAAATCATTCAAGAGGTGATACTTCCAGACTATGTTCTTTGTCTGTTGATGTGACCTTGGTTCTTTTGCAAGAGCCACCGCTGTAGTGTTATCACAATACAATGTAATGGGATCTTTACTTCTAGGAACCACATCAATCTCCTGGACAAAGATCAGAATCTAGACAGCTTCCATGGCTGCATCAGATGTCGCTATATACTCAGACTTCGCTATAGAATCGGCGACAACTGGCTGCTTTGAACTCTTCCAGCTCACCGCTCCTCCATTGAGACAGAAAACATATCCAGATTGCGACTTTAGATCATTTTGATCTATTTGAAAACCAGGAACATCATACCCTATGATGACAAGCTACACATCTCGTCCATACACAAGGAACATACCATTAGTTCTTCTCAGATACTTAAGGATAGTCTTACCAGCAGTCCAATGTTGTTCTCTTGGATCTGCTTGATATCTACCTACCATGCTCAGTGCATAGGCAACATCAAGCCTAGTACATAACATGACATACATGATGGATCCTATAGCTGAAGCATATGGGATCTTACTCATACTATATGTCTCCTATTGTGTCCGGGGACACATTTTTTAGAAAGATGTAAGCCATGTGACACTATAACCAATCCCCTCTTGGATATTTCCATACTAAATCTCTTTAGTACCTGATCAATGTATGTACCCTGACTTAGTCCAAGTAGCCTCTTGGATCTATCACGAATGATCTTGATCCCTAGAATGTAGGCTGCTTCTCTTAAGTCCTTTATAGAGAAACACTTGTTCAAACAGTCCTTAACTGACTATAAGGCTGGTACGTCGTTTCCAATAAGCAATATGTCATCAACATATACTACTAGGATAACGACCGTATTCCCATTAAACTGCCTATAAACACATGGCTCACATTCGTTCATAATGAAATAAAATTCCTTTTTTGCTTCATCAAATCGAATGTTCCATGACCTGGATGCTTGCTTTAATCCATAAATGGATTTTTGCAACTTGCAAACCCGTTTGGCTTCACCTGGTGTCACAAACCCTTCTAGTTGTGTCATATAGACATCTTTATGAAGGTTCCTATTAAGGAATACTATTTTGACATCCATTTGCCCAATCTCGTAGTCATAGTAAGCTGTTATGACAAGTATGATTCTTATGGATTTAAACATGGAAAATAGCTAGAAGGTTTCATCATAGGTAATTCCTTGACGTTTTCTGAATCCTTTAGCCACTAGCCTTTCTTTATAGATGCTAACTTGGACATCCATGTCTTGCTTTCTCATGAATACCCATTTTCATCCAACATGCTTTACATCAATTAACTCATCGACCAGAACTCAAACATGGTTCTGATACATGGAATCTATCTTAGAATTCATGGCTTCTAGCCATCTGGTAGCATCTAAGCTTTCTACTACTTCCTTGTAGGAGAGAGGTTCATCGTTTTCCGATAATAATGACTCACCATCCTCAGTGACTAGGAATCCAAATCTCTCTGGTTACCTCACCTCTCTTGTGCTCTGACGCAGTACTTGTGTTTCTGGAACCTCATCCATGAGGTCCTGTGGAACATGTTCCTGTACCAAATCATGTGTATCATGAGCATCATCTTCGTCGAAGATAATATTTCTCCCACTATCTTTCTTGAGGATGTGCTCCATCTCAAGAAAGACGGCTTGTCTGGAGACAGTAACTTTCTTTCCTTAAGGGTTATATAGGTAATATTCTTTCATTTCCTTGGGATATCCTATAAAGATACACTTCGTGCCCTAGGGTGCTAGTTTGTTGCCTGAGAAGGACTTAAGAAACACCCCGCATCCCCACACACGTGTGTGTGACAATGTGGATTTCCTTCCATTCCCTAACTCGGATGGAATTCCATTCTCCACCTTAGTTGGAACTTGGTTTAATGTGTATGCTGCAGTTTGTAATTCATATCCCCAAAAGGATAACAGAAAATCCTCATGAATCGTCATCGACCTCACCATGTCTAACAAGGTGCGGTTCCTCCTTTCACTAACACCATTCCACTGTGGTGTATAAGGGGGAGGGATCTAAGATAAAATCCCAGACTCCCGTAGAAGATCGATGAACTCTTGGTTCAGATATTCTCCACCTTGATCTGATCGAAGTTTCTTTATCTTTTTACCAATCAAATTCTCTACTTCATTCTTGAATTCCTTAAATTTATCTAAGGACTTCGACTTATACCTCATTAAGTAGACATAGCCATATCTATTCATATCATTAGTAAACGTAATGAAGTAAGAATATTCACCTCTAGCTTCTACTGGAAATGGTCCACACACATCTGTGTGTTCCAATCCTACAATCTTTGCGGCCCTTTCACCTTGTCCACCAAAAGCCAGCTTGGTCAATTTTCCTTGTAAACAAGCATGACATCTATCAAGTGGTTTTAGCTTAGTAGAGTCTAAATATCCATCTTGGAAGAGCTTTGTCAAGCGCTTCTCGTTCACATGACCAAGGCGGTGATGCCATAACTAGGCGATGTATGAGTCATGTGAGTTTGTTTCATTATCGATTGCCAACACTTGGTTTTCATAATTCAATACATACAAACCATTATTTAAATGTTCTATACCATAACATACATTGTTATTAAAAAAGAGACAACCCTTATTTCCAAATTTTAAAATAAATCCATTTGTATCCAAATAAGATATAGAAATTATGTTTTTGGTGACACTAGGAACAAAATAACAGTTTTTTAAAACCCAAATCATTCTAGTTGGCAATTAGAGGTGATAGTAGCCAATAGCCAACGCAGCCAGCCTTGCGCCATTGGCAGCTCGAAGATCCACCTCTCCTTTTGAGATCATTCTAAATCTACTTGGTTACTACATTTGAATATAGATGTGAGCCCCACATGTTGTATCTAATACCCAATGTGACTAAGTAGAAAGATTTCACTTGATAAAAATGCACCTTTAGTGTCCCCATGCTTCTGGGTGCAGTTCCTCTTCCAGTGTTCTTGTTTGCCACATGCAAAACACACTGCCTCCCATTCCTTTCCCTGCCTCTGGATCTTCCCCTTCTTGGAGGGATGGTGCTTAGGGGCTTCAGACCGTTTATAAGTCTTTGGCCCCTTTTCCTTGTCCTTCATTTTCATGTTCACCATAAGGACCGTGGGTTTGTCACGCACCATGTCCTTATCTACCCAGAGAATCATGGTCAGAAGCTCCGATAGACTCCTCTCATTGCTGCTCATGTTATAGTTGACAATGAAGCTAGAGAAGTTCTTGGGCAGTGATGATAGGTTAAAATCTATACGCAACTCATCTGGGAATTTAATCCCTAAGATTTATAGGTTTTCAATGTATCCAATAAGCTTGACTACATGAGGCCCTCCTGGCACAGACTCTCCAAGCTTCATGGTAAACAAAGCATTGGAGATCTCATACCTCTCCTGTCTCGCCTTCTCTTGGTAGAGATATTTAAGGTGAGACATCATGCTATACGCGTCCATGTTTTCATGTTGCATCAAGAGCTCATTAGACATGGCCGATAGCAAGAAACACTGGACATCTATGGAATCATCCATGTGATTCATTTTGAGAGATTATTCCTCATCACTAGCCTCTTTCCCAGGTGCAACTGGAATAGGCTCTTCCAACACATACAATTTCTTTTCACGGTGAAGGACGATGCGTAAACGCCTCTTCCACTCTTGGAAATTGGTGCCGGTGAGACGGTTTTCTTTTTTGAGTATGGTTCACAGTGATATGTTTGAATTCATTTTCTTGTCGTTTCTACAAATTTAGATGAGCAAAGGTTTATTACTTTATTAGACAAATGGAGACAAATAAATAAATTAATACTTATAAGTGTCCAACTATTTTATCAAAATCCAATAGCCCCCACCATTGACTTCAGAATATTCGGTTGCATGAATATTATAGTGGCAAGGATCCATATTGCCCTTCGCATTACCCCAACTAGGGCTGGTCAAGCAACTTGAAGGGTTTTAGGTAGTCATTCCAAATGCCAACTCCATTAACTCGTAGCTCCTTGATCCGCTGAGTGGACTCCCAAATCCTGAAATCCTTTTATTTTGGATTTCCTCAAACTTTGCCTCTTAGTCACACCAAGTCATGTTGTGGCAGTCAACCCTTGATGCGAACCAAGTCTTATCAACCCAAAACCTTGAATTATAATTCCCCAATAATTGAAATCACCCCAACTAGGGTTGGTCAATTACTTTGAACTATTGTTTGATTCTAACCAAGATTATGGAAGGCTACGACGACTTAATATTTCTTTTGAGGGATTTTATCATTATACGTAAATTGCCATTTTATTATATTTGATTACATGATTTTTAATATTAAGTGGGATATACTTATGTGATTAACTATGTATAAGATAATATTTACGTATAAGCAGGTTTTATTTTAGTTACATATTGCATTCTCGTTTAATTTATTAATTGTGAGATCATTACAACACACCCACAACAAATAAACCATGCAACTGATAGAAAGAAAATAAATTGTATGATCATGAGCTTTTTAATTGGTTAGTTTATCTAGCGGTTGATAAACTAACCCAAGACCTATGGGAGAAACACCTTGAACCTTTCGGGTTTGTGTTTACAGCTTTCCACTTGTCCACCTTTGTATCTCCTTAGATTGGTTTCACCTTGGCTCTTGACTTGAGCCTCCTCCACTAGCTTGGGAGCTCCATCCATTACATATGCATTTATCTCACATGTAGGTGATGGGTAAAAGGGGTTTTTACATAAAATAATCCTTGGGGGCATAAGACCTACATATTAATGAGGAGATGACTCACAAGCCAACAAATTTAATTTAAATAAATTAATTAAAAGAAATCATTCACATACAAAGGTCTCGGTCTAGATCATGATCATCCATACATGAAACGATATTTACGAATAAATAAAACTAGCATTCAATTATTTAATCATTCTTGTTCAAGATAAATCACACTCGAATCAATTAATTATCATTATTTAATAAATCCTTTTATCTCAAATCCTTTTTCTGAATTTCCTTGATATTTTCATCCATAATTATTTTAAACAAATAAATTCATTTAAAATTATCCTTGTATGTAACTTGTACCTTGGAGGCAACCTGGTGAATTCCCATTTATTACATAGATGTTAAATTAAACACATATATATAAAACACCTATCACATGTTGTGCCTCAGCTTTATGCATGCACCATGGTACACGTCTCAAGGGTTTGTATAATATAATAATAAATTTTAATAAATCCGTGTAATTTGGGTGAGTACACGGTGTGTAGTTCTAACTACACGGTGTGTAATTTTCTTCACCGTCCATCTGAAGTATATTCCTCGGGACATGGTGTGTTTATGTACTTTAGAAATTTTCAGAGTACACAGCGTGTTCTGTGGGATACACCCCGTGTAGTTTCCGCGTTACATGGTTTCCAGCCGGGTAAGCCGTGTACGGGGTACACGGTCTAACCCGAACCTGAAGGGACTACATGCCATGTTCATTGGACCACATGGATTGTAATCTGGAAACCGTGTGCCACCTATTTCCGGTCAACACACGGTGTCATAAATGACTTCAATACACGACCTAATTTTGTGGATCGGTCAATGCATTGAACCTAGACTACACGGAATGTACTTTCAAATACACGTCGTGTATTCTGGTGTTGTATGACCAGAAATGTTTGGCTCCTCCGGATGAGTTCCTCTATTTTATTTTATTAAAAATTAAAAGAAATTTGTTTTTCTGTGAGGTGAACAAGAAATGAAGGAGGAGGAAAAAATCTCTATATTCAGATTTCCAGAACGATTAAACTTGAATTCAAATAACTAAATTATTAAATTTCTAATTTACCAATGAAAAACTAAATATTTATAATCAACTATATGACCCCTCTGATACCACTTGTAGGTTCCGAGCACAGCGGAAGCACGTTGGTGGGTTTTCCCAACTTTAATTTTAGCATTAAACGACGTTCAATTCGAGATCTGTCACGATATTAAACGCCAAATATTTGGATTTGAATGAAGAACGAAAAAGAAGATAAGAGTCTCAGAACCATTGAGAGAGTATCATCATATATTGGTTATAATTAATTTAATTAATTCATAAGAATTACCTCAATGGAATTCATTCTTCATTGGAGTCTCTGGTCACGATCCTATGATCCATCGTTGCGTTGTAGAATCCAACAACAGGATTCCTCTAGCGGTGATCCACACGTGCTCCACGTATCTCTGGACGTCGTCGAAGGGATCTTAGGGTGCTAGCGCGGAAGATCCTTCGCTTGCAATGTCCGCCTTCAACTGCCTTGATCCGGTGTAGGATCTCGCTCTCGTAACTTGAAATTGTTCTTAGTGGAAAGGGAATTCTCTCTTAGCTTGAGAGTATTTCCAAATCTATTGTGCACAACAATACCTCTCCCTCAATTACAATAATGTAATTTGGGATTATAATACTTAGAATAATAAAATGAATTAATTTCCCAAAAGCATTTAATAATTTCATTTAATTCTTAGTAATACCCCATGTCTAAATATTGACAGTTGACTATCATTATTACTTCACATGTGCCCAACATATTACATTTTATATCATTTAATTAAATAAACAATATTTTCTCACAAATCCCAAAAAAACAAACTACACTGCGTATATATAAATATACACGGCGTGTACTTATATTTTTCCATTTTATTTATTTCCTCCACCATATTTATTAGACCTTTAGTAATGGCTATTTATTTCTTAAATAAATGTAACTGCATTACTCGCTAATAAATATATATTATTTCTCCCACAATATATTCTCTCGAATAACTAGTGTCAAAATAAATGCGATTTGGAATCCTTAAATAATTAATAAACCAAAGTCAGGAATAATATTTATTTAACTAGTTAAATTAATATTTAACATAGATACATGGACGCACTTACTGTGTGACCCTCTAGGCCACTTTCTCAGTGGCATTAGGCGGAGCCTGCTTAAAGTCCAAGGTCAGCATCTAACAACACACCAAGGCACACATAGAGAAAGAAGTTAATGTCACAATGACATGTCACCTCCTTCGAATGCTTACCGTGTAATATAATCCCTTTGTCTCGATATCTCCAATCAAGCGGGTTGCATGCTAGTTCCATCAACCCATGTGCTCGATTATTCTATCTTTGACTTCCCGAAATTGAACACACCCATACCTTACCATGGCCATGGATTTATTTAGGCTATATCAATTCCATTAAAGTGCTGAGATATCTACTTCTGTTATGGAACGGAAGGGGAAAATCATTTCTCGCATTATCTATTAATGCGGTATTACTCGTGACGCACCCAATGTATCCTACCTCACTGCGAACAGTGTGTCATCACAGTTTTCCTCAATACATCTAAGTGCATGAGTTGTAATACCCATTAATAATAATATTAAAGTCTAAGGACCAATACACATGGTTGTTGATAGGAACATCCAATGACACAATGAAATGTTGATTTTCTACTGGCGGGTCTCGTTCTCATAATATCATCCAGGATATTACCAAGGGTGGACACCATGAGAAGGTGCCTCAATGTTTTATGAGTCCTCACCCCTAATGACCTGTATTATTTATGTCCCTCAAATAATATAATTCGGCTATAGAACATATATTCAAGAATAGTGTTATGGCACTTCCCGGTTCTCATTATAGTAGGGATCCGTTATAACCCATTAATGCAAAAATTGTCCTTAGGACATTATCACATGGATTTTCATGTAGAAGAACAATCAAGATGTGATAATGATTTTATTAATGAATAAAGTACAAAGTAGTTGGTTCTAGACCACCAACTCCAACATTATATTAGTTATTTGTTTAGTTATCTAAATTTATAGTTGAATGGCTATACTTGTAGGATTTTACTCCTCAATTAACAGAGAATAAAATATTTTGTGATTCTTAAAATTTATTAAAGAACCCAAATCTAACAAGTCATCTAAAAAGAAAATATCCTTATAATGCTATAGATCTAAAATTTATCATCTCTAGAATATTTTCATGTTACTCTTGAAAAAGTGTTGATATTTTATGCACTCCTAAAATTTAGTCTCTCTTATCAATATTATAATAGAACTAATACAGTAACAATTTATCAGTGCTAAAAATTCTTTTATAGACTCTCCTTTATCATCACCTTTTATCATTGATAAATGGTTAATTTTATGAATAGTTTTTAGCAATGATAAAGGGTTCATCTAACATCACTATAAACCAACTTATAAAATTAATTTTTTTAACATTATATTTCCTTATCTAAACCCCGCCACAACCATGATAACATGAGGGCACTAACCCCCCCCCCCCTCATATACACAAAAATTTCTCTACACTTACCACATCTTCCTTCAAACATTTATCAGTGCAAAGAAAACCCCCCTATAATTTATCCCACAAGAACCACTCTTAGAATTTAAACCCAGAACCACCTTCTTCAAAGTGAACACCCATTACCACTACATCAACCTATCCTTTTGATATTGTCTGATATATCAATTTATTTATATATATTTACATTAATCATTTTCATATATTTATATAATTAATTATAAATATTTGTTTACTTATTTATTTATATAATTATATGTATTTATATAATAATTTTAAATATACATATAAAATACCTTTATGTTTCTGTGTGTGAATTTTTATGTGTTTGTATTTATATTTATCCATGACTTCATTTTTATTTTTTACTTTTTTTATTTTTTTTATTTTTCTAATTTTTTTAATTTTTTAATTTTTTATTTTTTTAATTTTTTTTTAATTTTTTCTATATATATATAATTATTTTTGAATACGTTAAAAATTTATGTTTGATTATCTGTGAGTGTTTATGTGTATGGGTATCAACATTTTTATATTCATTTATCCATGTGTCTATATATAAATATCAATATCAACATCAAAGTCAATATAAATATTTATATTTATATACATATATTATACTTATAAATTTATTTACATATATTAAAATAGAAACATGAATATATATATATATATATTTATTAAAATAAATTCACACTCACAAACCTATTTACATATTACATTACATGTAAATTTTTATAAGTATACATATATTCATTAATTTTATAACATGAATAAAATGTATAAATTTTTATTTTAAATAAAATGAAAAATTATTTTTTATTTAAATATGGTTTTTATATTTAGGAAGACTATTTTTATGTAAATGTTTTTAAATATTTTTGTATACAATTTATATTTTCTATATGTACATATATGAAAAATAGGTATATATTTATTTATAAATTATGATATAATACGAAAAAAAATTTAAATTTTATGACCATGATATGCATATGACTGTAATCACTAGGAAACAATTCAGTCTCCGCTAAAAATATATTTTGAGAACCTCTTACATAATGATTAAAGTCACTAAAATACTAATATATTATGATATCCCATCTAAATCATAATGTTACTAGCCTTTCAACCATTTTTTTACATTAAGCAAAAAATAACCATATTTCCCCTAGTCAGAAAGATATCTATCACTTTGCAGACTCTGATTTGATATCTCAATGAGACCAAATAGAAACCCTGATCAAAATTTATTATTTTTAATGTTTAAGTCATGTTCTAAACTCTTATTAAGATATTAGTCAATTAATTAATTTTTTTTATCTACAAGTTGTTAGAAAATATCTATTACTCCAACCACATTTAAAAATTATTAATTTTATATTAATTTATAATTTTTTAAACTATTTTTCACTAAATATATTATATATCAAGTGTAAATTCATATTCTGTATTATATAAATCAAATTTGTGAAAATTAATTTTTATATATCAATATAAATTATTTTATATATTAAAATGTGATTTTTAGTAATTTATAAAAATATTATTAAGGACTCCTTTTATCATTTCTATGAAAATAATTGATAAAGGATGCAAAAATAACAGGTAAAGATCCTCTTTATCATTAGTAATAAAGTATTAACAAAACGTAAGAAAATATCTTACAAAATAGGTTTTTAGTTTCATTAAAAAGAGTTGATAAAAGTCAATTTTCATCAAATCGTTTTCAGTGATAAAAATAAAAACTTTATCACCTATTTTAGATGGCACCAATAAAAATATCACCATTATCATTTATTTATTTTTTTTCATTTATATAGGGTAGAACATACTACAGAATATTTTTTGTATTCAGTAAAATACATTTAATAAATATTAGTCTATAATATTTTTAATTTAGTGTAACATCATGGGTGGATAAATATTGCTATTTTCCTCTTTGTATCTTCTATTTGATCCCCTTGATATTATCCTCAGTGGGTACAAATATACTCTCTAAACCTAAAATAACAAGAAACACCATCTATAATATTGATAAAAAGGGTTATAAACATGTACCATTTAAAATATTCTAGGATTTCATTATTAATATAATTTTATTTGGTTTCCAAGATTGCAAGGCTCCATGGGGAAAGGGTGGTGGTTTTTTTAGTTAATTGGATCATCAGAAAATGATCCATTTTCCGTTGTGGGGTTCCTCTCTAATGTCGATTTCATCATTTTTATTTTCAAGAATCATAGTAATATAAATATCCATAAATTTTTATAACTAATGGGTAGTTATCATGGATATTTTATATTGTCTACAACAATAGAGTGGTATCCCATAAATTACTAATATCCCTTTGGATTACTATATAATGTTGTGACACAATACTTGACTATTGTATTTAGATATCTCCTATTGAATTATCTAACTACCCAATTCATTTTTCATTATATGTATTGTATACTTATTTTTATTTTGATATAGATATAATTAGTCACTATTTATTTCATTTAACCCTTTAGGATAGACTAGGGATTTGTGAGGATATTGAAAAATCCTTGGTGGTTGTTGGAATTTTAATATAATTTTGCATGTTAAAAACCCAACCACAGTGGATACCATGATTATCAAATAAAATTTAAATTATCCATTTACCAAGGAGTTTTTGGTATAGTTGATTCACAAATAATCTGACTCAACTCTTAGAAAAACACTTAAATTGAGGTAATTTTATGGTATAGTGAACATAAAAAACATTGATGAAGCTTTTTGGGAATGACTATGAGAAAAGAAATACAGTTGTAAATGGGAACATACAACATATAACATGGAGTATATATTTTTAATTAATACATATGCTTTCAAAACATGTACTCATTTGACTATTAAGTAAAAATTTCAATTAAATAGTGTATTTTTTTCACAAATTTCCCCGTGTAAAAGTATGTTATTATATTTTGATTTCTTATATTATTAAAGGGACTAATTTCACCTAATTGTTTAATCTATTCCCATTATTCATGATGTTTTCCCATAAATATTATCTTATACCAAAAATTTTATTTCATTGTACTATACTTTTTGCGGTATGAAATATTTTGATAAAAATAAATATATGAATTATATCTAACCTATAATTATAATTTTCTTGTTTTCAATCCATTTTACTTTTTTATCTTCTACTAAAAGATTAAAAGGATCATAGTTTGATAATATTTTTTCCACTCATAGTTGTTTTAAGGATGGTAATAAAGTAAAAAATTACTATATATTTTTTCATGGTTATTCACTAGAATGTATATTTATTTTTTGTAACAAGTGAATAAAAATAAATTTTAAATTTAAATTATATTATTTTCTATTTATTATAATATAATTAACAACATTAAACATTTGATAATGTAATAATTTTTAGTATTCAATTATATATATCCATGATATCTAACATTATTTTCAATTCATGTTTACTTACAGAAATTATTAGTTATTAAATATTTTTATTGTTTTTATGCCTTCCTTCATGGTTTAGTTTTAGTCGATTGATGTTTTTGATGTAATATCCTTTCCCCTTAGGTCCAAAAGTAGTTAGTTTCTCAAATGTCAAAAAATTCATAAACAGACAAAAATTATAAAAAAATAACACATAAAATCATTAATTTAAATTAATGGAATAAAATATATAAATAAAATATATAAATAATTTATTAATCAACTAGAAAATACATAATTTATAGATCATACTCCCCATGAACAATGGGAAAATTTCATTACATTATCCTAAAACATCAAAATGAATAATTAGTAAATGAAGTGTTATAACATAAGGTAAGACCAAAGAGACCACTTAAATGGAATTAAAGAAATATAATATTTATTTGTAAATAATTTTGATTAAAATAAAGACAATTTATCTTTATAAAAACTCAATGTAAAAAAATAAAGAAAAAATGAATTATATTTTTGATTTTATAAGAACATAATCTTGGATTTGAGAGAGATAAGTTTACCTAGTAATTGAGAGGTTACTATATCTTGAATGGTTACATTTTCTAATAAATTAATTACATTATGAAAAGACATCCATTATGGTTTAATTGAGATATAGTTAAAGCTGTAGCACTATAAAATTATTAATTTATAGTTATTCCTTGGAATGGATATCTTATTAAAATGATCCATCAATTTTTAATAGTCATTTTTCAAAAAAAATAATAGTGTCTAGAAAATAATATCAATAATGTGAATTTTATGACACCTATAAGTTATAGTGGTTACTTTTAAACAAAACTAACAAGGGTGAGTTTTGTGTGACCAACTTTTTACCAAACAAGAAATACTTTTTAATTATTTTCCCCTTTGGTGTTTGAACTATTTTTATCTGTATGGATATGAATAGATTATTTTTTATTTTTCCTAACATTCCAAAACTACTTTCACTTAATAATATAAACAAGAAAAAGCACACTGTATTTTTATATTGTTCATCCTCAAAATAGAAAACATACACCCTATCTTCTCTAACTCTTATTCATATAGGTATTCTCAACTAGTAATCATATCATCAAATATAAGTGGGTTGGATAGGAATTAACCAAAAACTAGGCTCACTATATTACAAAGGTGATACCACAATATCACATATATCATTGTCCACTATGGTAAAAAAGTAGAATAACATGACTCTAAGCGTTTTTTTATACTATCATAGTACCAATATTTTTAATGATTCTTATACAAAAACAAAGAGTATTCATATGCAATAAAATATTCAAAATTGTCTTCAATAACTACGTTCTATTTATTAGCTCAACTATCAAATATTTTTTAGAATTGGACCATTTAACACTCCCAATATGGAACTGTTTTTTGTGACTACCATGTATACACCTATAAAACTGCATGCTAGTCAACCTTCATTAAATCAGCTCCTTCTCTTATTTATTTACATTAAAAATAAAAATATAGAAATATATTCCACAACACTCAACTTATTATTCCTTTTCTTATTAAATGAAAGTAGGAATTCGATTCAACCATAGTATCATTTTATCCAATTTTTCTATAAGTTTGAATAATGTTTCTGTTAGTTCTCCAAATTCATAATGATGATATCCCCCTTTCTCAACTAACTCACTTAATTTTTATTTAACATTTTATATTCTATATCTTAGTTTACATCATCCAAAAATTTACATTTATCAATATACTATGATCTAATTTTTTTATTAGTAATATTCATTTTCTTTGAAAAAAAATTCCTATATAGGTATCTCATTAACTTCTCTTATCATTTCTATATACTAAAATGATGTTTTAAATAAGTATTGATCCTTTTAAAAGGAGAAAACATAATAGTTTTACTATGTTTTACCATGAACAACTTATTATGAGTCTTTTCACTAAACACTATCATGTGGATCTGTTAGACAATACCTTTTATGTGGTGTCACTTGAGAGTGTCTCGTGTTTCCATTTTCTTCAAAAGGATTTCTTGAGTGAATGAAAATAACTCCCTTATCTTTTTTATTTATCTTTATCCCATTATAACATGAGTACAAAAAAAATGTAAAATAGAATATAACTCTTCTTCATCAAAATAAAATCAAAGTATCTCTATAAAATCCATATTTAAATCACCCTTACAAATATATAAAATATTGTAAAAGTAATATTGACTACAACATCCCCAATACAAAATAATAAAAGTTTTTTTAAAAAAGGGAATTTATTTTTTACCCATACTTCAAAACATCTAAATCCAAATTCTCAATTTCTTCTCATTAGTAAATGAAAAATTAATTTGTGGTATTTAAATCCGTCAAACTATATCACTTACATTAGAATATCTATTTTTCATTTCCAAATTAATATAAATATGGAGGATCTCATTACAAGCTAAAATTAATTCTATAAATATCAACCAGCCTCAAACATCATCCGAAAAAACATGAATATACTATTTTATAATAAATATCAGGGATCAAAAGGGTCTGTGATCTGATAAATAACATAATAATCAATTTTAAATTCATTTGTATTATTATATAAATACATGAATTTTCACTCTTAGTATTAGGAATGATGAACCTCATCCTAAAATGTCTATAACATGTATATAAATTGATTCATGATTTTATTAACATGAATAAGTGAAATAAACATCATCACATTTTATTTTCTTATTTATATATCAAATCTATAATTTTAAATTTTCATCCAGTATAATCTCTCTCTTTTATCTGGCATGAAACATATGCAGATACTAGTGACTTATATATAATAATAATTGAAACATATGAAAATATAAATGAATTGTATGCTACATTATATGACTCATAAATTGATATAAATAACACCATAACTATTGTAAATAACTTATACAGAGAGTAAAAATCACACTTACACATATTATACCTTTAAAAATTTATTTTTCTAAAAATAAATATTATGTATAGCACTAAATAAATATTATACAGCTACAAGTGACACATTATCATGTCATCATGACACATACATCGAGTATTTTTCTTCATTATATCACTCATATGTTTCACCAGATAACCCCCACAAAGTTAACGGACTTTTATATATTTTAATCTGCAACATAAAATATCTATATTTAATCAAATGGATTTATAGAAACTTTAAAAATATCTCAATAACTATTAATTACATCAAAATAATTTTATCCCAAATTAGAATAATTCTATTAATTATTGAAATATTTAAAAACCTAGTTTTTTTAATTTCAAATGTATATTCAATTCATATAAATTCTAAAGTTAGAGTATTTCAAAAAAAAAATCACTGCATTTAAAATAAAACCCAAAATCAAATACATTCAAAATTCACTTATGTGATATTTATCACTAAAATTAAAAACCAATATAAATATTAAACCAATGATAATTTTAAAATTTTCAATCCAACATCTCTCAATAGTAGGAAACTATTTTAAGCACTTTAAATGATACTCTATAAGTTATCCAGTGAGGTTTGTTTCATCCTGCTTATTTCTCACTTCTTGTAACTTATTATAACTATTATAAATAGTGAACTCAATATCACAATTGATAAATATAATAAAATAGGTAACACCCCCATATTTCATGATATATATATATATATATATATAATTCCTTTAATAGCTTGTTTTACTTGCAATAATGTGTTTAAATGAACTGTGATATACTGTTAAAATATTATAATTAAATTTAAAAGTTATCACCTAGGTGTTGGAATCAATTATAAGAGTAATACCAACTAAATTATTAAAAAATATTTTTTATAAATATAAATAATTATTTTTTTGGTAATCCATTTTTTATAAAAGATGATAAATGAATTTGACAGAAAAAAAGAGATAGGTTATTATGAAAAACTATTATTATGAACACTATGTGTATCAATATTAATAAATTAAATTGATGGATTATTTTAATGATATGATTAGATAATATATTCAATAACAAATTTATAATCATCTCATAATTTGTATTAGTAATGTAATAAAAATAAATCCGATTTGATGATTAATAATACATTCTTAAAAAAACAATCATTGTGAATTATATCCTTATTTTATAATTTATGTATACCACTTATAAAAATTAAATATAAAATAATTGGATTCTCTTTTTGTAATCAAAATCTCCAAAAAAAATTATTAAGATAAATTTCATTTGTGCTATTATGAATAATAACTGATGTAAATAATTCATTAATATGGTAATGTTTAAAAGTGTTAAGAATTGGTTAAACTAAATAGAAAAGGATTCAAATAACATAATACATTTATTTATATTATTTTTAACTTTATATAGATTGAAAATTATATTAACATTGAATTTGGGATTCTATGGTGCCACTTTCACTTAAATATGATAGTATTATATTTTAATGGTTTATTTATTTGCATGAGTGTCACTTTCCTCACTTATTAAAAGGAAATTGCTCTCATATATTCTCTACACCACAAGATAAATTTACCATATCAAAAATCTCACCACCTAGTCTCCCAAAACACATATCCACCACCTTGAGGTGTTGGTCTTCTTAAAATAACCCATTCAAGAATCCTTATAGTTCTTCTCAAGTGATGTTACTTGAAGAAGATATATATGTTCATAATGGTTTTTTTCATCATTACTTTTTCTTAAACCGTCTAAAATTGATCTATAAAAATATTAACATAATGTAATAGGTATATTTAATATACTAATATTTTTCTATATTAATGTTATATCCATTTTCTTTCTCCTTCCCATTCTTCATAAAATAATAATGTCGATCATGTGTATGTGTGCACTACCACCACCACAAAGAATTATAATTAATTTTTCATTAATAATTTTTTCATGGTTGGTTAAAATGATATATTTAATGAATATATATGATATTTATAATATAATTATAAATTTTTAAATGTTAATTATTATTTTACCTTCTTTTTTATCCATTGAAAAATAGAAACATAACTCATGTTTCTTTAACCAACTTCCATCTCCATGAAGTGATGTAAATAATTTTACATAAAAAATTTACATAATTAGTTATAAAATTATATAAAACGAATAAATATGATATATATAAAATGATTAAGAATCATTTTTTTCTTAAAATACAACAAAGGTGTAACGACCCGAACCATTAAAAGTGAATGATTCATAAAAACATACTATTTTCTACCTGAATGATCACTTTAATTAATATCTATTAATAAATCATTAATTAGGAATTATAATGAAAAAATAAATATTATGTTATATATAAATATTATTTTGGGATGGATTTATAATTAATATATATTTATTATATAGTATTGTTAATTTAATAAAAATATATGAGGGACTTGAGGTGAGGTTTTATGTTAAAATCTCATTTCTTCTTAAGATTTTCTATACTAAATTTCCATTGAGGAAACAGATTTGGTTATTATCCATTAAACAAAATATATTTTTATATCCTCTATTTTTTCATCAAATCATTAAAAATTCTTACCATTATCTAATCTATGATTCTTAAAATATTTGAGAAATGTTTTTATGAATATTCTACCTTCTATCATCTTTATCTGACTAAAATTTTCTTCCGGGTCTATGTTATTAAAAATGATTTATTAATTCTTTTATTTATATTTAAATTTGTTCTAAAATTATTTTCACTAAATTTTATGGTCTTTATAATTTATTAAAATGAATATTTATAAATTTTTATGTATGATACACTTTACACTTTTTACAAAAGTGTGAAAAGAATGTTCACTTATAGGATATGTAGAATAAAAATAATTTCTAAATATCTTGAAAATTATTTTCATTGAAGATTAAATTACATGATTCACAGTTATTTTCAAATAAAATATTATTTCAAACATTGCGGTGATTTTTTTAAGGATATAGAATGAGAAGGATATTTTTATACTTTTCAAAAAAATGTTAAAATTATCTTATAAAGGTATTTTTCATCTATGTAAAAATACATTATGGATTTTTATTATTCACAATGGATATGATCTTTTGATACAATTAAAAAATATCACTCTATGTATTATGATGATGGCTCTTTAATGATGATTCTATTAACATAGTTTTTATCACATGGGTTAATTGTAATATAATAATATATCTATGATACCATTTCTTTTCCTTAAAAAATACTATGATGAAGTAATTAAGTGTTTATAAAACTCAATTTATTTCCATGTTTTATGTTATGATAAAATGATGAATGATCTTATGATCTTATGTAACACATATTTACAGTTTTCATTATTTTATGGGAGGTTCCATAATTATAGATATGTTCAATGAATTGGGTGAAGGATGATATCTCACGATATAATATGGACATTATTATGAAGTGAACTCAGATCAGTAAGGTAATTTTTCAACTATTGTAGTTTTTTGAGGGATCATTGACTTAGTAAATGATTTAATTGAGATTTAAATCATCTAATATAATATTCTTAGTGTGGATCCTTTAGAAAAAAATTATTTTCTATAATATTTTTATGCCAAAACCTTATGTTTTATACTCATGATATGTTCTCAAAGATCATGATTGATTACTAATGATTATGCACTCTCAGGACTTATTTTTTTCATTATGATTAAATCATTATGCCATTATATTTATAATATGATCACTTATGATCATTGATTGAAATATAATATATTTTCCCTTACTGGTAATTTTATCTCTCACTTTCTTATGCTTCCATTACCTATGTTATAAATAATGGTTTTAAGTAGTGTGCATGTAAGTAGTGTGCTATGTGTGGAAAACTATGTGGAATATTTTATGATATTTATTGAAATTGGATGATGAAGTATCTATTCCCCAAAGAATCTAATCCTTTAAATTTTCTTCTGTGTGTATTTTTATGAGGTGTGATGAATATTCATTTAAAATGATGGAATATTTATGTATGTAATTATTTGGTAACATTATTTGGTGTTAGATAAGGTTTTAGTAATTTTTGGATATTTTTTAGATACCATTAGTGAAAACAGTGAAGATATGTCTATGTGGAAGATAAAATCTTGATTTTTTGGTAAATTATATCTTATATAGTTTCCAAGAAATTAAATCTCTTTATAGATACTGTAAAGTGGATGCGATAATGGAATAGATGTACCTTGTAGAAAACACGATGAAAATTGTTGATTGAGTATCAACTATATCTTCACTCAGTTCAATATGATTGAGCCTATGGATTAACATATTTCTGTAAAATCCTATATAATATGCATTTGTTAATTCACATTCTCTTTATGAACCATTATGATGAATGGTAGGTTATATTATTTGAAAAATTATAATAAGATATAGTTATATGAGATGACATTAAGGTGTAATGGGTTGAAATTTGTTATAATTTAGTTCACCATAACAATTATTTTCATAATCATATTATTTTTTATGATGAGAATTAATTTTTTTTCTAACTCAAATTAATTTTGTTTGTTTAATTCAGTTAATGTAAATAAGAAAAGTCATGTGAACAATGGATGTGATTTCCAATAAAATGTATATTCTCATGAGAAAGCAAATGAAATATAATATAAGCTGTGAAATTTGTGGTTATTCTCACTCAACTATATAATTATTATAATAGTAAGATGAATCATGATGATCTTCCAAATAAAAAAAGGGAGGAAAAACACTAAATTTAGTTACTTATGTGGAAACAATCACCTTCTTTAAATTGTTCTTCAGTACACCAATTGTTGACTAATAGACCACTTCTATAGATAATTCATTCAATATTAAACTATTCTAAGGCCATGATAAGGTTATTTTGGATTTTTATCATATAGAAGGTGAATATTATCATTATTGACCCTTATAAATAATATTAGGAAAGTATAGAAAATCGAATCTAGGATATAGGAATAGTTTAAGAAGGTGTTTTTTAATAATAATGTTCCTTTAAATCTTCACATAAAACTAAAAACAATATTTTTGGTAAAAATTAATAAGTGTGAGGAATATATTTGAACCTATGAGGTAAATTTCTCTATAAATTCAATTTATTATATTAGTTTTTTCAATGACACAAAAATAAAATTTGACTGATTTACTAGAATATTAATACCAATCCTATGAAATTTATTTTCTATAAAAGAAATTTATGGATATGAATAATTGATTTCATGTTCTCCGAGTCCAACAAAAGTGATTAGATACTCTCATTATTCTTGTGGTTTTAGACAAAAAAATGATGGAATTACATGTAAATTATAATAATAAAACCCGTGGATTAAAGTATATTAATCTTCTTTAAATTCAAACATGTCTAAGTAGTATAAATAATGATTTCTTAGGGGGTATGGTAAATTTTTTTAAGTTTATAAAATGAGGCAACTAAGAAAAATAATTTCAATGTTATATGGAGAGGCTTGTAAAAGAAATTAAAAGATTTAAATCCAAACTGAATGCTCCACCCACACTCTAATGCTACTATTTAAGGATTATAAACATTATTCAAATTATGGATGAATTTTTGGGAAAATTATGATAACAAATATCATTAATATCTTAATAAAATACACAAATAGATATCTCGTGTGATCACAACTGTGGATGTGGGTCATCAAAACATGCTGGTGAAATGTACACTTATTATTTACTATAGAATTTTGAAATTCTTATTTGATTATGGCCCTATCAACTATATTATAACTGAATATTTTGATGATTTTATAAAATCACCACCTTAATTATTAGATGTTTAATTATTGGTGAAAACTTATAATGACATTTTTGTTTCATCTCGATGATATAACTCATCTATGATGGATGTTTTAGTGAATTTTCATCTTGTAAATCATATAATTCTTCTTATAGTTGAATTTGATTATAGTTTGTGAATGTATTGGATATCTTTATATATATATATATATATCATATCAATTATATATTAAAGGAACTCACATTTCATATTCTGAATAAATATATAATCTTCTTTCTATATAAGGATGAATATGAACCTACAATTGAAATTGCAATGACTACATTATCGTAATATGTATTCTTAGGGGATATCTATCCTAAGTTACTAGGGAGAAAATTCAAATTAAATAAATTATTATTATTACAAAATATGCTAATGTATTTCTGAAAGACAATCCCAGTCTTCCCACAAATCATAAAGTTGATTTTTCAACATAACACAAACTTGATACTAAAGATATTTCAAAGAATACATGTAGAATACACCTGGTTAAGTTCCATAAATTAATGAGTAAACACTAGAAGAATTTATAAACATTACTTATATTCTTGAGTGTGTCGCCTTGTGGTAAACCTATTAATTTTTTTATAATAAATATGGTTCAATTCATCTTTTCATTGATTATATATAATTTATGAATAAAACTCTTAAGAACAAGTATCATATACCCCGTATCAATAATATGTTTAATCAATTGCAAGGAGATAAAAAATTTTAACAAATTTTTTATTTATTGGGATATAATCAATTTAGTGAAAAAATGAGGATATACCCCAGATAACCTTCCGTAGGAGGTGTCATCATTATGAATTTAAAGGGACACCAATTAGACATACCAATGATGATGTCATCATATTGTTTTTAATTAATAGAATCTTTAGAGGTTTTCAGGATATTTTTTATAGTATTTTTATATTATATTCTTATAAAAAAAATTCAAGTAAGTGAATGAATATAATTTTATTATTATTTTGAACACCATAAGAAAGAAGAGTATCTATTCAAAATTTACAAAGTGTGAATTTTGACAACATAATGTTTTGTTATTGGGTCACATAATCCAAAGTGTGGTAATATAGGAAGATCCGTTATTGATGATATCTATTGAATATTGGATAATACCAACTATGGTGACTGAGATCTATAGTTTTCTGGGGATTTTTTGGTACTAACGATTATTTTTTTATAGATTTATTTATTTTATATAATCCAATAAACATGTTTATATCGAACAAAGCCATGTTCCTTTGAATAGATGAATGTGAGAAAAATTTTGGGGAGAATAAAAGAATTTTTTTAGTGTACTTATCCTCAAACTACCATATAGGATAGAAAGGATTTTGATTTATATTGATGCATCAAATAAGGGACTTGGATGAATCAACATATAAAATGAAACAATTATTTCTTTTGTGTAACAGTAATATAAAATTCATGAGAAAAATACCCAACTCGTGATTTATAGTTTCTATCTGTAATTTTGATTTAAAAATACAAATGAATTATATTTATGATGAAATATTTGATATATATATACTAATCATAAAATCTGGATGTATATTTTCACATATAAATATTTAGATATACAATAAATCTAAAGACCCAGATATTTCAAGGAAATTATTTTTTCTTAAATACTTTGGAATTTTATGAGTCTGTGGCTTCTGACAAAACTTGATTCTGAGGCCCGATGTACCCAAAATCAATTTTCAAAGTTTAGCTCAGGCACGTTTAGTAAAAGAACGAGCAGGTTTTTCTATATTCTGAACTGTTGCTTGGAATTGAAATCTGAGGGCACCGATGAACTCGCAGTGCCAGTAATAGCTTAAGGGGACCTTTACAACAGTTGATTTTTAAGCGGGTTGAGAATTGTTATTTAGGGAATTAGTTGAAATAAATAAAATTGTTAGAACAATTTTATTTTATATCTATGGTGGTTATATCCTACATAGGGGAGTTAGGGGTGGGACCCACAACCACCTAACTACCCATGTGTGGATATTTGTGAGGTGGGGCCCACACAAGCCCCAACCTTTCACCTCCCTCTAAACTCTTTAAACACCCTTTTTTAATGTTGAAAACTCTCCCAACATTTAGGAGACCTCTCACCTCCTCCTCTCCCTCTCTTTATTAATTGCCAACACATTAATTTAATTTATTCATCCAAATCAATTAATTAATGAAGTGGTTTGAATTTTGAATTTTTAAATTACATGTTTTAATAAAATAATAGAAGAATCCTCTTATTTTATTTTGCGAGGGCTTTCGTTGAGCTAAGGAGAATTGGGAGAGCTCTTGAGTTTTTGAAGAACACCAACCCTCTGATGAAGAATGATGTCCTTTTTGACGAAGAATTCTGTATCCACGAAGAAGATCTACGTACATTCCTTTCTTTTCTCCGTGACAAGTGGGAAGACACCACTTCCTCCTCGGACACACTCTAACGTTTTCTATGAATCCTCTCCCTGTGACACCGTATTCCACGACACCCAACGTGTTACTTCATTTATTGAGTTAAGGGTGTTTTTTGATTGGATCAACATTGAATCTTTTTTCCTTCTTGGTTTGTTCTCTTTAACTTCCTGCTACCGAACTAATGCAGAGAGACCAGGCTAAACTAACACGGTTTGAATCCTCCGCCAATATTGTGATTGTTTGTGGTTCTACGTGTTCTTCATGGGTTCTGAACAACGGATCTTTACAAGTTCTTTAAGTGACAAAATGATCCCAAAATTAAGGACTCAACATCATGACAACCTATCGGAGGTGCGACAATGATAACGGGTGACCGTTCGGACCAAGATGGGATGGACCGTTCCTCGACCGTTCTTCGAGTGAGAATTCAAAATGTGTTTTCGAAGCCGATTGGAAGCCCAAGAACACAAGAATCAAATTCATGACAACGGGGTGACCTAGTGTCTCAAGTTTCTTGAAAAACGAACCATCGAAATGAAGATCTAACATCAAGGGAGGCGCACATGCTAGAGGTATCTTTCTAGAAAATTCCAGACTACAGGGTGTGTACTCTTAGAGAACACGATGTCTAGTGAGAGCATTCTGTGGCTAGGGTTTTAGACATCAGATGGTTAACACATGGCGTGTGACCTCTGTCACACGGCGTGTACTTGCCACACAGTAAGGAGGTGGAGGGTACACGATACATGGCGTGTATTCTGGGAAATACATGGACACAGACAGAAGTACAAGGCCAAGAGGCACGACGTGTACTCTATACAGAGAATGCTAGAAATAGCTTTGAGAGACTCACTGTGTAACCCAGGGATACACGGACAAAGTGTGGAGTACACGGGAATATACACTATCACACGGCTAGACATGGCTAGTGGCATGGCTAACCCGTGTACCAATTACATGGGTTGGAGAACATGGGTTGTGGCCATGGACAGGCACATGGCTAGTGTACATAGAGCAGACCCCTAATGTTAGGACATGGTGTGTGACCATACCACATGTTGTGTACTTAATTTTTACACGGACAACCCTTTGACATGGGTCGTGGTGTAAGGGCAGTACGCAAGGTCTGAATACACAGAATGTAACCTTACAAACATGCCATGTACTTTTTGGAAAATGGCTTGGTCATCTTATAATCAGTGTCTTGGACATGTTTAGTTTGGTTAATCCCCCTCTTACATGGCGAACCATTGGGATACATCAACTCTGGACTCCATGATAGTTGATGTATTGACCCCCTGGCTTGAGGAGCCAACCCTCCCAGAATCGAGCATGCTGTGTGCGGGAACCCTAGAGCTGGCTGCGACTGCGATGACTACCGTGTTGGGATCCTCCGTGGGTTTGACGATGATGCTGACAGTACTTCGATCCTCCATGGGTTCGGCAGTGAGGACGATTGTACATGTATCCACTCTCGGTTCGGCAGGGATGACGACTATACTTGGATCCTATGTGGTTTTGGCAGCGATGGTTACTGTACTTGGATCCTCTGTGGGTTTGGCAGTGATGACTTCGGTACCTAGATCCTACATGGGTTCGGCAGAGAAGACGATTCAGAGGCTACATCTAATCATCTCCACTCATCTTCGTGAGTAGTATACCTATATGAGCTGAGTCATTAATTTCAATCATTATCATTGATGTTATTGACTTCTTTTCTGTGTGGACTGGGTTATGCTTGGGCTTGAGAGTTAGAGCCGAGATGTAATTGATAACTTAGGTATATGTTGGGGCATATACCTAAGTAATGTTGGTTCATACATTGTGATTGTATTTTTTCTTTTTTGTTTATCGTTCATGGATTCTGGGAGACCTTCAGCGGTCTCGGGGTCCCTACTGAGTATCGTTATACCGCCCATGCATGGGCTATTCCCACACTACATTGTGTTGGATGCAGATGATGGACAATGCTGATCATGGTAGAGGCTTGTAGAGCTAGATAGTACCCGGAGGTGGACCACTTGGTGTGACATACTCGGAGCAGACGGACGGACCCGAGATGCTGAGGAGACTATCTATACCCACTCTTCAGGTGTGATATCTGAAGAACAACTCAGTGGTTTCCACATTAATTTACTTCTATTCTACTTCCTTTTCATTTGTATTGTACTTTCAGTTTGTTTTATATACGGTCCCATTTTCTTTTCAGCACATACTCTTGTACTCAGTTCTACTTATTGATTACTTCATTTGCGTACTCTATTGTGTTTTTTTACTTTTACAAATGCAATACCTTCCCTTTTTACTGAGATTTACGCCTTTGGTGTAAGTCGCTAGCCGTTGGCCAATGCAAGGCAGGGTTGGGGTAGTCACGGCACGGGCCCCGAGAACGGGTCGTGACAAATTGGTATCAAAAGAGTCGGTTCTACCGTAGAACATAGGACTCTAATAATTTCCTTTCTGTAAAGCAATAGTGTTAACTGTATTGACTGTGGTTTTTAGTCCAAGGAGTCCAGTGTTAGTGCGTCGCCAACGTATCCGTACACCAGGACCTTGACTTCTGATTTCTGACTTAGTGCTCGACAACACTGATTGCATGTGTGTTTCAAAAGTTTTCTTTGTGATTTCTTTGTGTCAGCTCAGCAGGTATACTGTTTTATCATGGCGCACCTGTTTCTTTTCAGGATGGCACCATGAAGTTAGCTAGCTAGGGTTCCTAGTTACCTATGGGATGGCAGCCCATCGAGTGACGAAGCCTCGTTGTAGGGCCCCATTACAGCAGAGGCACCAGCGGTACCACTACCCGCTGATCCACCGATGCCACCAGCCCCAACAGTAGAGAGTGCATGCCACCTAAGTTCATTGTATGAGTTTTAGCGACATAGGTCACCGAGGTTCTGCATAGAGATGGACCATTATGTAGCCGAGTATTGGATAGAGGCTATCATCAGAGTCTTCATATTGGTAGGGACACGAGCGGACCTTATAGTGATCCTTGTCGTGAGTCTCCTGCACGCAACAACAGGAAGATGGTGGAGCCTGATTCTCCAAGTACAATAAAATATATCACTACTTTGGACGGACTTCGAGAGCCTCTTCCTCTAGGAGTTTGTTCTAGCCACCTTCCGTGCAGTGCGCATCCCAGAGTTACTACATCTGCGGCAGGGCAGTATGACAGTAGCCTAGTACTCAGCAATATTTTCCGACCTCTCGCGCTACTCCATGAACATGGTACGGGACCCATTCTTCCAGGACCGGACCTTCAAGCAGGGAAAGAGGAATGAGATCAAGTCTTTGATGGCCTCCCTCACCATTCCAACACAGGTATGAGTATTGGAGTGACCCCTTCTTGTGGAGATATTTCTAGCCGAGCCGATGCCAGGAGCGAGACCCATCGTAGGGAGACACGTAGTGGAGTCTTCTGTAGCTGTAAGTAGACAGATGTTGCAGAGGTCCAAGTGGACCAGGCCATCTGGTGGGCAACCTAAGGATACTGGTTCGGAAGTGCGGGGCACACGAAATAGATCCAACCATACGAGGGGCAGTCAGTGTTACGCATGCAGCGTGCAGGGCCACATAGCTCGTGACTGCCTGACCCGCCATGCAGACGAGCAGCAGGCAACATAGGGACCTCCCAAGAAGACACAGAGGTTCGGCCGTGGCATTCCACCGTGAGCAAGCAGATGAGGCAGAGGAGCTGGCTGAGCATCGGGTGGTGGATGATGCTTCGAGGCTCTACCACCACCACCACTAGGAGGACCTCCCCGACCAAAGTGGCAGGCTCAACTCTAGGTTGTTAAGGCCTATGACCACGGCTCACTTGAGATGATTCGAGGTACTATCTGTGCCTACTCTACCCATTATGCAGTTCTTATATACATAGGAGCATGTCATTTTTTTATTGTCGCTTCCCTTGTTCGGAGTTCGGAGATTCTGACGGCGACGTTGGCTCAATTCTTACGGTTACATACTCCTACGGGAGCAGACTCAATGATTACACACTAGTTCTGGCTGTGTGAGCTTACTCTAGGAGGTGAGAGATTCGGCTGGGATCTTCTTTTAGTGGCCTTGAGGCCTTATGATATCATCTTGGGTATAGACTAGTTGTGTACAGTCCATGCTCATATTGAGTGAAATAGGCTCAAAGTGCGGTGTGTCTGCACAGATGAGAGCAGGTTCACCTTCACCGACAAGAAGGGATCCTTTGCAGCACAGGATGGACTTATGCAGAGGAGAGGGCAGTCGATCACACATCAGTTGGCTAGTCTAATCCTAAGAGTGGTTGATGTGTGGAGTCTGAGTTTTTCTATTGTGGTGGATCAGTATGTGGATGTTTTTTCGGATGGCTTTCTAGGACTACCTCCTCACAGGGAAGTATATTTATACATTGACTTATACCCTGGGACAACACCGATATCTACTTCAGTATATTGGATGGCTCCCGCTGAGCTTCGTCAGCTATGGTTACAGCTGGAGGACTTATAGGGATAGGGATTCTTCCGACCCAGTGTTTCACCCTAGGCTTCTTTGATGTTATTTGCCAAGAAGGTGGATGGGAGCTTACGACTATGTGTTGACTATAACTGCCTGAATCAGATGACAATAAAGAACAAGTATCCACTCTTTGGGATTGACAACCTCTTTGATCAGCTCAAGGGAGCATGATGGTTCCCGAACATAGAACTCTGGTCAGGCTATCACCAGCTCAGAGTTCAAGATGAGGATGTGAAGAAGATGATCATCATGTGTTAGTACAACCATTATGAGTTCTTGTTTATTCCCTTCAGTGTGAACCACACACTAGCATTGTTCATGAGTCTCATGAACCAAATCTTCCAACCTTACCTCGATCATTTTGTCATTTTCATCATCGACGACATACTGATTTACTCAACTACTGAGGAGGAGCACGCCTACCACTTACAGGTTGTACTGGACACACTCTGAGAGCAGCAGCTTTATGGTAATCTATCGAAGTTCCAGTTCTGGATTCGAGTGGTGCACTTCTTGGGGCACGCTATCTCAGAGGCGGGAGTTGCTGTGGATCCTATAAAGATTGAGGCAGTACTTTCTTGGGATCCACTAGGAGCGTGACGGAGGTGCATAGTTTCCTAGGTCTAGCTAGGTACTATTGTAGATTTGTGCCAGGCTTCTCTAGAGTTTCAGTGCCACTTTGAGCTTTCACAAAGAAGGGGAAACCCTTCATGTTGTCAGATAGATTCCAGCAGAGCTTCCCGGAGCTGAGGTAGAGATTTACCAGTGCTCCCATCTTGAGGCTACCGGAGGAGGGCGTAGGGTATGTAGTTTACTGTGATGCCTCAGGGACCAGACTCAGGTGTCTCCTGATGCAGGAGAGAGTATTTATCGCTTATGGTTCATGAAATTGGAGGCAGCATGAGAAGAACTACGCTACCATTGACCTGGAGTTAGCAGCAGTGGTCTTCTCCCGGAAGATGTGGTGGCACTATCTGATGGGAGAGCACTTTACAGTCTAATCTGAACACCAGAGTCTTGGGAACATTATCTCACAGAAGGACCTGAACTTGAGACAGCGGCAATGGCTCTAGTTCCTCCATGACTATGAATTTTATATAGTCTGTACTCCTGGGAAAGGAAATATAGTAGCAGATGCTCTTAGGAAGTGATCGGGCATTCAGCTGCATGGATATGCGACAGAGCAGTTATCAGCTTTGTAGATATCCTTCGTGGAGAGAGATAGATCAACTTTTCTATAGTCCCTCACAGTCACTCCTCCACTACTTTAGCAGGTCAGAGAGGCACATCATGGGGGAGTTGACTGTGAGACGCGACGTAATCATATTTCCACAGGGCAGGTGCCTGATGGATTTTCTGAAGGAGGAGAGCATGTCATCTTCTTTAGGGAATGTACCATGGTACCATTTGCACTTCAGGAGGAAGTGCTGAGGGAGTGTCACACTTCCCCTATATAGGTACATCATGGAGTGGTGAAGATGTACCAGGACCTTTGACAACAACACTGGTGGCCGGGTAGGAAGAAGGTTGTAGCTGAGTTCGTTTCACGATGCCTCACTTGCCAGCAAGTGAAGGCAGAGCAGCAGGTACCAGCAGGCTTGATACATCCCTTAGAGGTTTCAGAGTGGAAGTGGGATGGTATATCCATGTATTTCGAGATGTGGCTTCTACGTACTTCTAGGGGACACGACCCTATCTGGATGATGGTTGACCGACTCACCAAGTCAGCCCACTTCCTTCTGATCATAAAGCAGGGCTCAGTAGAGAGCTTGGGACACCTCTAAATTTAGGATATCATATGACTTCATGGTTTTCCATCACTTATCATCTCCTATCGAGATGCTCGCTTTACTTCCAGGATTTGTAAGGGGTTGTAAGAGGCATTTGGGACGCAGCTATGCCTGAGCACCACCTTTCATCCTCAGACGTATGGACAGACAGAGAGGACCATTCAGACTCTTGAGGACATGATCTGTTCATGTGTCCTTCACTTTGGTCATAGCTGGGAGGATCACCTACCCTTTGTGGAGTTTTCAAACAACAACAGATACCATTCCACCATAGGGATGGCACCATATGAGGCAATGTACGGCCAACCTTGCAGATCATCTCTGTGCTGGACTGGCCCTGGGGAGTCATCACTTGTAGGGCTAGAGATGGTTCAGGCTATGATGGAGATGGTGTAGATCATCTAGGAGCAGATGAGGACTTCACAGAGCAGACATACGTCCTATACTAATAGGATATGGAGACCACTGGAGTCCAAGGATGGTGACCACGTAGAGTAGGTGAGGTGGCTTACATCCTGGCCCTTCACACTTCATCAGGCATTTCCAGGTCCTCAGTAGAGTAGGCGAGGTGGCTTACATCCTGGCCCTTCACCTCAGTTGCACCGAGTGCATGACGTCTTCCACGTATCTCAACTGAGGAAATACGTGCACGGCCTGACCCACATCATTGATCATGGGGACCTGGACATCGAGAAAGGGGATACTTTCACAGAGGTCCCAGTAGAGATCAAGGATTGATAGGAGTGGGTCATATGTGGACGGTCGATTCTTCTGGTGTGCATTCGTTGGCAGCACGGGAACCTCCAGGAGAGCACATGGGAGGAGGATGATCAAATTCATGCTCGGTATCCTCATTTGTTCCCCTAGTTTATATTGTAGCTTTATGGGGACGTAAATCTTTGAGGTGGGATTAATGTAAAGAACAATAAAGTTCAATGAATTTTTTTTCTTAAATACTTTGAAATTTTATGAGTCTGTGGCTTTTGATGGAACTTGATTCTGAGGCCCGGTGTTCCTAGAATCAATTTTAAAAGTTTAGCTCGGGTATGTTCAATAAATGAACGAGTGTGTTTTTCAATCTTTTGAACTAGTGCTTAGAATTTAAATCTAAGGGCACCGACAAACTTGCAATGTCGGTAATTGCTTAAGGGGACCTTTACTGCATTTGCGTTTTAATCGGGTTTAGAATTTTTATTTTGGGAATTAGTTTAAAATAAATAAATAAAATTTGAAAAATTTTATTTTATATCTATGGTGGTTATATCCTACATGGGGGAGTTAGGGGTGGGACCAAAAACCACCTAACTAACCATGTGTGGATACTTGTTAGGTGGGGCCCACACAAGCCCCAACCTCTCACCACCCCATAAACTGCTTAAACACCCTTGTTTAATGTTGAAAACTCTCCCAAAATTTACGAGACCTATCACCTCCTCCTCTCCCTCTCTTTATTAATTACCAACACATTAATTTAATGAATTCAACCACATCAATTAATAAATGAAGTGGTTTTGAATTTTGAATTTTTAAATATTCATGTGTTAATAAAATAATATTATAAGACTATTATTTTATTTTGGGAGGGATTTCATTGTGCTAAGGAGAATTGGGAGAGATCTTTAGTTTTTGATGAACACTGACCCTCCGATGAAGAATGTTGTCTTCTTAGATGAAGAACGCCGGATCCAATAAGAATATCAATGTGCCTTCCTTTCTTTTCTCTACGACAAGTGAGGAGATGAGGCTTCCTCTACAGACGCACTCCGACGTCATCTATGAGTCCTCTCCCCGCGACACCATCTTCTACGATGCCCGACGTGCGACGTCAATTATTGAGGTAGGGGTGGGTTTTGATTGGATCAACATTGAATCTTCTTTCCTTCTTGTTTTGTTCTCTATAACCACCTACCACTGAAATAAGGCAGAGAGATCAGGCCAAACTAACTCGGTCTCAATCCTCTGCTAATATTGTGATTGTTGGTGGTTCTACGTGTTCTTTATGGGTGACGAACATCATATCGTTACGAGTTATTTAAGCGATGAAACGATCCCAAAATTGAAGAATCAACATCATGAAAACCTATCAGAGGTGCGATAACGATAGCGGGCCACAGTTTGGACCGGAACGGGACAGACCGTTCCTCGACCGTTCTACGAGCGAGAATTCAAAACATGTTTTTTTAGATGATCGGAAGCTCGAAAACACCAAAATCGACTATGGGACAACATGGAAACCTTGAGTCTGAAGTTTAGTTATGAATGAACCATCATAATGATGAACTAGAATCAATGGAGGTGCACTTTCTAGAGGCATCGTTTCGGGAAAATTCAAGACTACACGGCGTGTACTCTTGGAGAACACACTTTGTAGTGCGGGCATTCTAAGGCTAGGTTTTCATACGTCAGACAGATAACACAGGGCATGTGGCCTCTGTCACATGACATGTACCTTCCACATAGCAAGGAGGTGGCGGCTACGCAAGACATGGCATGTATTTTAGGAAATACACGGACACGGACAGAAGTACATGAAAAAGAGGCACGATGTGCAATCTCTATGTCGAATGGAAGAAACAGCTTCGCGAGGCTCAGCATTTAACTCGGGGATACACAGACAAGGTTTGAAGTACACAGGCATGTATACTATCACATGGCCAAACATGTCCAGTGGTACGACTAACCTGTATACCAATTACATAGGTTGGAGAACACGGGTTGAGGCTGTGTACGGGCACATGGCCAGAGTACATGGAGCTGACCCCAGATATTTGGACACAACATGTACCTATACCACACTCTATGTACTTACTTTTTTCATGAACCACCCCTTTACATGGTCCATGGTACACGGGTAGTACACAAGTTCTGAAGACATGACATGTAACTATACCAACACGCCATGTACATTTTGGAAAAAGGCTTGGTCATCTTGTACTCAGTGTCTTTCACACGTTTTGTTTGGTTTATCCCCCTATTACATGGAGAACTTTCAAAATACATCAACTCTGGACTTCATGATAGTTGATGTATCGACCCCCCTTGGCTCGAGGAGCGGACCCTCCCAGAATAGAGCGTGTTGTGTGTGGGAACCCTAGATCTGGCTACGACTGTGATGAATAACATGTTGGGATCCTCTGTGAGTTCGACGATGATGATGATTGTACTTGGATCCTCTGTGGGTTTGGCTGTGAGGACGGTTGTACTTGGATCCTCCGTGGGTTCGGTAGCGATGACGACCGTACTTGGATCCTACGTGGGTTTGGCAGAGATGGTTATTGTACTTGGATCCTCCATCGGTTTGTCAGCGATGACTTATGTACCTGGATCCTATGTGGGTTCGGCAGAGGAGACTATTCATAGGATACATCTAATCATATCCACTCTTCTTTGTGAGTATCATACCTGTGTGAGCTCAGTCTTGACTTTCAATCATTATCATTGATGTGATAGACTTATTTCCTATGTGGACTAGTTTGTTCTTGGGATTGAGAGTTTGAGCTGAGCTGTAATTGATAACTTAGGTATATGTATGGGCATATACCTATGTAGGGTTGGTTGATACTTTGTGATTGTATCTTTTCTTTGTGGTTTATACTTCATGGGTTCTGGGAGACCTTCGGGTGGCTCAGGGTCCCTACTGAGTATCGTTATCCACACCCCTACACAGATATTCCCACACTATGTTGTGTTGGATACAATCGATGGATAGCACTGATCATGGTAGAGTCTTGTAGAGATAAACGGTACTCGGAGGTGGACCTCTCGGTGTGACGTGCTCGGAGCAGACGGACAGACCTGAGGTGCTGAGGAGACTATCTGTACCCACCCTTCAGGTGGGATATCTAGAGAACAACTCAGCAGTTCCCGCTTTAATTTACTACTATTGTACCTTATTTTCTGTTGTACTATACTTTCAGTTGGGTTTGTATACTGGACCATTTTCTTTTTAGCACTTACTCTTGTACTCAGTTTTACTTAGTTATTACTTAACTTGCATACTCTGTTGTGTTTTTTACTTTTATAAAGGCAATGCCTTTCACTTTTTACTAGGATTTACACCTTTGGTGCTAGTCACCAGCCCATGGCCTATGGAAGGCAGGCTAGGGGTAGTCATGGCACGGGCCCCGAGGACGAGTCGTGGCAATAAATGAGATGATTGAATTTGATTAAAGAATACGACTTCCCAATACATCAACTCCATAGGAAGGTGAAAAAGGCGTATAATGAACTAATTTGGATAGTCCGTACTATTTTTTACAAGATAAAGATTGAATTAGATCCCCTATTTATAAATTCTTTGAAGATAAATCATTTAATCTAAGAGAAAAGGGGTAGATCAAATCTTTCTTGGTTGAATGTTCAATTATCCATCTCTATGAGGATTAAAGAGGTGAAGAAAGAATATATGGGACTGTAGAATAAATAATGGTATTTTCATGAGTTAAACCATTATTTTAGGGAATGATAAGGTTCACTATTTATGTATGTATCCCATTAACACTAGATTTGAAGGAGATTTTGGATGAAGACCATATATCACCATTCTCTATTCATCCAAGAATTATGAAGATGTATAGATATCTAAAACAGTATTTCCATGGAGACAATATGAAACCTTATACTATCGATTATGTAAACAAATTCCTATAACATAAATAACTTAAGACTAAGATATATATATATATCTAAGTGTGTATTATAACCATTACCCATACTAAAATATAATGGGGAAATAATCATCATGTATTTCACTTAATAATTGAAATGGGTCCTAATGAAGCCCTCTATAGAAGGAATAGTATATCTATAATGTGTCGGTTTATAGTAGGAGAACTAAACTAATTGGGAATTGATCTTACTAAGGATATAGTTGATAATTGTAATCATATTCAGTAGTACATTTGGTTAGATTAGATTTGAAAGAAAATTTATGATGATAATCATCAGTGATATTTAGAATTTGATGATAGAGATATGGAATACCAATGATTAAATCATGGGAAGTGGTATATGATATTTGGAAAAATTAAAAACCTAAGAATTATAATTTTTATTCCAACTGAAATTATTTATCATATAAGGATAGTTATTTACCACTTGGAACATCAATTTAATTTCTCTCAATTTTATGAAGTGTTTTATATATATCTCATTGAGATATAAATACCTAATCCTTAACAAGTAATTAACACACTAGCCATACCATAGAATAATAATATTACATTTATAAAAAATTATTTTATATTAGTAATTTAAGAGAGAAATTTATGTTGAATAAGACCACCCATAAGGTAATCATTTGTGGTGAAACTATAAATTTTAGGAAGAAATGTAGAAACTTGAGCATTTGATGAGGTAAAAGTAAATTATATTACTGATTCTTTTTATATAGATTTATATGTAATATATTTAATAAAATATTTTAACATTAATATAATTAATTTTAATATGAAAATAAAAATAATAAATTCATTTTTTACTAAATAATGGATTTTCCAAAAAATGGTTTCCATATAGTTTTGTTCATTTATTTTTAAATACACTTATTCCACTCATATAAATTGAATCTACTAAATTTTTTCCATATGTATCATCATCATTCCCATAGTCCTTAATGAGTTCAGTTTCATTTTTTTATTTTGAATATTTTCTGATGTAATAATTACTTACAATGGTAAATGTTAGAAGGGTTAAGGAGGAGTTAAAATAAATAGATAAGGTTTAAGATAACCTAAGATATGTTAAAAAATCATAGGATAATTTTATTTTGATCCTCCATCGACTTGTATTGTAATTTCTATTACTTTAGTTCCATTTTCACATAAAAATAACTTTATATTATTATAGGGTTTTACGTATTTACAAGAGAGTCACTCCCCTCACTTATAAATGTGCACATTTTAATTACCCTAACCTGAGTAACTTGAAGTCAAAATCTACTTTGTTACATTGGTATACTAAATAATGAATCACATACCAAATGAATAAATGTTTAAGTATACCTATAAAACTAGACATATAATTTAAATTCTTATTACAATTGAAAATATAAAATGAAAAAATTATTTTATTTGAAAAAACCATTATTCCAATAAGATCATCCTAGATTATGTATCACAAAAAGTATCCTGATAACCTTGTGAAAATAAAACATAAGAAATTTTTGAGCTCAAATGCTCAGTAAGAGGAAAGAATATAGTGAAATATATGAATAAATAAAAAATAATAAATATGTAATGTTAAATAACTAAAATAAGAGTAATTTAACTAAAAACATGATCATAATATGGATGGAATAAATTATTATCAAATAAATTCATATAAATAATCACATGAGCATGAAAACTAACCTTGGATATTATAACTATTAAAATAATCATATAAAATATAAATAAAGAAATTTATAATATTGTAATGAATAATTATGGAAATCTAAAACATTTCATTGAGTCCTTTCCCAAGTCATCTAATACCTTCAAGGCTTAATTCCAATACATTTATAAAAATAGGAATGGCCTTGTATAAAACTCATTCTAATGTTTCTCATGTGACCTACCAGTGAATAAAGGGAATATATCGGGCCCCTCCCATTGCCTAAAAATTCAAATTCATTACTAATATGAATAAGATTAAACATAATTAACATAAAAATTCTTCTTTAAAACCCAGTTAATGAAATGTTAATATATTCCCCAATGAACAAAAATAATCATAAATTATCAAGAGTAATATAATGAAGCATAATATAGTTATAAAACCTTAGTAAAACTGATAGAAAACCATCCAAATAAATAATAAGGATGATATAAATACTACATATCACTGTTGTATCATAATTTAAATAATTTTATTATGTCATTTATGAGTAGAGATATAAACCAAATATCTTTAAAATCATTTTGAGTGAGAAAACCTTTTCACTTTAAAAATATTTTTAAAATGTAAAGTTCTTAAAATATTTAAAAAACCCTTTTATTTGGAAATAATATTTTATGACATGTAAAATATTCTGTATAACATTAATTTTTCATCAATGTGGATCATTCCATTCATATGTTATATGTTAAAATAAATACTCCTTTAACAAATTTGGTAAAATCCAGATGGGAATTATTTTTGAAAACGATAAAAAAATTATATAAAGTAAAAAATATGTAAATATTTATTTAATAAGTCAATTTTTAAATGTTAAAAACATTTTTGAAAATATTGTTAGAAAAGGATGGTTTTTGTGAAAAAATGATTTCTGAATGATAAATAAATGAAGTCATAATTTATTAAACAAATTCATAATCATTTTGAGTACCAAATAGTCTAAAATGGTAATACTAATTTAAAATTTTCATGAATAGACAAAGTAGAATAAAATATATTTATTTTAATATAAAAATATCTAATAATTCCCCCAAATGAGACTTAAATAAAAACAAACCTGATTAATGATGAGATTTTAAAATAAACCCTTTCTATTTTGGTAAATTCTAAATCATAAACCTTATGAAAGAAATAGCATTAAATAAATCCTTAAATACCATGAATATAAATTATTTCAAAATACAAAATAAAAATAAATAAATATACACCTAAAAAATAAGTTGTGAATATAGTGTATGTCTCACGGATGAAAAAGTGAGATGAGAATCACTTACCATTAGTCTGACTTATCAATATGTAATTTATTTTCCTAAATAATATAGTTATGTTAGTTAATTAATTTATTACAATTTTTTAAAGTAAATTATTCATTTTTTCACTTATTTCCATGTTATATATGATAACATTGTCAATTAAGTAACCCTCAGATGTTTCGATGATATTTTTTATATGTAAAAAATGAATTCACAAAGTTAAATTCTGTCAAATATGTCATTATTTAAATTTATAAAGAGTATTCATCATGTAATAATTATAATATCTATATATAAATATTACTTTTAAAATTAATCGTGATGAATTGTTATGAAAAATTAACTCTGTTATAATCATGGAGATGGTAGGTCGTATGTGTGCATGAGTAACATTTACATTTTTCAATTATCATTATGAAAAGAGGTCAGTTAATATTTTATATTTACATAATTATAATAAATAATAAATACCATAATATATCTTTAAATATACTCATATATATCATCCATTTTTTGTGATAATGAAAGGAGAGTCACGTCACTTTAGGAAGGTGGTAATCCACCCATACATGAATAATGTTTTCATCAATAATTGAGTGAAAACGTAATAAATTAAATGATATATTCTATTTTAAGAATAATAAATATGTATTTAATATCATAATAATTTAATTAATATCACATATATTGACTAACTCTATCCTTATCACTATTCATGTAAAGTGTTAGTGAAAGAATAATCACATCGCTTCATGTTGTGGAAGTCCTTCGCTCACACAAGTGACGTTATCATATCCCCTTTAGAATAGAAAGTAAGAAAATGGTTATATATGATATAATAAAACCATATATATAATTATGTTATAAATAACATATATATATATATATATAATTTATAGACATCATCATACACAATTGTGAGAGGGGCTAATGGAAAATGAATGACATTGGTTAGTGATGTGGTAGTCATATATGCACCTAGATGATGACTTTGTAACCCATTTGATAGAAGATGGTATGGTTATAAGTCATGAACATAACCTAATAAAGTCTGAATATATATAATAAACATATTTTACTATATCATTCTAGTTTAATAATAATTTATATAGGTGGAGGAAGAAATAAAATAAAATTTCTAATTGAAGAACGTTACATCTTATTTAGGTATCCTCCTTATGTTTTCAGCAAAATCATTTATAGGATGGATTTAATCCATAAAATTAGGATTTTAGTATAATAATAGGGAAATTGGGAAGTGGTTTGGTAGGTATTGTCATGACCAAAATGGTTTTAAGGTGTGAATAATAGAGTATTTTTGGTGACCTTTTATAAGTGAGGTGAGTGACACACTTGTATTTTTTGAAAATAAAGAGGGTTACCCAGGATTTTAACATGAATTAAGGGTAAATAATACATTTTCATATATAAATAAGTATTTTAATGTTATAATATATCCATTATATATGTTTTGGATAAGTTTTAATATCTATTTATTACTTATCATTGTATTTTAACGCCACAGTAAACCCATTTTCACCATAATTGTTGTAAATAATTTTTAAGGTTTTCAATATTAATTCTGGTAAAAAAATTAATTAAGCCAAATTAGATAATATAAATTATTATTATTCAAGATATATAATAATTTTACAAAAAATCCAATAATAGAAGTCTAAAAATATAATTTAAAATTAATCATTTAGACGCTATGAGAAAGCGGGTTTTCAAAGGGAAAATGTTCAAACATAAACCATGTCCTAATTTAAAAATTTAATTATAAAATGATTCCAAAAATTTAAATTTGTTTAAATTTTTATATAATTTTATTAATTATAATATAAAACCAAATTAAAATATAATTCAGCCTTGTAAATTATTTAAATGAAAGGAAATTGTTTAATGAAAAACTATATTTTCCACTATTTATAAAAAATGAAAATAATTTGAAAAATCCAAAAAAATAATCCTAAGACAGTTTTAATTTGATTAGTTCAAAAATTTATTTTATATTTATAGATTAATTTTATAAATATTTTAAATGTTAATTTAAAATTATGTGGTAAAAACGTGACTAAATAATCTTTTAAAAAATAGGTTTTTATAAAACATTGATTTTTATTTTAAATGATTCTAATTTTATTTCTAATCAGTATATAACCAATGATTTCATTTAAATGAGTTTGTAATTTACTTTTAAAATTTTAGTTAGAACTATTCAAACCCTCCAATATAATGGTAAGGTCATAATGGTATATTATATTACTGATCACTTAAACTCGATGTTGCATATTTTATAAGCTATTGAAAAGACTACATTTAAAGAATTATATTTCATGGATTGTTTAATCACAGTGTTTCATATTGAATACATTATCAAATAGAATGATCTTCTTTTAGAATTCTAGGGTATTACACACCTCCCCTCCTCTCTTGTCCCCTTCAAATGAGCCCTATTTTTAACTAAGATCAACTTAAACAAAATTATTATATTCATATCCATTTTCATGATTTGATTGAATTACTAAACTACCCATCTAATAAACCATAAGGTGCTTTTAAAACTTTGATACCTAAAGAAGAGGTATATCCTCATTCCATTTTTTCCTTGTTTTCTTCTTCTTAAAACTCCAAAAAATTTAAATTACCATATTAAATAGATATGATCTGTATCTTTACTATATTGATCTTATTTAACATTAATGTTATATAACTTTTTTATATTTTTCCCTTATATTGGAAAATAATAACATCACTCGTTCGAAAGTGTGAACGACTTCCTCCACAAAGTGGTGTGACTCATATTTCATTTATTCTTCCAATGTTTTGTGATAATGATATGTTTTCTAAATATATTTCATATTTATGATTTAATTATGATTTTATAAATGGTAAATAATATTTTCATTTATTTCATTTCATCCATCAAAAATGGAAACATTTTATATGCATAAATATGGAATATCATCTCCATAAATTGATATAATTCATTTTTTATAAAGGTTTTATATGTACGGTTATAAATGGATTTATAATGAATAAAAATTATAAATATGAAATGATTAATATTCTAGATATGCTGAAACTAGTATAAGGTTCAATTATTGGATCCATCAAATAGAAATAATCATAAAAACCGATGAGTTTTCACCTGAATGTTCATTTTAATGAAGAATTATTAAAAAAAATTATAATTAGAAACTATAAATGAATTATGAATAGTATTTTATGTGTGGGTATAGTCCTATCATTGATTTATCCTAAATATATATTTTTTATATATGTGTTTTTAATATGTATGAAGCAATATGAGATATGGGGTAAGGGTTTTGGTTACAATCCCTTTTCATTTTGGGATTATTTATAGTAAAATTATATTGAGTGGAACAATATGGTTTTTATCCTTTAAAAAATATATTTTTTATTCGACTCTATTTTTTCCTATAATTTTCATGTATTATTACTTTTTCCCTCTCTATGATAATAAATAAGATTAGAAACTATTCATATGAAAATTTTACTTAATTTTCTCTATGGTCGATGAAATTTTTCGTCTATGTCTATGTTCTTCATAATTTATTATAAATTTTTTATCTATAATTACATTTTTTTAAAATATTTGTTTACCTTATCATTTCTTTAAAAATTATAAAATGTAATCTTTTCAAATTTTTTAAATATGACTAATTTTAGGCTATTTTAAAAAAGTGTGAAAATAATATTCTCTTTTAATGTATATAAAAATTGTTCTTTTTCCACCATCATGATCATTATTTGATTTGAAGATTTTTTTAGAAGATTTGTGAATTATTTTCATATAAAAGTGTCTTCTTAATATTTTTACTTTTTTTAGATCTTAAGATTCCAAAATTATAGATATTTTCACTTTTTAAAAATAAAAGTACAAATTCTCTTTTAAATCAATTTTTCATCTTTGTATATATCCTCTAAGGGTATTTAAGATTATATAGGGACATAATGTAAAGATTATATAAATTTTCTTTCTTTTGATCACTTATGATGATGATATTTTATGGATAATTCAATTAAATTTATTTATTTCCTAGGTGTTAATTCAATTATGACGAAATTTTCATGAAAAATATTTCATTTAAACTAGTCATGAAATGATGAAATAATGAAAGTTGTTTGATACCCATTTCATTTAAATATGTTATTCCATAATGAAATGATTAATTTTTTTTGATCTTATGGGACCTATATATATGGTTTTCATTATATAAAGGGTTGTTTTGGAATTATATATCACTTTATTGAATTGTGTAAAGGTTGATATCTCATGATATAATACAAATTGGAATGAAGAGTGAATAAAATTATGTAAGTGGTTTTATCTATTTTGATAGTCTTGGAAGTGAACCTTAATAATTTTAATTATAGAATGGGGATTATAAATAATGAAAAATGATACTCTGGGAAGGGATCCTTGACTAAGAAAAATATTTTATATTCATATGTATATGAAACAAACCTATGTCCTATACTTGATATATGATATCATGGATTATTATTGATTATTTATTCATTTTCACCATTTTAACTTATAATTTATTTTATTTAATAGACATATTCTATTAATTATTTTATAATATCTTTTAATTATTGGGTATTACTGTCATAATTTATGTTCTTTTCATCATACCTTATACTTATCTGATGCTCACTTATGATCATTAACTGATATCATCTTCATTTTTCTTTAATGAGCATCTGAACTCACAATTTCTTATGTTTCATTTCCCTAGGTAATAAAGAAAGGTTTTATTTATGGTATATCTACTATATGTACTATGTGAGAAAAACAGTTTTGTTATATATTAAATATAAATCATGAAACATGATAACTATGTATCTGATCTAAAAAGAAACTAAATATTTAGGATTATTCGGTGTGTATTATTATAAAAAGTATTGAATATTCATCTCAAATTTTCAGACAAATTTTACAATTTAAATATATGATCTTAGTAGTTCATTACCTTTAACATTCAATAATTTTTTTATTAAATTCATGCCATATAACTAAAAAACATTTTATTTCCTTCAAACACCTTCACCGGATTTCATGTTTCCCGTATTAGTAAAATGTTGTTTGTTATACCAAAACAGTTATTCAGATCTATGATTAATTCTTCACATTTTATTATCATTACATCATTAAAATTAAATTCCATGACCTTTTAACATTTGTGTATCTTGTATCCTTTTCTTATATAGTAGAGATATCTACCTTTTTTATATCATTTAGTATATTCTTTATAGTCTACTCTTCTAAACTACATTATTTTTTTTTTATCCCAAGGAGTACCAGTCAATTTTCATTTGACATTAAATATAATATTTTGGCCATTTTCTCATATTATAATTAGATTTCATATTTGTGGTAGAAGAAAAAACACTTCATAATATTTTCCCACTCGCTCTCCAAACAACCAAATATATTTTTATGGGATATATTTTTCTTCTTATTTGACAACTCATTTTATCCAACTAGTTTTCATTTTGTTCCAACTCTAATATCAATTTCTATAGACCTAATAAAACATTTATATGTTGAAAAATTATATTTTAACTCCATTTCTATATGCACAAACCGCTAGATATATTAAAAATGAGTAGCAAAAAAACATTATTTCACATGTATTCTAAATATATCTAGATTGTGTTCCCCATAATGTTTTTGTGGGAACCCTAATTTTTGTAGATACATTTTGAGAAAGAATTAGTACAAAAAATTCACTTGAGTTATGAGTTACCTTTCTTAATGATCTTGAGGTGATACTAAAATATATGTTCTAAATCCCTATTTAACACCATTGAAAGTATATATTTATGTAAAACACATCTCATAAAAATTTGTATTCACAACATTCATCTCAATTAATTGGGAATTCATAGATTTTGTAACTTAAATAATTTTAAATTTTACTTCTACCTCAAGGAACATCTTGATGAGATCATACTTATTAACCTCCACGGACTTTAATATATATTCTAATTCTATTTTTATCAGATTAATTTTTTTCTTATATATATTTTCTACATACATTAAGAGAATTTTCAAGGCCCTTTATTCTTTTATCCCTAACCTCTAATTAGGATTCCTTGACACAAATAATAGATTTAGATGACTTTCCCAATGTTTGTATCTTTTCATAAAAACTATTTATGACCACTTTATTCTCATCAATATAGTATTTAAAGTCTTATAAACCCATTGAAATTTTTATTATAATTATCTATAATGATCTATTTTTATTATTCGTTCCCTTGAAGAGGGAGTTTCATTTTTATATATAAACTATAAATTATTATTATTATTATTATTATTTGATCACTTACCAGCTATGATTTCTCATCAATAACCTCTGAAGAAACTCAAATTTTTAAGTGGAAACTTGACCAATGATTTTATTCATGAATTATATATTCTCAATATAAAGATCTATAATATATTTAACAATTCATTTTCTATACTTTCATCATGTATACGTAATATGTAACAAAAATATAACTACCAATTGTGATGGTTCATCTAACTTCCAGATTATTTCTATTTGACTTATTGACACTTTTTTCTATCTATTTTTCATAGTCTTCGTAGAAATATCCAAATAATTCTTGATAGTAATTCACAATAATTGATTAATTTTATCCACTTATAAATTATATTCTATACTAATTTGTAATTTTAACTCCATATATTTAGATAAAAAAATATCAAATTCATAAAAATAGATCCAATCATATGGAACTTGGTTAGTGTCTATACAAATTTTAAGTACCATTAAACCACTATTAATACACATTATAGTGAGGTAAATGAAGTACTATAAAATTATTACAAATTCTAAAATAATCATTTAGTATTTTTCCCATATTTTTATTTAAGCCCCTATTATCTAGTAGAATATGAATGAACTATTTTATTTTTTAAAAATATTCCACTTGCGCATCCAATTCATAAAATAAACAAGAAATTAAAAATATTCTATTTTTATGTCCCTGGGGAATCTCAAGCTAAACATTCCATTATTCTACATCATTTATAATTTTTTTGGATATTTACCCATAATTTCATCATACTATATCTTCTTCTAAATGTATCCCATCTTAAATTCTTCCTCATGCCTTGGAAATGGAAACATAAGAAAGGGGTAACCTCAAATTCTCAATAAAGAAAAAATAAACATATAAATATGTTACCTAGGGTGATAGAAAAATTATATTATAAAACATTATAAGGTTAGAAATATGTGATTTTGAGGTCATATAATCATAAAAATAGTTCATTTTGCATGATAGGATAATAAATAATCTCATACGATCAAACATATAACAAGGGGAAAGGCTACAAAATCGAGAGACATAAATCATGAGCTAGGGAGAATAGAATAATATTATATCAATAGAGTGTAGAATTAATATAAGCATAGAAACATATCATTTTTATCTTGTACCAAAACATATTTCCTATAGTTTATAATCCATATAAACAGTTTTCTCATAGTGGATCAGGATTCACAAGAAGTTTCCCATAGTGGATCAAGAATCACAACTTAAATCACATTTTGGATCAATCATCAATATGTGTTTTAACATTATCTCTTAATATGTAAATATTTAATCAATGTATCATAGGGATATATAGGGACCATATATCATGTAAATATTAACAGCTCACATGTGTGCCACAAGAAAACATTATATCATCACCTCATTAAGAACCAAAACTATGAATGGGTTTCACATTATTTTTAAAAACTTATAACCTAAAAACCATATGAAATTGATTAATTGAGACCAAATTTAGTCAACAAAAATATAAAATTATAAGAATAATTTGTTTTGTGATTTATATAATATAACATCATAGAAAATAGTTCCATTTTTAGGGAGATAAGGGAAAAATAATCCAAATGAAAAAATAAAGTTTCAAATATTATATTTAAAAATTAATTTATTATGTTCACATTAATTCAAAAAAAATTATATTAAAATTAATATAGGATAAGTTTATTAAGTGAAATCATAGACATCAAATAACGATCCATTTGTGAGATATCAACCTTTAATTTAATGGGAATTATCCAAAACATATGATAGTTTTATGGGAATGAAAATAATTCAACAAAGGGAATTTGGACTAAGAACTAATTTTCCCTAGAGAAAAAATTGGAAAACATATATAAAAATGTTATAACAGATTATATTGAATTTTTAAGGTTTAAATTCAATAAAAACTATATAACTAAATAAAATATATTATAGTTACCAAGATCTATTACAATTACTTCTTGATTTATAGAGATGTTTATAAACCACTTATATAACAAAATAACTATATTTATCACCAATATTGTAAACATTTTCATTTTTATACCCCTTAATTAATAACTATTCTATACATTTATATTTTTTATTGTATTTTATTAGTTTATTACTTTATTCTATGATATTTATTTTATTTCTTATCAAAAAACATGGTGATAAGCATGTTTTTGTGATTTTTCAAAAATTAATACTGGTAACTTAATTAGGGAGGTAAAGGATTATAATAATAAAACATAACCAAAACATAATTATTAACATATTAACATAAAAGGTTATGTTCTCAATTGTATTCATTATAAAAAATTATATAATTTTTCATGTATATGGTTAAGAAAACCAAAAAAGACTGGGCAATATATTTTATGTGTGAGTATGGCTATAAATATATCATTATGTTGTAATAACATAATAAAAAAAGTTTAATAATATTAATTATATGTTATTATAGTGGTTAATTTTAAAATTTAATATTTTAATAAATAATATAAATGATAGATATTTATAACATATAAATAAATAACATTTTCTCTTAGTATGTTTGTTTTAGGTGGTTAGATTTATAATGATCTCTTCTTGATAATTTCACATAGATAATGAGTAAAATATATTTATAGAATATTAATCATTAAATAAATTATAAATGTATTCAATAATTCCATTATCATAAAAATATTTAACTACATTTATCATAAATTTAATTTGTCATTTGTGGAGGTAGTAGTCCGCACACATACATGAGAAACATTTTTATATTTTTTATTAAATGATGGGAGAATACATAATAGTTATACTATAAATATAAAATCATTATAGTGCATTATTTATACTGATTTCTGTATATACATATGGTAATAATGTTTTTATAGGAATTTGGATGAGAAACATATGAAAATGAACTTAATGGGTAAGTGATACTTGCATTGAGAATTTGGATCTTCTCGTGAAATATCATTTGGAATGAATGACTTGAGTAACACTGTTAAGGCTATAAAATTCCAATTTTTTAGATAGGATTTAATAGTAGAATATTTTTAAGATATCTATGAGAAATTAAAACTAAGGAGTGAAATTTAATAGGGTAGAGGTGTTCTTTCCTTATAGGTGATGAAATAGAAAAATATTAGGAAAAGAAAGTTAGGTAAGTGGTAAGAATTGAATTGCATAAGGTTTAGGTGGTTTACACTTGTAAAATTTTGTGAGACATTTAGTTATGAAATTGAAACATAAAAATGTTATTCTATATGTTCAAAGTGTGAAATTTATTTAGTAATATTTGAGACACACTAGGTTTCCCATTATAATAATTATTATACTTCATTAAATTTTAATAATGGTTATTATCTTATCATTAAAAATATATGATTATACTCCATAAAAAAATTTGACATGATAAATCCAAATTTGATATCTATTTGATATAATTTAATAAATACTGAAATAAATATTTAAATCAAAAAAATAATGTGTTGAAATTCTATTTTGTTTAATTAGATTATAATAATTATGCGTCGTTACTCATATTTAAAATCGATTAACAATAAAATGAGTGTTAGTTAATTTTTATATATACATAAATATATAATGTAGTCCTAATTTAAAAATGTATACATTTAATTTAAGAAACACCATATTTAGAAAATCATCATTCATTGAAAAATAATTATTTTATCACGGTAACTAACTTTTATCTTGGTAATTAAATTTTATGATCTAAATTAAAATTAACCAAATTACTGAATTTAAAAAGTATTATTTAAAATATTAAAATAATTTCTTATTATTTAATTTCTAATACTAGTAAAAATATTTTTTATATAATAATTTATGATGAATCAAAAAATTATAAGAATCAAGTGTCTTATAAGCCTAAAATGTCATTTTTTATATCATACATTTTCATATTTTTTTTGTAATGTGGCTAGTTCTATTGATTCCCTATAATTTAGTTGTTATAATATAATTTTAATGTTACAAAAATTCTTTTAGGTAACATGGTTTTCATTTTAGTTTAGGATTTTTATGAAAGAAAATATTCTCACGTGTTATTTAATTAAAGAAACATATTTATTAAAAAATTATGGGTCATTACATTTTACCCCATTAAAAATAATTTCATTATAAAAAACTTATTATTGAGATGAAAACAAGTGATAGACATTTTTTCTCATTACAGACTCAATTTCTCATTTGGATACCTCAAAATTATGATTCCTTCAAAAAGATTTAACTGGAGGAGTATTCTTTTTTCCAAATCACCTAATCTTTTTTATCTATAATTTCCACTTGTAGTTCCCCATATGAAAGATCTTGTTCTTATTACATGGATTTATGATTTTGTAAATGTGATGGAACCAGTTTATAATTCTTCATAAGAGATACATGGAATGCTTAATGTAGTATAGATAGGTCTAGAGTGAGTGAGAAATGATAATTTCTCCCCCAAAAAGGTCAAGTATCTCAAAGGGAGTGATGTAATTTGGGCATAACTACCATTTCCTACCAAATATCATAAACTTATTCCATGATGATATATAAAGGAATCCCTTGTCACTAAATTCAGACTCCAGGAATCATCAATGATTGTCTATATATATCTTCTATCTACATTGTGCACCATTTATATATCGGTGAATGGTTTGAAAATTTTCCTTCATTTCATTGGAAAGGTCATCATTCATCATATTATTCTATCCATATTTATTATGGAATGTTTTAGTCCTATATAATGTCCCATATATAGACTAATATAAAAATATCTAAATGATAAAATGGAAATTTTTGTTATATGAAAACTCTATGAGGTTCTAGTTATGATGTTAATATCCTTCTATATCTTCCAAACAAGGTATCACCATACCCTATATAGTTTGAGTGGTTGTTTACGAATAATCATCCACCTGAGGATGATAATCATTGTTGAAACTTATCTCAATATCTAATTATTTCTGAAACTCTGCCAAAATTAATGAGGGGAACCATATTCCCCGATCAGATACAATTTATAGTGGTACTCTATATAGACCCATCATGTCCTTTATAAGAATCATAGTGTGTTAGTCAATGGAGATATCTTCTTTGAGGGAAATAAAATTCCATAAATTAATAAGGTGACTAAATATAATCCAAATATCATTATCAACATTAGATATTTTTGGGATTATTATAATTAAATCCAAGGTGATGTTTTCCCAATTTCATACTAGTATGGGAAACAGTTTCGACATACCATTAATATTTTTTCATTCAGCCTAAACATGATCGAATACCAAACATCAATATATATATATATATATTTCTCTCTTCATTTTATCCCACCAAAAGTGTTTTTTGGTCTCTATACATCTTATTTACTTCATAAATTAATAGATAAAATGAGCTATGTGTATCATCCAAAATATCAATCTTAAATTCCAACTGTTATGGGAAATATATCTATGTTTCAAACCTTATACCTCTCTATTTATAAAAGTTGGGCTCCGAAATATTTTCAACATTTTTTGTAACTCTACATCATTTTTTTGAGATTCATTCCTTATTTCTTGAATAAATGGTTGGGAAGTTATTTGGGAAATATATTGTTTATTACCTTCCCTTATTATGTCAAGATTTATCCTTTATAAATCCCAAAGTATAGGGTTATTTTCAATCCTCATAATGGAGTAGATACCATAACCTATTCTTATCATAGCATCAGACGCCTTATTTTCCTTCCTATAGTGGTAATGTATTGAGAAATCATAATATTTTATTAACTCCAACCATATCCATTGGTGCATATACAAAACCTTATTTGTAAATATATATTTCATGTTATTATGATCAGTTTATATATCACACTTTTATCCATAGATGTAGTAACTATAAATATTTAATGAAAAAGTCACCACTACCAAATCCAAATCATGTGTTGGGTAAAAATTATTATTTTTCATCAATTTATATGAGGGATTAGTGATTTATTTATCATTAAAAATGAATATGTAACCCATGCCATTTTTTAAAGCATCATTATATATTACAATACCTTCCCTGATATAGGGTTATGTAAGTAATGGAGTGGTTTCCAACATATTTTTTAGATCATTTAATTTTCATTCAAATTCCTATATCTAAAAGAACTATAATACATTACTTTTTAACTTTATTTAAGTATTCTATATCCAAAATAAATTTTGTAAAATGTTTTCATAATAAACTTGTAACATAAGAAAACTATAAATCTCAATTAAAGTGTATGGCCTAGGATATTTCAAAATAAATTTTAAATTTTGTAGATCTACTAATAATCTTTTTTTATGATTAAATAGACAAATAATGAAAAAATATATATCCTAAATTATCACCTAATAAAATTTTCATACTCCCTATCTTATCACAAGGAATTTAACACAATCTAAAAGTGATCATCATTCTCATCGTTAATATTTTAGTATATAAGAAGACCCTATATAATGGAAACCAAAAAATCATTAAGGGAGTCTCTCAAGACTCTATTCATTAGATCTATGAAGATGGTGGAATAATTACTTAGACCGAACAGAATCACAAAAAATTTATAGAGTCAATATCATGTTCAGAAATCTATTTTTGAAATATCCTGCATTTTAACCCTTAGATGGTGATATCTTGATCAAAGATCAATCATTTTAAGAACTAAGCTATTCTGAGTTTATCTAATGTTCATCAGAATGAGGTATAGGATATTTATTCTGAATAATGATTTTATAATAGTCATGAAAGTCACTGAAAATACTTATTGATATAACTATTTTCTTAATTATGAGGAATTGTGCTCCCCATGTTAAATCACTAGGGGGATAAAATCCATCTCCAAATTATCTATTAGTTTTCCCTTAAATTCTTTTAATTAAATTGGGGTATATTATATATGGAATATTTGCGATATTTGTGGATAGAGGTATGAGTTAAATTGAAAAATCAACCTCATGCTCTAGGGGAAGACCAAGAATCTCATCAGTAATTACATTCATATATTCTGATACACTAGGAATATCATCAATGATCACATAGTCAATGTTCATTTGATTTATAAATACCTCACACACATTTCTAATTAAGATAATTATAGTTCCATCCATCTTAGAAAACAAAATTAAGTTAACATGACTGGCGAACACTTAATATCATAGAGGTATTATGTTAAATAATAAAAAAACATATTCAAACTTAGAACATTTTACCCTTTTATATCATAAATTTTTCATGTAATTCCTTCAATATAACCTATATAAATCCATGGTTAGTTTCAATTTGTTTATCATAAACCTATTAACCTAATCCCTCAATGTAATTGGGAAATAAATCTTTTATAAATGTTTATAAGGAGAATATGAATGACTAAAGAATATCACTCAGGAGCATCAAACCAAGAGTATATTTTGGAATATTTTTTCATGCATTAGGTGATGATTGAGTTAATACCCATTATTCCATTTTTATGGTTACCACCCATAAAAACATCTTTTCGAGAGTTATCATCCATTCATAGTATTCGGATAGGGGTTTTTCTATGAAAACCACACACTCTTGACTATACTAATATTGCAGAATATCGATATATTATTAGACTCATATCTATGGTAATCAAAAAGGTTTTCTAAACCAATCACCAAAGATAAATAGTGGAAAAAAATAATTAAATTTAATGCCCAACAAAAGGAAAAAAATAAATAATATCTGAAATAATTATGGAATCATACAGAAAATGATGATGATCTATGACCTGTCACTATAAATTTTTAAAACATGTATACAAAGTAGTAGGCATTTTCACAAAGACCAATATAGAAAAAAATAAAATTCATAAACTATCTGATGCGTCCCAAACTATAGATTGGTTATCTTCTAACAGCTCCATACTAGCAAAGCAAGCAATCATTTTTTACCGCATTATGCTTCCCTTTAACACCTGCATACATTTTATCTACCCCATGAACTAATGGTTTCGAGAGGGTGTGAGATAATTCTCAATGGGACACCACCAATGGTTACTATAATGTTAGACCCATGTAATGGGTATGTAAAAGTGTTCAAGAATGCATATATAAAGTAAAGTAGTACAATGTTACTAAATGATCAAGTACCTCCTTCAACCCTTGGTTAGTGTCTGAACCTGTTACCAGATAATTAATTAATTAATTTCTATTTTATTTAAACTAGTCACATGAGGAATATTCTACACTAGAAACACCTCATGATAGGATAAATAGTTAAGTTTCCAAGATTTAACAAGGAAATCATAGTTGATAATTAATATAAATTGGTTCCATGGTAATAAATATAGAAACTAAGATATTAGGGGCTGCAAACTCAGTATAAACTGAGTCTAGCTAAGGGGTAGTAGTGTAATACGTGGATCAACATCCAAGGGAGTCCTACAATTATGTTTCTAATAGTGTATAAGGAATTCCTCTAATGTAAAACAGAAGCTATGTATTGGTTGGACCCAAGGATGTAACCAAGGAACCACATGTATCACTGGATCCAAGGAGTGTATCTGAGGTATCTTATAATAAAAATGAAGGGATCCTATGAGGTCATTTCGGGCATCCATAGGTAATAAAGGTTCATGTTCTTTGGTAGGTCTCACCCATGGAAAATAGTATCCCTAATTTGGAATGAAATCCTCAAGTGCCCAAGGTATTTGTTTGAGAAGCAATAGTTATCATGAGTCAAGACATCTTATACATATGTAAATGACCATATTCATAAAGAGTCACATTAAATTTAATTCATTAAAATTAGTTTAGTCATACGATATCTATACCATTGAAAAGTTTACTTGGTAAAAGAATCCCCTTTCATTAGTTTTACAAGGCCAAGTATTTTTCAACCTTTTGATTAAAACCATGTAAGTAAAGTTCAATTAATAAGGTTCACTCTATTTCAGTCCATAAACAAAGAAACGTGTTCTACGAACGTGCAACCAAACATTCATTTACATTTAATAATACCAAGTCATATACATAACTATTATTTCCATAATATCATTGGAATAAATTACTTACATTTAAGAACATACCTTAGGTGGTTGAAGTGGATGTTATAAAACAAAAGCTATTCTTAATTTCATGATTCAGTATGAATCTAATATAAAGAGTCTTACCATTAGTGTGGTAATCTTTGAGAACAGCTGGACGATGGCATAAAATGTTAGAACATTAAAACAAATTATGTAATATCACCCTACATGGGGTGTCCGGAATTTCGGACACAACCACCAATAACCAATCACATTAATAGAAAGTTTATAACTATACATTTCTAATGACTATAACCAAGGAAAATAAATTCTCTAAATGGAACTCAATGAAATCAGTGGGGACCATAGGTTAATTCAAGAATCATTGAACATTAGGGATGGGTTATAAACAACCCACCCCATACTATTATGTCTCTTCCCATCCAGTGTCAGCCTCTAATTTGGGTTCGATAAGAGTAGATATGAAAAACAGGAAAAGGAGAATAAACCTTAGTAACTAGGTCGAGAGCAAGAGAAATGAAGAACAGTTTAAGAATACTTTATTACATAACATTTTTCTTCCAACCTAACGAAAAGAAGCTTGATAGGATCTCAATTAAAAGAAATATTTTAATCCATGGATTCAACAATGAAAGAGCTCCAAAATTAAACAATTGGATGTTTATTCGGTTGAAATATGGATTGGGAAAGAGGGGTTATGTTGATCTGGTCATTAATGGTAAAATAGTAAAATCACCCAAAAATAATCATGTGAACATTTTGGTTGTACATGTACCTATAGAAAAGGGGGAACATGAATAGTTATGATCCACAGTTTGGGAAACCATCTACTAACTGTGAGAAGTGAATCATACCAATAATTCCTACCATCCGAATAGTTTACTCTAACCATGTATCCTACCTACATGGTTTACTATAAACTATGCGATAGAACTTCTTCTCCCAAAAAATTCATGTAACAGGACCCGAAAACCCTCGAACACCACTGAGACCTTTCTGAACTTAATAGGAATCTAAAAAAAATCCATAAAAAGAGTTAGAAAAAAAATTTAAGTATCTAAACATAAGTCAAAAAATAGATTCATATAGTCTTCCCCATAAAGGAACTCATCTTTGAGTTCACCTTCCAAGGGTGGTGAAACATTGTTTGAGAATAACTCTGGGAATTGATCACGTGTATCAGCCTCCCACTCCCAAGTCACTAAATGTACATGGTCATGCTTCCATAACACTTGTACTAAAGGAACATACCAGCCCTAAAAATCCTTAATTCTCTTACTGACGATTCTTATAGGATGCTCCTAAAAAGAAGAATTTGCATCAAGATCAACCTCATAGAGATTAAAAGTATGATATAGTATGGAAGGATAATAGTGAATCTGTGAAATGTGGAATACATCATGTATAGCCTGGTACCTCTATGTTAGTAAAAACTGATATGCTATTGGCCCAAATATTTTTTAGATCTCAAATGGCCCTATATAATGAGGTGACAACGTATCTTTCTTTTTTACCCGTTTATGCACTAACCTGGGTCATACTTGTAGAAAAATAGGATATCTGACCTCAAACTCTAGAGTTCGTTGATGGTGATCAACATAATATTGTTTCTATATTATGTAGTATTTATACACTTTGTGATCAGTTGAACCTACATTGAAATCTCTTATATAATATTAGGACCCTTTAGAGACAACTCTCCTATATCAAGGCGGAATAGGGGTGAATGAAACAACCTTCCATATAAGGCTGAAAATGATCCATCTGAATTGTCTCATGAAAGATGTTATTATAGGAGAACTATGTGAAAGTGAAATGATTCTCCGAAGAACCACTGAAATTAGGGATATATAGTTGGATCAAGTCCTATAGAGCTTGTATCATCTGTTATAATTGTTCATTAGTCCGAGGGTGAAAATATGTTCTCAAAGAACCTGTGTACCCATACACTTCTTTAACCTCTTCTTGAACTATGATGTGAAATGAGAATCCCTATCATAAATGATAGTATGAGGGACTCTATGTAGTAAAATGATCTCACATACATACAATCTTCCCATATAATCAACTCATAATGTCTCCCATATATGAATGGAGTGGGATAATTTTGTTAGTCAGTAAATAGCTAACCATACAACGTCACTACCCCTCGGTGACCTAGGTAAGCCCACCATGAAATCCCTTGAAATATCTTCCCATTTACATTCCAAGACTCGAATCAGTTTTAACAAGACTATATGTCTCTAGTGATCTTATTTAGCCTACTGACAGGTGAAAATCCTAGTGAGAAATCCTTCAATATAATGTTTCATTCTAGGCCAACAATAATGGAATCACATATCTTGAAACATTTTGGAGATTTCTGGATGAACATCCCACTTAGAATAGTGGGACTCTTGCATCAAATCTTATCTCATATCTATAAGAACACAGACACACCCATGAATATAATGGTTGATTTCTTTATCTACAAGACAATCTGGAGGTGGGTAAACTCCTTATATACTCTCATAATGAACCAAGACCACTTGATCTAAAAATTAACATCACATCACCTTCTTAAGGAGAGAATAGGTAACTGTAAAGGTGAAGATTCAATAATCCTCATGAATATCATGAATATCTATATGTGTATTAGAAAATAGGTTCATTAACATCAATTCATCACTGGAATCCCCTATGAAATGTGTTTGAGTTTGTTAACTCAACACATTAGTGAAAACATTTATCATTCCAAGAATATAGGAGAGCTTGAAACCAAAGGACTAACGATATTTTACCCATATTATCTCTTTGAGGTTCAATTAATTTTGTGAAAATATATATTTTAGTTTGTAAATTTCTATGTGCACCACATAGTGTTGAACCAACCAATAGTGTCTCTAGAAACATAAGTCAGGGACAACTATTTGTAGCTCAAGGTCGTGCATTAGATAATTTCTATCATGTTTCCTTAACTATATATATCCATAAACAATAACTCTACCCTCATAAATCATCACTACTCCTAGGATGATTCTCAATGCATAACAGAAGAGCACATAACCTCTTCCTTGATTTGGAAGATTCGGAATATGGGACAAGACCATCCTCCCTTTCAGCTCCTCAAAGGATTTCTCACACTTCTAACCATAGTAACTAAACACCCTTTTTTCTAAGTCCAATGAAAGGTGAATAAAGGTGTGAGAAGTCATGCATGAAACACATGTAATATCTATCTATCCCCAAGATACTCTATAAATCAAACATTTTATTTTGTTTCTACCATGAAAGAACAATACTAACCATCTCTATGTTAATATAGACTTCAGATTCTGAGATAATATGTCCCAGGAAGTGAAATTTATCGATATAGAAGTGGTACTTAGTAAGATTATTATAAATATGGTACTCTCATGGTGTACTCATAAAAATCTCAAGATTTTTTTTAATGATTTATATGAGTGAGAGAATACACCAAAACCTCATCCACAAAGACTATAAAAAAAGAATCTAAATATTGATGGAACACCATATTCATCATATCCATGAAAATAGTGGGTACATTCATAAGACCGAATTACATAACAAGGAACTAATATACACCATACCTACTCTTAAAATTTGTACAAGGTATGTCAGATATATTGACACACACAAGATGATTTCCCAATCTCATGTCGATATTAGAGAAGACCCTAGCTCCTCAAATCTAGTCAAATAGATCATCTATTTACGGAAGTTAATACTAGTTCCAAATTATAATATGGACCAATAATTTATAATCGTCACATGTATGAATGGAACTATTAAAATTTTTGGAAAAATGTATGGGTGAACCCCAAGATAAAGTGATAGGCCATACGAAACCTTTGTCATCTGGATCTTGTAACTACTTCTTGAGCTCCCAGAGCTCAGTAGGTGTCATCCTATATGGATGAATAAACACTAGAGATTATCCTAGAACAATCTCTATTATAACTATATGTTACTCTCATTAGGTAAGCTTCAAAATTCCTTGGGAAACACATCCTTGAAACAATATCCTAGTATAGGGAATTCAGCGTTGTATAACCCTTGATTACCCCTGAAGAGATCGAAAATCTGGGCAGTCACCCCACCTAACCGATGATTCTCTAGTCTATCCGTTCTAGCCTAGACATCCCACTCACCCTTATGTGGATAAATTATTCCCTATGGTGATGTAAAAGACACCCTTCAATGATAGTTGTCTAAAAAGGAATGATATGAAACCAAATCATCCATCTTGATAATGAAATCAAAGCCAACCATCTTGAGGAAAAAGACATACAACAAGAAAGGTTAACTTCCTACCTTAGGGTGATAGTCCCTACCTTGGAAAATACCCTCTGACCATACTCCAAACGGTGTATATAGTGTCATAGCACTATAGAGAAATATTATTTCCAGCCAAATACATTCCATGATAAATAGATAGATAAATTAGTGTGAAGTACCTATATCAAATAAGGAAGACACTATAGTGGAGGAAATTAGAATAGAACCTCATACTAAAGAAGGTCTCAAAATCCCATCCTTGGTTATCAGTTGTAAAAAAATGCATCTGTCCTAATCCACATTCATTAGTAATAGCAGGACTACCAAAATCATAACTACTTTTCTTGCATTGTTGGTGATTAGGGTCAAGAAACCACGATTGTGACCTCCAACCCATCCATTCCATCCAATTCTACTCTAATGTCCCAACTGATGCATCGTAAAAGAACATTCCTCTTAGATAAACCTAGAAAGGAACCTCTTCTACTAGAAGCTGATGGAAAGTTCAAATAGAATCTCTATAAGTTCCCCATATGGTGTCAATCCCAACACACAATAAGGTCTCTACCACAATGAGGCTTTAGATGAATCTTACATCCTTACTAATGGTATACTATAGAGATACATTCATTGGTACCCTAGCATGCAATACCCAAATAAGAAACCTTGAGGGAATTCTTTTTACTATCAGAAGAATTATTGGCCTGACACAGAACTGGTCCTCTATGCCTGGTACTATCATCATCCCTCTAGTTGCGTTCAATGATATGGGCCTAATTTTTTATTTCAGATAAATTAGGTAAAATTAATATATCCACTAGAGTATGTATGGAATACACAATCCCATCCTCAAAGCATCAATCACATGGAAGCTCATACCTAAAAAGAAGTAGTGAAAAGCATTGTAATGTTGTGAAATGCACTGAATACTCAATAACTGACATAGAACCCAGCTAAGGATGTATAAAATCTCTTGATTTATAATACCTCAATGTCTGAGGAATGTAGTAATTATTGAAGGTAGTCTAGAAATCATCCCATATGATGTATTTTGGTGATGAAACAATGAAATAAAAAACCACCAATTCTTGGTCAAGTCAAGGAGAATTTATGTCGCAAGTTTGACCCTCCCCTAGGGGGGCATATGTATTTCTCAATGAAATCCATGGTGGATTCTAGCCAAGACTCACCAAACAATGTACCGCCATCCCCTAAGAAAGGATGGGGGTTCTACTATCATTACTCATAGCTCAGAATATCCATCATAGGAATAGCTTAGGGAGCACCATGAAAACACTACATCAGACATAGGAAACAATAAAAAACTTGAGAATTGGTGCCCAATTCTTGTACAGTAGATGGATCCTTATATGGAACTTTTGTAGGTATGAATGAGGCCAACAAAATCTGGATCGTGGTTGTTTACACCCTCCATGTGCATGACATGTGGAAGTCATGGTGGAGTTGGTCTACAGTTTTTACAAGAACACGTCTCAGAATAAGCTAAAAGAAAAAGGATAGCAACACTAATAGAATGTGAACATAGTAAAGGGATCACTGCCCAAGGTATAGCACTATATCAACATACATAGATGGATAGGTGTTGGTAAGTGTTAAAATATAAGTTACAAGGGTTCCAACAGATGAGGGGTCAATAATAACTTTCCTCGTAATTTACTGGCATTAGTTTCATTTCATTTTATATTTAATTACCAGGATCACTACTTTAACATTGATAATAATGAAAAGGAGGAATAAGGATATGAAACTACTTAACTTTTAAATTTTAATTTTTTTATAACATTTATCAATGTTCATTTAAAATGGACCATCATTCTCCTAAAATCAAGGCTCGTAGTTCTTATCATTGAAAATGCCCCCATTTGAATTTCAAATTGAAGTTTCAATTTAGTAAATTACTCATTCCAAACCGTAAGGTCCAATAATACCTCTTGAATTGAAATAGGAAATCACTCAATAACTACCCAAGAGTAATACAACGACTTGTGAAAGTAAGGATTTCACAACAATCACCGTCATATCAAGTAATAAAATCAATTAAATGCACCTATATGGCATGGAAACAAGCATGACATTTAATTCATATGTGCCTATAATGATGCATGTAACAATGTCCCTAGATCTCTTATCAATGGTATAATGAGGAAATGGAATTATCAATCAAAATAATAATCAAAAACACCACACAACCTATGTGTCACCCATGAAGGAAATGATATCAACTACAATAGGTAAAACCATAACAATAATTATTATTCATGCAACTCAGTTGTTACCCCTAACATGAGTCCATAACACCCACTCACAAATTATGACCAAGTTATAAGTGTTCCTAATATTCATTCTATTGTCAAAAAATAATAAATCAATAATGAAACCCCCTTTCATACCACATTGTGATGTCCCAGAAACAGATTCCACATAGGACGTGCCCCGAGAATAGTGGGCCACATGGAATCAAGCATGTCTCCCCAAACGGATGAGGCTACCAACTATCATCAAGGGCCTATGGTGTGTCTGTGGGGATACTATTACTTCATTACCAGAGTGAAATGTAGTGTCTAACATATAAGATATGATAGGAGATAATTACTGGAAACAATACAAGTCAATAAAATGCACAGCGGAAGGAGACAAATCAATAATAACTAAAATGACTTCAATAACATAAAATAACTATTGATGATATTTGTAATTTCAACAGAAAGATGGAAAACATGGACACAATTTAAGAAACAGAAATTAAAAATCAAATATAGAAAAAATGAAATACGAAAAATATCACAAGCATCCCAAGCTACAACTCGGTCATCAGCAACCAGCTCCATCCTAGAATAGTATGAAATCAAGTGTCTGAAGCATTATGTTTCCCTTTATTAACCCATGAATACATGTAATCTGCCTTGAGTTATAATGGATTCTAGATATAGTTATATATAAATATATGTGGTCCACCACCAACGGTGTCTATACATTCATCCCATTCATTGGAAATATAATGATGTGTAGTCATGCATTTACAAAGTGAATTAGTACAATGTAACAAAATTCAAAGGTATTAGATTAATCCCTTGGAAGGTGTTTGAACAAGTAACCAATTTATTTTTTAATAAATTTATATTTTATATAAAAATATCACATGATTCCTAGCCAACACTGACATCACCTTATGATGGTATGAATAGTGAATGTCCTAAAATGTAACAAGGTAACCCTAATTGAAAATTAAAGTAAAGTGGTTCCATGGTATTCACCAAGGAATCCTAGGACTAAGGGTTTTATAAATTAGTAGTAATTGAGTCTATGTAATGGGTAAGAGTGTAATCCAAGGACAATCATCCAAGGTATTCCCACAATATTCTTTCTAATTGAGTATATGAAATTAATACAAGGTAAAATGGGGGTTAAGTAGTGGTCAGTCCCAAAGATGTAACCAAGGAACCTCATGTAATGTTGTATCCAAGGATTGTATCCAAGGAATCATGTAATAATAATGAAGGGTTCTTATCATGTCATTCCAAGAATCTAGATATAAACAAGGCTCAGCTTCTCGGGAATATCACACCAACGGAATCCGGCATCCATGAATCGGAATGACATCCTTGATTACCTAAAGAATTCCCTCATGAATCCAAGAGCTAACAAGAATGAATATTTCCTATAAATATTTTTTGATACACATTCATAACGATTTATCTTATATTTAACTCATAACATTTAATTTTTTCATATGATTACAATGCCATTGAGAAATTCACTTGCTTGAAGCCTTTCCTTTCATTAGTTTGACCAGGAAAGTGGTAATAAATATTTTGATTAAAACCACATAAGTCATGTTAAATTAGTAAGGATTGCTTCACATCTATCCAAAACCATTTAAAGGTCTTCTACGGACGTTCAACCAAACATTCATCTATATTTAATAAGTCCAAGTCATGTACTTAATTATGCTTGATATAATATTATTTGAATTAATTGCTTACATTTGCGTTCTTAACTTAGGTGGGTCAAGTGGAAGTGATGCAAGAAAATTCTATTAATAATTTCATGATTAATTAGGAATTTATTATAATGAGGATTTTCATTAATGTGGTTAATCTCAGGCACACCGGAATGATGGCTAAAAATGACAAAACACTAAAAACACAATTATGTAATATCACCCTACATGAGGTGTTGGGAGTTTTGGAAACAACCAGCAATAACCAGTAAAATTTATGGAAAGATCATAACCATGTGGTTTTAATGACTATTGTAAGGGCATATAAATTCAATAAATGAAACCTGGTGAAATTTTTCGTCCCTACACATCAATTCCAAATTCAACAAACTTGATTAATGAGTTAGAGTCCACCCATATCATACTTTTACAACCTTACCCATCCATTATCTGCTTATAGTTCATCCTATATTGGAGTAGATCTGAAAATGGGAATAAAATCCTCAACCTCTATAACTAGGTCGAGAGAAAGGGAAATAAATAATGGTTTAGGAAGACTCTTATACGCACTATTTCACATCTAATGTAACAAGTGAAAACTCGATTGGATCTCAAATAAAGTAGATCATTGAATCCCTATATTTGTACTTAAATGTGATCTAAAATCAGATAAATGAATCAAAAAACTACTAGAATTTGATTTGGGTAAGAAAGGTAAATTTTATTAGATCATTAATGGTAAAATAGAAAAAACACCCAAAAATTAGCCTATGAATGGTTGTCCAAACCGTGTGACAACTATGCACGAGTATCGAGAGAAAATTGAAAAATTACATGGTTATTCTTCATTTTTTGGGAAATAGTGCACCAACCATGTAGAATAGATCTTTAGAAAAAATCATACAATCTACACAGTTTACTCTAACTATGTAGCCTACTTGCAGAGTTTACTCTAAACTGTGTGGTAGTCCTTCTCATAAAGACACAAGTTATGGGATCCAAAACATTCTTGAACAACCTTGACACAATTGTAAACTCATTAGACATTAAAAAGGTATATGAAAAAGAGATAGACAAAAATTTAATGGATCCATTCCTGATTCAAAAACCAGGTTTATATAATATGGAAAGATCTGAGAACAAATAATCCCACATGATCAAACATATAACATAGAGTAAATACTAGGAAAACATGAGGCATAAATTAGGATATAAGGAGCCTTGAATAATTAAATATCAAAAGAGTGTGGCACCATAATAATCATAAAAACACAACATTGTAAATTAGGAATCATTACATGTTTCCTATGTTAGATCGGGTATCCCAAACCTTTTCCCACAACATGTATGGAATCATGATTAGTTGCCCAGAGTGGATCATTTGTTACAACTTGTTTCTTACTTAGTATCATGAACCACGACTCATTTGACCAATATCTTATGAGATTTAATTTTTTTTTCCAATTCATTAGAGGGTTACATAGGTCTTGACCATCACTTAAATGTTATTCATACACATGGTGTCATAAGAAAACATCAAATCATCATATTACTAAAACAATGAAAAAAATGGGTTCCACATTAAATTTTGAATGGAATCACATAAATAAAAATATAAAAAAGATCAAATGATACTAAATCAATAACCCAAAAGAGTAACATCACAAATTCAATTAGAGTGAGATTTAGAAATTATAACATCATGGAAAATAGATCCCTATTGATATAAAGGGGAAAACAAAAGCCAACCCAAAAAGATGGAAAACATATAATCATAAAAATAGAATGTATAAAGACCATATGAATTGTTAAAAATGTTTTTTTAAAATAATATAAGATAAAATTGGTAAATGAAAACATTCACATGTAAAAAAGATTCATTTAATTGAAGGAATCAATAAATAAGACATTTTATAATTTTATGGAAAAGAAAATAATTAAAAGACGGGGATTGGGATAAAGAACTAAATTTATTGAGGGAGATATTAGAGTAAATCATTTATAAAAATTATATTCTGGAATATAGATAACATTATTGTTTTACCATCAAAATAAATTACACAACTCAAAGAAAACGATTTAAGTTACCAAAGTCTGTTACCTTTACTTCATGATTTCCACATAATTTCTTTAACCTCCTATGTAAAATAATAATTATGTTAATCATCTATCACATAACATTATTCAACTTAATAGATATAACTCCTTGAAAAAATCATTTAAAATGTTATTATTCTTGATAACATTATTAACACTTAACTCAAATAATTTTAGCAAACTACTACATACTAAAAATATATTATTATTTAAAATTTAACCATTATAACATACTTATTAAATTTAATGGTATGAATAGTAATAACCATATAATTAAAAAATTTATAATTATTTTATATAATTCAACTGTATTTATTAATTTTTAATGAATATGTTTAAAATTTTTAGAAATGTGATATTATGGTTCAAAAATATGTTTTCATCAAATTTGGATTTAATTTCATTTTTTTAAATTAAATAATAATTAATTTCTTCTATTTTTAGAAATTTTACTTCAGGTAATGGATATAATTATTTTTATTATAATTTAATAATTATCTTATGGCTATTTTATTATTTCTCTATAAAGAGATATTTTTTAGGGAATAGTGAAAATGCCAATTTTTATTATACTAACAATTCTATTAAATAATCTTATTTAACATCTCTATTGTGTATGGAATTTTGTTATAAATTAAAATGATATAAATTTTATAAAAATTATAAATAATTTAATATGATTGAAATTTATATTTTATTTGGGTAAAAGATTATTTGAATTCTAAAAAAGTAAATTTTCTAAAACTTGTTTTTCATTTCATTTTATGCATTTATGTTAATTTGATTTCTAGAACTTATAGAAATTTAATCCTAAAAATTTGATTATATGTTTTTAATTATTATTTTTAACTTCTATAAATAGTCCCCTTTTATTTAATGTCATTATGAATAGAAATATTTATAAATATTTGTCACCTCCACAAGGGTAAAATGGGTAAAATGGTGTTCAGACATTGAGATAAGGAATTAAAATATCCATAAAATGTGAATTTATATTATTTATTGAGTGTATTTCGGCCATCTAAATCATAGATAGGAAAATATGTTAACATAATTCCAATTTGTTTTCATTATAAATTATATTTTTTAAAACAAGAGGATAAAAATCACATGTCACTATTGATTTTAATTTCTATTATATTTTATCAGAGTGATAAAAAATAGGTTATGAATGGATATAAAAAAAATTTAACATCAATAAAAACATTTATAATGGTAATTTATTTTTAATTTTTTAAATGATATAATTACCATGAATGCTTTGCAATGTGGATATAATTAATTTTAAATGAGTAGAAAAAACATGTTAAATGAATTTAAAAATAATAAAAATAATATTTATGATGTATTATTATATTAGAAAAAGTTAATTATTAATTATAAAGTATGAATTATCTCAAATTTATTTTCATACGAATTATTATATTGTATTGATGTATTTTAAGTAAAATTTAATGAAAAGACCCAAAATGACATGATTAATTGTTTATGTTAAAAATTATTTTATAAATGATTTGAAAATAAAGAAATATTGATATATGAATATTTGGAGGATATCTGGGATGAAATTTCATCTATCTAATATTTTATATCTAATTTTCAACATGTATGTAAATTAATGACCTGTAAAATATAAAACAAATGTGTTACCACAATTGAGATTAAAAATGTGTAAATAAGGGTTTTACAAAAAACTAAGTTTTAAAATGTAAATTAAAAAAGATTAAATTTTTATAGGTTATTTCGACCATATAATTTCATAACATTAACTTTATGGCCATTCAGTAACACTTTGTACGATTATGATATAAATTATATTATAATATTTGAAGTAATTTCATGTGTGTCCTTTCCACCATTTATATAATGTCACATCCTCTTCTCCTTTATTCACAAATTTTGAGGAATCTACTTTATCTAGTGTCTACCCTAAAACCCTTCTATCTTCCTTTAATTAATCTTATATCTTCTAGTAGTCCCCTTAGACCATCTTATAAATGATTATGTTGAAATCCAAATATGGTCTCCCAAAGAAGAGGTTATTCTCTTATCCAACTCAATCAATGTTTATATCCTCTTGTAGTTCATATAAATAAATTTTATCCACCCTAAATAATTAAACTATTATTAAAAATATTCTATTATTTTATTATGATTACGTGGAAACCATTTCCCACCTTCTTTCCATCAAATTTGAAATAAAGGTATCGCTCATGTGTTGTTGTGGACTACCACCTATATGTAATGATATGATTCATTTTACATAAAAATATTTCATATTTTATAATTTAATAGATTTCATTATTAAATATTTTATTTATGAAATAAATATAATACATAAATTATAATATCTTATGTTATTTATTCCATTCTAATCCATTATAAAATAATTATATCACTTGTACGTACGTGTAGACTACCTCTTCCAGAAATCAATGTGGCACGTTTTTTATTTTCATTATACAAGGAAAGTTACAAGGATAGATTTAATGAATATATATAATATTAATTATTCTATAATGGTGAATAATTATATACCTTCCTTTCATTCCATCCTTTAAAAAGTAGAAACATCAATTTTGTGTTGGTACATACTGCCCTCTCCATGAAGTGATGTAATTCAGTTTCGATCTCCAATTTTTATAAATAGTTATAAATGAATAAATATTTAATATTTATGATACTTATATCATAAATAAATGTTTTTTTATTATTAATACCTTACTAAGGGGAATGAACCAAAATCATTGATCCAAAACATGAATATAAAAAAGGAGCATTTTTTACATGAAAGATAATTTTAGTAAAAACATTAGTGATTAAAAGAAAAATTATAAATTATTAAGGAATATTATATAGTAACATATATTTTAATACTAATCATTAATATATGATTAATAAATTTATATTTATTATACATTTTTTTTGAATGTGTGTGAATAAAGATAGATATTGAGGTAAGAGTTTCTTGTCCCACTTTTGTTTCTCTAAGAGACCTTCCACATTCACCACAAGTATCTTTTATGTGGTGTATATACAGCCCCATTGATAAGATATATCATGGATGAATTTATATTTATGGTATTTATAGTTTAATTTATTTAAATTTTCTTTATGGGGTTATGATTCAAAATTTAGTAAAGTGGAAAGGGTTTATGTTACAATCACTTTTACTTTCAGGGTTTTTTGTACTAAATTTATATTAAGGTAAATTCATTGAACCATATCCATTAAAATCCATATATTTTACTATCCTCTATTTATTCGTATAAATTTTATATTTTATTATCATGTTTCTCAATTTTTTAATAAAAATTATTTATAAAATATTTTCAATGAAAAGTAAACCATGTTTTCTCTTTGGTCGATGAAACTTTTCTTTCATAACCCTAATCTTAAAAATTATTTAATTGTGGTTTTTTTAATAATAAAAAAATATCATTTTCATTTTAATTACCAGTAAATATATTTATTAAATTTTAAATGATTCATTTTAAAGCATCAATTTCTGAATATGTTTTTTTTTTAAAAATGTGAACAGAATATTCCCCTTTAAATTATACAGTTTGAATTAATTTTCTCACCTTGATGAATATTTTTCTATTACATGTTGTTTATTTTTGTTAATCTATTCTTAAACCCCTATTTTTATCATGAATTTTTGGGGTTTCATTTAGGGTTAATTCAGGTAAAATTTAAGAACTTTTGAAAGTTTTTAGATTGTGCACGGTTGGTATAGAGTTTTCTCAAACAGCGTGCCCTACTAGTGAAATCCAAATAAACCCAAATATTGATGGTTTTCATTGCTAGTGTAAAATTTTTATAATCATTTTCCCAACTAGTATAAATTTTACAACGTTCCAAAATGGGGCATACAATAAGGGCGCAATATTTTTCTAACTGCGCGGCCCTTCCCAGAAAACCATGCAAGGGAAATAATTAATCCTAAAATATAATTTGAAAATTAAAAAACCCAATTTTTATGTTCCCAACACAACTAAATAGACTTTCTACTATTTCTTACACATTGGGAGATCCCAATGGGTGATTTTTGACCCTTTATACCCTTTTGAATGTAAATAAAATCTAGGAAAAGGAAGTCCAGTCCCTTCATGGTAAGTTTCCTCTTACCATTATCTATCACTCATTATCAATTATTTCTACCGTAAGGTTTTATAGATCTCCATGTTTTTTAGGATCTAATCCAAACTATTTCTAATATTGTATCATTATTTTATTCTTATATCCAAATTATAAATGTTCTTCATTGTAGTTCTGTGATTAATGGTTTGTATTTCAAGATCTAGTGATCATAAGGTAGGTGGTTTCGTTATGATGAACACTTTTTATTATCCATAAATTTATTGATTTAAATTTAAAAGTATAATTTAGGTTCAAATTGTTGATAAATATTATTCAATTAGTTTATTAAGAATCCATTGTCATTGAATTTGACAATTTGGATTTGATTTGGTACGGAATTGGGAAAGCCCCCAAATTCCACTAGATTGGGGTCTATTTTTGAAATTGATAGAAAGTTATTGAATTTAAATTATTGATTTTAAATTGTGAAATAAATTTGATAAAATTATTTAAATATTTTATTTTATAAAAATTTCTTGAAATTATTTGGATATAGACCCATTGAATTCATATTTAAATACAAGGATTTTATTAAAAACCTTTTTTGGTTTTAAATGTAAAATTAACATATTTGAAAAAGAAAAATGGGTTGAATTATATTTTAAATAGTTTTAAAATAAATTACATATTTTTAATTATTATTAGAGCCCATTAAATCTATAACAACCCAGTATTAGCATACATTGGAATTACAACACTTTGGTGGAATACATAAAACATCACAAAATTAATATCCCAAAGACTGTATTAGTTTAGTGAATTTGTAAACCTATAAAATTAAACAATAGTACATAACCAAGATATGTTATCTCCCACTAGGTTATTTATTATGAAACCCTTCCTCGAAATTTATTACATAATACATAACTTCGTAATCTTAGGATGGAAACATAAAAAGGGTTGATATCAGATTCTCAGTAAGGATAAAAAGAGAAACATGAAAGAATACACATGATCATGGGGGTTTTATAATGTGATCATAACATTATAAGACCGTACCCTATATATCAATGTTCATAAAAATGAATCATGTCATAAGGATTGCAAGTCCATAAGGCATGAATCATAAGGAAATAAATAACAAAATTCATAAAATCATATCATTACAATAAGACATGGAATTGTGTCACACACATAAGAATATAAAAACCATATATCAAGGATGCATACAAGGACCTTAAGAACATGTTATTCTTGAGATATTAATAGATGTACCTACTTCAGGATTGGGATTCCCTACTATGTACCCTCTTGTTTCATGCTTAGAATGCCCTCAAGTGTACCATAATGATTCAAGCTTTTGATGCCCTCCCATGTACGCTCTTATTTTAGGCATGGGATACCCTCTTGTGTACCCTTGGATATCATAAAACTATTATAATTACTCAAAGAATTGGATGTAGATATAGGTCTCACCCATCACATAATAAAATCACATACACAATTTTGACAAGATAATAAAACATTCATCATATAGTGACCCATAAAAAGATAAGGGTTTCAGAAACGTCATATCCCAATCAATGAAATGAAATGGGTACCATAATTATTTAATCATATTATAAACTATAAAAAACATACAGGTTCCATAATCCTTTAATCTTAGAATCTCTTGTTCGAGGATGTTGATTTCACAAGCAATTATAGTGGTATAAGCTGTTAAAGAGAAATGAGTTTCACAAGTATATATCCCATAGAAGAGGAATGAGTTTCCAAAAAATATAACCCCTTAAAGAGAATTGTGTGTTCATAAACATCATTCCATGAAAACAAAAACCATTCATAGAGATAATTTGAAGGGAACCTTTTGATCATTTCCCAAAATGGTATGAGTAACATCAAATGATGTGATATTTTATAAGAATTAATTTGGAAATATATCTTTTTAAATTTCATGAGGATAATATCCTTTATTATTTGAAAAAAATTTAAATCATTAAAAAATTTTGAAAACCATTTTTCATGAAAATAAATAGAATAATATTGAAAAAAATTACATCCTTTTTCTCTGAAAATACTTTGAAAACTTATAAAAGAATTCCTAAATGTGTTTAAAAAACTTTTTAAAAAATTAAAAAAAAAATTAAAACCATTTCCATTGAATCCCAATTTAAAAATAATTAATATCCATAATATTAAGAAAACATTTTATGTTAAAAATAATAACATTTTAATCATGTAATTTAATAATTAAAGGAATTTTATTCATAATGGTGGGTAACTTTTTACACATGGAAAATTTCTTTTGCACCAAATTTTTTTTATAAAAGTACCTCGATCAGAACAATGATTTCAAACTGAAGAGAGGGTAAAGTCTACATTTCTTAAAAACAGTTCATTCACTATATTATGTACCAAAGAGTGAAAACATGGTTCCAATACATCATTATATCATGATTAAACATATTACAATAAACATTATGAGTGTTATTGAAAGATTTGTCATAATATTTTGTCAAAATAAACATAATCATAAATAATCTTGAAAAGCGGTGACATTATTTCAATAAACTCCTACAACATTGTAACATTGAATAATACTGTCCATTTAATCAAATAAAATGAAAAAAGCTTAAAATATAATAAAATTAGGTTATTCCTAATATATAATTTCAAATTTTTATATTCTCCTCTTTGAAAACTATAGGTGCATAACATGGCATGTTTCTTAATGAAAGAAAATTGAGACAAAATTACATTATTGAATTCATAACTTTTGAAACATATAACCTATGAAATAAATATAATATTTTGGAAATTTAAATACCCATATGAATCATAAAATTCATAGATGTTTAGTATACACACCACACAAAAGTAATGGGTGGTGAATAAACCATGTATCTCACAGAAATAAATAGTAGGGTGAAATTCCCTTACCTTGTGTCTTGACTCTCTCTCTACTCATACAAATTTCTGTAAAATAAATATAAGTTTATTATAGATATATAAAATAACCCTATTCTTATTTATAATACCATATATGGTTTTATTATAACTTTATATTACCCACTAGATAGTAATTTTAAGTTAATGTTTCACTTCAGGTAATATTTGCTTCGTTCTTTACATGTGTCTTAATTTCATATATCTTTGGTCCTCATACATATATCATTATTTAAAGAATTTAAAAATTTATATAAATATAATTTATATACATTTTATATTTTTGATAAAAATGTAAAGGATATAGATGTATGAAATAGAAGACATTGTTTATAGAGATGGCAAGCCATATGTATGCATTAATGTTGTTTCCATTTTATTAACTTATTTAATGAAATATAGTAAATTACATATAAGTAAATATATAAGTACATATACCATGATTAAAATAAAAAATTTAAATCATATATGTTTACTAAAACTATCTTGAATACAGTCCATGTCGTATGTGAAGAATCACATCCCTTTGAGGGAATGGTAGTCCAAACTTATTCAAACGGAATTATCATATTTATAGATAATGAAAAGTATGAATATATGTGTTAAAAAATAATTAAAATATCATAAATAAATTATAAATAATATATATGTTTTATATAAATAGATTTATAATCAAGATTACCACCATAATAGGTGGTAATGTTTGAACAAACAATCATCGTTTTGTGAGGTGGTGGTTCACCGTACATATAAAAGTTTTGTTTGTTACCCATTACATGGAAGTTTTGTAAATATACGCTTTAATTTAAAAATATATTACTATATTTAGGATTTAAATTTTATTAAATATTCATGGAATAATTTTATTTGCGGTGGTGGAGAAATAAAATAAAATAAAGAAGCTTGTGCAAAGATGTTACCTCTTCTTTAGGTAACTCCTTTTGGTTTTTTCTAAAGGGCTTCCATAGATTTCTTTCCTCCAAAATAATGGATTATAGAGGAAAATATTGATTTTAAAAAATTTATTTTGAATATCTTTTCCTAACATATGTTTATTTAGAGGTTTAAGTAAATGGTAGGAGATGAGGCCACTTTATAGTGGAGGAGAAGTGAAACTTTTGAAAATTTGGGAAAAGAAATTTTACAAATGTTTTTTCAATGTCAAGTGGATAAAATAATGAACAAAAATAGATAAAATTGAGTATAGGGTCAATATATATCCAAAAAATGTATCTTGGATATGTTTCTATATCATTTAGTCCCTTAATATTTTGGTTTAGATGGTTATTCATCTTAATTGTACATTAATCGTTGTCATTAATTATAATTACATTCCCAAATATTTTTGGTAAAAAACTATGTTGGAATTATTAGGAATCATAAAATATTATTATTCCAAATATGGTATCCATATTTGTGTATTCCAATCAGATAAGTGTCATAAATTAATTAAAATTTAATTCATTAGACTAAATGAAAATGTGGGTTTTTAAAAGTAAAAACAACCATATGTTTTCTAATTTTTTATACCCAATTTCAAAGTGAAATTTATTCAAATGAACTGAATTGCATTAATTCATGATAAATTAATCTATTTAAATATTATTAAAAATTAAAAATATAATTTATTCATATTAATAAATTAAATTATGAAAAATTAGTTTTGAATTAAAATCTAGTATTTTTCTCTATTAATCAAAATATGAAACCTCATTTAAAAATACCAAAAATTCACCCTAACCTAATTTTTTTGTTCCGATTTTAAATATTAAGTTTATTTTGGAATATAATATTTATAAAATATTAAAAAAAGTTATTTATAATCGATTCTCCATTAAAATATGATAAAGGCATCTTTATATAAATATAAATCTTTTTGTGTGAAATTGGGTTTATTCCTATATTGTGTTTACAAAATCTATTAGATAAATATCCAAAAATATTTATTGGACATATTTTATTTATATTAAATTAATGACACTAAATAATTATAGTTAATTTAATTTATTATAATTAGACAACTGTGTGAATATAAAAATAGTTTTCTATAGTAACATTCAATTTATATTCAATTGGATACTATGTTTATTTCTAATTAATGTCTAACTAATTAATTCAAAAATGTATTTTAATAACATAGTTAATACTATTCATAAAAATCAAATTAATGGCTAGTTTATATCTTATCATATTAAATAATAATATTTTTAATAATATAATATAGTTTAGTAACACTCAGTATTACATGTTACAAAAGACAAAAAGGAAAGAAAACATTTCCTATAATGTATGACAAGATCAATGTTTCATGTAGAGAATGTTAAACATTTTGTTTTGTGATGTAAATGGTAATATAATGTTGTATATAACGCAGTCCAGTCATATTGGACCTTTCTGGTCTCCCGCTCTCCGCGTCACCCTCTCTTAGGGTTTCCAGTGTAATTCTTCGGTGGCAAGCGCTCCTACTTATGCGGACGCCCACTTCCTTTCTCATAACCATCTTCAAGCGGCAACACCCCTTTCCTCTCCGGACATCAGGAAATTATTTGTGTCAATATAATGGTTTGACGATATTTGTGGTCTGCCCTGGATATGGCGCTTCTATTATTCTGATGACGACAATGATTTCATTTATGGGTGGTTCGGGGCTCCGACGAAGGTTTGTCACGGTTGAAACCCTTGACCGCTCAGAGCCAGGTTCTAACCTCCTGTTTCCTCTACGCCTCTCCGAGTCAGACCAGGTGCGGTGGTTTATAAGGGTTTTGGGTTTTGCAGTTCTGTGTTTGACAGACTTCAATAATCATCTTGAATTGACTTGTTCTTGTTCTAGTGGATTTCTTCTGCACCATTGCCGCTGCATTCGTTTGGTTCCCTCAGCTGCTCATTCCCTGCTCTGATCTCCCCCTCCACACTGACTCTCCAAGTAGGATCAGTGGCGACGGTTACACGAAGGTTTTGGGTGTGTGTTTTGGCAGCTTCAGTTGTTCCAGGGGTGAGGTCTTGGTTGATGTCTGTGTTAAGAGTTTGATTTAGGGAATGTCTTAGATTTTCGGGGTTTGTTTCTGTGAAGGTTTTTCCTGATCTATTTTTTTTCTTCGGTGATGTTGTTTGTTCAGGTTTTGGGTGTTCACTTATAGTTATGATGGCGGCTTCGGCATTATCTCTGACGGTTATTTGTGTTCCTCTACTAGTTATCTCACGAAGGGAGCCTCGGGCCGCTCATGGTCATGGGGTCTCTATGTTTTTGATAGCTCTGGTTATCATCTCCGGTGATGATAGGGCGGTGACGACATCAGTGTTTCTTTCTCAAAGTGTTGATGAAGATGGTGAATAGATATATGGAAACATGGTGCAGGGGACGAGGCATACTGGATGCATGGTGATGGTGGGCGACATGATAGGCTGTTCTGGGTTCTCGCGGATCGAGGTCTCCTCAGGTTCTGTGGTTTTGATTTTTTAATTTTCATTTCGGAATCATTGAATTCGAATCCCATGATTGGTGTAAGGTTGTTTGGTGTAAGGTTTTTTTTGGTATGGTTGTGTCATGGATACCTCTCCCCCATTAACCAGGTATTTAGAAAATCAAAAAATAGAATTTTCATTCATTCATAGTGATTTAATAAAAAAAACTATTTCTAGTGTTCCATGAAATGGAAAATATCAAAGAGATTAAATTAATTCAAAAAAATATTTCATAAAATCTTAGGTTGTTACATTCCACCCCCTGGAAATGAATACCACCCTTGAAATTATTCTGGAATATCAAAGTTTTATTACTTTTAAGTTCATTTAATATAAACCAACACTATTAAAAAAACATTAAAACATCATTTAAAAAGTAAAGTTATAACCCTAATGGTTAACCAAAGTAACACATAGTTGGGTTTCCATATAAGAGAACATAAGTGGAAAGTGAAAACATGGACATGGAAGAGAAATTTAACTATCAAGTTATAAATTATAGTGATCAAAAAGTTACTCAGGAAAAAGTTAATAATCACAAATTAATAAATCTATGATTATCTAAGGAACCATTAGATTCATTAGAAAAGAATGTACTAGGGTATCCTTTTTGGATTCATGATCCTTTCCCTCTGGTTGATGAATTTTATGGAGAAGTAATACTTACTTGATTTCAATCCCATTAATAAGTAAAATATCACACTTTGGTAATTTCTTGAAATATTCTTACTTCATCTATTACCCTATAAAATATATGAGAATTTTTTAATTCCTAAATTACTAATTGATCATGAGATCCATGATAAGTCATCTCATATCTCTTCAGTTAACATCAACACAAGGTTGTTATAGAATATTATCCAATATGAATAAATACTCAAGTGGTGCGATAATGATTTAATATCACAAAATTTATATAAAGATTAAGTTTGTCTTTCCATAAATGGTAAACCTTATAAACCTTTTTAATGAAGAAAATACAAAACTTTTAAAATAATGACAATAAATAATATTAACATTGACCCTCTATATATCACAAAGTATCTCTTAGTTGACACATTCCATACATGTGAATACCCTCATTATATACTGTCTTGAAAATGGTAATAACCTGAATTAATATAAATAATTTTTCAAAACATGAATGCATCATTATTCTAATGGTTATTGGATAAATTTTATAAATAGAATAGGTTGTAATATTTATCCATGATGAAATAAACTACTTTTTCAACAGATCAGTAATCAGATACATGGTAATCAGTGGTATACAATATAGAATAACCATGTCAATCATCTATCTATCCAAGACAAACATAATTTTCTCAATAACTTTATCACATTAATGGTCACATTACATTAAAAAAATATCACCATTCAATATATCCCTTAAATCATTAATGAAAACTTATTATGAAAATAATTATATATTTCATGATTCATAAAACATAATATTTTAATTCCAAAACATAAATACTTCATTCATGAAACTTTATTATTAAACCATTACTATGGGTTCATCAACTTATTCCATAATACATATTTCTTAGAATATGATATTTAAGTCACTTTTTAATGTTACTCTTCCTCAATTTAATCATGATTGATATGTTAAATGTAAAAATTAATGGCAGAACAAAATATATATTTCACATCATTTTTTTGGTGTCTTTATCTTCATAATTAATAGAAATACTCATAACCCCATCAGGATGATATTTTTATATGGTAAATTAATTTCATAATTCCCACACCTTCCACATCTGAAACATTCAATGTTAACCAAGTTCTTTTAAGTTATCTTCATTTACTAAAACCAGAAATCACCGGTTGATAACCACATACCATGATGGAAACCACATAATCCTAAAAAATTACTTATAGGATTCCTAAATCCTAACACATACTATTTAATCTATGAAATACTACCTTTATACAAGATTATTGATAGTCATATTCTATTCTAATCACTCAGGATGGTTTATAAAGAGTTTTTGAATTTCCAAAGCATATCCACTGGGAGTGTCAAACCAGGTGTGTAGCTAAGCTTGTTGTCATGTACTAGGTCACACCGAGTCATGATCAACACACCTTGTCAAAGTTATAACCCATAGGATCATCTATTCTAGAGCCAAACCACTTGAATTATCTAGACAAGGATTTATTTCTAGGAAACCACTTGTTTTATCCTTTACCAAAATTCTAGGACATTTTCCAAAATATTAACTTTTCCTTATACCTATCCTTAGATAAATCCCTAGGAATGTCCTTAGAAATGTACCTCAGGATATCACAATAGGATTACCATCTTAGTTTCTATAATATGAATAAATCTTTTATCTAATACCCACTATACCAATATAGTATTAATATATATAGACATTACATAAATATACGAAATAATTAATGCATTAAAAAAATTATCTCTCAAAGACCATATTTGTTTAGTGCCTTTGAAAACAAGGAAAAATATACACTGGTACATATATGAGCTATGTTATATGTCACTTGTTTCTTCATGACTAGAAAAACTTTTTGTCATATCTTGCATAATACATAACTTTATAACCTAGGGGCGGAAACATAAAAAGGTTTGATCTCATATTACCAATAAGGGTAAATAAGAAAGACATGTAAGAATAAACATGAGTATTGGCGTATGAGAATGACATTAGGACATTAGAACACCACACCTTGCATATACAATATTCTAAAGATGAATGATTTCATCAATTTTGGTAATACATAAGGAATAAGTCTTAAGTAAATAGAAAACATAATCCATGAAATAATAACATAGAAACAATACTTGGAATTTTGGCACACACATATGCATATAAAAACCCTATGTTAATGATACATTCCTAGACCTTTATAACATGTTATACTTGGCCTAATCACTAGTCTACCTACTTCAGGCTTGGGATTCCCTCCTATGTTCCATCTTATTTTGGGCATGGTATGCCCTCTAGTATACCCACTTATTTTGAGATTGGGATGACCTCTTGTGTACCCTTTGATATAATAAACAATTTATCATTACCCAATCCATTTTAGGATGATATAGTTCCCACCCAGCACATAATAAAATCATACTTATATGTTACAAAAGATAATAAAACTTTCATCAGATCATCACACATAAAAAATTGATGGGTTTTATAAAAATCATATAATAACCGGTCAAATGAATTTGATACCATGTATATTTAATAATTTCATAAAATATGTAAATTATATTGGTTATATATTCATTTCAACCTAGAATAACTTGTAAAAGGATATGGGTATCATAAGTAATTATTTTGGTATTACTTGTTGAGGATAAATGGGTTTCACAAGAATATAACATATGAAATAAGAATGAGTTACCCTAACATTAAAAACCATGAAAAAGAAACATGTTTTCATAAACATCATGTCATAAAAACATAAACCATTCATAGAAAGAACATTAATGGAACCTTTTGATCATTTCCCATAAAGGTATGAGTCAAATCAATAGATCTTATCTTGGATGGGAAATAATTTTGAAATATCTTTCAAAAACATTTCAGGTAGAAATTATGATCGATACATTGAAATTTTATTTTTAATTCATCAAAACATTTTGAAAACAATTTCCATTGAAAACTTTTACAAGAATATTGAAAAAACATTTAATACATTTTTATTTAAAAAAAATTGAAAACTTCTGAAGAAACTCTCAAAAAAATTTAAAATAGTTTTTTCCACAAAAAAACCTTTTTCAAGACATTTTATATTGAGAAAAAAATAAAAAATTAGGAATATTAAAAATATTAGGAAAATATATTCATTAAAAAAATATAAATTTTAGTATTTTATGGAAACCTTCATTTTAATTTTTGTCACAATGGTAGGTAAATCTATACATATGAAACATTTCTTTATCACTATAAAAATATTAGAAAATTGTATTGGACAGAAAATGTCAATAATATTCCAATACATAAAACGTTTTTTGAATGTTAAAACATGGGTATAAATTTATTTTAATGATCATTGCATAATATTTTAATATTTTTGGAAACATTATTTTTATAAAACATGTCTTGAAGGAACAATGATTTCATACTTAAAAGAGTGTAAAGTCTGGCTTTCTTAAAAACACATTCTTAACTGTAATATATACCAAATAGTGGGAAAATGGTACCCATAAATTAATATATCATTAATAATAATATTATAATAAAATTAATTTTTGTTCTTGAGATATATATCATAAGATTTTACTAAAATAAGCATAATGAAAAACAATATCGAAAAGCGATGAGATTGTTTTAACTAACTCTCACCACTTGGTAACATTGAACCATACTCCCCATTTTATAAAATTATATTAAAATAATTTTAAAATATCACAAAACAATTAGATTCATGATATAAAATTTCAAAGTTATTATGTGCACCTAATGGAAAACTATCGGTGCATAACATAACATTTGTCTCAAAGAAGACAAATTGAGATTAAATTGCATTACCAATTTCATAAATTATGAAACATAAAACCTATGAAATAAATATAATAAAATTAATATATTAATAACAATAAAAATCACCTGATTAATACATGGTCTGTATATACACCAGAAAAAAGTAATGGGTGGTTAATAAATCATGTATCTCATATAAATAAAAAATGAGATTAAATTCTCTTACCATGTGTCTTGATTCTCATTGTACTCATACTAAATTCCTATATAATAGATTAAGTCTATTATAAAACTATCATAGAAAAATATTCTTATATATAATACCATGTATAGTTTTATTACAGCTTTATAATAACCTCTTGGTAACAATTTTATGTTAAGGTTTTACTTTGGGTAATATCTGCTTTGTTCTTCACATGTGTCTTAATTTGTTATATCTTTTGTACTTAAACTTATATAATTATTTCTAGAATTTATAAAATGATATAAATATCATTAATATTTAGTTTATATGTATTCTAATAATATATTTTATATATAATTATTAAATGGAATGCACCTTTCATGGAGACGGTAGGCCGTACATACGCATGAATGTCGTTTCTATTTTATTGTCATATTGAAAGAAAGATAGTAAACGAAATATAAGTGTATATATATCATTATTATAGATGAAATATTATATCATATATATCATATAATTTTTCCAAACCTATCCTTAATACATTCCATATACTGAGTGAATGAATCACATGAATTTGAGGGGGTGGTAGTCTACACATCCTCAAACGAACTTATCATGTTTACAAAAAATAAAAAGAATAAAGATATGTGTTATAAAAGAATTATCTAATATTATAAAAATTATAAATATCATATATATTTTATATAAATATATTTTCCATCATAAATTCCACCATGATAGATTTTGAATTAAGAATGACTAATCGTCGTTTCGTGAGGCGATAGTTCATTGTACACATAAACAATACGTTTATTACACATTATATTGAAGTGTGTGTAAGTGTATGTAAAAACCCTTAATATAAAAACATATTGGTATATTTATAATAATTTTTTTATTATATAATCTTTTAATAAGAAAATGTTAGGTGGAGGAGAAATAAAATAAATGAAAGGAGCTTGGGGAAGGATGTTACCTCTTCTTTGGGTAACTTCTTTTAGTCTTCACCAAATGGATTCCATGTATTTATTTCCTTACAAATGGGGTCTTAAATAAGAAAGGTATTTATTTTATTAATTTTATTGGATAGATATTGGATGAATATAAGAGTCTTGAGATGTGTTATGAACTTATAGGAGATGAGGCCTTCATATTTGGGGAGGAGTGGCACTCTTGTAAATTTTGGGAAAAAGAATTCAACCACCATTATTCCCATTTAATGTTGATCCAATAATGGAAATATTTTATCTAAGGAAGTATAGGATATATTTATTTCCATAAATGGAATCTTTTAAATGTTTCTAGGCCATTTGGACCATCAATATTAAGGTTCAGTCCCTTATTAATCTAAATTTTAATTTAATTCTTGTAATTAATTTTAATTACTTTCATCAATATTTTTAATAATAAATTATTTTTACCTTATTAAAAATTTTAAATTATTATTATTAAAAATATGGAATACATTTTTCCAAATTACAATCACATAATTGGTTGAAATATATTTAAATTTAACCTGATATAGAATACAACAATGTGGGTTTTTTAAATAAAAACATCAAAAAGTTTTCTATCTTTTTATTCCAAATTTTAAAGTGAAATTGATTAAAATAACATAAATTAGATTAACTAAGAAAAATTTAATCTAATTAAACTATAATACCATTTTAAAAATAATAATTTAACTTTATAAATATACTATATGAAAATGGGGTATTGAATTAAAATTTAGTAATTTTCACTATTCATCAAAATATGAAACTTCCCACAAAATTACCTAATTTTTATTATGTTCCTATTTAATTGATTATGTTTATTTTGACATATAAGATTTATAAAATATCTAAAATTGGATTTAAACTAGGTTCTCTATTAATAGTTAGTAAAACTGTCTTACTAAAAATATTGATTTTTATGAGTGAAATTTGGTTTGTTCGTATGTTATATTTATAAAATATATTTAATGAATTCAAAAAATATTTTATAGTATATATAATATATATAATAAATTAATGTAACTCTATTATTTAAATTAATATAATTTATTAGTACAAAACATATTTTTGAGTATAAAAAATATTTATAAAAAAACATTCACTATATTAAATTGGTTCTTATATTAATTTCCAACTCATTTTTAAATAATGAATTCAAAACTATATTTTCGTAAGATAGTTATTCATATTAATAACCCTCAACTTAAAATCTAATTTATATATTATTATTCTAACTAATAATATTATTGATTATATATTATAGTTTAGTAACACCTGATCATACATGTTACACAAACCATTGAAGAAACTCAATCACGCGTGTAGTGTACACCAAAATTAGTGTTCCATGTTGGGAATGTTAATAATTATTTTTTTTAGTGAATGATTACACGGTGGTCCATATAATGCAATCTAAATATAGTTCTTTAATAAAAAAACTATATTTAGTTTTTCATGAAATTAAAAATATCATATAGATTAAATTAATTTGAAAAATAACAATATTTCACAAAATATCTGGGTGTTACCCCAGCTTATGGAGTTATTGAATAATTTCAGAGATCTCTCTATTATTTACAAAACAAATAATAAATATATAGTAGGTCACATTTCTGATGGGATGGGGATGATTTCTCTTTGACCAGGGCTAGAGGGAAGTGTGTACACATATTCCAGTGAAAACTATTTGAGTGTGAGGGGTCACATTTCTTAGAAATATCATACATTTTTTTAGATGACTCTATTTCTCTATTTTTATATTTGAAATATATATTCAAATTTTTTCAAACCATTTTTCATTCCTCCTAAATTTATAAAAAAACTATTTTATGTAATAAAATTTGTTATGCTATTTGTTTAAAGTATTTCCATAATTTGAAATGTAAATCATATTTTTTTTAATATTATTTTTAAATTACATAACTACTTATGTAAAATTTAAATCTTTATTTGGTTAACTAATTTTTGAATCATACTAGGTAATTATTAGTGAGAACCTACTGGGATTTTATCTCACAGCCCACCTATTTTTTCAATCAGTTTAATAAAAACATAATTCCATTGAATTTGGGGGTTTAGATATGATTTAGAATGAAATTGGGAAAGACCCCCAATTAATTTTTATTTGGGGTGTGTTTATGGAATTGATGGAAATTATAAAATTTAAACAGTTGAATTTAAATTTTGATATTGATTTGATGAAATCTAATTTAATTTTTTTTATAGAAAATTCCTTGAAGTTATATTGACAAAAAACCATTTGGTTTATCATGAAAATGAATGATTTAATTAAAAGCCTATTTTGGTTTTCAATTAAAAAATTTTCTCATTAGAAGTGTAACAATGGTATTTATTGTATTTTAAATAGTTTTAAAAATAATTCCCATCATTTATTTTTATTAGATAACATGCATGCCTAGGTTTTTTAGTGGCTTAATCGCGGCAACCCTCTCTGGTTTACAACACTAAAAATACATATGTAGCAGGTCACATCCTTGATGGGATTGTTATGAGTCCTCTATGACTAGTTCTAAATGAATGTCTGTAAAAATATTATTGTGATCATTTATTTCAGTTTGATGGAGTCCCATAGCCTAGAAATATAATATATTTTGGTAAATAACCATTTTTTGAATTTTTTTATTTTTGAAATATATATAATCTAATGTTTTTAAACAATTTACCATCCCTTCTAAATTTATATAAACTATTTTATATAAAATAAAAATAATGATTTTTTTTAATGTTTTTCCATAAAATGAAATTTAAAGAATGATTTTTTGTAAATATGATTTTCAAATTACATTCATTTTTATTTAACTTTGAAATCTTTCTCTTGTTAATTAAATTTTGGTATCTAATTATGGAATCCTTGGTGAAACCCTTCTTAGATTTTATCACACACCCTATGTGTGCCTTCATATGTTAGTATTTTATCTTATTCATAGTTCATGTAGGGGTAATGCACTACTTTGAGGTGGTTATCGTTTTTATTCCATGGACTTATTGAGTTTTTTACAATGAGACAAGGGTTTGTCTTTCATTTTTTGGTACTTTGTGGTTGATATTTGGGTTTTTTCCCTATTTCACTTCTGGTATATTTGACATTTTGGAAATTCCTTGTACGCATATTAAATTTTTTTTCTCTCTTCATAAATGTTTCAGAAAAAGATGATAATCATGCTTAATGACATTCCCATTTTGAGGGACAACACTGGTGTGTTCCTTGATGAACTTTCTAGTCTCCATCCTGTCAAAGACATTGAGTACTTAAGTGTGGATATTATTTCTTTATGAGAAATAATATCTAGTTCAAATTACTGAGACAGTCTAGTGATTCATGCTCAAATACATTCCCATTGATTATCGTGAGCTCAAAAAAATATGGATAAAGAACAAGTTTCCCCTTCCTAGTTTAGTTGACTTGTTTGATAAACTAAGTGTGGAAAAGTATTTTTATAAGGAATACCTTCTCTCATGATATCACATTTTAATGGTTAGGAATGAATATATTTCCAAGATAACCTCTCAAATAATTTGTGGAAACTATGAGTTCCAAATGATGCCCTTCAAACTCACTAATGCTCTGGAGAAATTAAAGGACTTAATGAATATAGTCTTTAGATATTACCTTGAAAAAATTTTGGTAGTCTTTATAAGTGATATCTAGATATACTCTAATAGTAGATAGGAACATGAGGAGCATTTTAATACTATGCTAAATACTTTGGGAAGGGATAAAATTTATGAAAATTATAGTAAATGTAAGATCTGGATGGAAGAAGTATCTTTCTTCGGGAATGTTATCACTAAAAAAGTAATATATGTAGACCCTTCCATGATAAAGGAAATGGAATGGTGGCCAAGGACAATATATTTTAGGAATATCCATAGTTTCCATGGTCTAGTTGGGTATTAATAGGTATTTTTTAAGACATTCTCATAATTTTCAAACCCAGTAACCAAGATGACAAGAAAGTAAGAAACGTTTTCCTAGATAGGTAAATGTGAATACATCTTCAAAGAGTTTAAGAAGAGGATTATCACTACAAAAGTTCTCACACTTATGATAATTGGTTAGATCTTTGTAGTATATAGTGATGGTTAAAATATATTATTAGTTTTTCACTCATGAAAGTTGAAAAGGTGATATCATGCGCCTCAAGGAACTTGAAAATTCATGAGGAAAAATATAATATGCAAGATCTGAAGTTGGCTGTTGTGAGCATCACATTGAAAATCTGGTGGCATTATTTTTATGGGGTGAGGTCTAAGATATATAATGATCATTAGAGCCTCAAATATATATTCACAAAGAAAAAAGATTAATATTCACCAATGAAGATGGTTAGATATCATCATGGATTATGACTTCTCAATCCACTACCATTTTGGAGAAGTGAATAAGGTAGTGAATTATCTAAGTATAAATGATCTTATATCATTATTAATGTGAATAATTGAGAAGGATACAATCTTAATAGATTTTTAAAGGATTAAGATAGAAATGATTAAGGAAACAATGCCATTAATACTTTCCCAAAATATTTTCTCAACGATCACTTACGGAGAAAATAAACGAGGCCCAAAGAGAATGGTAGAATCTATGAGAAATGGGAAAACCTCAGTGTATAAAATTGATGAGGAATGAGTTCAAATTTTTGGTTCATGACTATGTATACCATCTTATACAATGTCAAAGAAGGATCTACTGAATGACTAATGTTGCACAACGTTCTTTATTCACCTAGGGTGAACAAAAATATATCAATATCTATAGGAGAACTAATCATTGGACAATATGAAAAAGGATATCACAAAATGTGAATAAAAGTTCCTCATATGTCATAAAGTGAAGGATGAAACAAAAAATTCTAAGGGGATGATGCAACCATTACCCATACCAACAAGAAAATGGTAAAACATCCCCATGGACTTTGTCACTAAACATCCAAAGATAGCCAGAATAATCAATGCCAAATAGATTATTATGTATTGTTTCATAAAACTACTCACATTATCAAAATTTACGGATACTTCTCACTAGATCAAATTGCATAAATATAACTTAGATAAGTTTTAAGGTTGTATGAAGAACTACTATTGATTGTATCTAATTGAGGTCTAAGATTCACCTCCATGTTCTATAAAATTCTCCATCATAATCTAAATACTGATATAATCTTCAGTAGGGTTTATCATCCTAAAACATAAGTCCAATATGAATAGACAATTTAGACACTAGAAGATAAGTTGATATCATGTTCTATGGAATTCAAAGGAGGATAGGACCATAAGATACTTAAGGTTTAGTTCTTATAAAACAACTATTTCTAATTTATCATCCCTATCCATCCATGTGAATTCCTTTATTGGAAAAGATAAAGAACACCAATGTTCTCAGATGAAATCGGTGAATGTAAGCTGTTAGGGCATGAAATTGATGAGGAAATGGTGTAAAAGGTAAAAATAATTCAAAAAAACATCAAGGCTGCACAAATTTGATAAAACATCTATGAAGATAATCACTGATGGTACCTTTATTTTATAGTTAGACACATGGTATTCTTCCACATATCTCTATGGAAGAGGGTCATGAGATTTGGGAAGAAATTAAAGATCATTCCTAGGTACATCGGCCCCTTCGAGATCCTTGATTGTGTCAGATTTGTATTCCATAAATTGGGAAATCTATTTACCATGTCTCAAGTACATGATTTATTCCTTGTATCTCTATTGAGGAATTATATACCAGATCCCACACATATAGTAATATGATGGTGGTAAAGTTCAAGGATAATCTATCTTACAAGGACTATCCAGTGAAGATCTTGGACTGTAGAAATAATTTTCTACATAACAGGACTACCCACTTTGTCAAAGTACTATGGTAGAAACAGAAGTATGAAAAGGTAACGTGGTAACCAGATGAAGTGTTGAAGGACAAGTACTCTCACTTGTTTTCACCATAGTATGTAAAATGAAATTTTAACAGAGAAATTTCATAAGGCTTGAAGAATATGACTACCCAAAATTTCATAAATGGAAAATACCTTCTTATAATTATTCTATATAGTATAAACCACATAAAATAACTTTTTATAACGAAATAAAAAATTTATAAATAAAGAATGAATGAAATAATAGGTATTTCTAAAAATTATGTAACACTTACTGATTAAATAGTAACTTCACCTTAGGAATAGTAATACGACAAATATAGTAAACTAGAAAAATAAATAATAATATTACCCATTAAAGTATAAAGAAAATTTAGGAAATTTATAAATGATAATATTATATAATTATATCATAGTATAAGTAAATAAATATTTTTAAAATTTACTAATATAATGTTTTTATTTTTATAAAACCTAAATGATTATTTAGAATTTCATTGTTAATACAATAATTTAAAAGTAAATTTATTTTCTTAAAATGTTTTCATAAACTAATATTTTGTTTTCATATGACTATAAGATAATTTTATGAGATCTTAATTAATTTTTCTATTTTTTCTAAAACCAAGGTTATTTTTAAAATCTGTATTTTCCAAGAAAATGATGGTTATAATTAAAAATTAATTTTCCCATATTTAGAAAATTATTGTCATAAAATATAGTTCATTTTTTTATTCTAGACATTTATAAATGGTTCGGGTGAATTTTTTGGATTTTTCAAAAACACTCGAATTTTCGGTGAATAATAAAATATGATAATTTATAATAAAAAATAAATACATGAATTATTGAGTCCTAGATGCTTTATGGAAAATTCAATGCAAAAATATCAAACTGAAATTAATTATTTTAATATATTTAGTTCTAATTGTCAAATAATTCATAGTCTTGAACCAAAATATTAAAATATGGAATAAAACAATTTGGAAACACCCCTCTCCACCACTATAAATACAACACCTCACCACCTCTTATCCTCACACCTTCCACGAATTTATCCTTATCCAATTTTTACCTCATAATCTTCCCAAGCCTCAACCCCACGTACAATATCCATTTTTTTCACCAAAATATCGAACCATTTCCTCTAATCAGGTTATCAAGGTGGATGAAATCAAGAGATAAAATCCTCTTTATTTTTTCGTTTAATTTCTTGTAATTTCTTTTTCTTTTCTTATAATATCCTCTCTCTAAGATCCAAATGTTCATGATAACTCCAATAACATATAAATACATCAATTTTGTCTTATTAATTTAATATTAATCATTAAACTCTTATATATCATTCCAATATTCTAAAATTTATAGCATCGCTCGTGATGTGTCAATTTACCAACATCATGGACGATGTACTTTCATTTCACATTAACACCTTCAAGGATGTTAATAAAACCATTATAATAGTTTAAAATTATTTCTAAATATATTTTATAACCATTTTTATATATTGTATCTAACTTGTATACATAATATTAAATAATAAAACAAAATGAGTTCGTTGTGATCAAGAACCACTAAAATTAATCTAAAAAATTATCATTAACATGTTATATTATGATTCATCATAATATATGGAATGAAAATAATATATAAGAATAATTAAACTTATCCATGTTCATTAATAACATATAATTTTAATTCTATTGAATTATACTAATTCTATATGAACTTTATTACTTATATTTAAGTGAACTGATCATGAAATCCAAGAAAACGAACACTCATGAACGATATAATTAAATTATATAAATTATTAAAAATCACATAAATGAACTTAATTAAAATACAATGAATAAAATACATATAAAAAAGTTTTTTCATATTTTAATTAATGAATTTAATTTTATTATCCATGAAATTAATGTGAAGAAATAATTCAGACATAAGTTAAGGGGAATTCTCAATCCCAATTCCATTTTCATTGGTTTTTCCTCTATCAGTTAATTTTTAGTATAGTTATTACTTTTATGGTCTATAAATATCATTTATTTTTTTCTTAAATTTTTTCTTCTCAGATACACATGTTTCCAATCTGGTTTTATGACAAAGGCAATGATTTTTCCAAAAGAACTCTTCCTTCCAAAAATATAAATTTACTTCTCATGAGATTGTGTTCCACCCACTCATCATTAGTGATTCTTATAACAAGTATTTTATTGCGTATTTATTTTTTCAATCCCATGGTTTATTCGTGAATGTATTCTTTATGAAATGAAATAAATTTTTTATGACTTGGACTCTTATAAATTAGGTTTCCCTTAGGAATTTAATAAAAAAATTATTATGTAATATGGCTATAGAAAACACATGAACTTTATAATTTATATATTTGGATTTAAAAAATGATAAAAATATTATCATTGTTAACATAATCAATAAATAGTAATCACGTGATTAATAAAAATTTATGGATTTAACAAATCCAATTGACACCGACAAAGGATTTGAAGGCCTCATCCAGTAGGATTTTACACAGTGAATCCCATTTAGAAAAGATTCCAAGGGAGATAGCATCACTTGGATTATCTCTTGAACAATCCCATGTTGAGATCCAAAAACTTTAGTATGATCAAAACTATCTACAGGAGAAGTTTGAGCTCATATAGATCATAAACCATACCATGTTTGTCGAACGACACCCTAAAAGTCTCAATGTCACACACCTTCCTCTTAGTACATATGTCGGGGTAATAACACTACGGGAAAAACAGTCTTTTGCGACGGGGTATTTGTGACGGGAACTAATCTAGTCGCAAATAGTCCATCCTAGGGGTTATTTGCGATGGGGGGTTCAGCCCGTCACAAATTATGTTTTATTTGCGATGGGATATGGGGTCCCGTCGCAAAAGGTAATGTGCACTTGGGAGCTGGATGCGTGCCAAAGCAAAGGAATGTTATTAGCGACTTGGGGATCCCCCCATCGCAAATAGTGTGTCAGTCGGAGGGAATTTGTGATGGGTCTCATCGCAAATAACGATGGCGGTAAATGCGTTTTGTGACTGGATGTTGTCCTGTCACAAAAGGTGTGTCGGCAGGTCACCTTTTGCGATAGGCCCCGTCGCAAATACCCTTTTAATCACTGCCAGCAATTAATGCGGGCAAAGTTATTTACGACGGGCCCCCACCCAAAAGGTACCTTTTGTGACGGCATGCCCATCGCAAATAGTCCTGTCGCAGCTAATCTAAACTATATATACCCCCTCTATTTTTTTTCTCTTCCACTAATTTCTTACTCTCTCTCTCTAAACTCGGATTTCAGGGTAAAAATTTATCTTAGTTAAATTTTTTTTATGGAGAAGCTATGAAGGTGCTTACATCAATGAGTGATCAAGTCTAAAGGTATTTATATTTTATTTAATTTAGTATTAATTAAAAAAAATACATTAATTTTAATTATTGTTGATTAGCTCTAGTTAAATTAGATGTAAATTGTTTTGTAATCTGTATTTTAGTAATAAATAGTAATAAATATTACTAATTAGTAGTAATTAGTACTTTTTAGTAGCAATTACTTCTATTTGGTAGTAACTAGTACTATTTAATAGCAATTTGGGATAAATAGTAATAATTAATAATAAATAGTTATAATTAGGAATAAATAGTAATAATTAGGAATAAATAGTAATAATTTGGAATAAATAGTAATAATTTGGAATAAATAGTAATAATTAGGAATAAATAGTAAAAAATAGTAATAATTAGTAATAATTAGTAATAATTAGTAATAATTAGTAATAATTAGGAATAATTAGGAATAAATACAAATAAATAGTAATAAATAGGAATAAATAATAAGAAAAAAGAATAAATATGAATAAATATGAATAATTAGCAATAAATGGCAATAATTAGCAATAAATAGCAATAAATTGTAATACATAGAAATAAATAGCAATAATTAGCAATAATTAGAAATAATTAGCAACAATTAGCAATAATTAGCAAAAATTAGCAATAAATATCAATAAATAGCAATAATTAACAATAATTACCAATAATTACCAATAAATAGCAATAAATTGCAATTAGGAATAATTAGCAATAATTAGCAATAAATTGCAATAAATCGCAATAAATAGAAATAAAAAACAATAATTAGTAATAATTAGAAATAATTTGTAATAAATAACAATAGTTAGCAATAATTAGCCATAATTATCTACAATAGGCAATAATTAGCAATAATTATCAATAATTAGTAATAATTATCCATAATTAGCGATAATTATGAACAATTATAAACAATTAGGAATAATTAATAATAATTTGTAATAATTAGTAATAATTTGTAATAATTAAGAATAAATAGTAATAAATAGGAATAAATAGTAACAAATATGAATAAATATGAATAAATAGAAATAAATAGAAATAAATAGGAATATATAGGAATAATTAGAATTAATTAAGAATAATTAGTAATAATTTGTAATAATTTGTAATTATTAGAAATAATTATTAACAATTAGGAATAATTAGTAATAATTAGTAATAATTAGAAATAATTAGAAATAATTAGAAATAATTAGTAATAATTAGCAATAAATAGGAATAAATAGAAATAAATAGGAATAAATGAGAATAAATGGAAATAAATAAGAATAAATAGCAATAAATAAAAATATATAAGAATAATTAGAAATAATTAGGAAAATATATGAATAATTAAGAATTAATTATGAACAAATAGGAACAAATAGGAACAAATAAGAACAAATAGAAACAAATAGGAACAAATAGGAACAAATAAGAACAAATAGGAACAAATAGGAACAAATAGAAACCGATAGGAACAAATAAGAACAAATAGGAGCAAATAGGAACAAATAGGAATGATTAGAATGAAATAGTAACAAATAGTAACGATTAGAAACAATTAGTAATGATTAGTAATGATTAGTAACAATTAGTAAGAAATAGTAATGATTAGTAATGATTAGTAATGCTTAGTAACAAATAGTAACGATTAGTAACGATTAATAACCATTAGTAACCATCATTGAACATTTGATCCAATAGTAAAAATTAGTAACCAATACTAATGATTAGAAACCAATAGTAATGATTAGTAATGATTTGAAACGATTAGTAACCAATAGTAATGATTAGTAATAATTAGTAACAATTAGTAACCATTAGATATGATTAGTAACCATTAGTAACCATTAGTAACCATTAGAAACCATTACTAACCATTAGTAACCATTAGTAACCACTAGTAATAATTAGTAACAATTAGTAACAATTAATAACAATTTGTAAGAAAATAAATTTTAATAAATTTTAATAACTTGTAATAACTTGGCAAAATTTCCAGTGGATTAATGGCACTCTTTTTGGTTGATTACTATTCTCCTTTCAGTTTCCACCGACTCAAGACATTATGAAAATTATGATCCTATGCATGCATATCCAATCTCATATGCACAAGTTTTAATATGAATTATTAGCACCACATTATTCATAATGTGGTCAGGTGGAGACAATTTCAATAGGATGATTCCTCAACGAAAAGGGGGATCTTTTGTCCAAGGGCTCATTTACTTGCAACTTTCTCACAGAGAAATCACAATGAAGAATCTTCTCAGAGGTATGCATATTCATTCTCGTGTATAAGAGAATGAATATGTGTACCTCCAATTAGATTCTTCATTGTGATTTCTGTGTGAGAATGTTTCAAGTAAATGAGCCGTCGGGTAAAAGAGTATCCTTCAATCCACTAGAAATTGTGTCTCCCATAAGTAATGGTAATTATTAAGAAGTAGTTGTGATTATTTATCTTTTTTTCAGGTAGTGTTTTTATAATTTCAATTTATTCAAAAATAGTAATGATTTTATATTTTGTAGAAAATTTTGGAATGACGAAGTCAACAAAAATCATTATTAGATGATCGCGCTTGGATAAATCAGTGTAGATATCCAAAAAGTCCTGGTTTAAATACGGTATATACTAAGGGTGTTGAAGTTTCCTTATCATTTGATAATCAAAACCAGAATATGTTCCAAAAGGCACAATAAAGTTTCCTTGTAAAAAATGTGTTCTGAGAACGTTTGACACATTTGACAAGGTTGGGGACATCTCATGTGTTTGGGTTTTCAACCAGATTATTTTATTTTTGGTATCAACATAGAGAATGTAGTTCCAGAGAAGATACTAATAAATTGATTTTGGATCTATCACAGTTTCAAAAATTTAATAGATAATGTTATAGGTTCATCTGTTTAGTAAGCTAAAACTCAAGATGATATTGATTTAACTCCTATGTTTGAACCATCTGAATTTTAGGAGTTGTTGAGGTCTGTTAAGGATGCATTATATATTAAATGAAAGATAAGAAAACATGAAGCATTTATAAATTTTCTGGAAATTATATCAGATAATGCAATGCCAAACAACTGTTTTGGTCAGATATTTTCGTTGGTTAAAACACTATAACTTGAAGGAAATGTGTTGCATTCAAATTACTATAAGAGCAAGACGTAGGTTCGTAATATGGGCCTTAGTTATAGTAAGATTCATGCATGTCCAAATGATTTCATCTTATATTCTAGTGAAAATGGCTCATTGGATAGTTGTACCACATGTGGAAAATCGAGGTATAAAGATGCTCAACCAGGGAATTCGGGATTGATTCTAGTAAAACATTTGAGATATTTCTCCCTTACACCAAGGTTGTAGCATTTATTTATGTCTCAGAACACGGCATCAATGATTTCACGGTACAAAACCAATATTTCAACAGAAAAAAGCTTTAATCATCCATCTAATGGTGGTTGATGGAAACATTTTGATCGTATGCATCCATCTTTTGCTTTAGAAGTCCGAAACATGTGATTGGGTCCTTCTACTGATGGTTTCTGTCTGTTTGGTTCTTATGGAATTCAGTATTTATGTTGGCTTGTCTTTATAACTCTATACAATTTACCTCCATGGATGTTGATGAAGGATCCCTATATCTTTTGATCCTTATTAATCTCAAGACATCCAAAAAAGAATATTGATTTTTATTTGTAACCAATGACTGATGAGTTAAATGCATTGTGGAGTGATGGTGTTAGTACGTATGATGTTGCTGCAAAACGAAATTTTATACTAAAAGTCACATTGATGTGGATGATTAGTGACTTTCTAGCACATGGAATGTTATCTGGTTGGATTACCCAAGGTCCAAAATCATTTCCTTACTGTATGAAAGACAACAAAGCATGTATACTCATCAGTGGAAAAAAACCTTGCTATTTTGACTGTCACCACAGATTTCTTCCAACTGATCATCCTTTTAGGAGAACAAATATAATTTTAGAAAAGGTATATTTGAAAAGGATGAACCTCAAAAAATGATCTCAGGTACAGAGTTATAATCATTTGTATTTTCATTACCTCCCATCACATTTAGGCCAACAGTAAACCAATAGAAAATTCATGGCTTTGGGAAAAAACACAATTGGATAAAACAAATATTTTTTTGGGTTCTTCCATATTGGTTTGATTTTTTGGTCTGACACATGTTGGATATCATGCATATTGAGAAGAACTATTTTGATAATTTATTTCATCCAGTTTTGGATACACCAGGTAAGACCAATGATATTGTAATGGAACTATTAGATCTTCCCAAATTTATAGGCGACCAGAAATTGAACTATTTCAAAATGTCAAATAACAGAGGTTAGTAAACCCAAAAGAAGCTTATACACTATCAAAAGTGGGTTTCTTATTATTTTTTCAATGGGTTGTAGATTGCAGACTTCTATATGGCTATGCTTCCAATTTGGGAAAATGTGTTAAGAATGGTTATGTTATTGGATTAAAAACTCATGATTTTCATGTTATAATGGAATGAATTAAGCCAATTGGATTCAGAGGATTGTTGAATTCTATGATTTGGGATTCAATAATAGACATATCATATTTTTTTCGAGACATTTTTCCAGCAAAAAAAAACTATGATGTGATAACCTAACTAGAAGTGGATGTTGCTGTAATTATATGTAAATAGAAAAAAATTTGTCCACCATATTTCATTGACTCAATGGAACATATTATAATACATTTTCTATATGAAGCTAAATTTGGAGGTCATGTATAGTTTCTATGGATGTACCCATTGGAGAGATGCATGCAGAAATTGAAGAAAAAAGTACGTAATAAAGCATCAGTTAAAGGCTAAATTACTAAAGCTTATTTATAAGAGGAAATTTCTTTTTTCTACTCTCATTATTTTGAATCTCAATACCCTCAAAACACAATCACATGGGATGAAACGAGGGGAATGTAAATAACAAAATGGAAAATCAATTATCAGTTTTTAATCATCCAAATCATGGATTCAGTGGAGTTCATGAACGATGGATTTCAGATGATGAACATCACAGAGCTTATACATATTTTCTGCTCCAGTGTGATGAAATGAAATCATTTGTACCTTGAGTGCTTCTATCACATATTCTATAATTTATATTATAGTATGTAAACTAATTTTATTTTTTTGATTATATGATAATCGTATCAAGAAGTAACTTCTATGAATTATAGAAGCTGGTCTTAAAGAACGCAGAAAAAAATTCTCAATGGTTTCAAAAACTAGTAACATAAATTATTGATGGTTTAATATCAATTCCATTTATTATTTATCATATTAATAATTTTTCTACAAATTTCTAGATGTCTCAACATGGTATTAAATTTGATAATAAAATGTGTATATTTAGTAACCCACAATCCAAAATGGTTAAATCTTATAATGCATATGTGGTGAATGGTTTTCGATTTTATATATGTGCATATCGGGAATCAAAAAACAATGAACAGTGGAGTTTTCTTGAGAGGGTCGCATCACAGAGAAACTAATGTCGACATTTATGGAATTTTGGAAGAAATTATTGAGCTGTGTTATCTAGTATAGAATTACATAATGATGTTAAAATGTCGGTGGTTGGATACTGAGATAGGCTTGTGTGTTAATCTGACTCATATAATCATCGATATTAAATATAAATGTCTTCTTGCAGTAAATGAACCATTTTTACTGGATCAACAAGAACATCAAAATTATTACACAACTTATTGTGATACATCAAGAGACATGAGTGATTGCTGAAGCATAATAAAAATGAAATCTCAGGAAAACTAATTTACTCAAACTGAATGTGGTTCCACTGAAGTGGAAGGAATTAAAATTTTTCAAGAGACTGCTCAAAATCCATATTTTTTACAAAGAGATATTAATATCAATGATGACACTCAAAAATTAATGATCGATGATGATGAAGATGTTAATGATGTCACAAATGAATTTGAAATGACAAGAGATGATGAAACTGAAACTCATATGGATATTGATGATGTTGGGGAGGAAGATGAAGACATTGACATGGAAAAATATGGAGATGAGGATGAAGATGGGCATTGACACAGTAAAATTATAGATATAATCATAACTAATATATATCCATATATAATAGTTATTTTTAACTATTTACTAACAACAATAATTTTGTGATTCAGATGGATCATGATTTATTTTCTGAGTTGCAGTAGGCTGATCTACCTTTGGATGAGAGGTAATGTGGACCATCTGACCATCAGCCTACTAACAGGTTCAGGGGGTACACAGAGGGGGTGCGGCCTTGCACGATTGATGATTCATGTCCCTATCCCTGATTGACATCCATGTCTTGGGTTCGATCCACGCACACATAGGTATGGTAATCTGTATATTTTAGTTAGCTTTCATTAATTTATTTATATATATACTAATTTTTTGATTATGTATTTCTTTTTCATAGATTTGTGCATGTAGCTATTGGACAGAGGAGAGCTATCTTGTGTAATTATTTTTCTCAGCCATGAATCACATGGGAAAAGTTTCCTGTAACACCCCGAGATTTTATGAAAAATATTATTTTAATTTCATTAATGTCTTATGTTGTATTCTACACCAAGATTACCTTGCCCTATATGCAACACCGTATTAGCTTGCAGTATACGCAACACTATTCTTGGATCGTGTTACACACAATTTTGATAATAGTTATTCTACGCAACAATGAGTATATATATATATATATATTAAATGTATAAATGAAATATGGATGGATTCTGTTATACGAAACAACGAAGGATTCTTTCACAACACGCAACCCTGACTTGGCTTGCATTACACGCAATCACAACCTTCCTCGATAGCGTGTGTTGTACGCAATACCGGGTTTTAATAAACAATGTTATATTATTATAATATTGTCATGAACTAGCCGTTATGAATAGTATTAACTAAATTTTGAATTTTATAACATTATTATTCATCTTACACATTTCTAGAACATAGTATAAGAACAAAATAAATTTTTCGGGTAAAATAAGTATTTTTCAAAAAATGCAGTTTTACCGCCTTTTGATGGCGCACCCACTTTAAATCTGGTTTTTGACATGTTTATATGTTCAATTTGACAAAATAATATTCTTCTTTTGAATCAGGATGTAAAAATTTATATTAGATAAAGTTTTGATATTTTTCCGACAACTTTCATATTTTAATGAATAGTAAAAACACGCTATATTTTAATTAAAAACAACTTTTTTCATCATAATATATTATGTGGTTAAATAATAATATTGAATGGTTTTAAAGTATATTTATAATATATTTTTACCATTTAATATAATTTTCGTCATTGGACACAATTTTACAATTAAACCGAACATAAACAAGTGTCAATCTTTTGATAGTTATTATTTCTTAAAAACACGCTATTTGTTTTAACAGCGGGATTTAATTATAAAATTAATTAATTCAACTTCTATGTTATGAATTTGGTAAAATAGACTTCAGTTTTGAATTCGGAATATGAAATATAGCTTAGGATGAAATTTTGGTATTTTTCTGAAAACTTTCAATTTTTGATGAATAGTGAAACCACTAAGTGGTAGGTTAAAAACTGAATTTTTCATAAAACATAATTTTACCGCTTCTGTGAATGGAATTTCAAAAATCCGAGAGACACGGTTGATGTCAGTAAGTAAAATGTGGTTCAATGAGATGAAAATAATTTTTGGTGAATAGTAACTTTTTACTTTTTTTTACCACGGTTAATAGTAAATAGGGTAACTAAGGGTAAATATGATATTAATATTACCCTAACACATGTCCTAATTCTATTGGATAGGTGTAATTCGACCAAAAACAACCTTAGGTGTAAAATATTATCATTTAGGCCCACTTGGATTAGATTAGGACATTTATTATTATTTAATTCAAAGAAGAGTTAAAAGAGTTAAAATCAAAGTTTATTTACTAAAACATTTTTAATATAGGGTTATACATAAGATAAATTCGATTGTAAATATTCATTAGAAAGCTAAAACGATTTCCTACATAATTATATTTTATTTATAATTTTTAGACTTTAAATAAATTAATTTATTTATGACACAACGATGATGCAGTAATTACCCTTTTAAGGAAATATTAACATAATTGATGTTATAAATACTCAAATGAATGTAATTTGATACTTTTTATGAATTCCACTAATTTTATAGGTTACTAGAATATATTAGTGTTGATTTAATCAACTTGGTTCGGACATATAATTCTGTTATGACTTTCACAAAAATCATATATCAAATAGTGTCAAAATTGACACAAAATAGTTTTTAAATCAAATATTATATTATTAATTGTTATTTTATTCCTAAAAATCTAAGGTTCGGCCAAATGACTTATATAAGGATATATATATTATTAATAAACAATTTGGGGTTCGTTTGGCATGTTATAGTAAGTGTATTAACCATATAGCGAAAGAAAACAAAAAGACACGGTAAAAGTTAAATTATTTAACTTAGAGTTAAATCTAATTGATAAGGTTAAAATAATATCCTAAACTTGTCTAAATTCTATTGGTTGATAGGGTTTAGACCCATCCCCACATTATCTTCGAAATAAGACTCTTTGGAACCATTATAAACCGATTTTGACTTTAATATAAAATAATATTTTGAGATATTCCTAAGGTGCCCCTCTCCTCCCCTATAAAAGGACACCTCCTCCCCCTCCTCCTCACACCAATTTGAGCACTCAAGCTCGGCCAACCCCTGCCAAAATCTCTTCTCCACTTCCCTAGAAATATCCTAGAGGTTCTGGTCTTCCTCAAAGACCAATTTTAGTGCCCTAAGAGGAGGTCTCAAAGAGGCGCTTCAAAGAAGAGGTAATTACCGTTACCAATTCTTTCATCTTTATTTCTTCTTCCACTTCTTCTTCTTAGGTTGTTTCATTATGAAGTAATAACATCAGTATCACTCATATACTGATATGTTATTATAAGTATGAAACAACCCTATTTCACCATCTATCCATCCTACGGAAAAATAAATCACCGCGTGTGCGTACGTACGGAATATCGTCTCCACGCCGTGGTGTAATCTATTTTCCACCACCACCTTACATGGATGGGTATAATGGTGTAAAGAATAACTATAAATAGTTATTACAACATCATATTGATTCTGATATATTGTATAATCCACTCCAATTCAATTCAATATTTATAGAAATGATATCATCGCTCGTGCGTACGTACGGACTACCGTCTCCACGACGCGATGAGATTCATTCTCCATGTTAACCATTTAAGAATGATTATAATGTATACATAAGAAATAATAATGAAATATATGACATTATAAAGCTACTGGATTTATGTATATATATACATATGTATGTCATCTACTTACATCCATTTCAAAACAATAAGGAAAGAAAAACAGCGTTCATGCGTACGTACGGACTACCGTCTCCATGAACGGTGTTTTTCATTTTATTTATCTATCTATTATATATATATATATACTGAATATATATGATATATAAATCATATTTTATATTCTGGAAGTAAGTAAATCATGATATAAGTAATAATGATGTCAAGAACAACAAGTCAAAACACCTACGATAAATGAAACGATTTTACCCAAAACGCTTCTTTAACATGGAGTTTACAAAAGAATGGGTAATATAATGTCATAAGTGAACCATATATGATATCATAAAAATGAATATGATTCTTTAATAAGTCAATAACATGATTTAAATCATTATACAGGAGGTTCGGACACTTACAAAGCAAGTCGGACCTAAGGTAAGGGAAATATCACAATCTCATTTTTATCCAAGATTGTTTATTCGTAAGTATTTACTGGGGTGTATTTTATCATCCACATCCATGTTTCATCAATATATTATTTCCATCCACCTAAAATTGTTTAAATCCATTTTTACCCTTTGGTGAGTTTTTAGTAATATGTATGAAAGGAATCTTTTGTCGTTTTTCGTACGAGGTACTTTTTGACTTTTTCGACGAAAGTACGAAGAATGTTTTTTTTTACTTAAACGGCACGAACGGATTTTTACAGTTTTATAAAGCCTTATTTTCATGAAGCTTCCTCAAAAAGATTTCATGACTATTTTTAATAAAATATCTTTCTTTTAAAATTTCATGATGTTTTGTGAAAAGAAATTGATTTTGAAGAAGAAAGGATGTTTTCCTCAAGAATGGAGTTCAAGTGTTTTATCAAAATTATTTTCCATATAAGATAATAAAGGGTTCTGTTTTTATCCCTATTATTACATTGATTTGATCATGTTGTGATTGGATTATTTTTATGAATTCCATTATCTTATATGAATTGATTTATGATGTCATGATGTTTCAAGAATCCCATTTTTGTTACATGTGTTATGCGATGATGTATGATTTATGATTATGTGGCACACATAAGAAAGGATTCATTATGAGATGGGTGGGACCTATATCTCCCTCCAATGCATTGGGTAAAGACTTTATATCTCATGAGATAGACATGGCTGGAATGGTAGGTTATACCGGTTCAGTGAAACAGGACTGAAATGAGGGTTACTCAATTCAGAAAGGGACTTTGTCCACTAAGATAGTCTTGGCAATGAGTCTTGACTAACAAGAAATGATTCTCTATGACTATGTGTGAATGCCACAAAGTTTCATGTTTTAAGTTATGATTATTGTGATTACATTTCACTACCATGATTTATCCCATGTTATGAAATTATGCTCTCTTTTGCAGGTTATGATTTCCAAAATGTTGTGTTCTTATGAATATGATGTGATTGATATTTCTTTTGTTTACCCTTACTGAGCATTTGAGCTCACCCTTTTATGTTTTCTTTTCCCCAGGATATAAAGAAAGGTTTTAGTTAAAAAAAAGAAGATCTTTATGGGAGATGTTGAAGATCTTTCCCCACGATTAGAAGATTTTATTCCGAGTTTCCAAAGACACTAAACTATTACGATCCTTGTGTGTGTGTTTTTGTTATGTACTAAGTATTCCGCAAAAGTAATGTAATGTTCATGTACGTCAGGATACGGGTCTCTACAGTTGGTATCAGAGGAAAGGTTTAGTCAACCTTTGGAAACTAGGATGCGAGAACTTTAGTGAAATCCCTAGAGATATTTATAAGGTTTGTCTAGGGATGTCCCTAAGGATAAGTATACATATAGGATACAGTCCTATTACTATGGTAACGATCTTAGAATTGAACCTAAGAAGTTAGATATCGAGGATAATCCCCCTTTATTATGTTGTTTTCCCTAGCATGATTTTTGCCTTTCACACAATTCTTTTGGGGTTTTAGACGATGGCTGGTACCCGAAGGAACCGTGTTAATGCGGAATGTGATGGGCAATGCAATGATTGTACCCCTGAGCAACCAAACGATATAGGAACTGGAATGCAAAATCTTGTAGCCATGCTCACACAACTTTCTCAAGCTATGAATCATCCAGGACTTCCAAACGAGCAAAGGAAGGAGCAACATTCTGTTGAATCCTTCATGAGGCAGCGTCCACCTTCTTTCAGTGGGTCTACTGATCCATTAGTTGCTGAACAATGGATTAGTACTACTGAAAAGATATTTTATGTTCTTCAATGTTCTGAACATGATAAAGTCATCCTAGCAGTGTATCGTTTGGAAGGAGATGCTGATCAATGGTGGAATCTTATTAAGAATACAAGGCAAAGGGATGAAATTGAGTCTATGGAATGGGACGAGTTCAAGAACTTATTTTTCAATAAGTACTTCCCTCGTATTCTTCGAACAAAGATGGAGAAAGAGTTTCTTGAACTGAAGCAAAGGGATGATGAATCTGTTGGTACCTATGAAGCAAATTTTACAAGACTTACAAGGTATGCTTCTGGAATTATCATCCAACCTGAAAGTAATGTTGATCGATTTTTCAGTGGCTTAAAACCAAGTCTTCGAAGGGCATTAGCTATAAGAGACTTCAGTAGCTATGAAGAAATTGTGCGTTGTGCTATCAAGGTAGAAATGGAAGTTGGTGTTACATATCCATCTCATGGTTTTGACAAGAAACGAAAGATGGAGTTCAAGGAGAAATCTCAGAATAATGGTGAAAAGAAGATGAATGTTTCCTTATGCACAAAGTGTGGAAAGAAGCATGGTGGAGATTGTCTTAAAGGGACTAGAAAATGTTTTATGTGTGGAAAAGAAGTTCATCGAGCAGCTGAGTGTCGAAGTAATGGAAAAAGGGTTTCTAATGATGTGAATAAAGCAAACACTGCAGAGAACGCACCGCCAACACTTCAATGCTTCAAGTGCAAGGAAATGGGGCATTATGCTAATAATTGCCCTAATCCAAGGGTTAGTGATGATCAACATGAGCAACCACTGAAGGGAAAGGACAAAGGGAAATCACATGCGATCACTATTGGCAATGTTGAATATGACAACGATGTGGTGGAATGATTAAGTGTTTATGTAATGGGATTCCAAAATAATGTTGTATCATTGAGTATTGCAATATTTATTGATGTGGTATTCAAAGTGATTGAGATATTTTTTGGAAATAAGATGATATGCGCATAATGAAGACGAGAAAATGAAATGTTTAATAGTATTCATGAGCTCATGATTGATATAAGGACTAAGTGATATCATGGTTTGAGTATATAGAATTTTGAGGATTTTGGTATATGGAAAGTGTTAACTTTTAACTGCACTCACTAAGGTATTCAAGAGAATACACGATTAAGGACTTTGAATGTTTGGAATGTGACCAACAAGACATATCTTATGTGGGGATCAATGACAATATTAAATCTCTGGTAATCGTTGTCACTATATTATGAGAGTGGACTGCAGTATTATGTATAAGCCTAAAGATTAGACTGGATTATGTTGGACATAAGTTAGTATTGTTTAAGGATAGAATATTTTCGATATTATTGATGGGATGTTATAGTGACGTAGTTTTAGAAAAAGGACAACCTGCAGGATGGGCGACAGCCCATCGCTTCGGACAAGGCTGTAGGAATCGAACCCACAACCAAAGTGTGACTGGCCTTTATCGCCTACCACTGGCCTACAGGAAGTCCCCGTTTAGTAGAAACTAGTTTTATTTTATTAAGCGGTATGATATATGAAGTATAAGTTCATTTTTGGAACCATATACAATTAATCTCACTATAAGATGGACTTATAACTTTTGGTAACCCTTTGTTTGAAATAGATGGAATGACCCATCCTTCTATCACATGATCTACTAATGCTTCACGAATAACAAATTCAACTTCATTTCTTTATGATATGAAGTGGAAATTGTTCAATTCATGAACAACAGTGAGATTGTAACAAAATCATGTAAGTATTTCTTTTAATTCATCAACTTTAGGGAAATGATCTTGAAAACCAAAAATGTTGTCCTAGTGATCTTATATCTGATGAATCAGATGGTACCCTAGATCATCACAAATTTATGGCTTTGTGATTGTTGGCTTTTTCATAGCCATGTCCTCTACCACTATCCATCAGAACATGATGGTTAGATTTCTCTTCCATATCCATATTTTCACCTATGTGGAAACCTAGTGATTAGTTTATTTGGGTAATCGTTAAGTTTCATACTATTGTTTTTAAAGATAAGTTTTGGTATTCCTTTTTACGATGTGGGTTTCTGTCAAAGAAACTTTAAAATAGTAAACCATTTATAACCCCGACGAATTTCGAGGGCGAAATTCATTTTAAGGGGGGTAGAATGTAACACCCCAAGATTTTATGAAAAATATTATTTTAATTTCATTAATGTCTTATGTTGTATTCTACACCAAGATTACCTTGCGCTATATGCAACACCGTATTAGCTTGCAGTATACGCAACACTATTCTTGGATCGTGTTACACACAATTTTGATAATAGTTATTCTACGCAACAATGAGTATATATATATATATATATATTAAATGTATAAATGAAATATGGATGGATTCTGTTATACGAAACAACGAAGGATTCTTTCACAACACGCAACCCTGACTTGGCTTGCATTACACGCAATCACGACCTTCCTCGATAGCGTGTGTTGTACGCAATACCGGGTTTTAATAAACAATGTTATATTATTATAATATTGTCATGAACTAGCCGTTATGAATAGTATTAACTAAATTTTGAATTTTATAACATTATTATTCATCTTACACATTTCTAGAACATAGTATAGGAACAAAATAAATTTTTCGGGTAAAATAAGTATTTTTCAAAAAATGCAGTTTTACCGCCTTTTGATGGCGCACCCACTTTAAATCTGGTTTTTGACATGTTTATATGTTCAATTTGACAAAATAATATTCTTCTTTTGAATCAGGATGTAAAAATTTACATTAGATAAAGTTTTGATATTTTTCCGACAACTTTCATATTTTAATGAATAGTAAAAACACGCTATATTTTAATTAAAAACAACTTTTTTCATCATAATATATTATGTGGTTAAATTATAATATTGAATGGTTTTAAATTATATTTAGAATATATTTTTACCATTTAATATGATGTTGGTCATTGGACACAATTTTACAATTAAACCGAACATAAACAAGTGTCAATCTTTTGATAGTTATTATTTCTTAAAAACACGCTATTTGTTTTAACAGCGGGATTTAATTATAAAATTAATTAATTCAACTTCTATGTTATGAATTTGGTAAAATAGACTTCAGTTTTGAATTCGGAATATGAAATATAGCTTAGGATGAAATTTTGGTATTTTTCTGAAAACTTTCAATTTTTGATGAATAGTGAAACCACTAAGTGGTAGGTTAAAAACTGAATTTTTCATAAAACATAATTTTACCGCTTCTGTGAATGGAATTTCAAAAATCCGAGAGACACGGTTGATGTCAGTAAGTAAAATGTGGTTCAATGAGATGAAAATAATTTTTGGTGAATAGTAACTTTTTACTTTTTTTTACCACGGTTAATAGTAAATAGGGTAACTAAGGGTAAATATGATATTACTATTACCCTAACACATGTCCTAATTCTATTGGATAGGTGTAATTCGACCAAAAACAACCTTAGGTGTAAAATATTATCATTTAGGCCCACTTGGATTAGATTAGGACATTTATTATTATTTAATTCAAAGAAGAGTTAAAAGAGTTAAAATCAAAGTTTATTTACTAATACATTTTTAATATAGGGTTATACATAAGATAAATTCGATTGTAAATATTCATTAGAAAGCTAAAAAGATTTCCGACATAATGATATTTTATTTATAATTTTTAGACTTTATATAAATTAATTTATTTATGACACAACGATGATGCAGTAATTACCCTTTTAACGAAATATTAACATAATTGATGTTATAAATACTCAAATGAATGTAATTTGATACTTTTTATGAATTCCACTAATTTTCTAGGTTACTAGAATATATTATTGTTGATTTAATCAACTTTGTTCGAACATATAATTATGTTATGACTTTCACAAAAATCATATATCAAATAGTGTCAAAATTGACACAAAATAGTTTTTAAATAAAATATTATATTATTAATTGTTATGTTATTCCTAAAAATCTAAGGTTCGGCCAAATGACTTATATAAGGATATATATATTATTAATAAACAATTTGGGGTTCGTTTGGCATGTTATAGTAAGTGTATTAACCATATAGTGAAAGAAAACAAAAAGACACGGTAAAAGTTAAATTATTTAACTTAGAGTTAAATCTAATTGATAAGGTTATAATAATATCCTAAACTTGTCTAAATTCTATTGGTTGATAGGATTTAGACCCATACCCACTTTAGCTTCGAAATAAGACCCTTTGGAACCATTATAAACCGATTTTGACTTTAATATAAAATAATATTTTGAGATATTCCTAAGGTGCCCCTCTCCTCCCCTATAAAAGGACACCTCCTCCCCCTCCTCCTCACACCAATTTGAGCACTCAAGCTCGGCCAACCCCTGCCAAAATATCTTCTCCACTTCCCTAGAAATATCCTAGAGGTTCTGGTCTTCCTCAAAGACCAATTTTAGTTCCCTAAGAGGAGGTCTCAAAGAGGCGCTTCAAAGAAGAGGTAATTACCGTTACCAATTCTTTCATCTTTATTTCTTCTTCCACTTCTTCTTCTTAGGTTGTTTCATTATGAAGTAATAACATCAGTATCACTCATATACTGATATGTTATTATAAGTATGAAACAACCCTATTTCACCATCTATCCATCCTACGGGAAAATAAATCACCGCGCGTGCGTACGTACGGAATACCGTCTCCACGCCGTGGTGTAATCTATTTTCCACCACCACCTTACATGGATGGGTATAATGGTGTAAAGAATAACTATAAATAGTTATTACAACATCATATTGATTCTGATATATTGTATAATCCACTCCAATTCAATTCAATATTTATAGAAATGATATCATCGCTCGTGCGTACGTACGGACTACCGTCTCCACGACGCGATGAGATTCATTCTCCATGTTAACCATTTAAGAATGATTATAATGTATACATAAGAAATAATAATGAAATATATGACATTATAAAGCTAATGGATTTATGTATATATATACATATGTATGTCATCTACTTATATCCATTTCAAAACAATAAGGAAAGAAAAACAGCGTTCATGCGTACGTACGGACTACCGTCTCCATGAACGGTGTTTTTCATTTTATTTATCTATCTATTATATATATATATATACTGAATATATATGATATATAAATCATATTTTATATTCTGGAAGTAAGTAAATCATGATATAAGTAATAATGATGTCAAGAACAACAAGTCAAAACACCTACGATAAATGAAACGATTTTACCCAAAACGCTTCTTTAACATGGAGTTTACAAAAGAACGGGTAATATAATGTCATAAGTGAACCATATATGATATCATAACAATGAATATGATTCTTTAATAAGTCAATAACATGATTTAAATCATTATACAGGAGGTTCGGACACTTACAAAGCAAGTCGGACCTAAGGTAAGGGAAATATCACAATCTCATTTTTATCCAAGATTGTTTATTCGTAAGTATTTACTGGGGTGTATTTTATCATCCACATCCATGTTTCATAAATATATTATTTCCATCCACCTAAAATTGTTTAAATCCATTTTTACCCTTTGGTGAGTTTTTAGTAATATGTATGAAAGGAATCTTTTGTCGTTTTTCGTACGAGGTACTTTTTGACTTTTTCGACGAAAGTACGAAGAATGTTTTTTTTACTTAAACGGCACGAACGGATTTTTACAGTTTTATAAAGCCTTATTTTCATGAAGCTTCCTCCAAAAGATTTCATGACTATTTTTAATAAAATATCTTTCTTTTAAAATTTCATGATGTTTTGTGAAAAGAAATTGATTTTGAAGAAGAAAGGATATTTTCCTCAAGAATGGAGTTCAAGTGTTTTATCAAAATTATTTTCCATATAAGATAATAAAGGGTTCTGTTTTTATCCCTATTATTACATTGATTTGATCATGTTGTGATTGAATTATTTTTATGAATTCCATTATCTTATATGAATTGATTTATGATGTCATGATGTTTCAAGAATCCCATTTTTGTTACATGTGTTATGTGATGATGTATGATTTATGATTATGTGGCACACATAAGAAAGGATTCATTATGAGATGGGTGGGACCTATATCTCCTTCCAATGCATTGGGTAAAGACTTTATATCTCATGAGATAGACATGGCTGGAATGGTAGGTTATACCGGTTCAGTGAAACAGGACTGAAATGAGGGTTACTCAATTCAGAAAGGGACTTTGTCCACTAAGATAGTCTTGGCAATGAGTCTTGACTAACAAGAAATGATTCTCTATGACTATGTGTGAATGCCACAAAGTTTCATGTTTTAAGTTATGATTATTGTGATTACATTTCACTACCATGATTTATCCCATGTTATGAAATTATGCTCTCTTTTGCAGGTTATGATTTCTAAAATGTTATGTTCTTATGAATACGATGTGATTGATATTTCTTTTGTTTACCCTTACTGAGCATTTGAGCTCACCCTTTTATGTTTTCTTTTCCCCAGGATATAAAGAAAGGTTTTAGTTAAAAAAAAGAAGATCTTTATGGGAGATGTTGAAGATCTTTCCCCACGATTAGAAGATTTTATTCCGAGTTTCCAAAGACACTAAACTATTACGATCCTTGTGTGTGTGTTTTTGTTATGTACTAAGTATTCCGCAAAAGTAATGTAATGTTCATGTACGTCAGGATACGGGTCTCTACATTTCCCATTGATGTGCGGCGCGACATGTTTGATCATTGGCTGGTACATAAATAAACAATATTTATTTTGAAATTTATTTTATTAATAACATAATATTGTAAAGTATTTGTATATTTTATGGTATCTCGTTGATGATTGCATGGGTGACGTTATCCACACGCCATTACAGATGTCTATGTGTGACCGTTTCCATCATTTTTTGCAAAATATGAGAAGAACATCCATTAAGAAAGCAGGAGTGATAGAATTTGATGATTTGTGTAGATACCACCGACCATAGTATATTTCATCTAACGTTTTGGATGGATTATGATTACACTGGTTGGGTGGTAGATTTCAGAGGAGATCTTTAGTGGGATGGCATAATCATGAGAGATAGGAGGTGACGCATCGAGCTGGTAGTCGTATATTGAGTATGCATAGAGAGCATTTGGTAAGTATATTTTCTAAATATTATATATAACATTAAATGTAAATAGTTTATTTTATATTTTTGTAGGCAGTCAAGCATCCCGATATTACAGAGTTCGACATTTATCAGAGGATGTACAGTGATCCATCCACTAGAGCGATTAGAGGTGATCGCCAGTATTGGATTGTGGTTAGTATTATTTTTTCAGTTTGAAAATTAACTACATATAATATTTTCAACATTTTAATTTCAATTTTGAATTGAAAGAGTCATATGAGGCTATGACCTTTCAGACACATAATGAGATTCAGGGCGAGATGACTGAGCAAACCAGTGTCCACCATTTTGATGAGGCGGCATGGATGCAGGCGACGCATTATGGCTTTGAGAAGGGACAAGTAGTTGGTATTGGCTCTCATTTGACTCCGGGTACATACTATGGTACTACTACAATGTCAGCGTATAGCTCGAGAGGAGCTCGTGGAGAGGCATCATCTTCTGCCTCATAGTATCAGGAACAGTTGAGAACTCAGTCTGAGCTTATAGAGAGTTTGCAAAAGCAGCATGAAGAGATGTGTCGGGGACAACAGCAGTAGTTCAGCAACAACATGAGGAGGAGATGCGTTGATGGCAGTAGCATCATCACGAGCAGATGGAATACCTGTGTCGTTTGACTCGTAGTTTAGGGATGGAGTTTCCTCTACCATCTCCTACAGCTCCTCCACCTCCTACAGAAGACGACCCCCTAGTGATTTTTTTTTATGTTAAAACATTTGAATTTATGATTTATTATACTATAAACTATTTACAGTTTCTGTATTTCATATTGGTACAAATATTGCATAATTTATATTTTTTTATTTTTAATAATTTATTATTTGTTATTAGTATTATATTTTTTAATATTTGTTTATTTTTCTAATAATAATAAGATTTTAGGATTTTTATATTTTAATTGTCTATAAATTTTAAGAATTGTAATAATTTTTTATTTTTTTATTTTTTTAATAAAATTAATATAAATTTTTTATTAATGATAATTTTATTAAATATATTTTTTATTAAAATATTTTTAAATTTTTGTTTATTTTACTAATAATAATGTTTTTATTATTTCCATAAAATCAATATAATTTTAATATAATTTTTTCATTAATCATCATTTTACTAAATATTTTTGTTATGTTTAGCATTTGTGACAGGGCTTTTTTGCGATGAGCTCGTGTTGTAAATAACATAAATATAATTTTTTATTAATAGTATTTGAAATGGGCCCATCGCAAAAGGTTATTATATATATAATGTTTATAATCGAAGGATTATTTTCCATGGGGAAGTTCCCCATCGCAAATAGTATTTGTGACAGTCCATTGCAAAAGGTTTTTTATATATATAATGTATATAATCATTAAATTATTTGCGATGTCGTTTTCTACAACAGGCTATTTGCAATGGGGCCCAGTCACTAAAGCCTATTTGTGACCGGATCCCATCCTAAATACCTCTAATTACAGTAGTGTAAATTGATATGTATTAAGACCTTAATAATATTAATATATCTATTGTATATAATAAGGAATATATTTTCCTTTTTATTGTTACATTATAAATTATTTTGATTTTTATTCCATTAAACAAAAATTGTGTTTTCTATTGATATTCAAATTCAATTAAGGGATTCATTTTCATGAGTTAATGTATTTTTAAAAAAATATGATTTTAATAAAATACCATTATTAAATAAAATGTATTAATTAAAAAAAAATTATAATTTTTATGAAGTGAAATGTTCTTTGTATAAGTTTTCAAAAATTGTTGTTAAAAAAAACCTAACATTTTTTGAATAATTGTCAATTACTATTTTAAAGCTTAAAATTAAGGTATTTAGAAAATAATTTATATAAAATGAATATTATTTTTGTATTTAAATTGTCGATATTATCCAATAGTGAATTTTTTAAAATTTTATGAGATAATCAAATTTTTGGGAAAAAATTAAATATCATATAAATATGCAGTGTGTTTTATGAAATCATAATGACCCAAAAATGATGAAATAAATACTATGATGGGTATACTTAAAAAAATCTATGTCTTCGACTTAAAATAATTTAATTTTAGGTTTACTTGATTTATTTTATTAGTCCTTTTTCAATCCCAACAAACATTTAATATATTTTAGAGATTTAAAATAATTTATTTAAAAGTGTGACTCACCTCCTTATAATCAAGACCATTATTCTAATTTGTTTGGCCCTTTTTATAATAAAATAATAAAAATCTCTCCACTTTGGAAAAAACCATAGGAAGAAACATTAACATCTCAGGTGTTTATAGAATAATACATTTTCATATCTATTAATATTTATAAATAATATATTAATTTTATGTCTAATATGATACTATCATCGATAGAATACTCAACACACAACAATGGATTTCTCTAAAATAATATTTTTCAACCAAGACTAAGTTAAAATAAAAAAAATAATTCATTTTTAATATTATTATTTTAAATGGTAGTTAATTATAAATTTTTTTATTGGTTGGAATGCATAGAACTAACTATAATAATATTACAGATGTTTTTAAATGTTTTTATATTTATCCAATAAAGTTTGGAGGCTGAAAGTTAGAATGAATCTAATTTTCTGAATAAAATACTCGGATACATTTAAAAGGTTATTTTGTCACCTTTTAATGGTGAACAATTTTTAAATATAGTTTTTTTTCTATTATATGTTCTATTTGAAAAAGTAAAAATCTTATTTAGAAACTAAAAATCAAAATTTTAATTGGTTTAAATTATAATATTTTTTCTAATGAAATACTTATTTTAATGATCACTGAAAATACTACATTTTTATTTCAAAACTACCTTTTCATTTAATTTAATTATATTGATATATTATCATTTGAATTTTTTTTAAAGTATATTTAGATAATTATTTTTATAATCTAATAAAATTTTGGTAATTGGATTCAATTTCAAATTTAAATTGGAAATAAACACATGTTAATCATTAGATAGATTTTACTTCTATAAAACTACCCTTATAGTTTTAACAATGCTGATTAATTTTAAATTAATTAATGAAACTTACAAGTTTTGAATTTAAAAAAATGGATTCCATATTTGAATCATAATTTTCAAATTATTTAAATTTTTACCTTTTATTGTTTGGACATTACGAATAGTAACTTTAGAAATTATTTTTATTTACCATGTTTAGAGGGTAAATTATGTAAATAAGGGAAAAAATAATATTATAATAATACAAAAATACTCTAAAATGTGTCTTAATCATATTTTATGAGTCATTGGAAACCAAAAAATCCTTAGGCTAATCTTTTTTCATTTGAAAGCCACTGGGGTGTGACAACGACATGTTATAATGATTAATTTAATATAATTAGAAATATAACATAAACATGTATCTTTTTATTAAAATATTTTTAATATTGGGTTATATAAATTATATATTTGACTATAAAGTTTAATTACAATGTAAAAAATTATTCTTACATTGTGGTATTTTATTTATAAATTTTAGACATTAAATAATTAAATTTATTGATGACACAATGATGATGTAGTAATTACCTTATTAATGAAAGAAAAAAATGATATTATATATATTAAGATATATGTAATTTGAAACATTTTATTCTATTCACTAATTTTATGGATTATTATGTAATTTTATTGATGATTCAATGTAGTTTTTTGGGATGAATATAGTTTTTATGAGTTTAACATAAATTATTTACTAAAAAATACAAAATTAAAATTAATGATTTTTTAGATAAGATAATATTTTATTAAATATTATAATAGTCCTAAAAATAAAATATTATGGAAATTGATTTATATAAAATGTATAAAATTTCATTAATTTTCCACTTTCAGTTCTCTTGTAATTTTATAGTTAATATATTTACCATATAGTTTGAAAATACAAGAACACATGTTAAGAGTTAATTTGTTTAACTAAGAGTTAAAGCCAAAAGATAAGGTTAAATTTGTGACCTAAACTTCTCTAAAACCAATTTTATGAGATTATTTATACCCATACTAATATTATCATAAAATATTTCACATTGTTGATATTATAGTTTGAAAGTAAATTTATAATAAAATAATACTTCAAGACTTTTCTAATGTGCCCCTCATCCAACCTATAAAAGGCTACCACCTCTTCCCACATAATCAGACCCTTGAAGCCCATTGGATCCTAAAAATTCTACTATAATGAAATCAAAACATAACTAAATTCCTTCTAAAATCCTTACCTTGGGCAGATGGCAACTCAAGAATGTTTTTTGGCTCAAATAAAAAGGAGTTACCTAATTTAGAGGTAGTGCCTTCTCTCAAGATCCTTTCATTTATTTTTTACTTCTTCAACCCCCTAACCTATTATTATTCTATTTTTTATAATAGAAACATTATCCTCAATATACTAAGATGTTTTTTTTTGATAATTGTAATGCCTACACTTACACACACTTCAATCTAATGGATATAGAACACATTGTTTCTGTGTACTGGGAACGAATGCTTCACAAATTGATGATTATTCAATTTTCTCCAACCACTACTCATGGTGGACATTATTATGGAACTATAATTATATATGATATAAATTATTTTTATATTTTCTCTATTATTCTTAAATTTTTATTATAACTTACCTTTATTCATTACATAATGTGTAAATATGATAATTTCATTTGAGGAAGTGTGGACCGCTGCCCCTAAAAGTGACATGACTCATTCATTCCTTGCATGGATCATATAAATGATGGACTTAATGAACTTATATAAAATATATAACACAGATATTATACAGTAATTACGATATACCTATATATCATTTAGTTTTTATTCCATTAATATTAAAATAAATTGATGTTGCATTCATGCGTACGTACGACCTACCATCTCCAGGAATGGTGCATTTTGTTTTTTAACTCCAAGTTTTATAGATATTATATATACATATATAAACGATATATATGGTATTTAAATAATTTATACTATTATGGAGATCTAATTTCGACCACATGGACAATTTACATCAAAACAAGTTTAACAAGTTCATTTTCGACTCAAGTATCGAATATCAACAAAACATTAGATATGAACATAAAGAATTATGTAATTTTCATAAAATGGTAATAATTGATATAAAATGAATAATAAAATTTAAAAAGGTTCTAAAGAAATTAGGAATTTTCCTATGTTTATTATTTAGGAATAAAACAATTGTACGTGATGAGTCAGAATCAAGGTACGGGACTTCCTCCTAATCTCCTTTCATTGAGAAATATTTTAGTTGATACACAAACATCATTATATGGTTTATAATAAACCCCTTTAAATTTTTATTTCATTAAAAATAAATCTTTTTCTATTAAGTGTTTTACTAAATTAAAAAATATTTTTTATAATGTATGTGGCGACAATGACCTCTCTTTCGCCAAAACCGTTATTTGATATTTTTCTTCCTATATAAGATTTCATGTATTTGTTAAGAAGAAAAGAAATAAATTATTCACTTTTTTGGTATTTTTGTATTGAAAATTATTTTGAATGTGGATTGACTATTTTAATATCTTTAAATTATTTCTTTTGATTTCAAATGAAATTTTATGACTGAAATGTTGATAAATGAAATCATTTATATTTTATGATTATATAATGGTACTTGGACATTTCACAGGTGGTTTTGTGATGAACCAAATATGGGTGGTTATGTGATAAACCAATGATTATTGGTTCCATGATAAACCAAGGATGGATTGTAACATTATAACCTCAAATGCATTTGTTTCCTCTGGAATTGGGGATGACCTCATTGATTGAAGGTTCAAACATTCAAATCAGTTTCTAACGGGTTTGTTTATAGAACTGGAAACATCCATTGATTCCATATCCATTTGGACCTACATTCCAAAGGTGGGTGCTCATTAGTTGATGACTAATGAGGCTTATGAATTTGCATTGGTCGAGAGGATGGGAGGCTAGACTCATCACACTTTTTTGAGGGGAATTATTGTCTACTCTGAAACTATATTTATAGATTTAAGTTATGTTCGTGAATCCTTATTACATTACCAGGTATAAAATATGCTTTCCTTTAAATATTACAATCAATGATTGATATGTAGGAAATTTATAGAATCTTTTATATGTATTCAAGGTTATTCATCGATATAGAATCATCTATATTTGTTAGAGATTCTTAGTCAATGGTACCCTTAGATACATAAAAATATCTTACTCATTATGATAACCATACAGGTTTTAAAGCCACTCAGTGGGGCACTTGGAGTTTATTTTCATTCAGAAGGACATGGATTATTTTAGAGTTGGGATCGTACCCGCTGATGGGCTACCTATTTATCCTTTTTTTAGAAAAGTAATCAGAACCCACGTAGTTTGAGTAAGGGAGTATTTTTTTATGCATGATTGATGGATCAAAGAAATATTTTATGATTACTTTTACACTCTGAGCTCATGTTAGTCATGCTCGATGTGATAAACAAGAGGAATTGGTGAAACCAGCCAATTTTGCCACAAAAGATGCAATGATATGGGGCTTATGTATGTATGACTGCCCAAATAGATAAGGATTAAGATTTACTTCAAGGAAGAAATCCATGAACAGGGTCTATAAAGTTATATGTGTTTCATCGCTATTTTGATACTCTAATCTTGGGGATTACTCTTAAGGAAAATTCCCAAGTTAGGAGGGGATTTATGATTGGGTTTTACTTCTGAAAAGGAAGCCCAGATCAAAAGAAATTATGACTGGTTAGGAGAAAATAAGATTGGGGCTTATTCCTCAGGAGGAGTCCCAAGTTAAAAGGGATTTGAAAATTAAGGGAATCGGGGCATACGCCTAAAGAGGATGCCCATATTTGAGACTGGGGCTTTTTCCTGAAAAGGAAACCCAGGTTAAAGGAATTATGGTTTGGGGCTTACTCTTAAGGAGGATGCCCAAATTTAGGGAATTATGACTGGGGATTATACCTGAAAATGAGGCCTAGTTTAGGGGACTTGGGGAATACTCTTGAAAGGGAGGCCCATATTAAAGAGGACTTGGGGATTACTCCTAAGGAGGATGCCCAAATTAAATGAGGATTTGTGGATTACTCCTAAGGAGGATTCCCAAATTAATGAGGATTTGGACTGGGGTTTACTCCTAAAAAGGATGCCTGTAACAACCTAATATTTTATGATAAGTATTATTTTTAATTTATTTTATGTCATGTGTTTTATGATACAACAAGATTATCATGTTCTATACACAACACGATATTAGCTTGCAGTATACGCAACACTATTCTTAGATTGTGTTACACACAATTTCAAGTTCGTTTGATAGTAGTCATTCTACTCAACATTGAGTATATATATATATATTCTATGTATAGATGAAAAATGGTTGGATTATGTGATAACGAAACAACAAAGGAATCTTGCACAACATGCAACCTTATATTGTCTTGCATTACATGCAATCACGACCTTCCTCGATAGTGTGTGTTGTACGCAATACTGAGTTTCACTAAACAACGATTTGCATTTAAAATATTAATAAATCTAGATTTTATGAATAGTAATAACCACTTTTTAAAATTTTGTAAATTTCAGCTTTCAAAATGGACTTTATTTTTGGATTTGGAATATCAAAATTAGCCTAGGGTGAAATTTTGGTATTTTTCTGAAAACTTTCAATTTTTGATGAATAGTGAAAACACTGGGTTACTATTTAAAAACCGACTTTTTATTTAAATAATTATTTGTTGTATTTAAATTTATTTTATGTCAAAATTGATACATAATACCTATATAATTTCAATTCAATTCATTGAGTCATTTTATAATAATTTTATATGTATAAAAAATTTATTGAGCTTTTCACCGTCTTTTACCCACCTCATAGAAAAATTTCAAAATTCACATAAAACTTAATTTTACCACTTCTGTGAGTGGAATTTCAAAAATCAGAGACACACGGTTTATATTAGTAAGTAAAATGTAGTTCAATGAGATGAAAATAATTTTAGGTGAATAGTAACTTTTTACTTTTTTTTACCACGGTTAAATGTAAATAGGGTAATTAAGGGTAAAAATGATATTATTCTTACCCTAACACATGTCCTAATTCTATTGGATAAGTGTAATTCGACAAAAAACAAACATAGGAATAAAATATGACCATTTAGGCCCACATGGATTAGATTAGTACATTTGATATTAATTTATTTAAATAAGGGTTAAAATAGTTAAAATCAATGTTAAATAAGTAAATAATTTTTAATATAGGGGTATACATAAGATAAATTCGACTAAAAATTTTCATTAGAAAGATAAAAATATTTCCTACATAATGGTATTTTAGTTATAATTTTTAGACATTATGTAATGTAATTTATTTATGACACAAAGATGATGCAGTAATTATCTTATTGATGAAATATTGACATAATTGATGTTATAAATACCGAAATAAATGTAATTTGAGACTTTTTATGAATTACACTTATTTTATAGGTTAATATGACATGTTTTTATTGATTTAATGATCTTTTTTCGAACTAATAATTCTGTTATGATTTTCACAAAAATCAATTACCAAATAGTGTCAAAATTGACATAAAAGAGTTTTTAAAGAACATATTATATTATAAATTGTTATTTTATTCCTAAAAATCTATGGATCATCCAAACGACTTAGATAAGGTTATATATATTAATAATAAACAAATTGGGGTTTTTTGGCTTGTTATTGTAGGTTTATTAACTTTATAGTGTATGAAAACAAGAAGACACGGTAAAAGTAAATTTATTTAACTTAAAGTTAAATCTAAATGATAAGGTTAAATTAGGATCCTAAACTTGGATAAATTATATTGGATGAGATTATTTCGACCCATCCCCACCTTAGCTTTGAAATAAATCAATTTAGAGCTATTTAAAAAGGAATATGACTTTATAATAAAATAATATTTTTCGTTTTTTCCTAAGGTGCCCATCTCCACCCTTATAAAAGGGCACCAACTTCCTCTCTTCCTCACACCACTTTGAGCCTTCACGCTCGGCCAAAACCTGCCAAATTCTCTTCTCCAGTTCCCTAGAAACATCCTATAGGTCCTGGTATTCTTCAAAGACTGATTTTAGTGCCCTAAAAGGAGGTCTCAAAGAGGCGCTTCAAAGAAGAGGTAATGTCTGTTACCGATTCTTTTAACGTTATTTCTTCTTCCACTTCTTCTTCTTTAGTTGTTTTATTATGATGTAATAACATCAGTATCTCTAATATACTGATATTTTATTATAAGTATGAAAGAACCCTATTTCACCTTTTATCTATCCTACGGAAAACGAAATCACCGCGCGTGCGTACGTACGGAATATCGTCTCCACGCCGTGGTGTAATCTATTTTCCACCACCACCTTACTTGGATGGGTATAATGGTGTAAAGAATGACTCTATATGTTTATTTTAAAGTGATATTGATTCTTAAATATTATACATACACTTCAATACAATTCCATGATCATTGAAATGATATAATCGCTCGTGCGTACGTACGGACTACCGTCTCCACAACGCGATTAGATCCATTCTCCATGTTAACCATTAAAGAATGATTATAAAGTATATATAAGTAATAATAATGAAATATATGACATTATAAATCTACTGTATTTATGTATATATATATATTTATTTCATCTTCTTAATTCCATTCAACTCAATAAGGAAACGAAAACAGCGTTAATGCGTACGTACGACCTACCGTCTCCAAGAACGGTGTATTTCTTTCCATTTATAGATCTATTATATATATGTATATTCTGAATATATATTATATATAAATCATTTTTTTACTCTGAAATTAATTAATCATGATCTAAGTAATTATATTAATAATTACAAGTCAAAACACGGATGACAAATGAAATGATTTTACCCACAACGCTCTTTAACATGGAATTTATAAAAGAACGACTAATAAAAAGTCATAAGTGAACAATATATGATATCATAATGATGAATACGATTCTGTAATAAGTCAATGACATTATTCAAACCATTATACAGGAGGTTTGGATACGTACAAAGCATATCGGACGTAAGGTAAGGGATAATTTTGCAAATCTCATTTTTATCTGAGATTGCTTATTCATAAGTATTTACTCAGGTTTTTTCTATCATCCATGTCCATGTTTTATAAAAGTGTTTTCATGTATTTTTAATGACATTTTTACCCATTTTTGGATTTTACTACATGGTATATAAGGAATCTTTCTTTTTTTTACGTTATGAGGTACTTTTTTACTTTTCTAGAAAAAGTACAAGAGGGATGTTTTTTATCTTATACGGCACAAATGGATTTTTACAGTTTTATAAAGCTTTATTTTCATGAAGCTTCCTAAAAAATATTTCCTAAATATTTTAAAAAAAAAAAAATCTTTTGAAGTTTCATGATGTTTTGTGAAAAGAAATTGATTTTGAAGAAGAAAGGATGTTTTCCTCAAGAATTCATTTCAAGTGTTTTATCAAAACCATTTTCCATCTAAGATGACCTTATTTCATATGTGTATGGTTCAAGTATAAAGTCTCTATGATTTTGATGGTTTCAATTTTCTTATTATGAAATGATGTCTATTTATTTTATATGGATTATTTGATGATTGAATGATGTTTATGAAACCCATTTTATTCTTTGGATTATGATGAATGATGTATGTTTATTTTCTAGCACAAGTAAGAATGATTTCATTATGAGATAGGTGGGACCTATATCTCCCTCCAATGCATTGGGTAATGATTTATATCTCATGAGATAGACATGGCTGGAACGGTAAGTTAATCTGGTTCAATGTTACAGCACTGAAACGAGGAGTGAACTCGATTCAGAAAGGGTCTTTGTCCACTATGATGTTCTTAGCAGCAATGTCTTGGCTACTATGGAAATCATGACATGGGCTGAATGTTTGCCACAATTACATGTTTTATTCCCATTATATTTTATCATGGTTAATGTTCCATTATGATATATGCCTTACGTACTTACACGATTTATGTCTTTGCTCAAAATTTTGATGTTTAAATTTCATGTTCAAGTTTTTGCTTTAAAATGATTATGGATTGTTTTATGTTCTCTATATTTGCCCTTACTAAGAATTTAAGCTCACCATTTTTATGTTTTCTTATCCCCAAGGATTAAAAGAAATATTTTAGGTAAGGAAACAAAAAGTGGAAGATCTTTGTGGGAGATGTTGAAGATCTTTCACCACGATTAGAAGATTGTGTTCCGAGTTTCCAAAGATACTAAACTATTACGGTCCTTGTGTGTCTGCTATTGTTATGTATTAAGTATTCCGCAAAATTAATGTAATGTCCGTGTATGTCAAGCATCGGGTCTCTACAGTTGGTATTAGAGGAATGTTTTAGTCAACCTTTTAAAACTAGGATGCGAAAACGTTAGTGAGATCCCTAGAGAAATTTCAAAAGTATGTTTTGGGATGTCCATAAGGATAAGTATACATATAGGATATAGTCCTAGAACTACGATAACGATCATAGAATTTAACCTAAGATGTAAGATATTGAGGGTACTCCCCCTTTACTATGTTGTTTTCCCTAGCATTATTTTTGCCTCTCACACTATTCTTTTTAGGTTTTAGAAAATGGATGGAAACAGGAGGATTCATGATAATGGAGGATATGATAGACAATGGAATGATATTATTCATGAGAAACCAAATGAAATTGGATCTAGAGGTCCACATATCGTTATTATGCATAATCATCAATATCATATTATGATCAATAATCTCAACATTGGTAAGTTTCATGAATCAACTAATAAGAGAAATATGGTGTTCCATGATGATCATAGAGGAAAGAAAGTTCAATTTCCCTCATGTAAATCATGTGGGAAGAGGAATCAAGGAGAATGTTTCAAAGTAACTGGACGATGCTTTGGGTGTGGAAAAGAAGGACACAAAGCCAGTAAGTGCAAAGGAAAAGGTTCAGTTAACACCATGGATGAGGATAATGGTATTTCTATGACATCAAATATGGTTAAAGGTTTTAAATGTGGAATGTACGGGCATTATGAAAACCAATTCCCTAAGGTAAAGTCTCATGAAGAGAATCTGTATAGTCATATGGGTAGTATTTATGTTGTTGATGATGAAGAGACTACAAATGATATGTGAGATAAAAGAATTGTTGAAGCTCGGTCAATGGTTTAAGAAGTTAGTGGAATGATTAGAAGTTTATCAAGTGTAATGTTTTATAAGTAATCTCATGATACTATGGAATAAAGAGACATATACGGATTGTTACACTGTTGTATTTACTTAAGTTTTGAATGTGTATGATGAATGGTACCAGTAACCATGAAAGGATATTAGGATATTTTTGGAAAATAGATGATATGCGCATAATGAAGGGATAATGAGAAAATTAAATGTTTGATAGTATTCATTAGCTCATGAATGATATAAGGAGAAGGTTATATCATGGTTTGTGTATGTAGAATTTTTGGATTTTGGTATGTGGAAAGAGTTAACTTTTGACAGCATTCATGTTTTCACTACGGTTTAATGGGTATTCATTTTTCAAGAGAATACATGATTAAGGTATTCACATGATTGAAATGTGGCCAGAAAGATATATAAAGGATAAATGATGGTATTCACATGCTTGGTTGATGACATTTTAAGTAATCGTTTTCTTTATACTATGAGATTGGACACATGTATTTTGGATAAGCCTAAAGATTGGAATGAATTATGTTGGACATAAGTTAGTATTGTTTGAGGATATAATGTTATTATTGATATTATTTATAATGTAGTATTAAAAAAAAGACAACATGCAGGACGGGTGACAACCCGTCGTGTTGGACAATGCTGTGGGAATCGAAACCACAACCGAGGTGCGACTGGCCTTTATCGCCTACCACTGGCCTACAAGAAGTCCCTGGTTAGTGGAAAGTAGTTTTATTTTATTAAGCGGTATTATAAATAAAGTATAAGTCCATTTTTGGAACCATATACGATTAATCTCACCATAAGATGGACTTATAACTTTTTCTAACCTTTTGTTTGAAACAGATGGAATGATCCATTATTCTATCACATGATCTGTTAACACTTCGCGAATAACAAATTTAACTTCATTTCTTTAAGAGATGAAGTTTAAATTGTCTAAATCACGAAAAACAGTGAGATTGTACCAAAATCAAGTAATGATTTCATACATGTCGTATAAGTAGAAAAATATTCCTTTCACATTTTTTGTAAAATCCAAACATTCCCTATTCGAAAAACAACATGAAGATTCCTTCCAATTTTTTTTGTAAAAATTCAAACATGGGTAAAACTATATTTAATAATTAATTTTTAGAATGTTACGAAAATTATATTTTTTTAGAAAACATGGATTTTAAGAGAGAATTATTTTTGACTGAAGAGTGAAATAAAGGTAGATTTTCTTAAAATAATACTATCAATAATTTTAATTACTAAAGAGAGAAAAAATGGTTCCATAACATGAAAAATTTCATGAATGACCAGATAAGAATAAGATATATTGATTTTAATATATAAATATCATATAATTTACCTAAGGGATACTTAAAGATAAATAACCCGGAATAATGATGTGGTTATGAAATAAACCCTCACCACTTTGGTAACATTTGAATTATTATCCCCATGAAAATAATAACATCAAATGAAAATTTAAATACCATGAAGGTATATATATTCATGATATAACATATAAAATGGGCACTATATACACCACACAAAGGAATAAGGGGTGAATGTGTCATATTTATCACATAAGTAAAAGCGAGATAAGAAACCCCCACCTTAGGTTCAACTTCCATTATATGTTTCTGAACCTACTATATAATAAATATAGGTTTCTTATAAATATATTACAGAAAAATAATCATATATTTCATACCATATATGATTTACTTATAGTCTTTTATGACCCACTTACTAACAATTCTCTGTGTAAATCACTATTTTGGGTAAAAATTGTTTATTTTTAATGTATGTTTTGGTCTGGTAATTTCAATAGGTTTACTTTGATCATGGTAAAATTATCTAAATTTTTTTTAACAATATATACATATAATATATATTCATTGTATATGTATTTAGAGAATTCTATAAAATTTAGGGATAGAAACTATATTTCACTGTTCATAGAGACAGTAATTTGTACGCTCACAATAAGGCTGTTTCATTTTCTCAGTGGATGGAAAAAAGAAAAATAAATATTAAATAACCTTTAAAGAATCATTTTTATGTTATATATATCATTTATATTAATAAAACCCATCCTTATTTCCATCCGTTTAAAAATAAAATGAAAAACATTTCACATCGCTATGTGGAGGCGGTAGTCTACACATACGCAAGAGCGATGTTATTTGTTTTCAAAGGATTGGAAGGTAAAAAGATATATATGATATTATATTTATAGAAGTATGAGTTGTTGATAAATATTATATATATTCGTTAACCATTTCATCACTACCTTCTATGTAATGTGTATTAAAAAATGAATCACACCTTTTTGTGAGGCGGTAGTCCACCGTACACACGAGTGGCATTTTTGTATCCCCTCTTGGAATGAAATGTTAGAAGGTATATCTGATATAAGAATTCAGAATTCATAGTAATGTCATAAATATCATAAAAATATGTTAAATACATCATTATATCCATCCTTTAAATGTGGTGTTGGAAAATAAATTACATTGGTTCGCCAGGTGGTAGATCACCATACACACGATCGATGATTTTGCTTCCTATTTTATTGAAGTAGAGATGAATATAGGATATTAAATCAAAATAATAAAATATTATAATATATGATATATTTTTTTGTTATTATATTATCATAGTTTTTGTTATTATATTATCACAGCTTAATGTGATTTCAACTATGTATAATAAGAAATAAAACAAATACGCACGTTTAAGATATTTACCTATTCTTTGAAGAGCCTCTTTAGGTTTATACCTAAATACTTATTTTTATGGATTAATAATAAAAATAATTCCTATAGAATATGGGGAGGGGATTATATAAGGTATTTTCATAGGTATTTTTTGAACCAAATGGTTTTTGAAGTGTGAATAGGGGAGGATAGGGGATGACTTTTTAAAAGTGGCGGAGAGAAAATGTAACAATCCGATATTTTATGATAAGTATTATTTTTAATTTATTTGATGTCATGTGTTTTAGGCTACAACAAGATTATCGTGTGTTATACGCAGCGCCGTATTAGCTTGCAGTATACAAAACACTATTCTTAGATTGTATTACACACAATTTCAAGTTCCTTTGATAATAGTCATTCTACTCAACATTGAGTTTATATATATATATTTAATGTATAAATGAAAAATGGTTGGATTCTGTTATAACAAAACAGCAAAAGAGTCTTTCACAACACGCAACCTTATCTTGGCTTGCATTAAACGCAATCACGACCTTCCATGATAGCGTGTGTTGTACGCAATACCGAGTTTCACTAAACAACGATATGCTATTAAAATATTATTAAAACTAGCCATTATGAATAGTAATAACCACTTTTTGAAATTTTGTAAATTTCATCTTTCAAAATGGACTTCATTTTTGGATTTGGAATATCGAAATTAGCCTAGGGTGAAATTTTGGTATTTTTCGAAAAACTTTCAATTTTTGATGAATAGTGAAAACAGTGGGTTACTATTTAAAAAGTGACTTTTTATTTAAATAATTATTTATTTTATTTAATTTAATTTTAGGTAAAAATTGATACATAATACTTATATAAGTTCAATGTTATTTATTGGAGTTATTTTATAATAATTCTAGATATATAAAAGTTTTATTGAACTTTTCACCGTCTTTTACCAACCTCCTAGAAGATTTTGCAAATTTACATAAAACATAATTTTACCGCTTCCGTGAATGGAATTTCAAAAATCTGAGAGACACGGTTGATTTCAGTAAGTAAAATGTGGTTCAATAAGATGAAAATAATTTTTGGTGAATAGTAACTTTTTACTTTTTTTTACCACGGTTAAAAGTAAATAAGGTAATTAAGGCTAAAAATGATATTATTATTAACCTAACACATTTCCTAATTCTATTGGATATGTGTAATTCGACCAAAAACAACCTTAGGAATAAAATATGACCATTTAGGCCCACTTGGATTAGATTAGGACATTTAATATTAATTTATTTAAAAAATGGTTAAAATAGTTAAAATCAAAGTTTAAAAACTAAATCATTTTTAGTATAGGGTTATACATAAGATAAATTAGACTATAAATATTTATTAGAAATATAAACGGATTTCCTACATAATGATATTTTATTTTTAATTTTTAATCATTATATAATTTAATTTATTTATGAGACAATGATGATGCAGTAATTATCTTATTAATGAAATATTGACATAATTGATGTTATAAATACCAAAATAAATGTAATTTGAGATTTTTTATGAATTCCACTAATTTTATAGGTCAATATGAAATTTTTATTATTGATTTTATTAAATTTTTTCGAACTAATCATTCTGTTATGATTTTCTCAAAAATCAATTACTAAATAGTGTCAAAATTGACATAATATAGTTTTTAAAACAAATATTATATTATTAATTGTTATTTTATTCCAAAAATTCTAAGGTTCGGCCACATAACTTAGATAAGGTTATATATATTAATAATAAACAACCTGGGGTTTGTTTGGCTTGTTATAGTAAGTTTATTAACCTTATGGTGTAAGAATAAAAAAAGACACGGTAAAAGTAAAATTATCTAACTTAAAGTTAAATCTAAATGATAAGGTTAAAATAGTGAACTAAACATGACCAAATTCTATTGGATTTAAGGGTTTCGACCCATCCCCATCTTATGTTCCAAATAAATCAATTTGGAGCTATTTAAAACCGAATATTACTTTATAATAAATTAATATTTTTAGTTTTTCCAAAGGTGCCCCTCTCCTCCCTTATAAAAGGGCACCTCCTCCCTCTCTTCCTCACACCACTTTGAGCATTAAAGCTCGTTCAACCCCTGACAATTTCTCCTCTAAAATTCCCTAGAGACATCCTAGGGGTCCTGGTCCTCTTCAAAGAAAAATTTTAGTGCCCTAAGAGGAGGTCTCAAAGAGGCGCTTCAAAGAAGAGGTAATGTCCGTTACCAATTCATTCAACTTTATTTCTTCTTCCACTTCTTTTTTTTATTTGTTTCATTATGAAGTTTTAAAATAAGTATCAATAATATAATTATATGTTATTAAAAGTATTAAACAACTCTATTTCACAATCTATCCATCCTATTGAAAACGAAACCACCGCACGTGCGTACGTACAGAATACCGTCTCCACACCGTGGTGAAATCTATTTTCCACAACCACCTTACGTGGATGGGTATAATGGTGTAAATAATAACTATATATAATTATTTTAAAGTTTTATTGATTCTAAAATAGTATACATACAGTCCAATACAGTTCTACGATCATGGGAACCATATCATCGCTCGTGTGAACGTACGGAATACCGTCTCCACGACGTGATGCGACTCGTTCTAAATGATTTTCATTGAATAATGATTACATAAATGAATTGAGTGAATAAATATGATATTTAATACACTAATACTATTCTGTAAATGAGGTATCCTTTACCTAAAAAGAATAATAAGAATTTATTCGACAAAACACGCATAAGAACAAAAAAGAAATAAACACCCGAATAACAAGTAACAATGAAATATTAATAATAAGAAGCTAATAATATGACCATATATGATATCATAACAATAAGTATGATTCTGTAATAAGTAAATAACATTATTTAAATCATTATACATGAGGTTCAGACACTTACGAAGCAAATTAGACCTAAGGTAAGGGAAATATCACAATCTCATTTTTATCCGAGATTGTTTATACTTTGGAATTTACTGGGGTGTATTTTATCATCCAAATCCATGTTTCCTCAATATGTAATATTATTTCCATCCACCTACAGTTTTTTCAATCCAATTTTACCCTTCAGTGATTTTTTAGTAAAAGATATGAAAGGAATCTTTTGTCGTTTTTCGTACGAGGTACATTTTGACTTTTCTGAAAAAAGTACAAGAATAATGTTTTTTAACTTATATGGCATGAATGGATTTTTAAAACATTATATCCAAGAAGCTTCCTTTACAAATTTTCAAGTTTATTTTTAATAAACTTATTTTAGTTTATAATTGTATGACATGTTAAGAAACGAAAAGTGTTTTTGAAGTAGAAAGGATATTTTCCTCAAGAATGGAGTTCAAGTGTTTTATAAAAATTATTTTCCATCTATGATAACAAAGGTTTATGTTTATATGCCTATTTTTACATTGATTTGATTATGTTATGATGGAATTATTTTTATGATATCCTTTTATCTTTTATGGATTATGTTATGATGACGTGATGTTTAAGAATCCCATTTTTCTTACATGGGTTATGCTATGATATATGATTTATGATATTTTGGAACACATAAGAATGGTATAATTATGAGATGAGTGGGACCTATATCCACCTCCATTTAATTGGGTAAATATTTTATATCTCATGAGATAGACATGGTTGGAACGGCAGGTTAAATCGGTTCAGTGAAACAGGACTGAAACGAGGAGTGAACTCGGTTCAGAAATCGACTTTGTCCACTAAGATAGTCTTGGCAATGAGTCTTGACTAATAAGAAATGATTCTATATGATTATGTGTGTATGAAACAAAGCTTCATGTTTTATGTTATGATTATTGTGATTATATTTCACTACCATGATTTATCCCATGTTATGACATTATGATCTCTTTTTCATGATAATATTTCTAAAATGTTATGTTCTTATGAATATGATGTGATTGATATTTCTTTTGTTTACCATTACTGAGCATTTGAGCTCACCCTTTTATGTTTTCTTTTCCCCAGGATATAAAGAAAGGTTTTAGGTAAGAAAAAAAGGGAATATCTTTATGGGAGATGATGAAGATCTTTCACCATGATTAGAAGATTATATTCCGAGTTTCCAAAGACACTAAACTGTTTCTGTCCTTGTGTGTGTTTTTTTTATGTACTAAGTATTCCAAAAAAGTAATGTAATGTCCATGTAAATCATGCTTAGGGTCTCTACAGTTGGTATCAGAGGAAAGGTTTAGTCAACCTTTGGAAACTAGGATGCGAAAACGTTAGTGAGATGCCTAGAGATATTTCTAAGGTATGTCTAGGGATGTACCTAAGGATAAGTATACGTATAGTATATAGTACTAGAACTATGATAACAATCTTATAATTTAACCTAAGATGTTAGATATTAATGGTACTCCCCCTTTATTATGTTTTTTTCCCTAGCATGATTTTTTCCTCTCACACTATTCTTTTTGGGTTTTAGACGATGGCTGGAACCTGAAGGAACCATGTTGATCATTGTAATTTAAAATGCAATGATTGTCCCCCTGACCATACCAATGTCATGGGAGATGGAGTGCAAAATCTTATTTCTATACTTACACAAGCTATGAATCATTCTGGACTTCCAAATGAGCAAAGAAGGGAACAATATTCTATTGAGTCCTTCATGAGGCAACATCCACCTTCTTTTAGTGGGTCTTCTGATCCACTTGTTTCTGAACAATGGATCGGTACTACTGAAAAGATATTTTCAGTTATTTAATGCTCTGGAAATTATAAAGTCATCTTAGCAGTATATCATTTGGAAGGTCAAGCTGATCAATGGTGGAATCTTATCAAGAATACGAGGCCAATAGATGAAATTGAGTCCATGGAATGGGACGAGTTAAAGAACTTATTTTTCAATAAGTACTTCCATCTTATTCTTCGAACAAAGATGGAGAATGAGTTTCTTGAACTAAAGAAAAAGGATGATGAATCTGTTGGTATATATGAAGCGAATTTTACAAGGCTTGTAAGGTATGCATCTGGATTTATCATCCAACCTGAAAGTAAAGTTGATCAATTCTTCAGTGGCTTAAAACCAAATCTTCTAATGGAATTATCTATAAGAGACTTCAGTAGCTATGAAGAAATTGTGCGCTGTGCTATTAAGGTAGAAATGGAATTTGGTGTTACATATACATCTCATGGTTTTGACAAGAAACGAAAGGTGGAGTTCAAGGAGAAATCTCAGAATAATGGTGAAAATAAGATGAATGTTTCCTTTTGCTCAAAGTGTGGAAAGAAGCATGATGGAGATTGTCTTAAAGGGACTAGAAAATGTTTTAAGTGTGGAAAAGAAGGTCATCGAGAAACTGAGTTTCGAAGTAATGGAAAAAGGGTTGCTAATGGTGTGAATAAAGAAAAGACAGCAGGGAATGCACCAACAACACTTCAATGCATCAAGTGTAATGAAATGGGGCATTATGCTAATCAATTCCCTAATCCAAGGGTTAATGATGATCGACATGAGCAACCACTTAAGGCAAAGGACAAAGGGAAGTCACATGCGATCACTATTGTCAATGTTGAATATGACAACGATGTGGTGGAATGATTAAGTGTATATGTAATGAGATTCCAAAATAATGTTGTATATATTATCGTGGAATATAGGAATATTTATGTATTGGTCTATTGTGGTTTTCAATAATTTTATGGTACCGGTAACCATGGAAAGTGATTGAGATATTTTTGGTAAGCAGATGATATGCGCATAATGAAGGGATAAGAAGATAATGAGATGTTTGATTGCATTCATGAGCTCATGATTGATATAAGGACTAAGTGATATCATTGTTTGAGTATAAAGAATTTTGAGGATTTTGGTTTGTGGAAAGTGTTAACTTTTAACTGCATTCATGTTTTCACTAAGGTTAAATGGGTATTCATTCTTCAAGAGAATACATGATTAAGGTATTCACATGTTTGTAATTTGACCAATAATATATATCTTATGATATATGGGGGATAAATTATGGCATTCATGTGATTGTTATGTGACATTTCAAGTAATCATTTTCTTTATACTATGAGATTGGACCGAAGTATTTTAGATAACCCTAAAGATTGGAATGTATTATGTTGGACATAAGTTGGTATTGTTTAAGGATAGAAATTTTTTCGATATTATTGAGGGGATGTTATAGTAATATAGCTTTAGAAAAAGGATAACCTGCAGGATGGGTGACAGCCCATCATGTTGGACAAGGCTGTGGGAATCGAACCCACAACCGAAGTGCGACTGGCCATTATCGCCTACCACTAGCCTACAAGAATTCCCTGGTTAATAGATACTAGTTTTATTTTATTACGCGGTATGATATATGAAGTATAAGTTCATTTTTAGAATCGTATACGATTAACCTCACCATAGATGGACTTATGTATATTTGATAACATTTGCTAATCTTTTGTTTGAAACAGATGGAATGACCCATCATTCTATCACATGATTTGTTAACACTTCACAAATAACAAATTCAACTTCATTTCTTTAAGAGATGAAGTGAAAATTTTTCAAATCATGAACAACAGTGAGATTGTACCAAAATAAAGTAAGTATTTATTCTAATTCAAATTCTTCAACTGTAGGGAAATGATCTTGAAAACCAAAAGTGTTGTCCTAATGATCTTATATCCGATAAATCAGATGGTACCCTAGATCATAACAAATTTATGGCTTTGTGATTGTTGGATTTTTCATAGCCATGTTCTCTACCACTCTCTATCAGAACATGACTGTTAGATTTCTCTTCTATATCCATATTTTCACCTATGTTCTCCTATGTGGAAACCCAGTGATTAGTTAACTTGGGTAACAGTTACGTTTCATACTTTAGTTTTTAAAGTTATTTTTTGGTATTTTATTTTACGATGTGGGTTTCAATTAAAGAAACTTTCAAGTAGAAATCCATGTATAACCCTGACGAATTTCGAGGGCAAAATTCATTTTAAGGGGGGTAGAATGTAACAACCTGATATTTTATGATAAGTATTCTTTTTAATTAATTCGATGTCATGTGTTTTATGCTGCAACAAGATTATCGTGTGCTATACGCAACACCGTATTAGGTTGTAGTATATGCAACACTATTCTTAGATTGTGTTACACACAATTTCAATTTCGTTTGATAGTAGTCATTCTACTCAATATTGAGTGTATATATATATATAATGTATAAATGAAAAATGGTTGGATTCTGTTATATCGAAACAACAAAGGAATCTTGCACAACACGCAACCTTATCTTGGCTTGCATTACACTCAATCATGACCTTCCTCGATAGCATGTGTTGTACGAAATACAGAGTTTCACTAAACAATGATATGCTATTAAAATATTATTAAAACTAGTCATTATGAATAGTAATAACCACTTTTTAAAATTTTGTAAATGTTATCTTTCAAAATTGACTCCATTTTTGGATTCAGAATATCAAAATTATCCTAGGGTGAAATTTTGGTATTTTTCTGAAAACTTTCAATTTTTGATGAATAGTGAAAACACTAGGTTACTATTAAAAAACTGACTTTTTATTTAAATAATTATTTATTTATTTAAACTTATTTTAAGTCAAAATTGATACATAATACCTATATAAGTTGAATTCAATTCATTTGAGTCATTTTATAATAATTTTATATTTATAAAAATTTAATTGAACTTTTCACCGTCTTTTACCCACCTCCTAGGAGAATTTCAAAATTCACATAAAACTAAATTTTACCACTTATGTGAGTAGAATTTCAAAAAACCGAGAGACACGGTAGATGTCATTATGTAAAATTTGGTTCAATGAGATGAAAATAATTTTTGGTGAATAGTAACTTTTTACTTTTTTTTACCACGGTTAAAAGTAAATAGGGTAATTAAGGGTAAAAATGATATTATTCTTAACCTAACACATGTCCTAATTATATTGGATAATTTTAATTCGTCCAAAAACAACATTAGGAATAAAATATGACCATTTAGTCCCACATGGATTAGATTAGGAAATTTAATATTAATTTATTTAAATAAGGGTTAAAATAGTTAAAATCAAAGTTCAATAAGTAAACCATTTTTAATATAGGGTTATACATAAGATAAATTGGACTACAAATATTAATTAGAAAGATAAAACGATTTCCTATATAATGGTAGTTTATTTATAATTTTTAGAACTTATTTAATTTAATTTAACTATGACACAAAGATGATGCAGTAATTATCTTATTAATGAAATATTGACATAATTGATGTTATAAATACCCAAATAAATGTAATTTGAGACTTTTTCTGAATTACACTAATTTTATAGGTTATTATGACATGTTAGTATTGATTTAATGAACTTTTTTAGAACTAATAATTCTGTTATGATTTTCAAAAAAATCAATTACCAAATAGTGGCAAAATTTACATAAAATAGTTTTTAAAACAAATATTATATTATTAATAGTTATTTTATTCTTAAAAAGCTATGGATAGGCCCAATGACTTAGATAAGGTTATATATATTAATAATAAACAACTTGGGGTTCTTTTGGCTTGTTACAGTAAGTTTATTGACCTTATAGTGTAAGAAAACAAGAAGACATGGTAAAAGTAAAATTATTTATCTTAAAGTTAAATCTAAATGATAAGGTTACAATAGGAACCTAAACTTGTCTAAATTCTGTTGGATGAGAGTATTTCGCCCCATCCCCACCTTATCTTCTAAATAAATCAATTTTTAGCTATTTAAAACCGAATATTTCTTTATAATAAAATAATATTTTTAGTTTTTCCTAAGGTGCCCCTCTCCTCCCTTATAAAAGGGCACCACCTTCCTCTCTTCCTCACACCACTTTGAGCCTTCAGCTTCGGCCAAAACCTGAAAAATTCTCTTATCCACTTCCCTAGAAACATCCTAGAGGTCTTGGACTTCTTCAAAGAGCAATTTCAGTGCCCTAAAATGAGGTCTCAAAGAGGCGTTTCAAAGAATAGGTAATGTCCATTACCGATTCTTTCAAATTTATTTATTCTTCCACTTATTCTTCTTTATTTGTTTCATTATTATGTAATAACATCAGTATCAATAATATACTGATATTTCATTATAATTGTGAAACAACCCAATTTCAACTTTTATCCATCCTACGGAAAATGAAATCATTGCGCGTGCGTACGTACGGAATACCGTCTCCACGCCGTGGTGTAATCTATTTTCAACCACCACCTTACTTGGATGGGTATAATGGTGTAAATAATGACTATAAATATTTATTGTAAAGTTATATTTATTCTGAAATATTATACATACACTTCAATACAATTCCACGATCATGGGAATGATATCATCGCTCGTGCGTACGTACGGACTACCATCTCCACGACGCGATGAGATTCATTCTCCATGTTACCCATTAAAGAATGATTTTAAAGTATATATAAGTAATAATAATGAAATATATGACATTATAAAGCTACTAGATTTATGTATATATATATGTATGTCATCTACTTAATTCCATTCAACTCAATAAGGAAATGCAAACAGCGTTCATGCGTACGTACGGCCTACCGTCTCCATGAACGGTGTATTTCATTCCATTTATCGATCTATTATATATATGTATATTCTGAATATATATTATATATAAATCATGTTATATATTCTATAACTAAGTAATCATGATCTAAGTAATGATATGAATAATTACAAGTCAAAACACGGACGATAAATGAAACGATTTTACCCAAAACGCTCTTTAATATTGAATTTATAAAAGAATAGGTAATATAAAGTCATAAGTGAACCATATATGATATCATAACAATGAATATCATTCTGTAATAAGTCAATGACATTATTTAAATCATTATACATGAGGTTCGGATACGTAATAAGCATATCAGACCTAATGTAAGGGATAATTTTGCAAATCTCATTTTTATCCAAGATTGCTTATTCATAAGTATTTACTGGGGTTATTTATATCATCCATGTACATGTTTTATAAAAGTGTTTTCATGAATGTCTAAAGTCATTTTTACCCATTTTTTGATTTTACTACATGGTATGTATGGAATCATTATTTTTTTTATGTTACGAGGTACTTTTTGACTTTTTCAGCAAAAGTACGAGAAGAATGTTTTTTTATCTTATACGGCACAAATGGATTTTTACGGTTTTATAATGATTTATTTTCATGAAGCTTACCCAAAAAGATTTCATGACTATTTTAAACAAAATCTTTTTCTTTTAAAATTTCATGACGTTTTTTGAAAAGAAATTGATTTTGAAGAAGAAAGGATATTTTCCTCAAGAATTCATTTCAAGTGTTTTATCAAAACCATTTTCCATCTAAGATGAAATTATTTCATATGTGTATGGTTCAAGTATAAAGTCTCAATGAATTACATGGTTTCACTTTTCTTATTATGAAATGATGTCCATTTCTTTTATATGGATTATGTGATGATCGAATGATGTTTATGAAACCCATTTTATTCTTTGGGTTATGATGAATGATGTATGTTTATTTTGTGGAACATGTAAGAATGATTTAATTGTGAGATTGGTGGGGCCTATATCTCCCTCCAATTCATTGGGTAATGATTTATATCTCATGAGATAGAGATTGCTGGAATGGTATGTTAATCCGGTTCAGTGTTATAGGACTGAAACGAGGAGTGAAATCGATACAGAAAGGGACTTTGTCCACTAAGATGGTCTTTCCAGAAATGCCTTGGCAACTATAGAAATCATGACACGTGCTGAATGGTTTCCATAATTACATGTTTTATTCCCATTGTATTTTATCATTGTTAATGTTCCATTATAATATATTCCCTACGTACTTCCACGATTTATGTCTTTGCTCAAGATTTTGATGTTTAAATTTCATGTTCAAGTTTTTGCTTTCAAATGATTATGGATTGTTTTATGTTCTCTATGTTTGCCCTTACTGAGCATTTAAGCTCAGCCTTTTTACGGTTTCTTTTCCCACAGGATTAAAAGAAAAATTTTAGGTAAGGAAACAAAAAGTGGAAGATCTTTATGGGAGATGTTAAAGATCTTTCACCACGATTAGAAGATTTCATTTCGAGTTTCCAAAGACACTAAACTATTATGTTCCTTGTGTGTCTGCTTTTGTTATGTATTAAGTATTTCGCAAAAGTAATGTAATGTTCATGTACGTCAAGCTTCAAGTCTCTACAAGGCCCAGGTTAAGGATTCTCTCATTTTAAAGGATGAGGGTGAATGAATGAACTCTCTAACTTTAGTGATATAAAGATGTTAAAATCGCTATGTTTTGAGAGATGTTCCATGGCGCTCCTTTCAGATAAGTATGTCAATCAAGAAAACATGACATAAATGGATTTTAAGAGTTTCTTGAAGACTAAATCTTGAATTGGAGAGGTGGAACGGTATAAGTGGGGTTAAATGGGCAGGAAGGTCACCCAAAAAGAGATGGGTGCGCAAGTCCTGGCAGGCGTGCAGGTACTGTATGGGCATGAAAGTATTGGTCGCGCAGGTATACTTGCACGACACATGGGTACTTGCACCATCCTTGACCGGTAGAGTAATAATTGGGCAATTCTTGACCAAATCCTTTAGAATCATCCTGAGGTACTTCTAGAAGAGTGTCGTGCAAGTTTCAATGAATATGTAAGGAGGTGTGCAAGTGTGTTCATTTCCCTTAAGGGAAAAACATTTAGGCACACAAGTGTTAGTGATTTCTAACACTTAGACCATATTCCTCTTGTTTAGACCTTCCATTCTTGGTAAATAATTACCTTATAATTGTTCGGAAGACTTGAAGAAGAGACTTGGGCGTTCAGAGCACTGTATCTGAATTCCAGAAAAATTCCTCCTCAAATGGTGGGTCCACTGGGGGTATTTATATGCTGGAGAATACCCTGGGTGGTTTTCAAAGAGGGCGTGCAAGTCACTTGTGCGACCATTAGGCGGCGCACAAGTGTACTTGCGTGACAGTGGGGGAACTTGCGTGGCCTATAAGAAATGTTCTCCTTGTTCATCCCTTTCTCTCTTTTTGATGTTTATTTAAAGGATGAATCACTTTAGACTAAATAATTTCCTTTTGCATTGGATTAGACTCTGTGACGAAAAGGAGTGTCCACAAAAGTCCCCCCTCAGAGTTGGATCTGGAGAGAAAAGAGGATTTGACTCTGAGGAAAAATCAGAAACCATGGTTCATTGTGGTTATTGGAAGTTTAAAGTCATGCACGTCAGGCATAAAGAGGCTAATGTTTAAGGCTGAAATAACTTTGACCAAATGAATTAGAATTTACTCAATTCCTTGACAATTTATCTAAAAAACATATTACTATACTCAAGTATGAGGGAAAATATGTAAACTATGACTTAGGAAAATTTGAATCTGAGGAATGATATGAAAAATAGATAAAAAGTCATTTGAAGAAGTAGTTCCCAAGAATGAAGTTACCATTATTTAACAAACTCGTTAGGGGGGTTGAGTTATGTAGGGCCACCGAAGGGCATTGGCTGCATAGTCAAATAAATAGTATATTTTGGCTGGCAGGTCTGTTATGTAGACTACTAATGCAAGGCCGTCTAAGGGCACGTGCTGCATAGTCAGGAAAAAGAACTCTCAAAAATTTACTTTTCTACTGCTAAGAAGCCAGTGAAAGTTAATGGGGATTCAACTTTTCCAAAGTATAGATTTTTTTGTATGGAAATAGGTACTTGAATATGAAGAAGATATTTCTGAACGGGGTTACCTTAGAATTGAATGAATGTTACTCCTACGAAGGTCTGACCCAAACGTAGGGAAGGAAAATATAAACCATAGACTTGGATAATTTCAGCTCATGAAAAATATTATGGGACAGATATGTTAAGGATAGCCATTTTTCGGATCACTACATATTGTCATTAAGAAAACCAAGGAAAAAAGATATTTTCCTCTCCAGAATGAAGTTACCACTATTTGACAAACCCATTAGGGGGTTGAATTATGTAGGGCCACCTAAGGGCATTGGCTTCATAGTCAAATAAATAGCATCTTTTGGCTGACACATTTGTTATGTAGACTGTTTATGCAAGGTCGCCTTAGGGCACGTGTTGCATGGTCAGGCAAAAGAACTATCAAAAATTGGATATTTTGTGGCCAAAAGTCAAGAAAGGGTTATTAAGATATGGAAGTATTAAATATTAGGATTATGACACATAAAGATGGGTATTTTCCAATGTATGCAGAGATAGATGGATCAATGATAACCATAATCATGTTGTGGATGGATCCTGAATTGAAATGTTGAACGTCATTACGTATCCCATAAGGATGGGAATCAATACATACATAGTTCTTAAACTACAGTTTAAAGTTATTTAAGATGAAAATATAGGATATCTTGGTTTAGGTTCATAGAGCTTAGACCATTTTTAAGAAATACACAGTGTGTGTTTTCATGGGGACTTTTCATCCAAGGGACTGAAATTGGAATTTGAGGTTAGGACCGAAAGACTTGGGGCTGGATTCGAGGGACACTCGAATGTTCCTATGTATCCCATAAGGATGGGAATCAAGTACATGTAGTTCTAGAAATACCATATGTACAAATTTGGTTTGTACATGTGAAGGGTGAAAGGGGAATTTAGTGCAATGATGGCTTAACCCATGATAAAAGGTTCAGGAATTGCCATGTATGCACGTAGTCTTTGGAATGAAACATGATTGAAAAATCAATGTAAATAATGATTCCCTATCAGGTGAGGGTATCAAAAAAATAGTAGTTTATTGTAGTACAAGAGAAAAAATGTTATACAGTTTAATGTCATATAGCATGGACGAAAGTGAACCAATGTAAAGATATTGATTCTTGGGACGGTTTCATGAATCAAAATCATATGAGATGGATGTGAACTGATGTGAGGAGATTGGTTTTGGGCTTGAAACTTTGAAGGTTTCCTACGTACCCAGCTAGGAAGGAAAGGATCAAAGTTCGCATAGTTCAATTAAATAATGAATTAATGATCAAGTTATTCTTGGGGACAATGACCTAAAAAATGATGTTGGGACTTACGCGTGGTTAGCGGCCTAGAGAGGGTGTTATGGTTGAAATTTTCTCTAAGCTCATGTGAGTCATACTCGGTGTGAGAAACAAGAGGTAACAACAACCTTAACGATGCATAGTTTAATATCATGTAGGACATATAAAAGGACTATACAGTTTAATGTCTTGCAGTTTAGATTGTTGGTGCTGCACAGTTTAGTGTCATGTAGCAGGGACAAAGTATAGTTTAATGTCATGTAGGACGTATTAAAGGAATTTCTTGTATAGTTTAGCTTCATGTAGTTAGGATGATGGGGACAACACAGTTTAATGTCATGTTGGACAAAAAGATGACTGTGCAGTTTAATGTCATGTAGTAAGGAAAAAAGGGGACACAATTTAACGTCATGTTGGACGAATTAAGGACTTTTTTATAGTTTAATGTCATGTTGGACAAAAGAAATGCAAATAGTTTAGAGTCATATGTGTGGAATGTTGATGATGTAGTTTAACGTTTTGCTGGATGTAAGGGAGTTTTATACAGTTTAGCGTCATGTAGTTAGGACGTCATAGTTTAACGTCGTGTGGGAAGAAAGTAATACAAATAGTTTAAGGTCATATGTATGGACCGTTAATGGTGTATTTTGTGTTTATACAAAATAGTTCTTCAGAAAACTGGCATTGGTTGGAGTAGTGATGAGTTCTCCATCCATTGAGATTAAAGAATAAGCTCCATTGGAATAGACCTTAAGTATTGAATAAGAACCTTCCTCTAATTCCTCTATTTGATATAGGAAACTCAGGCTCATCAAGATCGAAGTTGTGACTAGCATATGGATCTGTTAATTGAATCATATTAACAGAACTGAAGATCAACTCTTCATCCGTTGAAGACTCTGCCTGATTATCCTGTTTAGGCTGTGATGTTTGGTGAGGTGGTGCCTGTGAATTTGAAGTAGATGGCATGAATTATGCCAGAGTCAAAGACAACATAGGATTTGACACATACTCATCTTCTTATGATTCTTTTTCTTTCTTTGAATCATGCTGTTTCTTTGAATATTTTCCCTCTGATAAAGAGGGTTTTGCTGCGGAATTCATGGTAGAAGGCACAATTGGTTTCTTGAATTGCGTTCGTAAAATTGCATGAGTTCAGTTAATCATTTTTCTGACCATCCAATCAACATATTTTTGCGCATTTTTTCTTTTGACTTCTTGCCATTCGCCTTCCTCCTTTGGAATTATAGCAGTAACACATGCTACCAGATTTGAAGAACCTTTTAATTTGAATTGTCCCAAGTCGACCATCTTTTTCAAGAGGTCTTTGAAGAAAAAACACTCCTGGATGGGATTCCCCGTCATTTGATAAAAGGGGAAATAGTTGGGACGGTCTTCATCTCCTTCCTTGTTTGGCGTTTTAGGCCATGGAAACTAAACCAAATTATTTTCCAGATCCGAAATGAAGTAACAAGGAACATATTCATTTAGAAATGAGTAAACATTTCTTTTAAAATCCTCAAATTGTTTCTATATTTGATCTCTTTGATCATATTGACGAAACGGCCTCTGTTTTTGATGCTTAAGAGGTGGAGCCCATCGAGAAGATTAAGGTTTTTAAGTAGAAGCAGGTATAAGTGCTTGTTTAACAATTACTACAGTAGTCTCTGCTTTACCCATTCTCTTTCCTAGAGCTGATGGAATTACTTGAGCTTTATCCTTAGTCATTATAAGAGAATATTCAATGTGTTGAGCAATTTAAGTAAGGTCTCGAAACCCTCCTGTATATTTCACAGGGATCAGTAGTGTATGCAACTCATCATGTAAATTCGCCAAACATATTGACAATTGTTCTTCCTGAGGCAGTGATAAGCTTAGAGAATATGTTAATCCCTTCCAGTGAGCAATGAAATTTGAGACCCTTTCATTTTCCCTTTGCTTACAATTTGTAAGATCAAAAACTGTTGTCTTTGACAATGTTGAGCTGAACTGAAGAAGGAATTTTTGACGAAGATCCTCCCACCCGGTAATTGATCGAGATTGCATGCTTGTGTACCAGACAAAAGCTGGTCCTTGCAAGGTTCGCACAAAGCTTCTGAGTTTCACTGCTTCATGTTATTCCATAGTTCCCATTATATAATCGCAACAAGACACGAAATGCATCATATGCTGTTCAGGATCGCCTGATCCATTTAAAATATGGAATACATGGTTCCCAAAACATGATGGGGGAAGGATTGAATCTACCTATTCAGGATAAGCTCTCTTTTCATGTTGAACCTGTGCACGCTTCCCTTCCATAGTCTCTAACCGATCTTTTAATGACTCAATTGTAGTTATTAACCTTTGAGAAACATCTGGCTGAACTTGGACATGGGCAGGTGCAATGACTATAGCTGGTATAGATGTTTTGGTTGGTACTGCAACTGATGGTAGCACCACCATTTGTTGTTGTACATGACCCGTAAAATTATACCTGTGAGGGTGTACTAATAGCGGAGGATATTCTTGATCCATCTTAGTAACTAAAACAAAATCCCTAGGCTAACTGACACTAGAATTCTTAGGAAGAAGACTACCCTAAAGTAGTTCTTCATTCAGCCTTCTCAATTCCTTCATTTCTTCCTCCTGTTGTACAAATCTTTTCTCTAGTGAGAGCGATTGGCCTTCTTCAGAGGAAGGGTGTGTAACCTGATTCGTTGCTTTCCCTCTGTTAGCTCTATTTCAGAGAGGGGGAAGTTGGTTACTTGAAGGATTTCCTAGGTTCTGAGTAATCCCTTTGATTTCGTGTGCGCACACCTTCTTCATTTGTGTTTATGCGTAAAACCTCTGTAGTAGGAACCTCTTCATTTAAGTACCCTGAGTGAGCCTCATGCTCTAGAGGATCATAAAAAATGACATTAATGACATTAATTGATGCATAACATATCACATACCATCTATTATCATTTCTGTGATATTTTCTTCTGCCATGCCCCTGATGAGACATTGTCTTTTGTTGATTCGATCCCTTAGTAACTTCTTGGAGAACCGTAATTTGGCAGGAATCTCCTGATAATTTGGCTCTTCATTCCTGTTGAGGCTTCTTCCCCAATCGAGAGAAGACTGACATTCTTTGATGGAGGGATTGAGGATTTGAAAAAGTCCCTAGTCTGGTGGACTGGGTCTATTCCTGCTTCCTTTGATCAACTCCTCGAAAACTATTTGTTGATTCTGAAGGTTGGGTTAAAAGAGTCCCTAATCTGTCAAGATGGGGTGGCTCTTGACATGCCATGTCTGAGACATTCTTAAAAGATCTACTGATCTTTCAAACCTTAGTCTGGAAATTAGATGGATGCATCAATTGCCATCCACTTTTATCACCCGGCTCAAAAGAATATTGGAAGATTTCTGACACCTCTGTCACTTGGTGATGTGCTTTCTCTAAACGAAAGGCCTGTTTAATATTCTCATTTTCTTGATGCAATATTAATTCAATAACTTGTTCTCTGTATTCTTGAATTTGAGAGGAACTAGTTGAAGCATGTTCTTGAGAAAGTTTTTTATTACAAACAAAACTCATTGACTGTGGCCGGCCATGGGCAATAACATTACATGAGACCATTTTCGGCAAACTTTGCTGACTGGAGAGTACAGTGAAATGTAGTTCTCCATGAGCACCCCATCCTCTAACATAAATACCAGATGGGGCATTAGAAATTAACTGGAACAATCTTCTTAATGCACCAAGGCATGAACGTTGAAGGGCTCTTTGCTTCTTTTCAACCTTCAGATATCGAGAGACTGATAGAGATGACAAATAAATTTGGTCTTGTAACCCTTCTATTATCTTAACATGGTTTTCATATTCATTATAAGAAAATACATTCTTTTTCAACTAAAAAAGATTTTTCCATATGTTAAGACGAATATCATGAATTCCATCTTCCGTCAACATATCTGGAATGTCATACTGAGAGTCAGCCAGAGGCCAAAACATGACTGGCACTTCACCTTTCGCTAGTTGCATTCTCATGTTTAGAATTTCGTCTTTATCATTCAATGAATATTATTTTTCCTGATTTGACCAGAGCTGGTTTTTCCTTGTTGCTACGTCGGATTCAACAAGATTGGTAGAGAAATGACTGATCAAACTAGAAGTTGCATGACTTAGGGGTGATTCGGAGAATGACCTACACCCTAGGTTATCTTCTTGTTGAGAAAGTATTTCACTTACTAGAGATGAAGCATCAAACATGACTGATTTCGCATTTTCAAGTTCCTCAAGATATGAGGGCTTTCTCGGCACTACATTGTCCACTGGAGCATTTTTCAGGAAATGTGCATCACTACTGCGGAGAGGACTTTCGCAGAGAAATTCATCATCATGGGGAGGACCACCATGGTGGGTTACAGCAAAAGATGAGATCTCTTTCCCCTTGGTCTTCTGGCCATATATAGGGTTATTGTAGATCTCATATGAAGATGAAACTTCAAGATCAACCAAACTGTCATGAAGCAAGCCTTCATGAGGAAGTGTCTATTGAAGATATTCTGAATTAATGATCGCACTATTGGGAAATGAGGGAGTAGAATCTTGGATTACAACAGATAATTGTTTGAGGGCTTCAATAACTATAGCATTGAGCAAGGCCTTGTCATAGATTGGCCCTTGATCTCTTGATTGTGCTGGGAAGGTCTTCTTCTTAGACGCCTTCTTACTTGCCTTGGAAACCACTTGTTGACAAATGTGGCTACTCTGAGCAGGTGTATGTGACTGATCAGGAGTGATGGCCAGGTTAGGCTAATGCTATCTACTCAAATTAGGTGTATGTGCCCTACTTGGTTGTCCGTATGATATGGGAGAATATTCCCCACAACCCTCTTGGAATGAAACAGATATGTGTGTCTGTTTCAGAGTGAACTGTGGATTTGTCACTCCACGGGTAGGGATAGATTTATGTGTCTTTCCCTGAGATGATGTTGAAGCTATTATAATATCCTAGAAAGCATCCATAATATGAGCAGGGATTTACTTCTGCTCTTTAACCATTGATAGAATATGCTTGGTGACTTTAGCTGCCTGAACGAGGATATATGTCCATTCTGTTCTTTGAGTAGGTTTGTGTGCCTGATATTTTCCTCTTTTTCCTATCAGTGAATCCTGACAGTACTCAAGTGTGGGGGCAGAGAGTTGAGTCTGCCTCATATTTGTCACCGGAGATTTCCAACTGACTTCTCCGTGGGCTACCAAGCGAGACTGTTGGTAGGCTTGATCAATACTATAAGGTGTCTATTCCTGCTGATTGTACTTCGCCGAACGTGGTTGACGAGATCCATAATATGTAGTCAAATGAGCCTACTGACTAGCTGATGATGTATAAACAGGTGTATGTCCTTGCCTATAGTACTCTGTCGGAATTGCCTGGTGGGATTGTTGTGATGCTTCTAGGCGAGTCTGCTAGATAACAGAATTAAAATATACGGGTTTATGTGCCCGATCATTGTTTTCCACCATGTTAGGTTGGTGAACTTCTCAGGAGATAACAGAGATGAGAACCTGCTCACTATTGACTGGATTTCTCCTCTAGAGATTTGTCTTGCCTGCTCTAGTTCGAGGAACCTAAGCCGAACGCCTAGAGTCGATACCCTCATCATGTTGAGGGTGCACTGTCGCACGAGTCTAGCGGCGATTGGTGATGGGAGCCCTCGGTAAGGACTCCTGCTTCCTTGAATTATGACCCTGAGGGACCAGCTCATTCACCTCCCCATAATATGGGAGTGAATGCTGATTGTGTTCCAGGGATAACGACCCAAAACGGTTGCAGAAAGTGGTTAGCACCACCTGCTTCTTAATCGCTGGTCGTCACTGTTCGGATGACCAGGTTGAATTATTGACTTGTAGGGCTTGTTGAGCAGCCTCCAAAGTCGGAATAGTACCATTTTTATGGTACTCCTTAACCAGTGCATTTGATACCTAGCGTTGAAGACGCTGAGTAGGTGATGTCTTTCTCATAGCAGACGATGATCCAGCATATGTAGCAGCAGTGGCTTTCGCTGTAGAGGTTTTCATGGCAGACATATTCACGGATGTGAAAATAAGAGAAGCCATTCTAGAAATGTAAAAGATCTTGGAAAAGAGTTCCTGTTTGATATAAAAAACATAATCGAGATATGTTCGGTTGCTACATCTTTTGGATGAGAACATATGTTATTGATTGTCTTGTTGGCCCACTTATTGAGTTTAAATAGGGGACTAACAAATAGGTAAAACAACATTTTAACTTGTTTAAGGATTCACGTCGGGTTCACCATTTTTTCTTTACTATGGAATTGGGGATGACCTCGTTGATTGAAGGTTCAAACATTCTAATCGGTTTCTAATGGGTTTCGTCATAGAACCGGAAACATCCAATGATTCCAAATCCATTTGGACCTACTTTCCAAAGGTGGGGGCTCATTAGTTGTGGACTGATGAGGCTTAGGAATTTGCATTGGTCGAGAGGATTGGAGTTCGGACTCATCACACATTTTTGATGGGAATTATTGTCTACTCCGGAACTCGCATTATAGATTGAAGTTATGTTCATGTATCCTTATTACATGACCAGGTATAAAATGTCCTTTCCATTAAATCTGACAATCAATGATTGATATGTAGGAAATTTAGAGAATCTATTATATGTATTAGAGGTTCTTCATCGATAGAGAATCATCTGTATTTGTTAGAGATTCTTAGTTAATGGTATCATTCGATACATAAAATTCTCTTGGTCATTATGATAACCATACTAGTTTTAACGCCACTCAGTGGGGCACATGAAGTTTATTGTCATTCCGAAGGACATGGATTATTTCAAATTTGGGATCGTACCCACTAATGGGATACCTACGTACCCTTTGTTTTGGAAAAGGAATCAGAACCCACATAGTTCGAGTAAGGGAGTATGATATTTATGCATCATTGATGGCTCAAAGAAAGATGTCATGATTATTGTTACACTATAAGCTCACGTGAGTCATGCTCGATGTGAGAAACAAGAGGTATTGGTGAAACCAGACAATTCTGCCACGAAAGATGCAATGATGTGGGGATTATGTATGTATGACTACCCAAATAGATGAGTATTAAGATCTACTTCAGGGAATAAATCCATGAACAAGGTCCATAAAGGTATATCTGCTTCATAGAGATTTGGATACTCTAATCTTGGGGATTACTCTTAAGGAAAATGCCCAAGTTAGGAGGGGACTTATGATTGGGTTTTACTCTTAAGAAGGAAGCCCAGATCAAAATGAATTATGACTGGTTAAGTGAAAATTAGACTGGGGATTATTCCTAAGTAGGAGGCCCAGGTTAAAGGGATTTGAAAATTATGGGACTTGGGGCTTACTCCTAATGAGGATGCCCATATTTGAGACTGGGGCTTATTCATGAAAAAGAAAACCCAGGTTAAAGGAATTAAAGTTATGGGGATTACTCAAGAGGAGGATGCCCAAATCTAGGGAATTATGACTGGGGATTATTCCTGAAAAGGGGGCCCAGGTTAGGGGACTTGGGGCTTACTCATGAAAAGGAGGCCCATATTAAAGAGGACATGGGGAATACTCCTAAGGAGGATGCCCAAATTAGATGAGGATTTGGGGCATAATCCTAAGGAGGATTCCCAAATTAATGAGGATTTGGACTAGAGTTTACTCCTGAAAAGGAGGCCAAGGTTAAGGATTCTCTCATCTTAAAGGATGAGGTTAAATGAATGAACTCTCTATCTTTAGTGACATAAATATGTGAAAATCACTATGTTTTGAGAGATTCTCCATGGAGCTCCTTTCAGATAAGTAATTCAATCAATAAAACATGCCATAAATGGATTTTAAGAGTGTCTTGAAGATTGAATCTTAAATCGGAGAGGTGGAATTTCATAAGAGGGGTAAAATTGTCAGTAAGGGCAACAAAAAAGAGATGGGTCTGCAAGTCCTGGCAGGCGCGCAGGTACTGCGTGGGCGTGAATGTATTGGTCGTGCAGGTATACCTGTGCGACACATGGGTACTTGTGCGATTCCTGACCTGTAGAGTAATACTTGGGAGATTCTTGACAAAATCCTTTAGAATCATCTTGAGGTACTTCTAGAAGATTGGCGCGCAAGATTCAATGAATAGGTAAGGAGGCACACAAGTGTGTTCATTTCCCTTCCGAGAAAAACAATTAGGCGCACAAGTGTTAGTGATTTCTAACACTTAGACCTTATTCTTCTTATTTAGACCTTCCATTCTAGGTAAAGAATTACCATAGAAGTGTTTAGAAGACTTCAAGAAGAGACTTGGGCGTTCAGAGCTCTATATCTGAATTCTAGGAAAATTCCTCTTCAAATGGGGGGCCCACCAGGGGTATTTATAGGCTGGAGAAGACCCTGGGTGGTTTTCAAAGAGGGAACGCAAGTCACTTGCGTGACCATTAGGTGGAGCGCAACTATACTTGCGCAATAGTGAGGGAACTTTTTCGACCTATGGGCAATGTTCTCCTTGTTCTTCCCTTTCTCTCTTTTTTATTTTTCTTCAAAGGATGAAGCTCTTTGGACTAAGGAAGTTCCCTTTTCATTCATTTATACTTTGTGATGAAAAGGAGTGTCAACAACATTGGTTATGGAAGTCAGTCATATGACTATTCTATTTGAAAGAATGATATGTGTAGAAGTCGATTGTATTGTTATTCCATTTAAGTATGATTATGTGCCAAGTTACCTTTAATATGTTATATGTGATTTCTATGAATTATATGGTAATATTTTGGTTACAAAAGGGTAATAAATGGTCTTATATCCTATGAAGAGTATTTAATACTTCATAAAGGTGAAATTATTAATTTAGAATAATGTATTCATGGTTTATATGTTTTTACAAAAATAAAATTTTTCATTATTTTTGTTTCCCTTACTGATATTTTTATGCTCATCCCTTGTTTTGAAATGTTTTTCACAAAATTTAAGGGATAATATTTTCATGTGTTGTATTGTGGAAAAGTTATGATTTTTATGTGTGAAATGAAAACATGTTTTGTTAAAAATTTCTTGTTTTATGAAAACATGGATAGTGAGTAGAAATGTCAACTTTGTAACAATAAAGTTTATATTTATAATTTAATTCAAAATTCTATAAATCTCTAATACTGAAAATATCTTTCTTGTGATTCAATGTCAAATTGTTTACTTATCTCAAGAATAAATAATGTTTATATTTGGAGCCTTATATTTAGTATTAGAGGTTGGTTTTAATAACTTTATGAGTTATAATAATGTTAATATAATATACATAAAATATTTTTTTTATGGTCAAATTGAAATGATATGGCACTTGAAGATTTACTTGTTACTTTGTTTAAGATATGTTTGTTCAGAAAGGTTTTCTGTAAAGGAAACAAGGAAGCTATTCTAGGAAGGCAGACAAGGGGAAATAAAATTCAAAATCAACATTGTAAGATGGTTGGAATCATAATTGAAATGTTTTTTGATGTGATGTCTTAGTTTACTCATTCAATAAATGGTAGTGGTGTCCATGCATAAGATTAAGATGACCAACCGTAGAGGAATATATCGATAGTGGAGCATTTAATGAGGCAACGTCCCTCATCATTTAGAAAATCATCTGACCCTTTGTATGCTAAAGGGAGGATTAAATAACTAGATAATAATTTTGATGTCTTAGGGTGTTCAGAAAATAAAAAGGATATTCTGGATTTTTATCATTTTAAAGGAGAGGTCGATCAGTGCAACTCAATGGTTAAAAATGTCAGAGGAAGTGAAGATATCATTACTATGTAATGGGTGAATTTTAGAATACCTTCACTGAGAAATATTTTTCTAAGGCTATTCAACATAATATGGAAAATAAATTATCCAAATTGACAAAAAAATAAGAATATTAGTTGACTAAAAATGAAGAAAATTTCACTCATTTTTTAAGGTATGCCCCAAATTTTATCAGGGATACTTATAGTAAAATAAATCGATTTTACTCGGGATTGAATATAAAATATCAAAGGGATTTAGATTCTTCTGAGTTAAAAAGCTATGAGAAACATTCTTGATTTGATGAAAATGTATAAATAGAGAGAAAAAAAAAAGAAGTGATCTAGATGGTAGGAAATGGGATAGAATTCTTCAAAGAATTATGGAGGTAAGAAAACAAAAAATTTGAACTTGTGAGAAGTACGGTAAAAATAATCCAGGAGAACCTAGTGGAATGATGTTTTAGTTGAAATGAGATAGAACATTATGCTAATGTGTGTCCAAATTTGATTACCTAGGGTGGAAACCTCCAATATTTAAAGAATAATGGCATGGAAAAATCATTTTCCACTACTACAATTGATGTGGGGTCATTAAATTAAGTGTTGATAGGTATGTTACATGTTTTTTAAATTTATTCCAACACTTTGTTTGACTCTGGATCTTCACATTCTATTATTTCTGAGTTCTTTGTATGTAAATTGGAAATATCAACTCTTTAATATGATATATAATTTTTGGTAAAAACTCTGAGTTGAAGTATTAATGTAACCATGATTTATATGAATATTATTATTATCATTAGTGGGATAGTCCTTCCTGCAAATATTATTGAACATCTCATAGTGGAATTTGATATCATTTTGGGTATGAATTGGATTACAGTTTATCATAATAAAATAGATTTTAATGGAAAGAATGTAACACCCTAACCCTAGTTACCCAGAGTTTGCGCATTATTACATAACATTGGCATGATCACAAAATATCAAGTCTCGAAAGACCAATTATTTTAGTAGCCTTGGAAGTACTAGATACATTCATAAGGTTTATATTACATCATAAAATGGAAAACTAAAACAACACTGTTTCCATAGACAAAACTAATATACCATTGACTATCCATGAAGGTCAGTTATAATATACTTCTTCGCATCTTGGGAGAAATAAAACATAGAAAGGTGTGATCTCAGATGCTTCTTAAGGATAACAATATATCGAAAACTTTCATAAATAAGAATAAACATTTAAGGAAATGTATATAACTAAAACAAAAGCATTTTAAACATAAACTTCATCATAATATGGAAAATATAAATCAAAATAATCATATTTACTTACTCACATGGGTATTCTACTAGTCAAATATTCATATGCAATATCAACAGTCACATTCATAATGATGGAATACATAATGTCAGACTTTCATAACCGCATAGTCAAGGCCTTGTGCCAAGACTAAAAAAAAATTTTGTCAAGGCCTTGTGCCAAGACACTAGTGTGTCTCATGAGACCTACCGATGCATCGATGGGATATAGAGAGCTCCACCCATAACTTACTAAGTCCAATACATTCCTCATATGAAAAGTTTTAAACATATCATAAACATTTATATTAAAACTAGCATACGAAATGTCAATAATTTATCTATAAACCATGAATGGTATAAAAATAACACATCCATAGTCAAACATATCACAAAACCTTAAATACAATGTGGAAGTTTTTTATCATAATAAATCAACTACAAATAAGCATAAAATCCCTCAAATGATGTTGACATAGTTGAAATCAAAACCGTTTTTAGATAAATATATCTTACTATTTTTAAATCATTTAAAAGTCACATAATTATAAAAGAAAACATTTATTTAGAAAATATTCTAATAATATTTTAAGGGATGCCTAAATGTTGTTATAACTGTGGAAAATATCCGCACCCGCTATATTAGTTAAAAACATTCTTACTTTAATTTGTCAAAGAGGTCATAAAGTACCTTGTTTAGAAAATGACAGAAATATTCCTTTCAAACCATTTTATAAAAATTAAAATAAGGGCATAAATTACATTAACCCATAGTCTAGTGAATAGTAAAAATGTTTTGAAATACATTTTTAAGAAACATGGATGTGGATAATAAAGATGTCCCAGTAGATACTTATGTAAAAACAACCTTGGATAATAAAGAGATTGTGAAATTATCCCTTACCTTCTACTTTTCCTTGGAAAACGGTGGGTTAACCTTCTATATAATGGTGAAATATTTGTCATTAAGTTATACTGGAATCATATACATTAATATGATATCATATATGATCTTTTAATATTTTTTTAATAATATCTTAGTATTATAGTCGTTTCAGGTGTTAACAAAATTTGACCTGAATTTATGTTATTACAATGATGCTTCTCCCGCTTATTCTTTAACATGTATCATCCTTGGTTTTTCTATTTATATTTGTTAAATCATTACAAAAATTTCTTATTATTCTCTCTATTTCTTGAATATTATCCTTTATAATTATGTTTGGCTCTATCTAGTTAATTTATATACTCCACTTATTATTATTATTCTTGCATGCATGATGTAATATTCATTTTATTTTTTATTTATTTAATAACACATAATAAATTTTAATTTCATTTTAATTTCAATTAATAATTAAAATTAAAACTATTAAGTCTCTTAAACTTTTAAAAATCACTTTTTTATATTATCACTTCTTCAGATTCTATTTAAATTATTCTCTATGTCACTTTGGTATCATGGCATGAATTGTAGTGTGACTAATCAATTATAATGTAACTACTCCATATTTCTTCACAACAACCATTTTTTATATTTAAAACTCTATTCCCCCTTTGAATTAATCACAAATACAATTTTTTGATGTTTAAAACATTAAAAACTATTACTATAATCATTTTAAATTATGTTTTAATAAAAAATTAATATTATATAAATCTTAGTAATTTTCACAAGGATGGAACTTTAAGAGGTGTTTGAACCTTATGAAGGACTAACACTAAACTTGTGGCGAAAGTTACTCAAACATAAAATGACATGTATAAACCTTATGGAAAAATGTATCATCCTTACAGAGACATTAATAAAACTCACAAGGTCATGTCTAAATATTATGCTTAGTGTGTAAAAACATTATAGGGACAAAGCCGGCTTTATAAAGACATGTTTGAACCTTATAAGAACATGTATCAACCTTATGATCTGACTGTATCTACATTATTAGTTTTTTATTTAAACCTCATAAACATTGGTTTTCCCAACCATTTAATGTTTATATCTTAACATTATGATCATCTATCTCAACCTTACGTTGTTCCCGTAATAGCATAAAAAGTTGATAGGGTTTAGAACATACAAAAATTTATAAAGTTCTGTAAGAATATAATTAATCCATATTACATAAAAACTACCTTTATGAATTCTAAAAACTTCATTAAAGCATCTTTAAATATCTCTGAACTTGTTTAAAACACATTTGAACATCAAAAAACCATCACCTTAGTTATATGATTTTATTTCTTTTGAGTTTGAACACAATTTATGTGTTGAAAAAAATTGAAAAAAACCACCATATCAACTTCAATTTTCCATAAATATTATTCTCTAGATACATTCTATATTCTAGGGGAAATTATTTCATCAATGGTATCACCAAGTACTCGACAACCTTCAACTATCTCTTTAGTAAAAAGATCTCTCCCATTGTATTTTATTAAAAAATAAGGGACATAAATAAGTTTCATGCTCAAACATCCTATCAATGTATCATCATACAAAAATTATAATCTTATATAAGTTAAAAAAATGTTGTAAAAAAATATTTAATAATAATATAATTTCATCCATTAAAAGTGATTAACATTCACATCCCCATTTCCATTGATTCTGTTTATACTATTTTAAATATATCATACTTAATTATCCTTTAATACCACTTAAGAATTAGTACTTCTTCATATCAAAATATTTATCTATATTCAGAAAGTATTTTTGAAAACAAAATAAAAATAGATTCATGTATTCATGGTTAAAAAAATCATTAGAACATCTCATAATGACACAAACACCCACATGTTTTGCCTCACAAATTTTCCATTTTATTGTCCACTTTAAATACATGCACCGCCTAAATAAAAGATCGCTACCCCTTTTAGAATACATATATCAATGGATTTATTAAAAAATAGTTCCCTTTTTTGTTATAAATAAAAAAAATTAAATATATAATCGAATAAAAATATTTATTCTAAATTTTATTTTTCACCCCCTTTTACATAAAAACTAAAGGAGCATGATTATAAAGAGTATTAAATCGACATACCATATCCTTGAAAAGGGTAGGGCTGGGCTCCCAAAATCTTCCTCATATTTTGAAATGCATCTTTACCAATGTCTAGGTAAATAAGATAATTATTTCCTCATTTTAGAAACAAATTAGAAATTTAATTCATTTCATTATACAAGATCCATGGTGATGTTTTACTTTATATCATTTTGATTTAATATTGAAGTCTAAATAAAATTCCTTGATAAATTGATAGAACTTTGATCATCACAACCAACTAGTAAAGTAAAATATTCTTCAAAATTTAGATATTTCAATGGTGTCTTAAACCACATCAATTGGTAGCCACATATTCTACTTCAATAGTGCTCTGAATTATAAACTTTCCAATATATACAACTATTACTAGGAAAGAACACTATATAAAAGTATTTTTTCTATTATCAACATTACCTACCTAATAATTATCTATAAAACTAAAAATATCAATTTTTCCATTGCAACCATATTTCAATCTAAAATCTGTATTATCATTTAATGTACTTGAGAATCATTTTCCCTAACACAAAACATCCCCTAGTCCCAGTATCCTGACTAACCAAAGCCTACCTTCCATAGTCCAGGGTCTGGGGACTATCACTGAATAGGCATATCCTAAAACAGTAATGAATTTTCCTTTAAACCTATACATAGGCATAATGCTCAAAATGCAAAAATATAAACACCAAGTAAACCTAAAATGTCACTAAGAAAACCACTAGAAGTACAGTACAAACTGAAAGGTAAAATGGGGCCATAATAAAATCCCAAAACCACAAAGGATAGTATAGCTGCCAAAGTCCATCTACTCAAACCTTACTTGATGTGTAGGTGGAGGGTATCTATCTATAGCTATAAAAGTAAATCTCGTCTGTCTCGTCTGTCCCATCTCACAAAGAACCACCTGGTCCAATACCACCAATGTGTTAATCGAAACGTCGATCACCTACATGATACAAAACACATGCGGGTTAAGCCCGTGTAGGGGTGAGTAACACAATACATAGTAGGGACCCCAAAACAAAAAGGAAATACAACAAAGAAAGATCACACAGTAAGACCATAAGAAAAGATATCTCACACTTGGTATAACTCAAAGTATATAAAGTAATATTTATCATTCGTAAAGCTAAAACATCTTGTACTGTTGGGTAACTCATCCATGATGAGGCACTGAGGTCTGCCTGAACCACTGATGTACACTCTTCTGTTGAACCACTATGGTATGCACATATGCTGAACCACTCAGGTGCACTCATCTGCAAAACCACTGAGGTATGATCACCTTCTAGACCATTAAGGTTCATTCGTCTTCTAAACCATTGAGGGACTCTTGTTTGGTGAACCACTCAGGTACGATGGTCTATTCAACCACTATGTTATGCCTCTCTACTAGACCACTGAGTTTTGCTCGTCTACTGAAGCACTCAGGTATGCTTGTTTGCTAAACCACTAAGCTACACTTATGTGATGAACCACTGCGGTATTCTTTTCTGCTGAACCACTAAGGTATGTTCATCTACTGAACAACTAAGAATCACTTTTCAAATCCTTCATGTCACAGTCAGTCATATGATTTATTCTCTCTAGTACACTTGACTTGGTTATAATATAATACTCAAGTCATATATTGTATCTAGACAATAGTGTAATCTCACATGGAGTATTTCCAACGGGACATCTTATTTCAAGGGTCCCAACACCACATACGACACTTCGATCAGATGCACGGTCTATAAAATATTGGCATTTTAATAAAAAGGTGTCAGTTACGTCTAGGCCTGGTTCGGCTTGGTCAGACTGACTCGACCAACCAAGTCTGGGGGTCCAGTTTGGCCCGACCCATTTCAACTGACCCAACTTGACCTAGATGGGTATGGGAAAACCCGTTCCGGAATGACCCATTAGGTAGGGCCATTTGAATTTTTTGGACCCAACGCATTTTAGTAGTGGTTTTAGTTAGTAAGGTCACCCAGTGATGTCGTCCATGTTCTTTGTCCCCGTTACACTGATTCAGAACTGTCCTTCCAAGTTAGGCCACCCATTAGCCGAGTTTCTTCTCCGGACTAACCCATATCAGCAGGCCAGTTCTCCTCCCACCCGGGCTGCCCATAATCCTAGTTTATTTCGAGGTCTCTGCTCGCATCGACGGGGCAGTCTACTACCAGCCCAAATGTCAAGAATCATCTGGTTCATGTTGCCTCTCCAAGATAGGGTGGCGCCATGTTTTTGGGCTGCCGGACCACTCACATGGACCGGTATCTTTGAGTGACATATGGCGATCTTTGGTTCTATCTCACTGTTGTAGCCCACGCACCGCAACTTACACCTCTGACATGGTCGGGTGGCCTCGTCTCCCAGTCGACGACCCTTGTCGCTGTCGCAATGTGATTCCTCCCACCTGCCTCTACGGCTAGGTGTTGTGGCCTGGTGGCACTGTTGTAGCTGGGTATCGTCGCCTGGTACTATCGACGTAGCTTGGTGCCAAGGCCTGGTACTGTCGTTCCGGCTGGGTGTCATGACCCTTTCGTCTGGGGCCTCTATAGTCGATGCACCGCTGCATGTTGTGCAACGAAGCGTGGGAAAATACAAGAAATAAATAGTGTAATTAGTTGCACATATGGGCACCCAAAATATTATTTTTTTATTCTTTGTGTTGACCCAGATGTGTTATTGTTAAAAGGATCACAAAGAACCAAAAATAAAGTAAAAATAATCACTAAGATATATATCCATTTTATCTTGCATCATTAACCTTCCATCATGAATGATCGATAAGTGGGTTAACTTGGTCATGAGTTAACCCATGTTCTTTGTTTAAAAGGGAGAATGGGGAAGATAAATTCACATAAAAAATCATAAAACCCAAACCTGGGATAGAATTGTTGGTCGAGGAATAGTGGAATCATGCCCCTCACTCCTTCATTCTTGATCTGCAGCCCACCGTTTCGTGATATTATTATAAGGGTGGAAGAAATTATGTTCTTTTCTCATCATATCCACCCACCAAATCTTCAAAGAAATTCTAGGATTATGTCAACAATTCTACATTGTTTGTTAGGGTTTTAATTGAAAAAACATGAATCATAATTTATGTTACACTATGTTGTAGTGTCATTACGCTAACTCATTAATGAGATTCATCGTCACCTCATTGGTACACCATAGCACTGACGTGCCATTGCCCAATGATAGAGAACACAAATAAAATAAAATTTTAAATTATTGTATTTTTCTTCCAAAAAGTCCAAAAATCATCTTTCACCCATGACTGGTTCCCGTCAAGGTGAGGCTCTACTTATGGGAATCTTGCCCTCATGAGCTCAATAGTACTCTCGGATTTCCAATATGAGTTACAGGTTTGGTATTATAATAATTTAAAATAAAATAACCATGAAATAATTATTTTATTTACATCTGAAAACTATTTTTCACTATTTTATTGATTTAGCCAATGTTAGGCCCTCTCTAGGGAAATCTTGATGCTTTGAGTTCAATGGTGCCCATAGATTTTGGATCCGAGCACCTGTTTAAATGTTAGAAAAACCTGTTATCGTGTTTATTAAATTAACCTTAAAAATCATTCAAAAATACAATCTATCCACTCTAGGCCTTGTAATTATGTGTCCTTCTAAATACTAGTCTAAAAATAATCTCATTTAATTTTAAAATTTTAATCATTGAATACATTACTCCCCCATTTAATGATTTATGTCCTTGTAATCCAAAACAAAGGATAATCAATCAAATGGGGGTACTCCACACAAATATGAGCCTCCCTCTCCCATGTGACATCCTGGAGATTCTTGCGCTACCAAAAAACATGCACCATAGGAATCGACTGTCCACACAAAAATCATCTCATGTCAATACTCTATCTTAACCGGGTACTCTGGGAATGTCTCCCCATAATCAATCTCTAGCACACAATGGTTAATGGTATTAGAAGGTTCATGCACGTATCTCTTCACCTGGGATATGTGGAAGATGGTGTGCACCCTCTCTAACTACGGCGGTAGAGCCAAGCGGTATGCACCTCACCCACTCTATGCAGAATCAGGAATGGTCTGATGAACATTTGATATAACTTGCAGCCAAGCCAAATATATGTATCCCTCATCAGGGATAGAGAAATGGGAATATGTGCCCCTATTAGAACTCCAAGGGTCTACATCACCAATCATCATAGGACTTATATCAGTTCCGTGTAGTCTTCATCTGTTCTCAGGTGATGTTTACCTTATTAGTGGTGGTCTATACCATCTCTGGACTCATGAGTGATGACTCCCCTAGGTCTTTCTAGCATAACAGTGACCTGCATGGTCATCCGTACAGTGAAACGATTGGTACCATAACAATGGTTGATTTGTAGTTGTTTTCATATGCAAACTCAAATAGGGGTAGGTGGTCCTCTCAACTATGAACAAAATTAATAATGCAAGAATGAATCATATCTTCCATGTTATATATGGTCACCTTTGTCAAACCATCTGTCTATGGGTGAAATGCTGTTCTCAAGCACTGTTGAGTCCCAAATGCCTCCTGTAATCCCAACCACAACTGGGATATAAATCATGCATCATGATCTAAGACTAACCTACATAGGACTCCAAGGAGTCAAACTATCTCATGCACATAGAGGCATCCCAATCTCTCTACTAAACCCTACTCTTGAATTGGAAGGAAGTGGGCCAATTTACTGAGTCAGTCTATAGTCACCGAGATGGTATCATCCCCCCTATACATACATGGTAATATTGTCACAAAGTCCATCAATATCCCATACCACTTCAACTCTTGTACCTCAAGGTGTTGTTTCAATCCATCCAGAACATGGTGCTTAAAATTCACTAGCTCCCAAGTGAAGAGTCTCGAGACAAACTCTACCACTTCCGTTTTCATCCTTCGCCACTAATACTAACATCAAAGGTCCTGGTAAAACATTTCCACACCTAGATATACTTTCAAATGGGATTAATGTCTCTCCATTATCACCTACTCCTGCAAAACCACTGGTACTATGGTGTGTCCTCTGAAAAAGATGACGTGCTCCCCACCTTTAAAATATCCATTAGGGTCATACCTTGTGGACATCTAGGAATGTGTATTCTCACAGCTGGAATCTCCGAGTTGTGCCTCCCTGACTCGTTGTACGAGTTTAGAGGAAACTAACATCGACTAAAGAGAAGATGCATAATCTCTATCCCCAATGGATATCTTAAGCAAGGCCTGATGCTCTGAATCATCGTTCAGTAATTGTGAGCTCGATCTCTTATGGAGAGCATCTTCCACCATGTTCCCCTTCCAAGGAGTATAGACTATCTCAAATTCATAGTCTTGGAGGAACTTAAGACAATGTTGATGTCTCATATTCAAATTCTTATAATAAAATATATACTTGATACTCTTGTGGTCAATGTAGATGATGAATCATTTACCTATAAGCTAGTTTCAACATATCTTTAGTGAAAAGATTATCATTTCCAAATCAAGGTGACAAGTCTCACAGTTATTCTCATGCAGTCTCAACAATCATGATCCATAAAAAATCACTTCTTTCCCCTGCATTAGGACACAACCTAGTCCAGTTCATAATTTGTCATTGTACACCACGTAGTCGATGCCCTCCTCTGTCAGCCTTAAAATATGGGCACTCATCAAGAACTATCTTTTCTTCTTAAAGCTATAATGTAATCTTTCTATCCACATGATGGGTTTTACCGTCTTCTTCAAAGCTGTCATAGGTGCTTCCACTCTGGGGAATTCGGTTATAGACCTCCGATAGTACCCTACCAACCCAAGGAATCTCCACACCTCAGTAATGCTCCGGGATGGCTCCCAAGAATGAACCGCCTCAATATTTGTTAAATCCACCAAACTTCTGGCCTCTAATATTGAATTTACCAAGTAGTGGAAATTTTTTATCCATAACTCACACTTTAAGAGATTTTTGTAATGTTGGTCCTCATATAGTGCGTTCAGAACCATCTTCAGGTTTATCGTGTACTCCCCCTTAAACATTGGATACACTAAGATCCCATCAATGAAGACCACTACATACCAGTATATGTACGGCAGGAAGATCCTATTAATGAGTCCCATAAACAATAATTGGGAGTTCATCATGACAAACCACATCACTTAGTACTCATAGTGGTCATAGAGACATCTGAAAGTCATCTTTGAGATGTACTCATCTCATACTTGAAGCTGGTGATAGCTTGATCTGAGGTCTATATTTGAGAGACATCTTGCTCCATTTAGATAATTAAAGAGATCATAAATACTTATTAGAGGATAATTGGTTTTCATAGTCACTTGTTTCATCCAATAGAAGTCCATGCATAACTTAATTCTTCTGTTTGACTTCTTGGAAAGCAATACTAGGGCTTCTCGCGTTGAAATGTTGGGCCTTACGAACCCCATCCTCTAAAAGTCCACCAACTATAACCCCATATCCTGTAGCATTGCAAGAGAAATCCAATATGCAGGTGTAGATATCAGTGTCATCCGGGGGTACAAATTGATGCATAAATCTAACTTTTTTGTGGTGGTAGTCCTAGAACATCATATTGAAAGGCCTCCTTGTACTCATCCACCACTGTAGGAAAATTTAGACTCTTCTCATCCAATGCATTGAGGTTCATGCTATCCAACTAATGAATGATTAGCTACAGCCTCCTATGTGTGAGTCTATCCTGTGCTGCTTGGGCTCCCCTGTCATTGGTGATGGAAAACCGTGTCCCATATCCATGGACACATCGCACTATGTTTCTAAATCAGTTGATCTAATCATTAACTGATAATAGTCAGTTTATACATAGAATGATTTTTAAGGCCTAAATGACACTACTAGGAGATCCCAACTGAATCTCTCACCTCCACTAGTAAGCTCACACTACTAGCACAAGTGTGTGATCCTCAAATCCCTTCCCGTATGAGTCTCTAATCGTAAGGATTGAGCCAATAGCTTGATCGGAATCTCCGAGCGCTGGAAAAGGTCTGTGGTAAGGAAAGACTGACTAGAACCTGTGTCTATAATAATTTCATCTATTGTGGATAAGACATAGACCATTCCTCATATCATCACTAGGACGTCGGGATCGTAGTCCTCGATGGCCTGAGGCTGAGCCTGCCCCTATCCACCTTCTTTTGGAACCCATGGAGGAAAAATTGGGGGTGGTAGTGGTAATAATTTTTACCTACTCCCACCTTCTGATACTTTTCCTACTCCTCTTCCACATTTTCTGCCTCGCAGACCTCCCTATTCCTGCCACTTCTACTACCTTGGTAATTCGTCAACCATCTACCAGTCCTCTGCATGGTGAGTCGAGAAATCCCAAGCCATGTGCCTATGCTCGTCGCATGCATAGCTTACTCTTACCCCATAATGACTTTCTATACCCTGTGGACTTGCACCACCGATCCTAAGTCATGGGGTCATCCTTCAAATGGTCAGCCTCATTTGGGCCTCTGAGTCATCTGTTGGCTACCCACCACAGATGAATTAGCCTCCTGTCACCCAGTGGTAGCACCCCCCATCAGTGCTTGCTCAGCGAGGAATCTTTATACTAGTAGATATCTCTCTGATACCCTCGCCTATGTTGGTATGTTGAGAGAAATCATTGATGTCATGATCTCCTATTGGAGCCCCTGGTCAAAGGTATGGGCCCTAATGAAAGGGTCTCACCCCATATCTGTAGAGTGTTGGGAGTGGTATGTGAACCTCGCAGAGTACTCAGCCATAGTCAGATACCCTGTTGTATGTGAAGCATCACCTGTATGCACACAGAGTGCAATGTTACAAGGAATAACTCCTCCCTAAAAATTTTCTCCAAGAAAAACCAGGTGTGGGTCGGATACTCATGAGTCAGGATGGTCTAACTCCACCATCTCCCAAAAAATCCCTCCAGAAGGCTCACTGTAAGAACCAACATCTATTCAAGTTGTGTCCTCACTAAGTTGAAGACTCATGTCACTGCCTCTAGCCAACCCTCAGTGGCCTAAGGATCTATATCTCCCTTGAACCTGGGAGGTCTCTGTCACTGAAACTCGTGTAAGGCACTAATATTATGTCCATCCTCTATTGGTACCACTAGTTGTAACTGCCAACCAACAGGTTGTGGTATCAATAGGACACCACCTGAAGGTGAAATCTTAGGTAACGGTCCATGTACCGAAGCCTCATCACTCTGTGGACCATCCTTGTGGTCATGCACTGAAATCCTGGTTGGCAGTCTTCCTGTAGGAATCTTGAAAGAGATCAAGATGAACCACGGTCAATTTATTATTCCTGGTGATCTGACTCTGACTCAAAAAGATCATGGGAAAAAATTGTAAATGATGAATTCAATTAGTTTTTTTATGTACCGGTTCGGAAAACATAATTTCAGGTCTGTATGTATGGATACGTCACCCGTTGCACCAACACTGGACTCTCTAGCTAGAAATCCAAACTCAAAACACATAGCATGGTTTCCCCCATTAAAATTTGTAGACACTTAGTTGTTTTGGTAGAACCATCCTGCCTCTAATTCCACTTTTTCATGACCCATCCCCCAGGGCCCATGTGATGACTACCCAAAGGCCTCCTTCCCTAGGCCAGGTGTTGGCGACAAGCACCGAATAGGCATATCCTAAAATAGGAAGGAATATTCTTTTAAACCAATATAGATGTACAAATCCCAAACTATGGAAATTTAAACACTATTTTAACCAAAATTTTAACTGATACAACTACTCGAATTATAGAAAAAACTGAAAAGTAAAAAGGGTCCAGAATATAAGCCCAAAAACACAAAGGAAAGTAATGCCTCCAAGATCCCTCACCTCAACCCTTAATTGATGGTTAAGTGGAGGGTAGCTATCTATAGATGTAGAAGTACATCCCGTATTACAAGTAACTACCTGGTTTAAGACTCCCCAGGTCTTCTTCAAAGAATTTTTCACCTACACGACACATGACACGTGCGGGCAAAGCCCGTGTAGGGGTGAGTAACACAATACTCAGTAGGGACCCCAAACCACAAATGAATTACCACAATATAAGATAAAATTGAAATAACACAATAAAAGATAGCTCAAAGTAGGTATAAATCAATGTATAGAAATTAATATTTATCGGTCATAATGCTGAAACATCTTGTACTACTAAGGAACTCAACCCTGATGAGCCATTGAGGTCTGCTCATCTACTGGACCATTGAGGTCCACTCATCAGCTGAACCACTGAGGTACACTCGTCTTCTGAACCACTCAGGTATGCTCATCTGCTAAACCAATGAGTTATTATTTTCTGGGGGACCACTAAGGTCCGCTCGTGTTCTAAACCACTATGGTATGCTCATATGATAAACCACTCAAGTATGCTCATATGATGAACCATCGTGGTACGCTCGTCTGCTGGACAACTAAGGTCTACTCGTTTACTCCACCAGTAAGGTACGCTCATCTACTGAACCACTCATGTATGCTTGTCTATTGAACCATTGATGTACACTCATCAGCTGAACCATTGATGTATGCTCGTCTACTAAACCATTTTAGTATGCTCGTCATATCCTTCATGTCATAGGAAACTGTAGGATTTCTTCTCTCCAGTGCACTTGATTCTGAAAGAATATACTTCTAAATCCAATGTTTATATCTCAACTACCAAAGAATATCACTTAGTGTATTACCAAAGGATATTCTTATCAAAAGGTTCCCAACATCACAAACAGAGCGTAATCAGAATCCCTATCAAAAAATATTGACGTTTAAATAAAACAGGGGCAAGTTGCATTTGGGATCGGTCCGACCCCGGGGGCCCCACATGGCCCAACCCATTTCATCCAAACCTACCCAACCAAATTGGGAATGGTCCGACCCAATCCGGAATGTCCCATTGGCCTTTTCTGACCTATCCCGGATCAACTGTTGATCCAGACGGCTAGGTCACCCTGCGATCCAGTCCGCCTTCTCTGGCACGGTCTAACTCAAATGGACTTGTACATACTAGTCGGGTCACCCAGTGGCCCCATTTCTCCTTCGACCAGGCCTCCAATGGCGAGCTGGTTCCCCTCTAGCACGGGCCACCCTATTGCCTGGTTTAGTTCGTCAACCCGGCCCGCCTTAGTGTCCGGTCTGCTCCCAACCTAAATTTAGGTCAGCATCTAGTTCATGTGACCATGGGACACTGGGATGGAATTGTGTTTTTGTCCATCCAATCCACTCATGAAGACTAGTTGCTCTGTGTGACCCACAGCATGTCGTGGGTCCAACTCCCCACTGTTGTCCATCGACTACAACTTGCACCTTCGATGTGGTTGGGTGGTTGTGTCTGCCTTCCGCCAACCCCCAGCCTCCGTGTCGGCAGCCTCTGTCACCATAGAAGCACACTACCAGCAGGCCACCATGGCTTGGTTCCACCCCTAAGGCCTAGTGGTTCCCCTATGGCCTGGTGTCGCACATGTAGCCCGGGGCCGCACTAGTAGTCTACTGCTTCCCCCACAGCCTAGTGTTTCCCTCGCGACCTGCTACCACCCTTGCAGCCTTGTGCTGCCACTGCTACCTCATGCTTCCTGCATTCCCTCGGCCCCTGGTATCGTGCTACCCCCTCGGCCTCATGCCACTCGCATCACCTCAAACCGCACCCACAGCCTCGTGCCACCCCTGGGTCCTCGTGCTGCCCCCACAACCCCATGCCGCCCTCACAACCTCATACCGCCACTATGGCTTGGTGTTTCCCTTATAGCCTCATACTTCCCCCGCAGCCTCATTCCTTCCCATGCATCATTGTTCCACCTCTACAGCCTGCTGCCACCCACATGGCCTCATTCTTCCCCAGTGTCCTTATTCAACCCCCATGGCCTTGTGCTACCTCTACAGCCTTATGCCGCCCCCGCAGCCTCCTACAGCCCCTATGGCCACATGCCCCCACTGTGGATAGGTTTCGCGGCTGGGTTCTATAGCCTGGTGCTGATGTCCCATCACACCTGGTCATGCTCCATCAGTGATGCGCCTTCGCAGAGGATGCACCTCCTAACATTGCACCATGAAGAACAAGAAAATGAAAGAAGGAAAACCGGGAATGATTTGCATATATGAACACCCAGGAAATGATCCGGGTCATATATGTTTTGATCTAGATGTTTTCTTGTTAAAAGGATCATGAAGAACCAAAAATAGGGCAGAAATAATTACTAAAATAAATATCCCATTTTTCGTGCATCATTTACCATCCAACATAAATGATCGATCCATGGGTTAACTTGTTCATGAGTTAAACCACATTCTTCATTTAAAAGAGAGAATGGGGAAAAGAAATTCACACTGAAAAGCATCAAACCTCTACCGGGGATATAATTTCTGGTCGAGGAAGAACCCAATCGTGCTCCTCTATTCTTCGTTCTTGATCTATAGACCACCATTACAAGCAATTCTTCAAAGGGTGGAATAATTTGTGTTCGTCGTTCATATTCACCACCCACCAAATCCTCGTAGAAATTCTAATATTATGCCAACAATTCCACGTCACTTGTTAGGCTATTAATTTACGAAACATGAATTAGAATTTCTATTACACTATGCTGAAGCTTTATTATGTCGATTCATTAATGATTTTCATTAATTAGATTTATTATTGCATTTTCACTTTACTGAAGCTCTAACGTTCCACTTCTCAACGATGGAGAAAAAAATAAAATAACTTTATAATTTATTTTATTTTTCATCCAAAAATATTGAAAATAAACATTCACCCTCAACCCATGTCGGTCGAGGTTAGACTCTGCCTAAGGGAAGCATGCCCTCAAGAGCTCAATGGTACTCTCGAATTTCTAATCCTAATTACAGTTTAGGAGTTATAAGGGTTTGAAAAAAAAAGTTGTTACTTAGTTATTTTATTTACAACCAAAAACTAATTTCACCTCTTGGCTCATGCCACCCAATTATAGGCTCTTTCTTGGTGAATCTCAATGCTCTGAGTTCAACGGGGCCCTCCTATTTTTTATTTGTGCACTATTTTAAATTTTATCAAAACCCACAACAATGTTTATTTAATGACCCTTAAAAATAGTTCAAAAATACTTTCTGGCCACAACATGCCATTAAATTACATTTTTTCATAGGCTCTGATCTCAAAAAAATCCCATTTAATTTTTTGAAAAATATTCATTGAATTACGGCGTATTACATTCCTATCTGAAAATTTGTAAACCTTTGTAACACATTGTTACTTCGATAATATGTTAAAAATCATAGACTATATTCGATCTTAAATTATTTACATATAATTAAATTCTAATAAAATCCAATAATTATTTTGGATTCACTTTATTTCCTTTTATATATTTATATGTATTATTACCCATTGATATTTGCTTGATTACTATATTGGAATGCTATATGAAATACCTTTTAAAAGTTCCCTAGGGTACTTCTCCTGAGAAATAAAACATTATCTCTCTCATAAGAAAATGTTTAGCAGTAAAAGTAACTTATCTCACCAAAAATATAAATTTTAAATAAATTTATCATATCTAATTCAAATTTTTAGAAAAACTCTTTTTTTAATTTCTATAAAATATAATATAATCAACATAAATAATAATAAGTAGGAATACCTCTTTTAAATTATTAATATATAGTTATTTTCCACTCTCGCATTTCTAAATTTCATATTTTTCATGGAAGTGTATTGTATAGAATATCAATATTTTTTATCTTGTTTTTTCCTATATAAATCCTATTTTAACCAAAAAAATAATTCATATCATCTCAAAAAAAAGAAACTATAATTTTTTTCAAGGTATACCTCCTATGTCAACTCACTGTTGAAGAAGGAAAATGTGTCTTCCATTTGAGTAATATTGTATTTCCATTGAGCTAAAATAGCAAGAAATATTATTATAGTATCCATACAAAAAACCAAGGAAAAGGACTTATCATAATCAAATCTTTCAACTATAGAGCCTCTCTTACTTAAAATTATATATTTTTGTGTCATAATATCTCCCTCTTCATAAAACATATTCTAGAATACCCATTTTGTTTCAATAACATTTTGGTTTTCTAAATTGGGTATCAATTCCCAAATTTAATTCTTCCTAAATTTCTATAATTATTCATTAATGGAATTAACCAACTCCTTATTCTTTAAATAATCTTTAAAACCATTTGGTTCAAACTATTAAAATAGTGAGGTATGTGATTATATCCTAAAATATCTCCTGGTGTAAAATTTATGTCCTTTATCTCTAATAAATTATTGTAACAGAACCTATCAAATAAACATTGGATGAGAAAAATTAGTCTATTACTAATCACTTGAAATGGTTTTAAACCACTTATCAGTCCTACTCATCATCAAATTTCAATATTTTTTGAAACTTCTTTATGTCATTTAACTAAAATAAATTCATTTTAATAACTTTTAAAACATGCCTCTTCAAATGTCATTTTTTTATTGTGTGTTTTAGAGCCTTCACAAAAGCAGTATAAAAAATATTCTATCTATAAAATTTATAATAGTGAAGTAATGTTCCATTTAGATGATAACCTAAAAAGATACCATCAAAACATCATTATTAAAATATGCCCCAATTTTTACCATTATCTTTGATAATGTAGGGATTACAAAACACTCTAAGGTAACTAAAACCTGAATAATTATTGTAACACATCTTATAAGGAGATATATGTAAATTTGGAATGTATAAGAATCCATTCTAAATATTAATCACTAATCCAGTGTCTTTCCTCAAGAAACACAAAGAGGTTCACGCTGAATCAATACCTTCTAAGCCTTCTTCACTGAACTTCTTTTCATCTATTCAGTAACACCATTTTTATGGTGCATATAGTTAATTATTTCATGATGAACAGTATGATTCTCAAAATGGATATCGAATATTAAATTTTTTTATTCACTTCCATTATCTATATGGATCTTCTTCAGGGAGAAACTACACTCCTCTATATTTCAATTAAAAATATTAAACATTTTAAGATCCTCTAAGTTGGTAATCATAAACATAACACATTTAATTTTGGAAAATTAATTAGTAAAATAATTAAAAAACTTATCTCTAATTTATTATAACTTTATTATGATCCCATAAATTCTTGAATGGATAAGATCCAATGGAAGAGTTGATTGAACCATTTCTTTATTAAAAAAATAATTAATAATCTTTCCTTCTTAAAATTTATAGAATATCCAATTCCACCCCATTTTTAAAATATGAACACCATTGTCACTGTAAACTTTTTTTAATATTTCACATTAATTTTGGAAACAATGACGATGTCTTCTACGCCACTATTGATTTTCTTCTTCCCTAATTAAATAACATAAATTTTCAGCATCACTAGCCTAATAAAATTCATTTTCATACTATACCCATGTCAGAATACATAATAATTTCAATAACCTCACCAAAAATCTATAATTTTATAGATCACTTAATTTACATTATCACATAATTGAGACATGAAAATAAGATTGTGTTTTAACTCTTCAAAATAAAATATATTTTTATATTTCATTTGATATTTCCTATTGAAAAGTGATCCAACACCTTTGATTTCGAGTAACCCATCCTTTAGAATATTAATAAGACTATTTTTTATTCTTAAATTTTTTAAGAGTTTTAAATCCCATTTAATGTGAGAGATACATCCATTTTCTAGAATACATTGATTATCATATTTTGATACTTTTAATTCCACTTCAACAAAAAAAGTTTTTTCCTTTAAATTAATATTTTTTTAGTATGTAAAGTATTATAACTCCTATTTTTCTCATCTAGTATAAGTTTTAGGAATTAATATTAATCATGTTCAGGTTGGTCGCATGTTCCACAAACGTTTCTAATAATATCGAACCAATTCTGACATTTCTATCTATTATTGACAATATATTTTTAAACTTGTATTTTTTGAGTGGGATCCCCCAAAAAGATTACTGAAAATAACCAAATTATTTTTGATAAAATGGTAAGTAACCCAATACATCTATTTTGTATTCTCAAGGGATCCAAATTACTAAGATAATCTATAGAAATAATACTTACCTCTATAAAGAGTATGTTATCTAGAATCTGATATTTATATTCCTTTCTTCATTGAGTCCCCAATCATGGATAGTTTTTGCGAACCAATATTATTTTAATATATATATATATCCTCTTCTTCATATTAGGCCTTTTATAAGACTCTTAAAATTCATTAAATTTAACATTCTTCTGTTCCAATGGATGTTTCTAGATTTTATAGATTTTTTAGGGTCACTATATATTTCTAAAATATGGACTTCTTCACTTCATTCATCCTATCATACTTTTATCCAATATTTTCATGATTTTTTCCAAACTTATAAGGTTTTATTTTTATTCTTCCTAATCATCATAATTCTTTTAACATTTTCCAACCTCAAAGATTTAATTCATTAATTTAGAATTAATTTTGTTCTGTTATTGTTCTACATTAATAAGTTTCTAAATATTATTGTTCTTCCATATCCTTTACTTTGTATTATATATTGATGACTAGAGATTTCTCAGAATCAAGAATATTATTCATAACCACAATTTCTATCAGTAGTTTTATTTTTGTTTTATATTAGAAGATTCATTATTATTGGAAGATTGACTATTATTATTCTAAATTATGAAATAATTATCCAACATTAAAATATTAAATAGGTATTCTATCAAATATCTATAAAACAAAAACAATATTTGAGTTTCTTTTTATTCACTCATATAATTTCTATATTCATCTCTAGTAAAATTATCTTTATTCACGTTTGTTATTTGAATATTATCATCAATGTAATAGAAGTCGTAATTTCCTCTTTTTCTCCACTTCTTTCATAATATTACCTTGTGGATAAAAAGTTTATCTTTTTTTATATAGAGAAAATATTTCACTTCACATTAAAATATAAATTTTAATTTTAAACAGTTTTTTATTTCTTCATGAATTTTTTTCTTGGTCTTTATTCTTTATTGTTACATGTTTTTTTAATATTAGAAAATTTTTAGTAAAATTTATATTTTAATACAATGAAAAATGCACACACAAATCTTGAGTTTTGTTATCATTCATTACATTTTTATCATCAATAAAACTTCAAATCCTCTTCCCGAAATTCAATTCCTATATATGAATTAATTAATTAGCCTTTAAGGAATCATCCCTACTCTCTTCTAGAAAATTCCACACACCCAAACAAGAATACAAGTAACATAGAAAGGAACCAACACGTATGTAGTTGGGAAGTTCCAAACTAAATTATAATATTATCATTTTGAGTGTTGTTGTGCACTACCACCTTCACTAATAAAAGAGATTAAAAGAAGGAATGTTTGTGACTATAATTCTTTTCTACCAAATCCAACATATTAAACCCAACAAAATTCAAAAAATAATATGAAACAATGTTGTCATGAGGCACAATAATCCTTAAAAACTATTTTAATATATATTCTAATCTAAGAAACTCTATGTTGTACTTCCTAACAAAAAACAAAATATCATCATCATGTCACTATAGTACATTAATCAATGAACCTAAAGTTTTAAAAAATAAAAGCATTCAATCAATCAAAAATAGCTTGACATTAACCGAGAATAATCATAAAAAAAATTCCAACTTATTAAAAAACTACCAAATGAGAAGAATCAGCTTCAGGAAAAAATAAAAAATAAAATCTAAATCTTATCAACACATATATCATCAACTCCTTGATTTGAACCATCCTAGTCGGGTTGAAAGTTTAAATTCACTCCAGGCATGCAAAGAATCCACACATCAACACAAGGAACAATTCTTATCAATATATTGAATATGATGTGCACCAATTATTTATAATAAAAATTTTAAAATATTGAAACAAGGTCAACTAAGAAACACTTCCATATGAGGTTGATTTAGCCATCCATTAAATGGTCTATAAAAGTGACTCAATACATTAAACAAGTAAAAATAGAAATGAAAAGAAGCTTCATTTGTAGGGAATGTCTTTAAACATAAAATTTTTTTTAAAAAAAACTCTCCCTCCATTTTAGAAATCATTCACTATCTGATTTGAAGATAAGTTTCTATAGTGACTTGATCGCATTTGTATTTTTGTAAAACAGATGCATCTCATTACTACTACCAAGTAAACATTTTCTCTATGAGGTCTGTTTTGATACTGTACGGATCTTTCAAAGTGGGCTTAATATCTTCATCAAAAATAAAACCTTTTATAGCATCATCATCCACAAGAGGACAAGAAGGTTCAATATCAATTTTTTTTTGAAAGGAAATATTTCTTTCCTAGAATCATCAAAGGATATAGTTATAATTGTTCTTTATATTTTAAAATAATCTATATATTTTTTATCCTTCATGGGGTTCGATGTGATGTAACCAAATGGTTAAATAATTGGTTTTTTTCCATTCCTAGATATTGAAATGAAATATATTTCCTCGATCTAACAAGGTGGGTCACTGAAATTATGTGAAGGCACATTAGAATCAAAGTTGATACTTTTATCATGTTCCTCCTATAAAGATTCTTGAGATTTATTAAAATAATCCTTATACTCAACTCAAGTATGGGGACCAGTGTTGAAAACTAGCACACAATAAACAATATTCATGAAATTAGAAATATTATTGACTACAGATGTATGATTTATTGGTTCTATATTTTAGTCATTATTTGCAATTAGAGTCTTGTCATCATCAGTTTTCTCAATAACTACATTTCACCCTCCAAGAGTTTCATGAACCATAGATGGGCCAGGATCAGTAGTGTCATTATACTGTTCAAGATTTATCTTTTTCATACACTTTACAATAAATTCCATTTTACGATCCAGCTATTGAACTTCCCTATCACCAAAGTCCTTCGAGGAGTGACCATGCTTAAGAAAATTTCCACAATAATCTAGAATATTTTCATATATATATCCTCTTGATAGAATCCATAATTTCTATTTTGAATCCAAATATGAGAAGAAATATATTTTGAAACATCAAAATCAACAAAAAACATAAGAACTGAGGGTCTTCATAGGTTCCTTTTCACTAAGTCTAAATTTAGGGAGTTTCCAATGAGGATGGAAGTTATAAATTGGGAAAATTGATTAAACTAGTGAAGTGGTTATTCAAGGAGATAAACTCAGACCAGGATGATAGGGGACATAGAGTAGGGATCAGAGTACTGGGTCCATTTAATAACTTTCATATAAAATCCAACAAAAAACCATGGGAATCTCTTCAAAAGTCTATAATGCTCATCTTTAAAAGAAATAAAAAAATTGTGTTATAATAGTTTAACAAACTTATATGGAAACCCAAAACCCAATAGATTCTAGTTATTTCTTTAATAAATTCAATGATGACCAATATTTAAATAATTTTATGATGACCACAGAACATAGATGCAAAGAAAAAATATTTACCTAATTTAATGAGAAATATATCATTGGATGTTCACTGTGATGAAACTGCTTTTGATTAATGCATAAATCAACATCTGTTGAAATTCCCATGCAGGATTCCATGGGATTGGGGGATATTATGGAAACAAAATCATCTAAATACTAATATTTTATGTTTGGTTTTCTTGGTTGATCACCTAAGATTAGGTTCAACATATATGGTTCCATTATCGAGTTTCCCACTTAATAATTCTAAAACTCCAAATAGAAGAAAAAAAGTAACTAAGCTCTCATGATACATAAAAATAACCAAAATACCAATTATAAATTATCATATAATGATAATCAGTGTTTTAATTCACTTTTATTTTTCTAATAATGAAAAAAAACTCACAAACTATTAAAGATTTATGTTTGTTTTTTGTCACATGAATCCAAGTGAAGACGCCTAGGGAACAATAGAATTATATGGTTCCCCATTAAAAATGAAAAGTTAATACTTAAAATGGTCTAGATTTATCTGAGACCAAATGAACCAAAATATAAATATATAGGTACAATAATCCCAAAATATCCTTTTAATCATGTTATAAAAAGTCTATCAACTATGTTAGATTCCAACATACATTGTTATAATAATAAATTATTATTTTTTTCAAAAATAATAATATCTTGAAATGAACTAAGATTACATTTAATTTGTTTCAATGATGTTTCTTCATCTACTTTACAAACCTATAAAATCATAGGTTTTTTCCTTTCTCTCTGTGTGATCTGCAAAACATTTTCCCACATTTCTCTATCTTTAATATTTTTGTTTGACTCTATCTAGAGAGTTTACATAATAATGTTTTTTTATTCATATTACGAGAATTATATAATATAAAAATTATTATTTATTTATTTATTTACGAAATAATAGAATAAATTTCAAAAAAAAATTGAATTTAAATTTCAAATTGAAATTATTATCTCCCATACACTATTTAAAACCACCTCTTATTTATCATCTTGCATATTATTCTTATTTTTAAATTCTACTCTAGGATACAGTTGCATCGTAGAAAGAGTTTTAGTATGGCCATGAAGTTATTCTATAATTTCACCAACTTCCTTCATAACATCTCTTTTTTCATTGTTTTAACACTCTTTTCTATCCTTATAAATCACAGAAACTATTTTGGGATTCCTAGAAGATGAAAAAACACCACTAGTATCGCCTAGAATTGTATTTTATCTAAAAGTAAATATTTATGAAATATTATTATTTTTCACAAGTATAGAACTTTATGAGGTTTCTAAATATTATAAAGGAAAAGTATCAACTTTATAGTGATAGTTTCTCAACCTTGTTATGATATGTCCGAACCTTATGAGTACATATCTCAACCTTATGATCACATGTCTGAACCATGAAAGGACATGTCTCAACCATACACTCTGGTAGTCTCATATTTGTGAGCACAGAGTCAACATTATGAAGAAATGTTTAAAACATATGAGTAAATGTGTCAAACTTATGCACTGTTTGCCCAAACCTTTCAAGGTGTATCTATAAACCCTACAGGCTCTGATTTTTACAACCTTGTAAGGTGTCTATTTAATATTTACAAACATATTTATCATCCTTTCAATATAAATATTATACCTTAGTAATTTCATAGGTTTTAGTACTTATGAAAATTTCCAAAATTTTATAAAAAAATAATTATTTCATTTCTCTTAATATTTTCATTTAGGACATGTCATTACCTCCTAAAAACATCTTTGAATATCTCCAAACCAATTCCAAACACTTTTAAACATCCAATAACAACTATATTACATAAAATAGTTTATTTCTTGTGAGTTTAAACATGAATTATGTGTTGAAAAAAAGGAAACACACCAATTTTTTCAACTTGAAACTTTTCCAAAGAATATTTTCCATATAATTTCAATATTATAGAGAGAACTATTTATCTCAAAAATCTTCCCAAGTACTCCATAATATACAAAAAACTATTGGTATTAAAAATCATTATAAATGCATGAGAACTACCAGCCCAAGAGAATCATGAAGAAGACAACCATGATTGACCCCCTCCAGTTGAACCCTATACTACCCGAATATCAAAGCACCACCACTTATCTCTCTGCTCCTAGGAAGTTCTAATGTCTCCCCTCTTGAGAATACCCAAACCACTCTTACAACCTCTAAATAGCATATTTATTAGATAATATATCTAGATATATACTCCATATAAGTGGGGAATATAATACTTAAAATATGGATGAATATCCTCTAAAAAACATCTTGCATTAGCCTCTATACTTAGAAAAGTATCAGAAGGGAAATAGAGAAATTCCATGAACCAAATCTTGAGCACTGACATGTTATTTCTCCATATTTAAGAGAAAACAATTATCATGACAATACTTCCTTCATAATATATTAAAGAAATTTTCCACAGAGTTACTTCTAGAAATCATCCCATGGAACTATTGACTCATCACACTCCCAAATAAAAAGAAACAAACACTAATGCGCTCCTCCTCTCAACTAGATGACGTACAACCGAATCTAATGATCTCCCTTAGAATGTAACAGACTGAATTTAATCTCCAACTCCAAAAAACTAATTATTTTTTTTTTAAATTAGAGACACCCGCTCATGCTTCTCCAAAATATAATGATAAAAGTCACACAATATATTTCATCAAGACATGTCCCCTTCAAACATGTCAGTACTCTTGTAGTTAACTGAATCACCTCACTGCACTTCATCGATCTAAACCATATGATAATTGAAATTAGTTTAATAATTTTCATGTGAAAATAATGGAAATATAATATTCCTTGAAATATTTAATATATTTAATATTATTTACTAAAATTTTGTTTTATCTTTTCTTATCCACAAAAAATAAAACACAATATTAATCACATGTGATGCATGTTCCACTCCTAGTTTTCTTCCATATAATTAGTATCACATTGCCTAGTTTTTTCCATAACCACAATGTCATTATGTTAATTAATAGGGGGGCCAATTGATAATGTTGAAGGTAGTCTCCCTTTTTATCTTATTGTATATGTTCAATTAACATTTTTCCCTGTCAAACCCATACATGCCCACTAATTCCTAACTTTGATCTCCACCCAATATATCATCTGTAGCTTTGATAAAACTTTTCCCTAACCCACTTTCACTAGAAACCTATCCTAGTTATGTATTTATGATAATATTAACTCATATATCCCAAATTAAATAGCTCATTTGTTGGTTATTAACACCATGAGTATAATCATAGATAAATTAGAGGCATTCCCCTTAAAATCTAAGAAACATAAGACAAACCACAAATCAACTTTAGAAAATGTAAATTCAATCTATTTCTATAATGTATTTAAATGTTATAAATAATAAGGTATCTATAATAAAATACTAAAAGGAAGTCATATTATAGATACTTCAACTGTAGCTACAAGCCACATGCCAGAAATATATTTTTTGGTCTCCAACCCCTACTAAAAACTAATAAATTATATATATATATATATATATATTAGTGTACAAATATAAACAGTAGGTTCCTCCTCAAAACCTCTCTTGAATATTTATAGGAATCATACTATTTCCTCATTAAATAAATAGAAGAACCAAAATGCAGTTATGTGAGGTCAACTATAACCTTAAAATAATCAAGGCTCACTCATACAATAATGTATCCATGTCTATAAAATTATTATGAAAAAATATATATCAATAAGGTACCAAATAACCACTTTCCCGTTGTTCTGTTCTCTCTCACACCTAAACAAAATATTACTCTTACTTTAATCATATCCATATAAACCAAGAAACATATCGATATATCATTAACCTATCCCTAAAACATTAGGAGGGAATATTTCACATGAAAGAAATAAACCTATTTCCCTCCTCCTATAATCAACAACCCCCACTATGCATGGATTCCATAACCACATAACTGGGTCAGATAGTATATATAAACACCTAGACTTTAATCCATTATAGAGTATATATATATATATCTACCATGATCCATTATAAATTGTACTACATCTGAAGGGGTAAAGTAATAGTGATTAGTCATCCATACATTTCTTCTATAACATGGATTTTATGGAAGACATCCATAACCCATTTATTCATATGGGTTTGGATCGGGTTTTATAACTTTAGTGGTGTTATGTATGAAATAATAAAAAATAATAAGGTATATTGGACCACATAAGAACAACCCAAGGATTTATAGAAAATAAATACTATAATCAGTCACAAAATATAACACACCCTTAATTTCAATCACTAATAACCACTAACATTAAAATAACACAAACTATAGATATTCATTCACACGATCTTTCTATAAAATAATTAATTACATTCAATTACATTCATCTATTTAATTTCAAAGGTTTTAATTTCCAAAAAAACAATCATTCATTGTCCATGTTTAATGTAAATTAAAACATTAAATCACTTTTCACATCAAGTTATACATTATTCATAATGTACATATATTCCTTATACAACTATTCATCAGCTACATTCTTTCTATCCATAACTACTGACCATTTAACAGTCCTTCATTTATCAATTCCAACTCATACCCTATTATTGATTTCATTAACTCTAACCACATTCTATGCCATAGAGAAAATATTACATAGACCCAATAAAAACTAAACCCTTTATTGCATAATACAACACCAAAAACAAGCTAAAAACTACCATAGAATCTACAAAACCACTTCATTCCCATAGAAATTTCAATAACAGTGCATAGAGTAACCCGTCCACCACATTCATAACAAATTCACAACATATCATCCTAGCTAGAAATTCTATCCAACCAATAACCCTATAATCACTAGAAATAATGCCCCATAAATAATAATAAAAGATAAAACATAATATGAATCAATATTAAATAGCTCTTATTTAGTCATTGTTTTAATCAAAACAAAAAAAATTCAAGTACAAACAATATCACAACAATTATATATTTTCACAAAATCAATAAATTTGAATTAATAAGTCATTAATCCATTATTAAAGGTGAATTAAACAAATAAATTATACAAAGCAACTCATGTCACACCACAACACAATAATTAATTTGTAGAAACAATAGAAAAGTCTTTAATATGTAAGAAATATTATAAAATCCTATAATGTACAAGTTACTTGTCCTATTAAATTAAATTTACATTATAATGGTTTATTATCTAATTTATTTAATCCATAATATCCACACAAATAAAAGAAAAAAATAATATCTTCAAAATATGAACATAATAATGAAGTTGAAACGTTGAATCACCTGCCTTAATTAAATATTTGACAATCACTACATAAGATGATGATGAAACACTAATAAAACATGAAACAACACATGAGTATCAACCACAATACTTGTTCCTATCCATTACCATAAATTCAACAACATAATAAAAAAACAAAATCCATATTGTGGTAATTCCATCGCTAAGATGAATAGAAACTAAAAGAATCAATCATTCGAGTAGAGGGATTCACCCTAGATCACAAAGAGGTTATCCCTTAAAAAAATAGAAAACCACAATCAAAGGATCACTAAATATCATGAATGAAACACCATTGGTTTCTTATGTTCTTATTTAACAATAATAAATAATGAAAAAATTTATATAAGGCCTTAATTTATTTCCATTCTATAAAATTAAAGAATCACATATTTATATGAGCTCCCACACCACAATGAATCCAAGATCTAGAACTCATGGTATGTTATATCCCTAAATATATTTATAAAACAACTGTAAAAAGATATTCTAAATAAGTTTCATGGAAATATAAAGATAGACATCTCCTCATACTCAAAATATTCAGGATTATGGTACAATCCGTAACCACTTTCTTCAAACTCAATGAACCCCAGACCAGGCCATGGTTAAATAAAAGGAACCATGTCACAATAGATCTCAAAGAGATATAAATTATAAATCAACCAACCTTTTTTTATATAGTAATGAAATGGTTCAAATCCTAATACACATTATATAGAATTAACACAAAATGTAATGTATGTTTTACTTTAAACAACTCAAAATCATCAAGATATAATTCCACCTATCATGACCCAACAAAACTCGCATAGGATAAACTCAAAAAAGCTTCCTTCATATGAACCCAAAAACATTATTTTGTAGGAATAGAATGGGAACCCACATACTATTCCAAAACTCTTCACACAAGAACCAAAATTTGGCTTCAAATTAGTATGAAATAGAAACCTCATGGCCCATAACTTATTCTAAAACATTAAAAACCACTCCAAAACCCAATACTTAAAATCAATTCACAAAAAAACACCAGAAAAAATAAACTACTTCAACCAAACCCTTATGGTAAAATACATAAATTCACACTAAAATGTATATCCCCATTTCAAAATTCTTTAATGACTCCAACTTCATTCATCTATCAATCCCACAACTCTTCCAGAACAAAAAACTAAAAATTAAATAGCACAATAAGTTTAATAATATAATATTTTATACTTAATAAATAATAAAACTAAACATTTATATAGTGATTGGTCTAAATTTTCCATCATCTAGTCTATCTTAAATAGATTTAAGATCACACTCTTTATTTTGTGTATATTAACTACTAGAAAAATGGTAGAATAAACCAATAATTTACATCATTTGATATGGTCTTGAAACTGGGTTAACCATGCCTAATATATCATTGAATATCTTACAGTCAATGGTGTATTAATCTTATAAGTACATATGGTTTCCCACTATAATAGAACAAGAAGGATATTTCTTACTCCTACCTAATTACTTAACTAAGGAACTACAAATGTTCATCAACTTTATAGATACATCCACTCTTAATCCAATAATATATGTTAATTATTTATAAATAATGTATTTAGAGGATTTATTATCAAATATATCTCATGCTCTAATAAATGATACAAAAATGTAACTTTCACAATGGAATGGCCATTAATGGTATTATCTATAGATTTCCAAAAAAACATTTATTATACACTTAAAATGAAAATGAGACATTAATCCCTTACTAGAAGGAGAATTCATTCACTAATAACTATATCCACCTCTTATGTGTCTCTAACCATGCATGTTTGGGAATAATATATTTTCTCTCATTAAATATCCACCAGGTTGTGCTTGGGATAGCTTAGTCTATATATGTTATTGAATAATTTTTTTAAATTGTATATCTCAAAAAAAAATAGATATAACCATACTATCCACACAAATTACCTTACTTCACCTCATAGGGATAATAAATATTGGTGTGTCTTGGATATCCACACTCATAATATCAACATGACGGTCACCCTAACATAAAAGTAAGAGGGTACTTTCTACCAAGATTACCCTAAAAGGATTAACATTATATTATCTATTTTCATTGTTGATTCTATAAAATAGTGTAACACATTCCCAAACTTTTTTTTTCAAAAAAATAAATAGTACATGATCTTTCCTAGGAACTTGTCTCATATAAAATTTAATTCTTTACAACCTATGATATGGTTGAAAATTTGAATAGAGTCACATTGTTTGAAAGTGTTAGTTTAACCCTATATAAATTCTCTATTATTTAAATTCCTCCTAGCTACTCAACTGAGGTGAAATATAATCTAGATTCATGATCTTATTAATGTACATTAGCACTATAGACCCCCATTTCTTGATTTTCATGAATTGTCAATACTCAAATCAATAGAGATTATATAATTTATCATAGAATGTATTTTGATATCATTTCCATGTTAACACTTTGTATCTAATGGATTTAATAATTAAATCCCAATAGTAGTGGGTATTCCCTTAAATAATAAAGATATCCATTTACATTTTCCTTCAATATAGGGGTTTCAATTATTTTAAAAATATTGTTTTTTAGTTCGTTCCATTACTGTTTTATTTTAATACTATTGAATCACCTCGATAGTTTAGGGGATGATGCAACTAAATTTCTTTCATAACACTTTCACATGTGACTTTTCATCATGAAAATCCCATCCTTGTAGCATATAATGACAGATTGAGTCCCTATAGGACTCATTGATAAACTATATGCCTTGTTGGTTCAGCATGCTAATTGGATCTTCTCTATATCATTGTTGATCTTCAACATTATGGAATAATCAACATTTATGTAAATGGGATCATTAATTATAATCAAAGAAAATTTACAACTATATCTCAATTTATGAATTGTAATGGTTTTTATACACCCCATATTCATCTAATATTATTTCCCATTAATTAAACAAATGTGTGGAGCCTATCAATTACCATGTTAAGGACCACTATATACCTGGTATAAATATGGTACCTGTGAAGGTCAATTAAGTACCCATTATCTAAACTAATAGTTTATAAATCTATAAAAGATACCATGTTGTACCCTCTAAAAAGATAACAAGTACTTAGTGCAACTCTTTAACCAAAATTCATCATTTTTGTTCATTTAACCTACCATTACATCTTTAAATATCTTTAAACTCTAAATTTATTAGTTAAATTGATAAATAAACGATATTAAGATATATACAAAATTAAAGTTACATAGATCATTAACCATTTTTTATCCATAATTGGTTTATAATTTGAGTTAGAATTTTAGATGCATCATAAATGAAAAATAAAAATCATGGGTAAATGGTTTAAATAATGTATGATTTGTATGGAGGATTATTCATTTTTTTATTAATTAAATGTTGTATAATTGAAAAATAATTTTTATTATTCACTTTCATGGTTTTATTCTTTTAGGATGTGGATACCCATTTAACATATATATATTTAAGTGTTAAAAACTTGTAGGAGTTATTTTTGAGAGTTATGAATGTCAAACATAAAAAATGGTTTACCAATTGAATATTACAATCATTTGGTATGACAGGCCAAACCACATACATTACATAACTATGTGAATATACATCATCAAGTGAGTTGATAATGATTGATATTAAAGTTATATCAAATAGAATTTTTCATCATATTATTTTTCTTTACATTGATAGATAACGAACACTCACAAACATTTCTCTTTCTAGTAATGTGGTTCTTATAGAATTTATACATTGGGATTGTACTATGACTAGTTTCTTTAGTCTAATATTAATGTGATTGGATGTTGTATTTTTGTTATATTTTATTTTAAAATTCTCATCGATTTAGTTTTCAATTAGTGATTTTAAGGCAATAACTAAGTGACGGATTCCGGGGATTGGATGTGAAATTAATTACACCACAATACCAAGTATGATTAAATGGTTTCCACATGCCTGAAAAAATAGAATCCCAATATTTCCAATTAATCCCAAGAACACATAATGTGAATTGGGAAATTTAATTATGTAGTAATTAAAGATTCATCATTATAGAGTAATTACTTTATAATTCTATGGAATTGTTCATATAGATTGTTAATCATTATCCTATTGGGAACGCTATATCGTTGATCGTGTTTTTGTTTTGGGTTGCTATGGCTAGTGTATGAAATGGTGGATTCCCTTGGGAATAGCCTCAGTTTATTTCACATTCACGATTCTCAATTAACAAAGAATTTTTCTTAATAATAAAAAAATGAATTTTTAGTAAGTCATAAATGTTGAAACCATGAGATAGATTCACAATGTTTAATTACATAGAATCTTTCATGTACCAAAATGTCACAAATTAAATCATAGTTTATGAAATAATATTTTCATATAATGTTATTATAATTAATCACATAAACATGAATTGAAGTAAAATGATTTGAATTATAGTTTTTTAATAGTATGAAAGATAGAATTTTAGGGTTCTATAATAGGTTTAGAGTCTTAGAATTAATTATACCATGATAAAATCCACAATAACATAATTTTTAAAGATCTAAGTGGATTTGATGTATTTTAATGATGATTTCATTGTCATAATTAATATATATTGTACTTGATTTTTGAATCATTAATTGGCCTAGAATCATGTAACATCCTAACCCAACCAATTAGATTGGTCCATATGGATGTGATAATAACCTTTGGTGACATTTTTCATACATTAAAGGATTAAAATAAATTATAAGGGTTTAACATGAGATCAGCAGGGAAATATTTTTCCCATAAACACACACACAAAACCATAAATATTAACCAAGATGAAGGGAAACATATAAAAAATCAAAGAGACAACTATATAATGTTTCATGAGGTGATATCTGACAACTTATAAGAATAAACAAGGAAATATTAGGGTAACATCATAAAAAATAACTAGAATAACTATGACACTAAAAGAAGAAATAGACATGGATAGCATGGTGGAACAAGTCTAAACTCTAAGACATGACCATATATCCAAGCTCCACCTTTGAACATCCATAAATGACACTATAATGGTTCTCAAATAGTGATATATAAATAATTTTCCATTCATGAATCATAGATAATAATTTATACATATGAATTGTGGTATGTATATATGGGTGATTATAACAAACTAATAGGTGACCCTAAGAGTCATTTCCAACATACCACTAAGACAATAATAATGTAATCTCGTAGTTTTATAAAATAGTTGGTGGAGTATCAAAATAAATTTAAATCATTTTAAATAAATATAAGCAAATACGTAGATTTAAAAAAAATATAAACCAAAAATCTGGTGATCAAAACATTTTTTCGCAAAATAAAATTTTCTACTCAATGTAGACGAAATAGTTTTTTCAAACATCTTAGAACACAATTACAAGATTCCACCCACACATGCACATATAACCTGAACCTCCCAAATTTTCATTTGATCATATTAAATTCCATTCATGTTATCATTCATAATAGTTTATTTAAAATATATTGGCATTAAAATTACACATATCCACACACACACCCACTCACACATCCATGCATAACACAAATCTCCCAAAATGATCATGTAATCATGGTAACTGTAACACCCTAAGATTATATGAGATATATTATTTTAAAATTTATTGATGTATTGTGTTTTATGCTACACCATGATTATATTTCTCTATACGCAACACTAGATTAGCTTTCAGTATATACAAAACTATTCTTGGCTCTTGTTGCACACAATTTCAAGTTATTTTGATAGAATTCATTTCACGCAACACTGAGTATAGATTTTGTTCAATTTATAAATGAATTAGGGTTTTATTATGTTATAAACAACACCAAATTAATCTTTCACTACACACAACAGTGACTTGTCTTGTGTTACACGCAAGAGTGGCCTTCCTCGATATCTTGGGTTGTACGTGATACCGAGTTTCCCTAGACAGCGTATATTATTAAATTATTATTATTTAATCGGATATAAACTCGAATTTTTGAATTTTATTAACCAAATTATTAATTTTATATGACATTGGAATACATATTGCTAATTATATGAGAATAAAATCAGTTTTATGGATAAAAAAAGTATTTTTCAAAAAAAAATGTTGTTTTATCACATTAAAACGGCACACCCATTTAAAATATATTTTTTGAAACTTTTATAAGTTAGGTTTGACAACATAAAATTTTTATTTGGAAGTGGGATATAAAATTTACTTTGGATAAATTTTTGATATTTTTCTGAAAACATCCATATTTTGATGAATAGTGAAAATACGCTAAATTTTAATTGAAAACAAATTTTTTTCACCAAAATAATTTATATTGTTAAAATATATTATTGAATGTTTATAAAGTATAAATATAATATTTTTTTACCATTTAATATAATTTATTTCATTGTCCTAAATTTTACATCAAATTCATAGGTAAAAACATTTCAATATTTTTGCAATGTTTTAACTTTTAAAACTCATTTTCACAACAATGGGATTATTTTTAAATAAATTACTAAAACTTATGGGTTTTTAATTTTAAAATTTTTAATCTATACTTGGAATCATTATTATCAAATTATGTAAATAGACGACTTTTATTTTTTTTATTGGGAATGGTAACTTTGGTAATTATTTTCATTACCATGGTAAAAGGTGAATAACATAATTAAGGATAAAAATAATATTATAAAGTTACTTTAACACCTATAAAAATACTATTGGTTGATTAAATTAGAACTTTATCATATATATTTCTTAATTGAATCACTTTATTTACACTTACCTATGAAAATGACATGAATGTAACAAAAACTAATGAAATGGACAAAGTTTCATAATCTCTTTTTATATAAGTGTATTAATTTTAATTTATGAATAAATAAAAGATAAAATCTAATATATATGGTCTATGGATATATAAGATAATTACACACATCATAAAAATTTGTTTATAATTTTTAGAGATTAAATAATTACCATTAATGATGACACAATAGTGATGTATAAATTATTTTATTAACAGAAATTTCAAATAAATTGATTTAAAAATGTTAAAATAAATTTCATATGAACTAATTAATGTTATACATGAATTTTCTAGGTTAATATGACATTATATTAGTGTGTGTAATATATTTTTTCAAATTTATCTTTTTTTTTTTGAATTTTATTTAACGTCTAATAAATCAATAGTGTCAAAATTGAAATACTATTGATATTTTATAAACCTAACATTTTATTAAATTATTTAAAAATAATAAAATTAATCTAAAAACATAAAATTGATAATTATAAGGTCTAAAATATCATAAATTATCCATTTATGGTCAATTAACACCAAATAAGTAAATATTAATTACCATTAAATATTTAGAATGGTATTTCCAAAATTAAACATTAATAGAGTAACTAAGGGTCAATTAAAATGACAAGGTTTAAATTTAAAACATAAGTTGTCCAAAATTAATTTTTTTATGATATTAAAACCCTATATCATCTAATATTATAATTAAAGACATTTTGGTAATATTTTGGTAGGTTTTAATTTTATTATAAATTATTATTTTTGGGAGTGTTCTAAAGTGACCCTCTATTTTCTTATAAAAGGGCACATCCTCCCTCTCCTCTTAACTCTAATTTAATCCTTAAATCTCATTAAACCCCTACCCATTTCTCTCCTAAAATTCCCTAGTTACATTCTAAAGCTTCTGGTTTTCTCAAAAGAGAAACTCTAGTTCCCTAAAAAGAAATTTAAAGGAGGCACATCAAGGAAGAGGTAATCTCTTCTACCGATTCTTTCAGGTTTCATTCATCTAATACTTTATCTTATTTAGTTGTTTCATTATAAAATAATAACTTCAGTATAAATCATATACTTATATGTTTTTATAAACATGAAACAACCATAATTCACCTTCTATCCATCCAACGAATAACACTAAATCATCATGCGTGCGTGCGTACGGCTTACCGTCTCCACGCCGTGGTGTAATCTGTTCTTCACCACAACACTAATTAGGTGGGTATAATGGTTTAAATAATACCTATATATAAATAATATAACATTATACTAATTATTATATACTATAAACCATCCAATTCATTACAATTCAACAATTATGGGAACAATATCGTCGTACATGCATATGTACGGGTTACCATCTCCATGGTGAAATATGATTCGTTCTACATAATCTTCATTAAACCATGATTATATAAATGAATTAAACGAATAAATATGACATATATTATACAATACCATGCTTTAAATGATATAATTACAACCTAAAATAGGAATAAGTACTTATCTGACAAAGCATACATAAGTTCATTAAGCAGTTAATACCTAAATAACAAGTAACAATGAAATTTTACTAAAACACAGTTGTAAATATGATCATAAATGTTATCATAAAAATTATTTTGATTATGGGATAAATCCATAACATTATTTAAATAATTATACATGAGTTTCTGATATTTTAAAATCATATTAGACCTACGTTAAGGGATAATTTTGCAATCTCATGTTTATCTGAGATTGTATATAAATTAGTATTTACTGGGTGTATATTTATCATCCATATACATGTTTTATAAAAATGTTTTCTTAAAATTTTTACTAATATTATATGTATTTTTAAACTAATTTTTACCCATTTTAAATTTTAATACATGGTATGGAAGGAATCTTTTTTTTTAATATATGATGTACTTTTTTGACTTTTCTGGAAAATGTATGAGGAGAATGGTTTTTTAACTTATACATCTTGAATTCATTTTTAAATATTCATAATGCCTTATTTCCATGAAGAATCCTATAAACTATTTGAATTTTATTTTCAACTAAATTATTTTATCTTAAAAGTTTGTTTCACTTTGAGAAAAGAAATCATTTTTAAGAAGAAAGGATATTTTTCTCAATAATTTATTTCAACGGTTTTGTCAAAATTATTTTCCATCTAAGATGATGCTATCAAAATAAGGTTATGTTTATCTCCCTATTATTAATATTATTTTATTGTGTTAATTATGTGATGCTATTTTATATGAATTATTTAATGATGTAATGATGTTTACGAAACCCATTTAATTTCATGGGTTATGCAATGATGAAGGTTTTATGTTTTGTGGCACACATAATAATGGTTTCATTATGAGATGGGTGGGACCTATATATCCCTCCAATGCATTGGATAAATATTTATATATCATGAGATATACATGGATGAAATTCCAAGTAACTTTGGTTCTGTAATATAGGGATGGAACGGAAAGTAAACCTAGTTCAGTAATGGACTTCATCCACTATGATGGTCTTGGTAGCAATGCCTTGGCTACTATAGAAATCATAATATGTGCTTATTTTTTTCCACAAATACATTTTTTTTTCAATGTTATTATGTCCTGGTTAATGTTCCTTTATGATTCATTCATTATGTACTGATTAAAATTTATTTTCATGTTTTTACATTCAAATGTTTATGGTTTGTTTTATGTTCTCCATGTTTACCATTAATGAGAATTTGAGCTCACCCTTTCTATGTTGTATTTTACCCAGGATATAAAGATGTTTTTAGGTAGGAAAACAAAGAGGGAAATATATTTACAGGAGAGTTTTGATATCTTCCACCATTATTATATTATTATGATCCATGTATAAAAAGACAGTAAACTAATGTGGTCTTTGGGTGTCTATTTTATTATATATTATGTATTCCATAAAAGTAATGTAATTTCTATACACATCGAGCTTGGGTCTCAATAGTTTAGTATAAAATAAAAGGTTTAGTCAACCATTGGAAACAAGGATGTGAAAACATTAGTGAGAACCCTCGTAACATTTTTATGGTATGTCCAAGGATGTATCAAAGGTTATGTATAACAATATATTACAGTCTTAGAATTATGATAATGATAATAAATAAACTAGAATTAAACATAAGATGTTAGAAATTTAAGGTAATCCGCCCTTGACTATGTTGTTTTCCTATTATGATTTTTTCCTCTCACACTATTATTATTTGGTTTTAGACGATGGTTGGAACTCACAGGAACCGTGTTAATAATCAATGCACTGGGAAATGACATGATTGTCCTCTTGAACAACCAAATGTTATGGGAGATGGAATGAAAAATCTTATTTCTATACTCACAGAAGATATGAATCATTCTGGACTCCCAAATGAGAAGATAATGGAACAACATTTTATTGAGTCTTTCATGAGGCAACATCCACCTTATTTTAGTGGGTCTTCTGGTCCATTTTTTCTAAACAATGGATTCATACAATTAAAAAGATATTTTCCATCCATTGCTATTTAGAACATGAAAAGGTCATTTTGGCTTTCTATCATTTAGTAGGTGAAGCATACCAGTGTTGGACTCTAATTAAGAATACAGGGAAGCAATATGAAATTGAATCAATGGAATGGGATGAGTTCAAGAACTTATTTTTCAATAAGTACTTCCCTCATATTCTTTGAACAAAAGAGGAAAATGACTTCCTTGAGATTAAGAAAAGGATGATGAAACTATTGGTACATATGAGGTGAATTTTACAAGACATTAAAGGTATTTTTATAGATTTTTCATCCAACCTGAAAGTAAAGTTTTTAATTCTTCAGTGGCTTAAAACCAAGTATCTGAAAGGGATTAGCTATAAGAGACTTCAATAGCTACAAAGAGATTGTGTGTTGTGTTATCAAGGTAGAACTAGAAGTTGGTGTTACATATCCATATCATGGTTTTGACAATAAACAAAATATGGAGTTAAGGAAAATCACAAAAAAATGGTGAAAATAAAATAAATGTTTCCTTATGCTCATAGTGTGGAAAGAAGCATGGTGTACATTGTCTTAAAGGGACTATAAAATGTTTCAAGTATAGAAAATATGGTCATAGAGTAGTTGATTGTAGATTTTCTTAATGATATCCATGAATTTTATAGTTGATTATGACATGTTAGGGGTGTATTTAATATTTTGGTTCTAATTTTTCTTCTGTTTGAATATTATTTAAAGTCTAATAAATGAATAGTGTTAAAATTGACACCATTTATATTTTTTAAACCTAACATTTTATTAAATTATTTAAAAATCATAAAAATAATTAAAAATTACAAATTTATAATTATAAGGTCTAAATATCATAAATTATCAATTTATTGTTAATTAAAACCACAAAAGTAAATATTAATTTCCATTAATCATTTAGAATGTTATTACCAAAAATTAACTTTAATAGAATAAATTAGGTTAAATTAAAAAGATAAAGTTTAAATTGAAAAAATATATTGTCCAAAATTTATTGGTTGATGAGATTACAACCCTGTCTCATATCATCTTTGAATTAGGGACACTTTGGAGATTTTCTGGTATGGTTTGATATTATTATAAATTAAAATTTTGGAGAGTATCATAAAGTGCCTCTCTCCTCTCTTATAAATGGGCACCTCCTCCATATCTTATTCACTTCATTATAAGACTTTAATATCGTCTAAACCCTTCCCATTTCTCTTCCCAAATTCCTTAGAAACATTCTAGAGTTTTTTATCTTCTCAATATACCAACTCTAGTGCCCTGGGAGTAAATTTAGAGGCACATCAAGGAAGAGGTAATCTCTTCTACCAATTATTTCAAGTTTCTTTCTCATTCTACATACCCTTATTTAGTTGTTTCATTATAAAATAATAATGTAATTATCACTCATATAATGATATTTTATTATTAATATGAAACAATCTTATTTCACCTTCTTTCCATCCTACTAAAAAAATGAAATCATCGTGTGTGCGTACATACAGCTTACCATCTCCACGCTGTGGTGTAATCTGTTTTTCACCACCACATTACTTGGAGGGGTATAATGGTATAAATAATACCTATAAATTAATAATATAACATTTTACTAATTATTATATACAATACACCATCCACTTCAATACCATTCAACAATTATGGGAATAATATTGTTGTGTGTGCATACGTAAGACTTACCGGCTCCACGGTGCAATGTAATATTTTCTAAATAATCTTCATTAAAACATGATTATATAACTGAATTGAATGAATATATATGATATATATTATAATAATACCATGATTTAAATGATATAACAATAAACTAAAAATAAGAATAAGGGATTATCTGAAGAAACATACTTAAGATCAAAAAGCAGTTAATACCCGAATAACAAGTAACAATGAAATTTTACTAACAAACGGAAAAAAATATGATCACAAATGTTATCATAAAAATGATTATGATTCTGTAGTAAATCCATAACATTAGTTAAATAATTATATATGTTTTTGGAAACATATTAAGCATATCTAACCTAAGGTAAGGGGTAATTTTACAATATCATTTTTATATAAGATTGTTTATACATAACTATTTACTGATGGTATTTTTATCATCCATGTCTATGTTTTGTAAAAAAAATTCAAAAAATGTTTAATATTTTTATATGTATTTTTAAAGTTATTTTCACCCATTTTTTACTTTTACCACATCGTATGGAAGGAATATTTCTTTTGTTTACCGCACATGTCACTTTTTTGACTTTTCAGTCAAAAGTATGAGGAGAATGTTTTTTCAACTTATACGGAATGAGTGAGTTTTTACATCTCTATAACACATTATTTCCATGAATATTCCTCTACACTATTTCAATTTTATTTTCAACTAAATTCTTTTCTTTTAAGATCATGTGGCATTTTGAGTAAAGAAAATGTTTTTGTGGAAGAAATGTTATTTTCCTCAAGAATTAATTTCAAGTGTTTTATCAAAATTATTTTCCATATAAGATGATTCTCTCTAAATAGGGTTATTTTTATATAAATATTATTAATATAATTTTATTTTTTCAATTATTGAATTATATTTTATATGGATTATTTTACGATGGATTGATGTTTAAGAAACCCATTTTATTTCATGGGTTATGTTATGGTGAATGTTTTATGTTTTGTGGCGCACGTAAGAATGGTTTCATAATTAGATGTGTGGGACCTATATCTCCCTAAAATTAATTAGTTAAATATTTATATATAATGATAAAGACATGTTTGGAATGGTAAGTAAATCTTGTTCAGAAATATAGGGTCGGAACTGCAAGTAAACCTGGTTCTGTAATGGACTTCATCCACTACGATGGTCTTGGCAGCAATGCCTTGGATACTTTGGAAATAATAATATGTGAATATTAGTATTAAAAAAATGCATGTTTTATTCTAATGATATTCTATCATGTTTAATGTTCCTTTATGATCCATGCCTTTCATTCTGCCAAGGTTTATTTCATTGCTCATGATTTTGATGTTTAAAATTCATATTCATGTTTTTACGTTCAAATATTTATCGTTTATTTTATGTTCTCCATGTTTACCCTTACTAAGCATTTGTTCTCACCCTTTATATTTTTTCCTTTCCCTAGGATATAAATAATGGTTTTAGATAGGAAAAAAAGGGTAATATCTTTATGGGAGATATTGAATATCTTTCACCATGATTAGATGATTACGTTCCGAGTTTCCAAAGACACTAAAGTAATACGGTCTTTGGGCATATGTTTTTGTCATATATTAAGTATTCTACATAATTAATATAATTTCCATGTATGTCAATCCTGAATCTCTACAGTAACATTCATCCATGGTTTAATTTATTAATGCCCAATAACTCATGAAACCTAATCCATGTCAAGATCACCCATCCAAACCTCATTGATTTAAAAAACAATACGTTCTCAAAATCCATAATTTTCAAATCTAATGTGGTCTAACCAAAATCCCCAAAACCAAGAATGAAACTGACCAGATGGTTTTCTGGTAGATTTTTGGATATTTTACTCAAATAAAAATATAATCATTCAATGTAATGAGAGATATCACATTCCATGAAAAAATGAAAGGTGGGAGAACCAACTACCCTGGATCAATTTAGAATAAATATTATTTTAAAAATTTTACCAATCTAACCACTTCTTAAATTTCAATATCAAATAAAAAGATATATTGGTCATAACTCATCTGATCTCATAGTATAACAACTTATATTTGATGTTCTATTCAATAATAAATGAGAATAACTAATATAGGAAGGAAAAATAAATTCCTGACCTTTGATTTTCCCTATCAAACTCTGGATGAATCATCAGAATTATAGTATAGAATGAACACATATTCAAAATTATCTTAGAGGAAACCGATAAATTTGAAATTGATTTTATCAGGGGATGAATGAGGATTTTTCTGAATTTTTTGGTTTTAAAGTCTATTTTCATATAATTAAATACCCATCATATCGTCAGGAAGCATGGTTTAACAAATAGTTTTCTAATAATCTGAATAGGATCTATCCTAAAAGATTCCAAATTATATGGTTATTTTCAAGGTTAGTCAAAATTGTGCACCTATCTTATTCCTACATATTTCCTCCCAAATGCCTAACACTATTTCCTAAAGACTTCATAATAGTTTCCTCTAACTGTTATCAAACATTGAAACCTAAAAAAAATTCCCAAAAACCTTTTGAAAATATGATGAAAATTTTTGAGAATTAAAGAACACATACCCTAACTTTAAATAATATGTGAAAATTTAAATACATAAAACCTTTCATGCTACATTATCCAAACCATTGGGATTTTCATCCCCATAAATATGGAGTCGGGTAGACCACTACTCTCACATGATCTTCTATAATTTCCAAGTGTCATATTTTATTTGAGGATCCTACTATTAAACTAATACCAATGAAATTGGTCAAAATCACAAAGTCTTATCATGTATATCTTTGATTCAAACTATTTCATGGATAAAATTCACATATATCTTAAAAATAAAAGATTCAAACTAATCACATGATTAGGATTGGACTGATAGATCTTCAATTGAGAGATATAAAACACATTACATAAATCTCTATATTTCTATATAAAGGATAAATAATATGAAACATCTTAAATCCAATCTATAATTTTAAATTAACCATCATACCATAGAATAAATTTCCATTTATTTCCCAAGTGATGATAACTAAGTCTCGAGGACACTTTTAAAAAGACTTGATCACTCATATTAAAAGATGAAGGTCAAAAATGATGATCTACATAAGATTTTTGTAGGCACTATGCCATATCCATATGCTTCAAGATCATTTGGATATTTTCTATATTCTCATGGATAAGGAAAGGTCCAATTAGTGAATTCTCTCTTGTTTCCACAAAAAAACGTGTTGAATGAAAAGGATGTCCAAAAATTCCTTAGACTAATTCATATGAATCAAGGAATCGTAAATATTAATATATGATAACTCTCATAAGGAGAGATTAAATTCCAACAAGAAACCAAAGTCCATGACATAAGTTTTTATCCAACATTATAGTTGTGAATTATGAATTTCATCTATGTGAGGATAATATGTTATACTCATTTTAAATTTATTTTTAAGATCATATTATAAGGATTTCCAAAATAGATAAATGAATTGAGGATAAATATCTCATACGATTCAAATAAGAACTCCATACAGCTTTACCACTTCTTGAATATATAATTTTTCATGTCTTTTATTGCGTTAAACTCTTAGATTGGGAGAAATTGGGTTGACATGGAATGTTGATATATAATCTCCCAAATTGAGTAATGTTTAATCTTCTTTGGTCGAATTGTGAAAATTTATATAGCAATATTCTCCCATTTCCATATAGTTATATGCATAGATTGCAGCATACCATCTAATTTTTTATACTCAACCTTGAACTATTGAAATTATAAGCAATTACTAACATAATCCTTTATTCATAACCAAAAGATATGAGCTCTCATTTCTTTTCACATATTCTGAATACTTGGGTTAATATCCAACATTCAATGGAGATACACCAAAATTATTTCTTCCCAAAAGTATTGAGGCATCATGGTGTTATTTTGAATATGAAATATAGATTTTGGATTTTTAGTCCATGTGTCTATAGTTTCCCAACCTATTAGGATTTATCTAGTGGGTAATGGAATATGTATTTGATCATTGAGCCTCCTTGACTAAGTTTATTAAATTAGAAAAAAAGAGTGATCAGGAATAAAAATTCATTCTCAATCTATTCGATATAATATAGATTCTTATAAGTAGTAACACCCATAAACTACCATTGGACAAAAGACTATATTACCACTTCATAATATGAATTTAGACTTAATGAATCTTCAACATAATTTCCCTTCCTAGGTGTATGCATCAAGTTAATGTAAAAAATTAATATAAAACATACTTATTCATTTCCTCAGGTTTAAGTATCACTGAGAAAAGATATGCTTCACACTCCTATAATTAGTGAAAACCATTAAATTTATACCAAATATTGAGTGGCACCATTTTTCCAAGAAATAGACAGCTGCTACTAATTTCAGCTCTTTCATCAAATAATTATTTTCATGTAGTCTCAACTACCTCAGTCTATATTCTATGAAATTTTCTACTTAAATGAATTCATAACCCTGACCTGATCTAAAAACATCATAAAAACAAAATAACCAAGATCTTGTTCTAGAAAAATGAGTATGGTTGTTTAAGTGATCTGATATTTAATCTCCTTGAAGAATTTTTTATAGTTATAATCCCATTTTAATAGAGTTACCCTCCTTTTCAATTCATTCATAAGACAAAAAAAAATTTAAGATCCTTGAATGATGTAATTATAATATTTTGAAAATACTAAAAACTTTGGAACATAAAATAAATTATTTAGAATCTACCAAGAAATGAACACTTTGATCTTCATAATATCAACTAATATTCCTTCTTTAAAAAAGACTTTCCTAAGGAAATGAAGTTCTTGAATCCAAAAGTCATATGTAGAATATATAGCATATATTTGATGATCATGAAACTTGGTAAATGAAATCTATAAGTTCTCCTCATTGTGATTAATGTTCCTTGAGTAAAAATAATATCATCAATGAATTCCACAAAAAAAAAGAGTTATGTTGTCTATGAAATATACTATTCATCATGCCATGAAAACTGTTGGTTCATTTATCATACAAAATTGAATAACTAAAAATTCATAATGAGCATATTGACTCTGAAATTTTTTCATTTGAATATCCTATTTCCTAAAACAGATTTAATGGTATCGAAATCATACATCAATCTTATAGAACTAGTTTATTCCCTTAAATTGATCAAACATAACCAAAATGCAGGGAATGGAATATTGATTCTTGAATATAACTTGGAGAAGACATTAAAAATCAACACAAAATAGTACTAAGGCATCTAACTACTCTGTGGATATAAACTGAGTATACCAAGGTAATTTTCTCAGATTGATGTATCCTTTTATTTCAAATTATTTGATATTGACCTTTAATTATTATATTTATTTTAGAGATGTTTTTTATGATGAATTTAAAATAAGAATATTTATAAGGATTATATTGATAGTAAATTTAATTTTTTGTTAATGTGGTGTCCCCTAGAAATCATTTAGAAAGATATATGGGTTTGTTTAATGATGAAATCAAGATTTCTATGCTCAGTTTCATATGCAGTTCCCAAAGTCAGTGTTTCCAACTACTAAGAGAGGGTTTTTCACTATTACTAAATGTACAACTCTGTCTATGTTAATATCCTGATCCTCATTGATTAAATGTATGGTACCATCAAGGGATATAAAATTAATTATTCAAGAACAACACTCAATTTCATATTTTAATTCCACTATCTAATCCATTCAAAATACCAAATCAAAAATATTCAACTCTAGGACTGTAAACCCCAAATGAAAGTACACCACATCAATGGTATTGAAACATTTTAGGAACATAAATCCTATACTATCAGATTTACTAAGAGGTATATTAATACTCATGGTGTCAATGATTTTATCAATGCAAAATTCCAATTGTTAAATCACATGAGAATCAATAAACGAATGTGACATACCTATATCAAAAAAAATATACATAAGAGTTGAGTTAAAATGGATGGTACTTTACATTGTATAATGGCCAAGATATTTAGTTAGAATAGTCTTCAATGCTCTATATAGTTGTTGGTCATCACCCATAAAATACTTCTTGATCCCCTGCTAAAGAGTTTATTTGATTGCAGAGTTATTCCTAGAGTTATCCTAGATCACATAATTTTAGGGATGATAACTATGCTAGTAGTATTGTTCTATATGAGCATATTATGCTTAAGGCTGATTGGATCCATCTTATCCCAATGACTTCATCGGTCTATTGTAAAACTTCGGAATATTCCCTTTATCACCAAAATTATGACACTTATTTGGTTGTTCTCTATAATCCATCTTCCTATGTTGAAGCGAGCCATGTTGAATCCACCCAGGTTCATTTTTCCGACACAAGGGATAATCAAATGATCTAGTATAATGGTTATCTAATTCCCTTTTACCCGAGGTGTAGCCTTTCCACTAACATTGGTTCCCTGTACTAGAGTTCCCTCCCACACATGGATGGAAGAAGGTGTCCCATCCACTAGAATTTCTCTTCAAATATCCCTCTCTCTAACCTATTCCTTTTTCAGTATTTCAGTATAATATATAAGATAGCACATAACTGCTTTAAATAATACATCACGTAAGAGTATTAGCTCAAATAATTGGGTCTTCGTTGTTTCACTAGTTGTTACCTCTGGTGATAAGCGAACCAAGTGATTGGATTGAGATGAATATTCATTCACTAACATATTTACATGTTTCGGTTGGAATAAATATATCATTGTATTCATCTAGAATATGTGCTTAAAAAATTATTTAAAAAATCCTCGAACTCATGCCAAGAATGTTTTTGATATAACTTTTATTGAATAGTTAAATCCTACTATTATAGTTCCATGTCATCCAATATATACCTCATAATATTGAATTTTTTCTCATCTAGGGTTTTAAGAAGGTAAAATATTATTTTCATCCTATAAATCTAACCATCTGCTTCTTCAAATCTAGAATCACCTAAAAATATTAGTGGACTCTTATTAAGGAACTCTAATGAGAGATTCATGTGAGAATGATTCTCTTCCCAATGACTATTTTCAACCGACTGTCACACTTGTGCAATATTATGAACCAATGGCTAGTTCATCTATGGTATGGGTGAAACCACATTCTCTACTATAGTCTCTCTCTAGTTTCTTATTCTCCTCACTATTGTCATTTTCATTATTAAACCACATCAAAAATTTCTAATAAATTTTATTTTCAATCTTTTAATCTTATTTTTAATCATATATATCAATGAAATAAAATCAAAATATTGTAGTATCAGAATAAAATAAATATGTGACAATATATTCTAAGTGGGAAGTCTCTTCAATAATGCATGATTCCTAACACTCATCAACTAATACCATGAAAATGAGTTGAAAACATTCCTAGAAGTATTTTCAAACACTCCTTTTACCCAAAGAACTGAGGTAACATGATGTTCAATATAAAAAGGTTATAAACATATTATAATTCTATTCATTTCATGTTTTGAAATGTCTGCACTCCTTATTATCATTACATCTCAAGGAATGATCCCTATGATACCATTTATAATATCTCCACCCAAACTATTGTCATGGGATGTTTCAACGGTTCTACGAACTATAGGTGACATTCCCTAGACAGCAAAGGTTGGAAATATATGTTAGGGGTTTGACATAAGAATGGGAGGGGAAATGCTTTACCCTTAAAAAATACACAACCATACACAAGAACCAAGGAGAAGAAATATATAAAATAAATGTAATATAAAACTATATAATGATGTAATAGATAATATCCAACAACACAAAAGAATCATAAAGACAATATCAGAGTTGCAATGGAATGAAAAGAACTAGAATGCCTATGCCTCTATAAGTAGAAACATAATCGGGCACCAGGGTGGAACCATTATAAACTCAAATACGGAACCATGTTTCTAAGATCAATCTTCGAACATCCATGAATTCAACTATCAATGTGTTCCACTAGTAAAGTACAACACCAATCCATTTCTTATATCATAAAATACAATTTTAATATATGTTGGGATGCATATATGTAGGTGTGAGTATAGAAATTTAGTAGGAAACCCAAGAGTCTTTACCCACAAGACACTAATATGAAAATCATGATATCTCACAGTTTAATAAAATATCATGAGGAGTATCAAAATAATTTTAAAATATGTTTATACTAATTTAAATAGAGAAGTATATTTGACAAAAAAAATCTAATCTAGAAATATAGTAATAAAAAAATCCACAAAATAATCTTTTTTTAAATTATTAGAAATATATTATCCAAATATTGTGAAATATAAATTTCATGATTCCACCCATAGTGAGATAAACAGTGTTAATAGGATCCCATGGATCTCGTTCCTCCGTGATGACCTAGCGGTGATGGTCGGGGCTCTGGACCCCTCTTACCCAGTGGGGAGAGGGGGAGAAATGCTCCCCTGTTATTTTTAGGTAGAGGATCAGTCTTTCGTACCTCTCACGAAACTAGACTCTCTTCCTCCATTACCATTGATTTCACTTTTCCCTAGGGTTCCCAATCTTCATCTCAGCACGCCTCAGCTTGCGATTTCTTCGAAGGAGTTCAAAGAGGCCTTAGAACTTCACCAGCTGACACTCATAGACCGTTTCATGGGTCATCGTCCATCTATTTATGAGTTCGATCGGTTTGTCTTTGACTCATGGGATCTGAAAGAATGTGTGGTGGTGGGCCTCTTTTATCGCCTTCAACTGATGATCTATTTCTCCTTAGAAGATGATCGGAACACTGCCTAGTCCCAGGCCCCTCATGCCATCAACGAATGTGGCTTCTTTTTCTGTCGTTGGTCATTTGATCTCAACTTAAATCACGACATTCCCTTCATTACAGTTTGGGTAAGTTTCCCAGAACTACCTCTCCCTTTCCAGAATCCCTCAATTTTATGTATGTTAGGAAATATGGTTGGTAGATATCTATGTTCAGATAGCTGGACGTCGGCAGTTTGTCATCTGATCTCCCCTTGATTTTTTGTCAAGGATGATGTCTCTAAGGATCACATAGAGTAGTTGTGGCTTTCAGTTGGAGATAAGTTCTGCTGGAAACCAAGGATTGTGTATAAATCGTGGCCTGCATTCTACCAAGGGTGCCTCCATTTCGGTCATTTGATCCCTATCTATCATCGTGGGTTCAAGGGTAGGAATGATGTGCCCAACAGTGATGAGGGGAATGTGGTGAATTCTGGCCCTATTTTAAGTCAGAAGGTGTGAGACTGCGATGGTTTGGTTGTTCAAGGGTAGAGGCATGAGGCTTTTCAAGAGGTGTTGGCTCCGGCAAGCATAGGTGTGGAGGCTAGTGCTAAGGATCAGCAGAAGTGTCCCTCCACGGGACTTCCAGTGGCAGTAAAGGGGGTGAAGCCTATGGTGGTTGAGCCGTGGGTTGTAGAGGTGTTTTATCATTTAAATCAAGACTTGGGAATTCTATAGGTAGATAACAAGGGTACCTTAGCTGTGAGTTTGGTGGAGAATGAGGGATGAAGGCATGCTGGCTCGCATGGGCGGGGTTGGGAGGATGCGAACATGCAACCTCAATACATGGGGAGAGGATATGAACACCCCACTGGAATGGATTTTATGTAGGGTAAATCCTTCCTGCTTGCGGCAACAGGTTCTCAAAGTGGACAGGAAGTGTAGAAGGATAGGGATGTTTTAGGGTTCTTAGATCCCAACACCATCGGAGCCCATTCTGAGGTATTGAGGAAGGATGGGGATGTGGGAAAGGATTTTTTCTTGGAGAAAGAAAATAGGTAAGGAGTTGAGTATGTAGATGGCGCACACGGATGTAGCGGCAATAGAGTTGGGGAACCGATTTGATGGTCTAAAGGTCCACGACCTGCCTTTACCTCATGAGCAGGAGTCTTCCGATGATGATAGTTACACTCACCCTTCAGTGGATAGCATTGACCAAATTAAAGGTAAAGGACCCCATAGCCCTAGATAAAAGAAGGGTAAAAAATGCTTGCGTGACTTAGAGAAATGCTTTGTTTTACAAGGGAAAAAATCAAATGCACGCAATGACTATTCATAGTTTCCAAAACCAATGGAGACTCGGTCAGCTAAGAAGGGTGGAAAAAAGGAAGGTAAAGATGCTTGGAATGGGGAAAGTGAAGATTCTAGAAGGAATTCAAGAGACATAGAAGAGGATGTTGGGGAGTTCTTTAAACTTATCCTACACTCCAAGTAATTAATGATAGAAACAAGTCTCTAGCCTAATGTCTCAAAAGAAGAGATCCAAAGAATTTATGAATGTCGGTTGCAGGTTGATGCCAATGAGGAGCAAGAAGTATGGCTAGACAAACACTATTGCATACTAGCCTGGGTATTCAATGAGAGAAAAATCAACACAGATGAGTTTATTTAGATAATTGAAATGATGATCAATCACCTTGAATATCTTATCAGAAAGGATCCGGAAACCCAAGTTAGCACATTGCACTGACAGATTTATAGTGTTTCTAAATCAAGTAATCTTATCCTAGTGTTTAATCAGTTTGTTAGTTCTTTCAGTACATAGTGGTTTCGTTGTTGAAGAACAATGGTTTACCATTTCACATAAAATGGATTTTTCTTAATAAAAAATATAATTTGGATGGTTGATTACACCCACACACTCGCACCAAACTTGGACCATCCAAAATTTTCATTTGATCATGATGTCATTTATCCATGATTGCATTAATAATAGTTTATTTAAAATATCCTATCATGTTAATTACATATATTTATACACAAACAACCATACACACACCCATGCATAACTTAGACCTCCCAAGATGGTTTTGTGATCATGTTACTTCTATCCATGATTCGGTTTTCCAATGCATTGGAACACATAAAACCTAAGCCTTTCTAATAACACCCACCAAACCCAATTTCATTTAACAAAAGTTTCCTTCTCTAAAAATTATTATTTTCAAATCCCATGTGGTTTCAACCACACCCCCAAAACCAAGAACGTGAACAATAATAAGGTTTTCTAGTAATGTTCTAGTAGAGTTTTTGAAATACAATTTTATATTCAAATAAAACAAGAATCATTCATAGGAATTTAAGCTTTCACATTCTAAGAAAAGTGAAAGGATAGAAAAAAAGATACCCTGGATATACTTGACATAATTAATCTTTATAATATTTCATAGATATAACCCCTTCATTCCATTTCTATGTCAAATCCCAATAAAAATTTTTCAAAACTCATCTGATCATTTAGATCTGAGTGTAATAACTCTGATCTAATAATCTTCTCAAGAATAAACAATAATACCCCAGATAGAAAAGAAGGCCATAGTATTAACCTTTTATTTCCATATTCAAATTCCTAAATAATCATTTTAATTGAATTATGGATATAGAAGATCATTGAATTTCATGTAAGGGAACCGTAGAAATTGATACCATTGGTCAGTAGTAGAAGAATGAGGTTTTTAAATAATGTTTCATATTTGAAATAAATTTTCCATATAATTAAATTATCATTAAATGGAGAGCTCCCATGGTTTGACAAACTATCTACAAAATAGGTGAATTGGATCTGTATTAAATGATCTCGAATCAAAAGGCTAACTACATGGTCTGTCAAAACAATTCTCCTAATATGTGTTAGACCATTTACCTATAAACACCTCACATGGTTTCTTAGATACTTGAGAACCATTTCTGCCAATCATGCTCAAATAATGAACCTTTAAAAATTCCTCCAAAAATTTCCAAACCCAACTAAAAACATCCTCATTCATATCCCAAAAATCCCTAACTTTAAATAATCCATAAAAATAGAAATAACTCAAATTGGGGGTGTTATAGATCACATTATAACCAATATAGTTATTCTAAGATTTATGAAACTCATTAAATATTAAGAGTTCTACTTAGAGAGATACATATATAGTTTCCAAAACATTATAGAGAGTTTTAGAGAGTAAATGGTTATGTATGATGATAATATAAGAGTATCATCTCAACCCCAACCCATTTTCTTTGGTAGGACTATAATTCCACTTTTCATAGTAGCATCGTCTAAACCCCAAAGGTAAGAGACATATTCAAACGGTATAATTTATCATTAAGAGAATATTTACCCATAGATAATATATAACATACTCCAACAAATGGAATTTCAAAATCTAATCATGATGCATGAAGCAACAAGACCAAACACTAATACATAAAAATAAATTGATCAGGGTTACGAGATTTAAAAACAAATAAACCCAAGTTGTATAAGAAGTCCAAGATTCAAAGGAAGAGTAAATTTTCAATGTGGAACACTCCCAACCCTTGAAAGGCTATAACCTCCATGATTCTGTATATATCACTACTGACCACATTAATAATGTTCAACTCTAGAAAGTATTTAGGTATCCACTCACCTAAAACGTGTTGAATAACTTCCATATATGCACTAGGATTCATATTCAATGGGTCTGTATACAAAAAAAGTAGGTAGTCCCCCAAATACTTCCCAAAAATGACACATAAATAGTAACAAGTCATATAACATTTTGAAAATAAAGGATATTAGTATAACATAAACAAACAAGGTCATAGAAGATATATAAATTACTCACAACAAAATTATGCCCTTCTTTTAACCCATGATTTCCACAATAAATTCATGCCACAACTCACACACCATTTCAATGTACACACCCACCCACTCCAACTCAAACATCAATATCATGAATCCAATTAAACCCAAATTTTATAGGAACCTTGAATTAAAAAAATTGAAATCATAACTTGTTCATCATATTTAAGTCATTACTACTTGGACCAATTTTTCTTGCCCTTAATTTCATCATATATAGAAAAGTATGAACTTAAATGGCCTCACACATATGCATCCTGAACACACACCAACCCATGCCAATACAACATACCCTTAAATTTATTAATAATTTTGAATTACTAACCAACAAGGCTCAATTTATTTGTATCAAGAATATAGTCCTACCATGCCCAATATATGTTCATGAAGATCCCATTTTCAATATTTCTAAACTACGCATCATTTATATACATTATCAAATATATTGTGGGATCCTTCCAAAAATTTCATTTAAAATTTTTTCATCATCATGGGAGTATTTAGTATTTTTTAAATATTAAACCAAAACATTTAACATTTAAAAAATGATACTTCATCTACTTTTCAAAAGGTTAATTAGCGAGAATCCATCTACCTAGACCACACTCATCTGTTAAAGTCTAAGAGGAAAACATTGGTAGAATATAATCTCCCAAATACCATAACGGAGAATCTAGTTTGATATCCCATGTGAGTAGATGGATAAATATGGTTTTCTATGAGATAATCTAGTAAAAATAACATTCATGAACCTTAAAAAATATCACACATGATTTACTTTTCCTTTATTCATCTCTCATCCAAAACTCTACAATCATTTTGGTCTTTCTGAAAACATAAGGACTGAAACAACACCATGGTCCATGGTGTGGTGCATTTCCTTATTTAATTTTGAATAGAACGCATGAAAATAAAAACTAAAATTCCAAGTATTATGGAATTTTGCCTCTCCCAAACCACTTGGAATACTCAATTTGTTGTCGACCATACACAACTACCCCAACCACTCTCCTAGTCATTTTTTACATGGGGAATCCTCTTGTGAACCATGACTACCAAATTACCCATCCTACTAGTGTGGTGATGTCCCTTCACAAAACTAGATCACTACACCCACAAAAATGGTAAGGCCCAAAGAATAAGTATGTTCTTTTCTCATGTTTTCCTCAATATTACCTCTGAAATGACCTCTTTTATGGCATGGTGGACTTCACTCAGCTTCAGTAAAGTTCTAAAGAGTAAACGCATATTAATAGGGCATAATATACCACCTAATTTTATATAGGGATAAAATTTAACAAACCAAGATGTCTAAATTCCATTTACTATAGGGTATTGTCCTCTACAAAGACACTCGATAATGGAACCCCTTCTCTAACACCATGACAAGGATTGTGACTTCCACCATGGATTTGACCATGTTGTGGTAAAAACATATAACCAAAACCCCTACTATTTAACCCATAACCCTTCAACAAAACATAAAGATAAAAACATACCCCATAAACTAAAAAAAATTATAAAGTAATGATATACCATACGAAAAAGGTGTCACATTATTTATTCCATTATATTTTTTATCCTCAAAAAGTTAGTGGGTAGCGGTGTCCATACAATACCCTATAAAATTTTTATACAATAAATGTAACCCATTACAAAGACTCATAACATTCCCAATCATACTACTATGACATAAATATCAAAGGATTTCATCAATATTTCATGAGATTCCCTTTCCTATACCAAGATATAAACCATGGTGTACTCTCAAAAGTGAATTTGACTCATGAGAAATAAGATTATAAAACCTAGACAATAGTGTTAGGATCATGCCTCTTAAGTTGAGTTTTGTGAAATAATAACATGTTACTAAATTAGGAGAATGATTCATCCAAATAAGAAATCTAGAAAATTTCCTAAAAAATCCCAATGTTTCTAATGCACTATGTTCTTAACTTTTCCTCACTTACCAAGATGAAAAATACCCATTCATGGAAATTCCTACAAGAATATATGATACCACAATAATAGTGATAGTGTATTACCAAAATGATCTCAATAAACTGCTAAACAATCCCAATCCATAGTCATGCTTCTTCACACTAATCAATATCATTAGTAGTATTTTTTAAAATAATCGATCTATGAAGAATTTTTATCCAAACATAGAGCTGAACAGTGATGTTTGACGTGGAGGACTCTAAAATGCTCAAAATAGGGGAATATAAATCATTTCAAGGTAATTGAGGACATGTGAAAGCTTCACTAATGGAAAAAGTGCGTCCCAAAAATGACTTATGTTCATGACATGATCTTTAAGAACCTCTTACATGACTGGTGATAAATCATATAACTACATAGATGGAATACATTATAATATACTCTTGGTTAAATATATTTTATACTGTTAATAAAATGACCACTGATATAATGTATAAAACTAGGGTCTCTTCAAAATATGATGCAAATTAGTACACCATGAAATCTTAATACTTCATAGATATATCCCACATTTGTCCTTATACAAACTTCATCCCCATAATTAGAATGAAATGCATTGACTTAGTTAGTTTGTTAACTACCACCCCAATGATTTCATGCTTTTCAAAAATCATATACAATAAAATATCGAGTCCAAAAACTATTACTTTCCGCTACAAAAAATGTATATGTTCATATAAACTATCAAAGAATAATAATTAACTATAACTAGAATTGTTTCCTAAAATGAAAGATAGAATTCTTATTCCTTTCCCATCCATAAATGGTTCCCAACACTTAAAACATAGGAAAATGATGAGGTTATCATTTTCTAAACACTTAACATCTCAAGAATTATTCCCTGATTCTATTAATGAGATACAACCAATAGAAAAAAAAAACTCCATACCCGTCTACAAAACCCAAATGAAGGCATGAAAATAGACATATGAATTATCATTAATACTACACTTTACTTACTCATCACTGATAGACTTTCTAATAAGGTATCCACAACCCCATAGATCATGAACAGTCCTAACGAGTCAAAAAAATCCTTGGTGACACAAAACATGAGAAAATATGAACACGGAGCTAGAAATAAGCCATTAATCAAAGATAATTAGTATCCCCAACGTCCTTACCAATGATACCATTCAATTTTTCCAAGAAAACAACTCATACATTGACAAAGCTAAGGACATTACCATGAACTCACCAAGACCCTATAAAAAATAAAAGGAGGACACTCATCCAAAAAAATCCTAAAAACAACTCCTAAAAAAGAAATTAAACCCAAGTAGGTTTTCAAAAAAAAGTGAACTATATTTCACAATTCCTCTGATCGGACCCACAATTCACATGATTTAGCTAGTAACAACTACTACTACCTATAAAGACTCTTCTCCAACAAGACCCATATCTTATCATTATTGAAAATATGAAAAACCCCATATGAAGATGATATATTGAACCCTAAAGTGTAGTAACTAATATGATGTTGAATATTTGTAATCCTTCATCCCCACAGTTGTACCAAAGATATACACTTATCAGGAAAAAAATTATCAAAAAAACTAGACCATGTAAATGGTAATTTATTGTGGTGGTCAAATTTAATTATAGGATATCTCATTCCTGATATGTTCATCAATAATTTTTATAAAACCACTTTAAAAAATAGATTTCAACAACTAAAATTTTTATAAAAATATCTTACTTGTATAAATTATTTTGAAAAGAATCTTTATAAAAAAAACTTCCCTTGTTAATCAGATCCCATAATCTCCGTAAACTAAATCACATGAACACTAACACTCAAATTAAATAAATTCTGATAAGAAATATTTCTGAAATATACAAATCTCATTTCTTATTAATGAAAGAGTCATTAATTCTAATATATTTTCAATAAATCAATTTAAAAGAGAGGTTAATTATAGGATATTTATGAAAAATATTCAATAAATTCATTTATTTCCAAATAAGAAGAAAAAAATGTTAATTGAATATACTTTTATGGAAACATTTCATTCAATTATCCTTAAGTTTAAAAATATTTCAATTTTTTTTTAAACAAGCATGCTCAAATAATTCCACAAATAACAAACCATGGTTAACTTATTGTAAATTTTTTATTACTTTCATAACCCAGGAACTAAGCATTATACTTTTCCCAAAACATATTAACCATTTAAAATGTTTTCACATATAACATATTCCTAATTTTACATGTTATAATTTCCACTATAATAAACTTACCAAGTTTCCAATACACATTCAATGGAAAAATAAAAACATCTTATTATTTATCATTTCCTCATATTAACAAAAACAATAATCAATCTTCTATCATTTTTTAAATCAAGTTTTAAATTATCAATTTTAAATAAAGACATTTAATGTAATAAATACATAAGAATTAAGTTTGAAACAATCCATACTATCATGCTTAAATGTTTTTTGAGTTATATACATGTGTCCAATGAAAAAATAAACTAAGTATAAAACATGGGATTATGATTTTATATAGTCATTAAGTTATTTTTAAAATTTTAATAAAATAACTTGGATTTTGTTTATAATTTTTTTAATTATTTTAAAATATCATCATTAAAAATTAATGTTCCAGTTACATAATAGTTTCATATTCCTATAGATAATAAAACCAAATGGAAAACATAAATTCAAGTCATTACTAAAAATATTTGGAACCCAATCCAATTCCAAACTACATTTTAAAATGAACAAAAAAATTATTAGAAACTCCAAATTTTATCCAAAAATACTATGAATAATTACATAACACGTGGTTATAACATCACCATTTACCAATTTATAAATAATAAAATATCATGAAAATTTTATAATCCAAGAGGTAATTGTATATTAAAAAGCATGATATCAAACTCTAATTGACTGGACCGTTGATGAAATGGTTAAAAAATCAAAAAAGTGATTAAAAACAAATTTTATCCCTTGAACATCTTTATAAATTGAATTTTATTAAAAATAGGAGAGGTACACCTTTTTATTCTCTACATATCAAGTCCCAACACATAATATCTCTACACCCACCATATCAACTAATGGACCACACCAAATTGATAACATTTTTAACATCTTAACCCCAACCCATTAGCTTGGGAATGACCAAAATTCCACTAATATTTGGTGCATCCATCAGACACCAAATACTTGAAATAATTTTAATGGGTATACATTTTCATTAGGGTATGATTTAACCATAGATAGAACATAACTAGTAGTAACTGACAGAAAATAAAAAATATAAACATGATTCATGAAAACAAAAGACCCAAGTCTTAAATATAAAATAATAAACTGCTTATATTTTCTGTGTATAAAACAATATAAAATAGGTATGATTACAAGACCAAGAGTTAAAGGAATAATATAGTGCCAACATAGGATTCCTCTAATCTCTAAAAAATGGATACCTCTAAGCTCCCATTGCCATTACTAAATAAAATAGTAGTAATTCGCGCCTATAGAAAGTTAAGAGGTCTCCCAAGGACAAAATATTATTGAAAAATATATACATATACACCAAGACACATATATAAAGGGATGAGAATGCAATATTAGTAAGTAATAACTCTAACACATACCAAACATGCCACTTAAATAAGAATAATTTAGTTTCATTTTATAAAATTTAGAGAGAAGAATAAAACATTCAGTAAATACTAAAGTAACCATATAAATTAATTATATAAAAAATTAAATTTTATTTTAAATGACGATTTACACAAGAAATATACACCATAACTACCACACCCATTCCAAGTACACATAACCATTACAAGTACACACACACCCATTAAAGCACACAAATTTCTGGAATCTGATAAAACCCCACAATATGAAACCTACTAAAGAGACTAACTCCTAATAAAAATACATTCTCTAGACCCTAGTTATCACTTGGTGATGCAATTTCATTTTCTTTTAAATTTAGCACTAGTGGCCAAGTCTAAACCAACAATTTTTCACACATAAGTATATTCAACACACATCAATTCATTACATTCCACCATTCACCAAAATTCAACATCTGTATCCTTGTATAAACAAAAAACTCCTCAAAATTATCTATTATGAACATGCACCATAAATACCCAACCCAAGTTATTTCACATATAATTTGTAATAATTGAAACCAAGAATAATTTATATACATTATAAAATATATTATGGGCTTCGTAAATAACTTTTATTTTAATGTTATTCATTATAAATAGGGTATATAAGAAATTGAAAATCATAAACAAAATTATGTTACTATATAAATCTCAATCCTTAAAGTTATTAGAAAATTATAGTGGGGGAGAACCCACCTCACTCGATAGAGATTTTCTAGTAGAGTACAAAAAACAATCTTTAGTGGAAAAGAATATACCAAAATAACCTTAGGGAGCATCTAGATTAACATCCCATGAGAGAATATGGAGAATGATGTTTTTTAGAAATATAATTGGGTAGTAATATCGTTTATGAACCCCCAAAAATAATGTATGAATGGTCTATTTCAAACATACATTCCCCCAAGATCAGCATCGATTTCAGCCATTTTAATAATGAGATGTCTAGAACCATACCTTGGTTCATGTAATGGTGAATTATCTCAAAAAAAATCAATGAATCACATGAAGTTGAACACCAAAATTTATTTCTATTTGAAATTTATTTCTCCCCCAATCTGCTCTAAATCACCCACATGAGGATGGGCCTAAAAATCTACCATTCCCATTCACCTAGGAATTTTAGCTCACCCATTTTACATAATGAATTATCCTAGGTTCAATGTCTACCAATAGTCCAAACTTTATTTCATGGTGAAATATTTTCACATATCCAGTTCACTATACATACTAAAATGGTACGGTCCATGTCATGGTGATGTCCAATTCATATGTCTGGATCAGCATGACCAATAAAACAACCACCGAAATGGAATTTTTGTCTTCACTCCACTTCACTAAATCCCTAAAAATTACATACCCAACAATATATATAATGTACCTACCCATTTTATATATTTATTCACCTCGATAAACCATGCTTTCTAAAACACCATTCAATATAGTGTGGTGGTCACCCCTTAGACATTCAATAATTCCACTCATGTAGCAGCACCATGGCTTCCATCATAGCTAGAACTATTAAATGGTAAAACCTTTGAACAAAAACATTGCTTGTAAAACCATGTACCCATCCAAAATCTCCCAAATATAATCCCAAAAAAACTCGTAACCAAAAAACTAAAAAATTAAAATGGGGAAATACCACAAACTGGGGGTATCACAAGTAATGTGCGCATATAGTTCATTATTATTTTTAACATAGGAGAGAGGGAAGAAGATCATTCATCATTTATTGTAATCAAAATTATTATTTTATATCTTATATTGCATCTAGTGTACTTATGAAGAGTTATATACTATATTCCTAATACATCCTTTATTTTACATTGATAATAAAAGAAGAATGTTCCATGTAGGATAACAATTACAAATCCCCAAAAATATACAAAATAGATAAAAAGACTTGGTGAATCTTTTAATACTCTTGTGTTTAGGTAGTATTCTCTCTCCCTCTTTATCTCACAGCACTAATCTTTTGCTAATTTTTTAATAATATTCACAAACCAATAATAGAGAAAACATTCTTATTGTTTAATAATTTTTTGAGTAAATTGTTTCACCCCCTCTCAACGTGCATCATTCCAATCCTTATAAATATCACTTGGTAATAGAGAAAATATTTTCTATTTACTCTAAAGGATGTTACAATTATTTTTTAGTAAGGACCACTCCCAATGATATAGGGTTGTTCTCTACAATATATATTTATATATATATTTAGTTAAATAATATTAATAATTTATTAATTCATTCACCAAAAAGGGAGTCAATATATTTTAAACCAAAATATTTCTTCTAAGAAGGGAGAGGACGGTTTTATACCTACATTTATTTAGAGTTCACATTGAGGAAATCACTAAGAATTGTGTTAATAAACCCATAGGAGAAGCAATTATTTCAATTTCGGACTTAAAAATGTGAAAGCATATGGGATAGCTCAAAAGGTGTTTATATAATATCTATATAAAAAGTAATTGACATGTGTTCTGGGTTATAAAAAAATAATTGCATTTGGATGAAAATTCATTACGTTATTAAAGGATATAATAAATTGAGGGAGTCATTTGAAAATATTATTACTTAGTTTGAAGTAATATTAACTTAATATAATAAATTGATGGATAATATATTTATTCTATTGTATAAAATTATTTATTATATTGGAATCTTTAGTAAAACACTAGAAGATTCAATTATTTTAAAGATGTTGATAATAATTCTACCAAAAATGACACTAAGATTTTTCATTTAGAGGATCAAGACATGGATGAGTTTACAACTGAAAAAACTCAATAACATATTGATAGCATGTGAGATTTAAAGAGTCCCTTATTTGAAGAATAAGAGGAAATTAGATAAGGAATCAATCTGTAATAATTCTAAAGGATTGAAGATCAATGATTAAAATATATTTAATAAAGAGGATCAAAATATGATAATGATGGAATGAATTTCAATGAGATTATCTCAATTTTATATAATTTCTTGCTACAAGGAAATGATATATACAAATAAAAAATCCTTTTAAAAGTCATAGTTTTGAAAAGACTAGAAATTTTTTTGTTAATTTCCATAATAAGTATATCATCCCATGTTTTTGGTCTAGAATAAAATCCAATGGAATTTCAGTTTTTTCATATAGTGGAATGTATATTTTGTAATGAAATACTCAGTTGGTAAATCATAGTTTTGAAACACTTTAATGTGTTGTTTTTAGAAAATTTTTATGGTATGTGGAGTGCCTTGGGTGGATCATCATGTTTTGGGTACAATGGAACCCCAAAATTCATGTTTTGGGTGGACTAGTAAAGGTGCAAAGTTTTTCTAAAACTATGAGGCCCACTAATGAAAATTGTGGGGCACCTATAGACATAAATGAGGGATCTTTATGGGCTATGAATAGTTTCCCAAACTGTGTTCCTGGCCCATACACTTAGTGAAATTTAGGTAGTATGTTTGCATTATTCATCTTAAGTTTTTTTCGTGGTTTATATAACCATTCATCCAAACCATGCAACACTTTCTTCTTAAGTAGTATCTATCGCATGATTGGAACACATTTTGTCTAATCGTGTGGACAAACTAGGCAACCCATTCCTTTTAAGTAGTATTCATTGCACGGTTGGTGCATGGTTTGGCCAACCGTGTGGCCAAACCATGTTCACTTTTATATTGGGTGAATTTTTTATTATTCCATTAATGAATATAAAATTAAACCCTCTCTTCCTCCATAATTCATTCCCCTCTATACACAACCCTCTCTCGCTCAAGCTCCACTTCTTCTTCTCCTTCTCTTGAAATGGTTGGATCTCCGTCTTCTAAATTCAGATTCAAGAATAGTCGGTCATGTTGGATCCGAATTGGTAATTCTATGACTCATATAGCATTCATTATTCATTTATCCCCCCCCCCCCATTATATTATTTTAGTTCCATCTCTTTTGACATATTTTTAGGGTGGATGTCTATTTCATCATTTTCTCTTGAACCGGACCAAATTAGGCCTTGATATTGGATGTGTGGGTCAACCAAAGCAATAGGTTGGTGGTTTACATATTTTATTTTAAATTTTTTCACTAATAAAAAAACATTCATTTGATGCACATTGGGTTTATCCGTTGTTGCTCCAAATTTAATTTTTATCTTAATTAACGTTTCCAAGACCACCTTGTGTTGTATTTGAACCCCCTTGGTATGGTTGAAGGTTATGACCACAGCCCAAAACACCCCTTTAGAGTTTTTTCCATTAGATTTCCCTTATAGTTTATTTAGTTTTTTCTTTGATCCACCCCTTTAGGGTGTTCTTTTATTCATATAATAAACTACGATGCGTGTTTATTAAGGACCACTATTTTAGTAGGTTTATTTGTTCTATGTGATGACTTTGGACTATTCAAACTAAACCAAATGAATTTCTTCATAACACTGTTATGGTTTCTAATAAAACCTTTTTTTGGATTTGAATTTTCTTCTAAACCAAGAATTTTATGCTCATTATTTTATTGCTTTGGTATTCGTGGCTTGTCTAGAATACCAACATTATTTTTTATAATATAGATGGTCCATGGGATTATCGATATCCTTTGAGATTCATGACTTTTCGTGTGACTTTTTATATATATAGACATCTACCATTATTTTTATTTATGTTTAATGTTGGTCAAGTACTTTTCCTCTTTAGTGTTTTCAATTGATAAATTAAGGATGGAATGATTAAGCCTCAAGTGATTCCTGGATACCCTTTTTCAGAATTCCAAGGAAGGCATTGTGAGTCGATGTGACTTAATATGCTAGAAGACATACCTGCTACATCTTGGATGGGATCAACACATATGTTTCTTACCTACATATGAGTGATATTGATTCCCAGGAGGTCACCTATGGAGGGGATCAGTGGGAAAAAGTGGTCACACCAGGCCATGAGTTATATTCATACCCCCTTTGTGAGATAAAGATGATAGACTCAGAGGGTACTTGTTTTACGTACATCAAGGGTGAAACATGGGATTTCATTTATGGATTTTTCAGGAAAAAATCTTTTTCTAGATTTGCGGAATTGTTTGGATCTTGGTAAAATAATTAGGTTCCTTTAAAAGGTTATCCTTGAATGGGTATAGGATTCCCTACAAATGAATACTAGATATTCCATTTTAAATTAAATAAAAGATGTTATGTGACTAATAAAAGGGGGGTGTATGGTTGTCCAAATAACATATTTTGTTTCAGTCCTTTCTAGTTTCATGATTTCTAATATCCAATTTTAATTATATCTCTTTCAGCAGGTTACCTTTGAATCATAATTTTCAGGTTAGTTCAAAGAAGGTATGCTCAGGCCAGTGTCTTAGAGAGACCGGAGATGATTTTTTTATTTATAACTTTTTTCATCATTGTATATTTTTGTTATACATGCATGTTAGTTATTTTATATGTAAAAACTATATTATTAATTATACACCATTGGTAGTGTCCTACTGAGTATATATCACACATTGTTCAGGCAGTCATTATGTTGGGGTACCTGAGCAGACCAACATGGTTACAGGATCAGGATCCTTGGTTTATTGCTTGTGTTATCATGCTTGTATCATGATTTAGGATAATAGGACTGGTTTGAATCTCAGGATGCTCGAGGGGACAACCCTCAATGTCTTTTTATTATTTTTATTTATTCTTGTATTGTATCATATCATCTTATCTACATTTCTTTTATTATTAAGAATCACCACAAGGACATGCATGCATGTTCAGATTTATATTTTTGTTGTCCATTTATATTAAGTTTATATTATTCTTCCACAACTCTATATTTCATTTATAACCATTTCTGTTCTTGTTTATTGAATTCATTATAATTATTCCATTGTTCCACTATGATCATGAGGGTATAGTCTCCCCCACCGTACCTCCCTTATACCATTTCTACAAGTCACAATCCTCTGCAATATGGGGAGGCATGCTTGAGTTCATGTAGGGATCGTTCTGGATACCATTTTAGTGGTTAGTTGGGTTGATACATTACAAAGTAGTATCAGAGCCTTTTCCCTATTTTCTTATTGTTTTAGTCTAGTAAAAAAAGAGACTTGGAATTCGTAATAAATCGGTAAATATTCATTCTATAGATTTAATACCACATGTGTGAGGAAAATTACATGTGACTTGGGATGGAATTTTTTTTTGTTCATTATTACAGTTGATTATGATCTCACCTTTAGTGATTGGTGTACTATCTATTTCTTATTGTCTTATGAGATTAAAAAATTACCCTTGGACTAATATAGAAGGGATGTAGTATCACATTCATCATAATAAGAACATGTTAAATCATATTCTATTCATATTCAATGCCATGTATATTGTGTTTTTAGGTTGTTTGAAGTTTTTTTATGTAACTTACACGCTTTAATAGCATGTATTTTATTTTCCATCTTCTAAATTTCAATAACATGTTTCATTTTCACATTATTTGGTATTTTATTAGCATGCTTTAGTAGTTTATATTATCATGACTTGATTATATTCCATTTTTTGACTGTTTTGTGCATACTTTGTAGTTTTTCATGCTTATTTTTTCTATTTGTGATTATTTGTTATGATTAGTGATGTTTTTATCATATATGGGTGATTACCATGTTTAGGTGAATTATTTGTATTCTTGTTCTAAATTTTCATTTTTCCATGAATTTTTAGCATGGGAAGAAACATATAGATTTTGATTAAATTAGATTTAATTTCTAATTTTTTAATTGTATGGGTGCTTCATAAATTAGAAACTGAGAACCTGTATAATAGAAAAATTGTTTATGAACATTATATAATTAAATAATATGGTATAAATGGTAAAATTGTTAAAATTTATTTTATTATAGTTGTGTTTTCTATGTTTAGATGGGATCCAATTTCCAATTGGTAAGGAGTATGGGTGAATTATGAGTTGGAACAGGGTGACCCATATGATCAGACCAGCTAGAAGCACTTTTTATACTTAATCATATTTCATAAGTGGTGAGGATGTTGAATTTTCTTTTAATACTAGATTAAATGGTTTCTACTAGATGGGATTCATCTACAATTTCTACAATGTATGGGCACTTTGTATAGTGAATGTTGGTAACCCATAAAATTAAACCATGAACTATGGGATTTATAATTCCAAACTATTTTGAATATAAATTTTGTTCAAACATTGACCTTAAATGGTTCAGGTGACTTATTAATGGTTCATCCTCTATTTTTGGAATTTGAGACCTATGTTGATACTTTATTAATTGAACAACTGGACCAAAGTTGCTCGATTGGGGCATGTTTCTTAGGTAAAGAACGACTATGGGTGTTTTAAATATAAAGGATAAAACTATTTAGTTTTCTTTTTGATAAACCTATAATGGCTCAACAGGACCCAATTTGGTCACACTTATTTTGATATTCGATAATGATTAACCCCAAAGGGGTATGTTATGATATAAAAAGGTGTTTATTTAAAGTGTCCACTATTATAGGAATTCTTACTTGGCTAATACCCCTTTAAATAATATATCACCATTTAATCTATTTGTTCTATTTTTATATGATGATTTATAAATAAATAAACGGTGTTTAAAATGGGTTTATCTAATAAAATGGAATAATTATTATGGGATGTCACTGAATAATATTTCTTAAAAAGGTAGTTTAAAGTGACTTTCCTATTTTTCTTTATGGTGAATTTTGGTTTTTCTATAAATTTAAACATTAAATTTTCAATGAGTTAAATGAGTTTTGTTTTAATGCCTTAAAAGAAATATTAAGCAATGTTTTATCATGACCCTCATGTAAGGGTAATTTAATTATTTTCTACATGTTACTTGTGTATCTTCATTAAAATGGACATGTGAGTGTTTTTTTGGGCTTAATCCTTGTTTAGTATGAATCTAAATGATATGATCTTAAGCCTAGTGATCTTTCATAGGAGTGCCCTCGTTTTCGGTTAATAATATCTATTTCAGAATAAGGCTAACCAGTTGTATGTATCACCATCATATCTTAAAACCTTATTATTTGATTTTGGGTAGTTTATATTGTGAGGTGTTGTTGTGGTGAAATTGTTCATGTAGGACTCCTAGTTTATTAAATGATACCCTTTGTCTGATAGATTTTCATATGTTTTTTGATCTTTTCTATGAGTTTCACCATTTTAAAATGATCATTTCTAATGTTATTGACATGAATAGGGAATTTTTAGCCACTTAGTTGGTCATTTGACCATTCACATCCTTCCTTTACTGTATTGGACGACTCGTAAGGTCTTTTTCTTATTTTATAGTCACACAGAGTTATAAGTCCTTAGTATCATCCTTTTTGTGATCCAATAGATAATTAATTGCAAATAGATTATAATCCTACAAATATTATCAAGCAAGTTCCATTTTCTCAAGTAACCTCAGGGCATTATGTTATGGTGCATGTTGTACCCATCGAGTTTCAAAATGGCATAGTGAACTATTTTTGTTCAATTTTATCAGAGTAATCCTTGGGATATTATACTATGGAATAGATTCATCTCTAGAGTAAAGTGACATCAGCTTATAATGAAATCATACTCATCCCAATTCTTGGGAATATGTTCCAACAGGTTTGGGTGTTTGAAACATTGGTCAGTCATTGAATGTTATGCCTATAGATATGGAAAATGTGGTGATAACTTAGGATGATAGAAACATATATGTGTAAACCCTTTTTAAATAATTATGGATTCCTCTATAGCATGTGTTCAGTGGTCAATGGAGTATGTGCTATTGAATGATATCCTTTTCTCTATTAAATACATCTTTAAGGACACTCCTAAGCTTGGGAGTATCAATTCATTTTTGGTTAAAAATATCTTTCCAAGTAGAAGGAACATAATAATGGAAGGACCATTTTAAATGGTTATTCCTTCTTAAAATTCCCCAATAGTTTGAAATATCTTCCATTTATTTCATTTATTTCTAGTGAGCACAATGATGTTGTTCTTGGTAGTGCACACAACCTAGGAAGATAGTATTCGTTGGGAATGGTCCATGGATTTTGTGATTTAGTGGCCATAGGGTGTCTCTAGTGGTGAAGGTATAGTGGTTAGGTTAGTCATGTTTTTGCGGGTGTAACTGATCTCTTCAAAGGAATTCAATCTATAATTGTTCGACAGTTCTCTCAATTTTATTTTGTAAAGCTTAGTTTTAGAACATACTATGCAATTCACCTTATTTGTGGTGAATGTGTCTCGGGTCCTTTTTGGAGATCATTTAAATCCTATAAGAGTACTCTTGTCTTAAATATTCTCATATATCCTATCTATATCATTTTGGTACACTGAGATACTGTGGTTGTTAAACCATGCTAATGTTTTAAAAATGGTTGGGCTTGTTTTAGTGGTCTCTATCATAATGCACTCTCGAATCATGGTTGTCCTTAGAATCATGGTTAGTCTTGAGTAATACCTTGGTTAACAAGTTGAAACATTGTGGTCAAACTCATAGACACTAGTTGTTTCTATATTGACTTGATCACAAGGAGAATTCTTCTTTGGACTCAGTTAGTGTTCTTGGTATGTGGGTGTTCTTATTTGTAACAAAACCTCTCATTTGAAAATGCATTAATGGGTTGCCTCAAATGATCCCATTGAATGATTGTTGATAAGTCTGAGGTTACATTGAACCTAAATTGGTCTCTGAAGATTTTTTTAAAGGATTTCAGTCCAAGTGTAAGGGATTAGCCAGGAACCCAATTTTAAGTAGGTGTTTTGGCAAGAGACGTCACAAAAAGCTGGTTACTGGATTCGTTGATCATGCCTAGAGAAATAGTGGGGTGCCTTCATCTAATGTCTATGGTTCTATCATTTGAAATGAACTAGCCATCTATGTTGATTTCTTTCAGGGCAGTTGGCTGAAGATAGTTCAAGTGGTTATTCCTCTCCCTTGTTGTCTGTGGTTGGTGAGGAACCGCTTAATAACATTTCATCAGGTTGTGGAATGTTTTATGGGTTTCAGCTGAGTTATTTAACAAAAATTCAACTTGACTAGGAATTTTTGTTTGATTGGTAGTCAAATGACCATTTAAGAAGTGAATTATGCCAGGAGCACCGTTCGAGTGCTAAGGGCATGCCTAAATCATTAGGTCCATCAATGGAATTATATTACCCAATTTTGGACTTACAAATTTTAGAACTTTTTGGTGAGGAGAAGAATATGTGATCATTTATTAGTTAATACGGGCTCATTTAGGCATTTTTTAAGTGTTTCTATTTTGAAATAAAAGTGTCAAATTGAGTTTGTACACCTCCTGTACAAATCTTGTACCGTATGTATGGTGGTGTTATAAGGTGTGTTAGGAATTTAGAAACACAATGTGGTAATTTCAATAAGACCTTAAGACTTATGTAGTCAAGTGATTTCCTATTCATTTACCCAACGATTCTCAGGGATGATAAGTTTAAAGGTGGGGAGATTGTAGCATCCCATTTTTTGGATCAGATGAAATTCTAATGGAATTTGAGTTTTATCATTTTGTGGATGTTTCATTTTGTTAACCAAGCATTGGTTTTTAAATCCTAGGTTTAGAACACTTTAATGTATTTTCTTAGAATTGGTTTAAGGACCAAGAGGTTCCTTAGGTGGCTCGTCGATTTTAGGGTGCATCGAGTCCCAAAAAATCATGATTTAGGCATACTAGTAATGGAATATGATTTATTTGAAACTATTTATCCCACCAATAAATACTGTGTGGCACCTGTAGGTGAGAATGAGTGATCTACATGGGCTATGCACAGTTTTCAAAAAAAATTACCTAGACCAAACACTTAGTGACATTTTGGAAATGTGTGTGAATTTTTCATCACACAGTTGGTGTTCAGTTTGTATTACCATCCAGCCAAACCACACAACTCTTTCCCCTTAAGCGTTGTCGTTTTCATGCTTGGAGCATGGTTTGTCTAACTGTACAGCCAAACCATGTAACCCTTTATTCTTAACTTGCAGCGTTCTCATGGTTGGAATAAGATTTTTCTAACTGTGTACTCTTTTCTATTGGGTTACTTTATGATTAATCCCTTAGTGAACCTAAAATTAAACCCTCTCTTTCTCTCTAATTACTTTCCCTCCACATGCAACCATCTCCCAATCAAGCTCCACTTTTTCTGACCCTCCTGTAGAAATGGTTTTATGTCCCTCATCTGAAGTTGGATTCAAGCATCATTGATCACATCGGATCTGCATCAGTAATTATACAACTCCTTTACCTTCCTTTATTCATTTATATTCACTCTATTTACACTATTCAAGGGGATTTCTTTTCCTTATTTTCTGGTTGGATGTATGTTTCTTTATTTTCTATTAAGATGGACCAAATCAAGCCTTGATATTCGATGTGTCAGTTGAACTAATCTAGAGTTAGTTCGTCTATATCTTTTACCTTAAGTTTTGTCACTTTTATAAATTTTCACTGGGTGTCACGCACCATACTTATATGGTGTCACTCTAGATTTAAGATTTAGCTTAATTAAGGTTTATTAGACCACATTGTGTTGTGTTTTAACCCACTTAGTATGGTTGAAGGTTATGACCTCAACCCGAACCACCCCTTTATAGAGGGTCCCCATATCTACCCCTTCTAGTTGTGTGCATTTTTTTTGAGCCACCCCTTTGAGGCGCGCTTTTATTCATATGAAGAAAGTGATGCTCTTTTTTTAAGGTCTAGCATTGTAGTACGTTTCTTTGATCCATGTGTTGAATTTTAACTATTTAAACTAAAAAAAATGAATTTTTCAATAACACTATAATTGTTTCCAACAAAACTCTTCTATTGAGTTGTATTGTCTTATAAACAAAAATTGTTATACTTATTGGTCCATTCCTTCTATTTTGTTCAAATTTATATAATATGGAACTTATTTTTTCTAACATAGATGATCAATGGGGTTTGACCTTTTCTTTAAGATGCATAACATGTGGTGTGGCTTGTTATGTATGTATCCTTATACCTTTAACCCTGTTTATGTTTAATCTTAGTTATGCAATTGGCCTCTTTCATTATTTTTGATTTAAAAAGGAAGGATGGATCTCTTACACTTTTAGAAATACTAGGATTCATTTTTGTGGAATTTTGAGGATGGGATCACTAGTCGGGGATGCTTTATACACTGGGGGAGATACCTAACATATCTAGGATGAGATCACTATTCATGTTTCTTACCACCATATGAGAGATCCCGGTTCCTAGGGGAGTACCCATGGATATGATCAGTGGAAAATGTTGTTGTACTATCCTGTGAGTGATATTCATAACCCCATGGTGAGATACTAGGGGACAGTCTATGTGGGGAATTATTTTAATTATGTCGACACTGACACTTGGGATTACTTTTATGGATTTCCATGGACAAACTATATTCAACTTTGGTGAAGTGTTAGGATCTTGGTTTGATAATCAGGTTCCTTTATAAGGTTCACCTTGGACTGGTACATGATGTGAGGATAATGAATATTGTAGCTTCCATTTTAAACTAAATGAAATTTATTAAGTAACTAACAAAAAAGTGGTGTCTAGCAGGCAAAATCACGTGTTTTGGTTCAGTACTTTAGTGATACAAGAATTTTGATGACACATTTTTATTTTATCCATATCCATATATTACCTTTGGTTCAAAAATTTCTTCTTAGGATTTAGTAGATATGGTCAAGATGGTATACTAGAGGGACCCAAGACGACATGGTTATTTATAAATTTATGCTTCATTGTCTATTTTTAATTTATTCATGCTTCTTATTTTATATTTAAAAATTGGGTTATTCATTAGTCATTATTGGTGGTGGCCTATTGAGTATATATCAAACCTTATTTCGGACACCATTATACAAGGGTACCCGAACATACCTCCTTGGTTGCATGACTAGGATCCTTGGTTAATTTTTTTTGTTGTCATGCTCGTATTGAGAGTTCTGATCATAATACTAAGTTGGATCTTAGGATACTTGATCAGACCACCCTCAATGAATTTTTATTCATTTCTTTTTTCTTCTATCGTATCATCTAACTTGTTGTATGTTTCCTACATTATTAGGTATCATCATAGGCAAATGCATTCATGGTTGCTTTTATATTGGAATTGGCAATTTTTATTTACGAGATATTATTATTCTAGTTCTATATCTTTCACTAATTATTATTTATTTCTATTTCATTAGTATTATACTATAATTCCACTCTAATAATGATGGTGTAGTCTCCACACCACACAACCATTAGACCATTTCTGGTAATTGGAAGCCTCCGGTGTATGGGGAGGTTCCCTTGAGGTCATTTGGTGACTGATTTAGTGGTTAGTTGGGTCAAGACGTTATAGTAAGAATCCTAATTAAAATATGGATGAACAGTCAAAATTATCATTAAAAAATTAATATGGTTTAAAGTGGTCATAGATAAAGGAAATAACTAAATGTAAATTCTTATTCTAATTCATTGAAGGAGAGAAATTTTATATCAAATCTTGATGTATCGTCTTACAATTAAGAAAATGGAAATATTAGAAATGACTCAATAGATACAAATTCTTGTGATTTCATGGAACAACCATATCACTTTAATTATACATTTTAGGAAGAATGATGTGGTGAAAAATAAAATAAATAATAATAAATAGTTAAGGAATTATAATTGATAATAAATCACATGGCTTATTTCAAAGAAAAAAAATTTTTTAGGAGGTTGCATCATTAAAAAAATCATTAAAAATATAAAGTTAATATACATGATAAAAATAATTGAGATTATGAGAAATATCAGTGATATAAATTCTATTATTATCAAATGATGAAATATCCATGATACCATGATCTTGAATGTTACTAAAAATCAAAAAGATGTTTAATATCTTAATAAAAAGTTGCATGAAGAGAACAATGCATTGATAAAATTTCATTTTAACAATAATAATTATGTTAAATAAGGTGTAAAATACTTAAAATAATCAAATAAATTCTTTTATGCATGTAAAAAATTTGATGTTTATACTAAGATTCATTTTACATTAATTTTGGACATAAAAGTGTTTCACAAAAGAGAGGAGGTGACAAAAAGGTTGGAAATAAGGTTGAATATTCACCAACATAAAATGATACATGTATTTTTACTTTAAATTATTGTAATAAAAATTATTTATTAGAGAAATGAGATATAATGTATTGGTCTATAGAAAAATAAACTAATAACAAAGACATTACAATTCAAGTGAAGGTGTATGAAAATTATCATAGTCTATAACCAAATAAAAAGAAACAAGTATGATTTTAAGAACATAATTTCCTACCAAATAATTTATTCAAATGTGATGTTAGATATTGGTTCAATTTAATGTATGGTCGAAAGGTATATGATTATTGGAAAAATATTCCCTTTTCTTAATCAAGGAGGGGATATAATTTTAGGGGAACATTCTTCCAATGTTTTTTTAATTTTTTTTTTTTGAAATGGATCAAATAAGGTGGTAATGAGAAATGTTATAATAATAGTGACCAATAATATTCAATTATGGTTTAAGATATATAAAAAACATTAAAATGAGAAAAGACATTCATTTTGAATATTCATTTCATACCACACATGAACAATAAGAAATTCCTTTAATGAAATTTCGTAAATGTGATAGAGGTGTAGTTTTGTTTATGTGGGATTAATATTTTTAAGTTGTGGTTGAAGCCTCATTTTGTTGTGAAAGTAAATTCCTCTTTCTTTATGGGTAGAGTGATACTCATTACTTGTCCTAAATTCACAAGGAAATGTGGCCCATGATCATGGCCTAAATGGCTAGTAGAACATCATTCATGAACCATCTCTCAGGTATCACAACCTATATCACTACCCACATAACCACTTGCATCACCTCCTATGATGTAAATACCATAAGGGGATTTCCATGATTCAAAACCAAGTCCTTTGAGTGAAGGATTACAAATTTTACCACTTAGTCACCACCCAACTACAAAACGTTTTAGTGGTTAATGATGTATAGGTGGGCACCAAACCATATCAAACCTAGGCCCAACCTACCACATCCATGGTGCACACCCCATCTAAATTAGAATGTAGAAAGACTCAAACTGGCACCAATTCCATTTCCATGGAGTGTCCACCTTACACGGTACCACTTAACCAACTCGCAGTCAAATATGGATGATTATTAATTATATTTAAAAGGCATTAAAAACATTTAATTTAATAAGAAAATGATTACATCAAATAAAATTTTATTTTTATATAAATTCATATTTAATCTTTTAATTATATCCCAATTATGTATCAATGATAAATATGATAGTTTTTTAAGAATGTTTATGTCATTATAATATTTTAGGATAGTGTGATAATTATCAAAGTATAGTTGAAAAGTGGAACTCTATTTCAAATCACTAATGAAAATAAATCTTGTTACATGGGTACAGATGAGGATAATAACTACATAATTGAATACTTAGTCAATTGAGCCAAACTAATGTGATTATGTTCATAAATAATGATGAATTTAGAGACATTATAAATATTTAATAATGAATAATCAACTCTTGTCCAATATTATAATAAGTAAATATAGTTAAAAAAAGTCATAAACTAGTGGAATAATAACCAAAATGGCCATATAAACTTATATATTCATATTTATATGCCCCAATAAATCATCAATAAATAAATAGAGATAAGTATTTCATTAATTTTAATATTTATTATAATGATATGAATTATTTTCTAATTGATTTTGTGTATATCAATAGCTCATAATATTTTTAAATCTCTTCAATAATATATTAAAAAAATAGGGTGTGATATCTTGTGATGTTGGTATAATAATTTGGGAACATATATTATTGGATATTTTTAATAACATATTAATTATCATGGGATAAGGTATAAATATAACACTCAATTAACACCTCAAAATATATTCAAATATATTAAAAGAAAAAAAAAATTAGTTAGTATGGGTAAATCCATTATATATGAGTATGGATCTTCAAAATGAATTAGAGATATTTAATAATAGTGGCTTTAAATATTCAAGATAGATGTATTATTTGACAAAATTCATCAAACATGAATTATGAGAAGTTTCTTAAAAAACATAAATTAAAATTTTTTGAAGGTTTTCAATAAAAAATGTTTTATTGAAATCAAATATATGCATTTGTGGAAATTAGATAAGCAATGTCATGAATGTATATTTCTTGGTTTTAACCCCCATGTAAGGGTTTATAGGTGTTAAAACTAGAATATAAAAAGGATTTCAGAAAACATTTATGTTACATTAATGGGAAATCATTGTACTTCATGACCATAATTATTTTTAGACAATGAGATTAAATAAAATAAATGATGAAGTGATGAACATCAAGATACAATATTAATTAGTATAATAGATTCACATAATTTAAAATTTGGTTTAAAATTTTTAAGTTATGATAACATCCCAAAACTAAGTGGGTATATATTCTAGATAATTATAAAACATTTATATATGGGAAATATCATCAATGATTATATTAAAGGTCTTTAAAATCATATATTCATGTAAAGTTCCAATCACACGTGTTTTTATTCAAATATGGAAGAGAAAAGTGGTTAAAAACCATTCAATATGAAGTTTTAGTTTCTTTTATAGAGTGATAATTAAATAAATTTAAAAAAAACTAATATATGAGAGTTGGTTTCATATCCCAAGGAGAAAAAGAAGTAATGGGGAAAACATGGGTTTTATAGGATAAAATCAATAAAAAATGATAGGTGCCATGAAATGAGGATTATCTTGCTTATAAATGATATTTTCAAATATAGGTAAATTATATTGATAAGTATTTTTCCCTATTTTAAATGCTTAAAATTATAAGAATTTTTATATCAATATGTCCTTAATGTAATTATTAGTTTTTTCAAATGAACATAAAGTTTTTATTCTTATATAGAGATCCTGATAAAGAGGTGTGATGTAACGACCCAAAGTTTCATTAATGGAAATTCCTCTTGATCTAATTAAATGTCACTTCATGTTTATATAAAATTTCAACTTCTTTGGTTTTATGTTAATAATTTTGACCATTTCTAATATAGTCGTTGAACAATGATCACATGATTTGTATAAATATAGGGATTTAACAAATCCAATTTACTGAGACAAAATAAGTGATGGCCACATCCAGTTGAATGGCTTCATACGAAGCCCATTTTTCGAAGCTCGGAAAAGAGGTGGTGTCCTTGGGCTTCGCTCAAGACCAATACCAAGCTGAGCTTCATCATGTCAAGCTTGAACGGGGCATTCTATAGGAAAAGTGGAAGTAGAGATTGCCACTCGAGCAATGTTATCCAAGATACCCCCAGAGTCTGTCACCATCACACACCTTACCCTTAGGTCTTATGCGGTTGTTTTAAGGGGTTATGTAACAAATCTCTAGTACTATGTTCATGTATATTATTTTTTATATAATAATGAATATACCTCCTTGTCATTTTTGATACATTGTAAATAGTTTTTATAGTACAAATAGTGTTTTTCGTTATTATTTAATTAAAATTTCTATTTTACTAAATTAAATTATTTTTGAATTAAATAATTTTTTTAATAAAATATTATTATTATTAAATTAATTTTTATTAAATATAAATGATATTTTAATTTTATGAAAGCAATTATAATTTTTATTAAGGTTTAAAAGCCATTTCTATCAAACCCCGTGAATTTTCGATAAATGTTTGTTTTTATTTTAAAAGTGAAAATTAACATATTTAAGAAATTATTTAGATAAAATAATTGTTATTTATAGAATACGGACATCGAAATTATCCAACGGTGAATTTTTCATAATTTTCTAAGACAGCCAAATTTTTGGGTAAACATTAAATACAATTTAAATATATAATGTGTTTTATGACATCATAATGACCCAATGGTGATGTAATAAAATACTATAATCTTTATGTTCGGCCAATATATGTTTTACCATTAATATAATGTGATTTTGTGTTTTTTTAAATTACTTTTCAAAGCATTAATGGACTCCTCAAGACTTCTTAAACACCTTGTCTTTTTAAATTTTTTCCATGGGAGTGTGACTCACCTCCACATAAGCAACCCTATTATTTTAAGAAGTTCGGACTTTAGCCTTATAAAATATTTTTTCCTATTCCATTTTCCAAAAACCACAGGCAAAGACCATGGGATGGTTTGTGGTTTGGATTAATTTAATATAAGGGTTCCCAAACCTAAATAATAAAGAATTCCCTCGTCTTTCCTATATAAACTCACACAAGATCCCACTTCCTCCTCACTCAAAGCCTTTAGAGTTTGTCCATCCTCTTCCCTAATCTCTCTAGAATCCCCCCAAGGTGCCCCAAGCTCCCAAGAAGCCTCTCACAAGCCTCTCTCTAGCCTTTGGAAGCACACTTCCAAGTAAGGGTTTTTATTTCCTTTCTCATTTTTGTCCAATTTTCTTCATATGGTTATGCCCTTTTAATATCAATTATAAATGATTGGGTATGGTTTCTCAACTCCCCCATTCTTCCCTCTTATTGTTTTAATTATGTGAGACCCCTTTATCCCTCATTAAATTCCTCCCATGTACACCTGTTACTATGCCGAAATTCCGAAAGGAACTTCTCTCTCCTCTTTTACATTCAAGCAATACTTTGGTATCATGAATATAAATTCTATTAAAACTATTCAGACATGTATCTACATGACCCCCTTACTATCCATTTCATATAAATATGATGGGACACCCCTCTCTCTCTCATCAACCATTTTTATTAATTCTTATGTCATGTTGTTATGATGCCAAAATCGCACCGATTTTCTAAGCCAATGCCATTGTGTAGTGAATACCCTACCCATTTCTCCATCATGGGTATTCACCTTTATGCACATTTACTTATTGATTATAATGTTTCATGTATGAATTCCACATTCCTTTATCGTGGAATAAATGATTATGTTTTATGAATCCATGTTTTACTATCCATGTGGCACACTTATGCATGAAATGAAATGTTTAAGAAGGGTGTTCCCTTATAGCACTCCAATGCATTGGGTAATGTATAGTATCATGATACATCATCTGAAATGAGTGTTGACTCATGCTAATTCAATTTAAATGAGGGTTTACTTGTGCTTTATGTGCAATTAGGATTTACTCATTCTCCATGTGCAGTGAGCCTTGGGTCATGGTAATTCCATGTTAAGTGTCGTTGCCAAATTTCCATGTTATGATTATCATGATTTATCATGCCTTTATGTTCATGTTTCTCTTGTGATATATTGATATTCCTAATTTCTAACATTTATTGTACTCTTCATGTTATTCCATGTGTATTCCCTTTTTGGTATTTATAGCTCACCCATTTCTTATGCATGTCCTCAGGTTATCCCATGCAATTCTAAGTACGAGGGAAAGTAGTGGTCATGTAAAGGAAGTTTTAAATAAAGATGTTGTATTCCATGTTTTAAGTTATTATTTAATTATCCTAAGACCCAAACACACTAAACCTCTCAATATTCTTGTTGTATCAAGTGATGTTTTATGTAATAAATCATGTTTATGTTTGTAATAAAAGCAGGGTTGTCGTAGTTGGTATCAGAGGATAGGTTTAGTTATTTATGGGATTAGGATTAGAAAACCCTAGTAAAACTGTAGAGACATTACTATGTATAATAAAAACATCCCTATGTTTTTGTAAGTACTGAGTAAGTTGTCTATCAAACAAATACATCCCTCTCTGGATATGAGCAGGTAGAGGCGGCTCTGGCACAGATGTATCCTAGGGGTAAAACCTGAAAACAGCGCTTTGAGCTAGACTTGAATGGGAACTGGTGCATGACAACGAGACATGCTGCACTCTTGGTTACGACACTCCCAAGGGATATGTTTTGATACATTCTCAAGCTTACTATAAACCCTTATTAAGGGAATTAATAAAAATTCCCATAAGAATATATGTTAGAAAGTAGATCATGAAAAGCCTAGATTGAGGCCTACAGACTCCCGAGTTAAGGAAATAGAAGTTTATTTATAAGTCATCACCTTTTTTCTTTGGATTACCCTTTATGTGTTACCCCTAACGTTTCTTTTATTCCAGCCAATGGCCGGTAATAGGAGGACTCGGGCAAACAACTATTGTGAAGATCAGTGTGATGACTATACTAATGAGATGCCCAATCCAATGGGAGCAGGAATCGCGAACTCTGTCATGCTTCTCTCTCAACTAACTCATGTTTTGAATAGAAACACAGGTCAAGAGGAACGTTCAACCCCCCCCCCCCCAAGAAATAACAAGTCGCTATTGAGAGCTTCATGAGACAAAGTCCTCCTACTTTTAGTGGATCATCTGATCCCACGATCACTGAACAATGGATCAACTCCATTAAAAAGATATTCTACATCCTTCAATGATCTGAACATGAGAAGGTTCTCATGGATGCTTATCGTATGGAGGGTGAAGCTGATTAATGGTGGATGTTGATCAAAAATATGAAGCCTGGGGAGGAGATCGAGGCATTGGAATGGAATGATTTCTAGAAGATGTTTTTCGATAAATATTTTTCGTGCACCAACTAGATTAATATGGAAAGGGAATTCCTTTCCCTCAAGAAAAAAGACGAAGAATCTGTTGGAGCATGTGAGGAAAACTTCACAAGGCTTGCACGATACACTTCCGAATTGTTTGCTACCCCCAAATTCAAGGTTGAATTCTTATTTGGTGGGCTAAAGCCTAGCCTGTGGAAAGCATTAGTGATCTGTGACTTCGAAAGCTATGAGGAAACTGTCTGATGTGCCCTCATGGTCAAAATAGAGATCGAGGTATCACAGGGGTATCATGGGGATAAGAAGCGTAAGGTGGACTTCAATGCTGGTGGTCCGATGGATAAATCCAATGGTGCTAAGAAAATCCAGCACCCCACTTTCCAAAAGTGTGGAAAGAAGCACCCTGGAAATTGCCTTTAGGGGACGAGGAAATGCTTCAGGTGTGGAAGAGAAGGGCACCTAGCTGTTAACTGTTGGAAAGAAGGACCCGCGGCTGCGACAGAGGAGAGGAATGCTCCGTTCGAACCTCAATGTGTTCTCCATTATTATAAATGTAGAGAACCTGGGCATCTTGCAAATTAGTGCCCTCCAAGGGTTTTTGGAGACAACAAACAACCTCCAAGGTAGCAAGTAAGATCTTTTTCAATCACATCTAACGAATTGAACCACAACAACAAAGTAGTGACAGGTACGCTAGTTATTAATTCAAGAATAGTCAATGTTCTTTTTGATTCAGGTTCTACGCATTCTTTTATATCTCAAAAGTTTAGTAGAACAATCCCACCACCACCACAAATCATGGAAGTGAAGATGTCAGTGAGTATGGAAAATGGGGCAATCATTGTATCCCACGAATATAAGTCCTCCCCTATTATAATTTGTGGATTTAATTTCCTGGTGAACCTCATAATACTTCCTATGGTGGAATTTGATGCAATTCTTGGCATGGATTGGCTTTCCTTATATAGAGCCAACATAAATTTTCGAGAAAGGGAAATCACACTCCATATAGAGAATCGACCCCCGATTCATTACAAGTGTAAGGGGGAAGATGAATATTCTTTTGCTCCATCTTACCAATCATCGATATTACTACCCTTTGAGAATGCATATCTGGATCAGATGATTGAGTCCAAGGAAGAAACCATCCTTTAAGAAATGCCTATTGTGAAGGAATTCGCTGAAGTGTTTCCCGAGGAACTGCCCGGTCTTCCTCCTAGAAGAGATGTTGAATTATCAATTGAACTTATACCCGGGGCATTACCAATATCCAAGACTCCATATAAAATGGTTGTTGTAGAGCTTGAAGAGCTGAAGAAATAACTATAGGGGAATCTGGATAAAGGGTTTATACGCCCAAGTGCTTCACTATGGGGTGCACCAGTCCTCTTCATCAAGAAGAAGGACGGGTCAATGTGCCTTTGCATCGATTATCGTGAGCTCAACAAAATCACGATAAAGAAAAAGTATCCTCTCCCACGAATTGATGACTTTTTCGATTAGTTGCGTGGAGCACAATACTTCTCCAAGGTGGACCTATGGTCGGGATGTTATCAAGTAAGGGTGAAGAAGGAAGATATCCCCAAGACTGCTTTTCGCACAAGATACGGGCACTATGAATTCATAGTAATTACTTTAAAACTCACTAATGCTACAGAAATATTCATGGAATTAATAAATAGAGTCTTTATATATTACCTTGATAAATTTGTGGTAGTCTTTATATATTTTATTCTAATATACTCCAAAACCAAGGAGGATCATGAGGAGTAAATAAGAACTGTACTAGAGACTTTGTGCAAGGAGAAGCTCTATGCAATGTACAAAAAGTGTGAGTTCTAGTTGATGGAGGTCTCATTCTTGATCCATATCATCACAAGCTGGATATTATGGACGATTTGTGAGAAAGTTCACATGATTGTCCAACCCTCTTACCAAGCTAACTCAATAGGGAGTAAAGTTTTATTAGAGTGATGAATGTGAAGAAATCTTCAAGGAGTTGAAAAAGAGGCTTATCACTGCGCTCGTGCTCACTTTACCAACAAGTGGGGAACCATTTGTGGTTTTTAGTGATGCTTCGAAGAAGGTCTTAGGTTATGTGCTGATGCAAAATGATAAAGTGATATCATATGCCTTAAGGAAGTTGAAAATACATGAGAGAAACTATCCAATGCATGATATGTAGTTGGCGGCAGTGATCTTAGCCTTGAAAATTTGTCGGAATTATCTCTATGGGAAGAAATGGGGGATATATACTGACCACAAGAGTCTTAAATATACATTCACACATAAAGAGCTTAATATGAGCCAGAGAATATGGATAGGGCTCATCATGGATTATGATTGTTCAATACATTTCCACCCTGGGAAAGTGAAAAAGGTGGAAGATGCCCTAAGTAGAAATAACCCAGCAATTCTATCAATGATGAGAATTGAGAAGGATCCAATCTTCTTAGACTTGATTAAGATGGACATGGGAATCATAAAGAAGCGAACATCATAAATCCTTTCACAAATTATTTCTCAACCGTCTCCTTTGGAAAGGTTAAAGGATGCTCAGAAGGATGATGTGGGAATTCAGGAAAAGGAGGAAGCGATCAAAAAAGGGAAATCCTCAGAGATTAATGTTAATGAAGAAGGAATTGTGCAGTTTGGGAAAAGAATATGTATTCCATCAAGTCTAGAGCTGAAGAAGGAACTTTTGGATGATGCACATAGTTCAAATTTCTCTATTCACCCAGGGACCACAAAGATGTATCGAGATATCCAAGAAAACTTTTGGTGGGATAATATGAACAAAGAGATCGCTGAATATAAATTAAAGTGCCTTGTGTGTCAACAAGTGAAGGAAGAGAGGAAGAAGTCTAAGGGGATGACGCAACCACTACCCATACCAGAATGGAAATGGGAGAACATCACAATGGACTTTTTCACTGAACTTCTAAGGACATCCAAAGGCAACAATGCAATCTGGGTTGTTATGGATCATCCTACAAAGACTACACACTTCATTGCTATTTGGGAGGATTTCTCATTGGATCAACTGGAACGTATATATATCAGGGAAGTGGCAAGGTTGCATGGAGTACCACTATCTATAGTGTCTGACTGAGATCCAAGATTCACCTCTATGTTTTGGAGGAGTCTTCAACATGCTCTGGATACTGAACTAAACTTTTATACGGTTTATCATACTCAATGTGTTGGCCAATCCGAGAAGACTATCCAAACACTTGAGGACATGTTGAGATCATGCTCAATGGACTTTAAAGGAAGATGGGATCAACATCTTCCTCTAGATGAATTTTCATATAATAACAGTTTCCACTCGAGCATCCAAATGGAACCTTATGAAGCCCTATATGGGAAAAGGTGCAGAACACCAGCATGTTAGGATGAGGTCAGTGAACGTAAGCTGTTTGGACCAGATATGGTCGAAGAAATGGTGGAGAAGGTGAAAACCATTCAGCAGCATATCAAGGCACCAAAGAGTCAACAGAAGAGTTATATAGATAACCATCGATGAGGCCTTCAGTTTAAAGTTGGATACATATTTTTTTTACGCATATCTCTGCGGAAGAAGGTCATGAGGATTGGAAATAAAGGGAAGTTAAGTTCAAGGTAAATCGACCCCTTCGAGATTCTTGATCGTGTCGGGGCTGTGGCCTATCGACTAGCACTTCCACCTACTATGGCCAAAGTACATGATGTCTTTCATCTATCCCTATTAAGGAAATATATATCGGACCCTTCACATGTACTCTCTTCTAAGGTGGTACAATTGAAAGATGATCTTTCTTATGAGGAGCAACCAGTGAAGATCTTAGATCGTAGAGAAAAAATTCTATGAAATAAGAAATTTCCCCTCGTCAAGGTGTTGTGGAGAAACCACAAGTTTGAAGAAGCGAATTGGGAATCGGAGGAAATGATGAAGCTGAGTTTCCCACATTTGTTTTAGTGTGGGAAAATAAAAATTTCGAGGGATAAATTTCTTAAGGAGGGAATATTGTAACGACCCAAAGTTTCATTAATATAAATCTCTCTTGATCTAATTAAATGTATCTTCATGTTTATATAAAATGCCAACATTTTTGGTTTTATGTTAATAATTTTTACCATTGCTAATATAGTCATTGAATAGTGATCACATGATTAGTATAAATATAGGGCTTTAACAAATCCAATTTTCTTAGACAAAAGAAGTGATGGCCTCATCCAGTAGAATTGCTCCATATGAAGCCCATTTTTTAGAGCTCGAAAAAGAGGTGGCATCCTTGGGATTCTCTCTTGACCAATCCCAAGATGAGCTTCATCATGTCAAGCTCAAACGGGACCATCTACAGGAAAAGTTGAAGTTGATAGAGAGTACCACTCAATCAATGTTATCCGAGCCACCCCAAAAGTCTGTCACCATCGCACACCATACCCTTAGGTCTTATGTGGCGGTTTTAAGGGGTTATGTAAAAAATCACTATTATTATGTTCATGTATATTATTTTTTTATATAATAATTAATATACCTCTTTGTCATTTTTGATACATTGTAAATAGTTTTTGAAGTACAAATAGTGTTTTTAGTTATCATTTAATTAAGAATTCAATTTTATTAAATTAGGGGATTTTTAAATTAAATGATATTTTTAATAAAATATTATTATTATTAAATTAATTTTTATTAAATATAAATGATCATATAATTTTATGAAATCAATTATAATTTTTATTAAGGTTTGAAAGCCATTTATATCAAAACCCATGAATTTTCGATAAATGTTGGGTTTTTTTTAAAGTGAAAATTAAAATATTTAGAAAATATTTAGATAAAATAAATGTTATTTCTAGAATCAGGATGTCGAAATTATCCAACGGTGAATCTTTCATAATATTCTGAGACAGTCAAATTTTTGGGTAAAAATTAAATACGGTTCAAATATATAATGTGTTTTATGGCATCATAATGACCCAATAGTGATGTAATAAAATACTATAATCATTATGTTCGGCCAATATATATGTTTTACCATTAAAATAATGTGATTTTTGGATTGTTTGACTTACTTTTCAAAGCATTAATGGACCCCTCAACACTTATTAAACACCCTATCTTTTTAAATTGTTGTCCATGGGAGTGTGACTCACCTCCAAATAAGCAACAACATTATTTTAAGACGTTTGGACTTTGGCCTTATAAAATATTTTTTTCCTCTTCCCTTTTCCAATAACCATGGTCAAAAACCATGGGATGGTTTGTGATTTGGATTAATGTTTTATAAGAGGTCCCAAACCTAAATAATAAAGAATTCTCTCACATTTCATATATAAACCCCTCCAAGATCCCACTTCCTCCTCACTCAAAGACTTTTGAGTTCGTCGAACCTCTGCCCTACTCTCCCTAGAAACCTATAAAGGTTCCCCAAGATCCTAAGAAGCCAATCACAATCCTCTCTCTAGCATTTGGAAGCACACATCCAAGTAAGGGTTTTTTCTTCCTTTCTCATTTTTGTCCAATTTTATTCATATGGTTATGCCATTTTAATTTCAATTATAAATGTTGGGGTATGGTTTATCACCTCCCCCATACTTCCATATTATTTTTTTAATGATGGGAGACCCCTTTCTCTCTCATTAAATGCCTCCCATGTACACCCGTTATTATGCCAATATTTCAAATGGAACATCTCTCTCTTCTTTTACATTCAAGCAATACTTTTGTATCATGAATCTAAATTACATTAAAATTGTTTATACATGTATCTATATGACCCCCTTACTGTCCATTTCATGTAAATATGATGAGACACCCCTCCCTCTTTCATCAACCATTTTTCTGAATTCTTATGTCACGTCGTTACGCTGCCGAAATCGCACCGATTTTCTAAGCCAATGCCATTGTGTAGTGAATACCATGCCCATTTCTCCATCGAGGGTATTCAGATTTATGAAAATTTGATTATTTATTATAATATTTAATGTATGAATTCCACATTCCTTTATCGTGGAATAAATGATTATGTTTTATGAATCCATGTTTTATGATCCATGTGGCACACTTATGCATGAAATGAAATGTTTAAGAAGGGTGTGCCCTTATAGTGCTCCAATGCATTGGGTAAGGTATAGTATCACGATACGTCATGTGAAATGAGTGTTGAATAATGCTAATTAATGTTCAACTAGGGTTTACTCATGCTTTATGTGCAATGAGGATTTACTCATGCTCCATGTGCAATGAGCCTTGGCTCATGCTAATTCCATGTTAAGTGTTGTTTCCACATTTCCATGTTATGATTATCATGCTTTATCAATGCTTTATGTTCATGTTTCTATTGTGATATATTGATATGACTAATGTATAACATGTATTTTACTCCTCATGTTATTCAATGTGTATTCCCTAACTGGGCTTTATAGTTCACCCTTTTCTTATGCATGTCCTCAGTTTATCCCATTTAATGCTATGTACGAGGGAATGTAGTGGTCATGTAAAGAAAGTTTTCAATAAAGATTTTGTATTCCATGTTTTAAGTTTGTATGTAATAATACGATTCCCAAAAGACACTAAACCTCTCGATCTTCTTATTGTATCAAGTGAATTTTTATTTAATAAATCATGTTTAAGTTTGTAATAAAAGTAGGGTTTTCATATGTGAATTGAAAAACTATAGGTATTTCCCCTTAATGGGGATGGTTATTTACTATATATGTTTAAAACATAATCTATGGAAGTAAATAATATATATTATAATGTTATTTAAATTTTTAAAGTATCTTGAGGAGCTTGAAATTCAAAATAGGTGAACTATTTAATAATATCTATCTCAAATAAAGTAGTGTTAACATGAAATTATATATAATTTGTATTTATGACATCATTTTTTCTAGAGTTTAAGTAGAAATTTGTGATGAATATTTAGTTCAAACGAAGAAACACTTCAAAATTTTCATGGTTAGTAAGATTAAATATTTTAAAGTTTATAGGTGCTGAAAACAACAAATTATACAATAATTTAAAAAAATATGTAAATAAGTTTCTAAAAACATTTTTAATAGATGGAATTAGATAATTATCTATTATTATTAAATATTGAACTTAATTGTATGAGTATAATGAAAGAAGAAATTTTAATAATAAAACAATTTGACGGACGATTAATAATTTACATTACTTAATAGTTTAAGACTCTGTATCTTGTATTTCATTACATATTGTTCTAAAAACTAATGATCTATTAAGTAGGCATATCTTATGGAACCAAACATATCTTATGTTCTGTTAAAGGAACAATTTAGTATGTCTTGATGTATGATAATGAAAAATCACTTCATCTTTATAGTTATTCATATGTTAATTTGGAAGATTATGTTAGAGACTAAAATCATACTTCTAGAGGACTATTCTATATTATATGAACATGTATTTCATATAACTCAAAGAATAAAATTATATCACACATGGTATAAAGAAATATTATTATGTTACATGATCTCAATCTGCAATACAAATGAGTTAGATAAAGTTACATCTTGACGACGTGAGAGAGGAAGCCACATATCAATTGGTGATTGAGTGTAACAATAAAAGTTTAGTTTTCTTGTTAAATAATATTATTCTTTATACTAATGTTTAGAGTACTCTAACACACATTATATTATTTGGAAAATAATTTTTTAGATAATTGTAACATTTTAAGTATAATGTGATTATATAATTGAGTATTTGGTTAATTAACTCTATGTTTATGTTGATGTTTCATTTATTTTCAACATCCTTATTGATTTTTGTAGTTTGATTAGATTTTTGTTTACAGAAAAGTAATAAAATTTTATTGAGTTTGAAAAATCATGTCATGAAATAAAATCCATTACACTATAATGATTTCTATGAGGAAAATTATTTTATATACATGGTAAAGGTGCACTAATTTTTTTTGGATATGTCACTATTATTATATAAGGATTTTGAATTATATAAATAGGGAATTCATGGATTCACCCTTATTTAGTAATTAAATTGCAATTAAAAATAATATTTTATGTATATGATTTCAAGTTATGGTTAAATAAATTTGGTTAAAATAATATAAGATAAATTCAGAGCCAAGAATCACTAATAATATTTCATTATAATATTTCACACATTATTTACTTCTACAAAACTGAGACACAATGTATAGGTAATAGATTTTAACGCATATATGAAAATAAAAGCATAAATTTTCTTATAATAGTTATTACATACTAAATAAATAGTTTTTTATCTTTCATGAGGTTTGAAAGTTTAGAATTAATTATGATGAGATAAAATTCATTGAAATATAATTTTTTCTATATTTAATGGATTTAAAATAATTTTACTGGATTTTTTTAACTTTATTTAGAGATCCATCATTTTTTATATAATATATCATAAAAGGGTTATGCTATAATAAATAGTGTTTTATATGATTTATAAAACTCTAAAGATATTTGGTGCTTCACTTATAGTGAAAAAGATATTTTTGTTTAAAATGAAAGACGTTTAAAGGAATAAAAGGTTTGTGTATTATGATAATAATTAGGCACAAACATCTTCCATTTTTGGGATTCATTTAATAAGATGGACTAAAATCATTCACGGTTTCTTACACACATTATTAATCATTAATCTTTTGTATTTCTATTGTATACTTATACAAATATCAAGAATATATTTATAATAAAGTATATATTTTATATTGATAATAAAGAGAGATTATATAGTGAGAGATAATAGAAGGATATCACCAAGGATATATCCACTCTATAAATATAGTTGGTGAACTGTGTAATTCTATTTTGGTTGCATATCTTTTCTTCTCATTCAATTACTCCCCAAAAATCATTTAATTGATAATTTGATCATATTCACTAACTAACATGAAAAAAAAAATGGGAAAATTCTTTTTGATAAATGATTCACCTACTATTAGGTTTTTCATTCTCACACCTAGTCACATAATTGTGAATGTCTATCAAATTTTCATGCATAGTTCAATTCATTGTTGGGAAATCATGCATCACGCACCCAGATTTTATGTATTTTTTACTATGTGGGTTTTGATGGTGTCTAAACTCTAATATTTTTATTATAAAATTATATAGTTATATATATGGTTTAATAGTTTATATTAGACTTTTAAATCTCATTTTATTTTTAAAAGATTAGTAATTCATTGAATAAAATCAACTAAAAGCATTAATTTTTATTCAAATAAGATTAATATGGAAAAGAATAGAAAGATTAAGTGTCTTTTAGGTAATATAACTATTTTTTGGGATATATTGTATAACAATATATTATTATAAAGATATGAAAAAATTATCCTTTTATGGTAGTGATGTAGATCCAATTATTTCAGGCAAGTTTGTTTCCTTGGAGACTATTTTGGTGAAATAATGAATAAAATGTCTCATACATTGAGAATGACTTGTGATTTAGAAATAGTGATATAATTATTATTTAAAGAGTTAATATAATATTGTGTTGTGATATGATATATAATATGACACATAATTGATTGTAAAAATAAGTCACTTGATTTAATATTATTTCACGGCTAATTATTAGCTATGTTATTATGAAATATGATAGAATAATATGTGTCTTTTACACAGATGATATTGTATATATAAAAGGTTTATTTTTTCATATGGTTATGTTTATCTATACAAGATGTTTATCTCCACATATCTAGTAGGTTATATGTATTTGAGTTATAGTTTTCTTTGATTGGAATGGTTATATAAAAAAGTGGGAAATTTCTACGAGAGGGAGAGACTATATATTTACAATATATACATCCATAAAAATTGGGAAATCATGTATTTAGTGTATTCATTTTTTCTTAATGGGTGGGTTACCTATTAATGATATAATTTTCCTCAAATGATAAATCTTATTCACTATTTAGTGTAATCTTCAGGATTATGCACCGTAGATAATTAATAACAGACTAATAAATATCGATCAAGGCTAGATATATTTGTTGTAAAATAGTTGAGTTTTTATCAATTATGTATCTTTATTACTAATTTATTTTTTTGATTTATAATTATAGATATACATGCCTTTGGTTTTAGGTAGTTTGATCACATGATACCACTATATTCAAAAACATTTAAGATTAAAATACTCACTTGTAAGAATTTAATGAACTGAAGAAAATCTAACTAAATCATTTATACCCACCCTAGGACCATGAATTAATTGATTAACAATAATAATTGGGATAATATTGTGTTATAAATTATTTTTAGATATTTTATGGTGTGTGGATTAAGAATGTTGGGGTAGACCTTCATATGGGTTTCACTCCTCTCATATTTATTTCCCTTTATGCCACCTTGATCAATCAATATTATGTCTTCTCACTGATTGTTTTAATGATAAAAACATTATTATTATAGAATTGATTATAATATAATTATACCTTTCCTTATTTTAATTTATATTTCTATATTTTGGAAACATTTATGAATCCTTAATATCATTTTTTCACTTACTTTCAAAATTATTTACTAATTAGTATAGATTCTCCCTCTAATCCATAGGGGTTGGCTTTGACATGTTTTTTTGTAGGTGACCTATCATCTCTAACATAGTTCTATGATATAATCATTGTGTCATGGTGTGTGAAATAAACAGGTATTTTTTATTTCATAAGAAAATCCCCTATAAATTATTATTTTTTGAGATTTAATGGGCTTAATGGTCTATTTATTATGTTATAAATCATGAATTATGGTCATTTTCCATTTTTTTAATGACTAAAATATATTTTTAGATTCACTAAAATCTTTATTAGTTATGTTGTCCAATTGATATTATGTATATGGAAAGTGTATCTATAATTCTCATTTATTTTCACTGGGATTAAGAATTGGTTTGGATAAATATGTTTTTTATAATATATTTATGTATATTAGTTTTCATGGTGCTACATTTCAAGTAATATTGGTTACTTGGATAATTTTATATATATTAGGTATGTTTATATATTTTATCCCAATCAATAAATTAAATTCAATTTATTATTTTCCATTATATTAAGTATGTTATGTTTAGTCTGAAAGGATTTTATACAAGGCCTGATATAGGTACACTTTATTTCCTTAGTGTCTAGATTAGAACATAGGTGTCCAATACCAAAGGTAAAAAAATTTATTTCTAATTTACCAAGTATTGGTATGAATAATTATAATAAATTTTGTATTATTATTTTCCACTAATCTTGTTCTACTTTTGAATACACATACCTCTAATAAATTGTTGTTGGGGTAGTGTGGTAATTCCCTAAAGGGTTTTTATAGGATTGGTTATGTATATTTTGTTGTACTTAATGGTTTTTGGGATAGTGAATGGGAGTTTATTAATAGGGTTTTAGAGTTTATATTTTGTTGTATTTTATGAGGATTGATATGGGATTTTTAACATTATGTATAAATATTTTGCATTTGGGTTTTCATATTTCATTTGGGATATATTTATGTTTTTCTATCTATTGTATTTTGATGATGGGAAACATATTTCTTCTACTTCACAAAATATTTTATAATATTTCATTATATTATGAAAATAAGAAATTTTTATATATTTATATATTACCATGAGAGTAAATTTATTCTCAATTTTAACATTTATATATTGGAATTTATTCCACCCCAGGTTATCTATAAGAAAATATAATTTTATAAATATATTAATTCTAGACCAGGTGACATGAAAAAAGATATCTCAAATGATATTAGAGTATTATTGGGCAGTTGGGTCAATGATTTATTTGAGATGTGGTTTTTTGGACATAATAAGAAATCCATAAATATATATTTTTTATATAATTATGGTAAAAAATTCAGTTTCTAGGGATGTTAGGTTTTATGTTAGTTCAACCAACCCATTTGTGGGTTATGATGGTTTAATTTATTTTTTTATTCTAAGGTGTCTTATAAAAAAATGTACAATGTATGTAATTTTATTTTAATTCTTATATGTTACGTATTTTTTTAGTTTTCTAAAAATCATGTACTCATTGTTTTCCCAAATAGTTATATATGGTTATATAATTAAATAAGATATATGAGTATTTAATTAATTCATTTTTAATCATTTGTTTTTTTGTATCTTGATTGATTGATTGAACATTATGGTTCATTGATGTGGTTTTTTATTTAGTATTGGTTATTCTTAAAAAATCAAAATTATTAATTATTATAAATTTATCTTGTTTATGGAATTATTTTATGATAAATGTTTTAAATGTTAGATTTATGATCATTTATAAAATTAATTTATAAAGACCATTGTGGTTATAAGAAAATAAATTTTATAATTTGGAATAAAAGAATGTATGTTATACATTATTTTAAAAAAACTATTCTTTGAATTATTTTAAAAATAATTTTTAATTTTAAACATTATGTGTGATTCTTTTGGTAGATTATAAGTTTCTCTACATGAAAATTTTAATATTTCAAATTTATGATTTTATAAGATCATTGGGGAAATAGTGTTTTTTAAATTAAATATATTAAAAACTCACTCCTTGTATTTTTTTCTTCTATTATTTGTATGTTAATATATTATTTGAATACACTTATGTTGTTTTAATTTAATTGAGTGATGTTTTAGGTATTATAATAATTAATCATAGAAGACCCTTAATTTTTATTTTATTTATTTACATCTTATTTCTTTATTAAATTATTTCTTTGGGTGAAAGTTCTTTTAATATAGATCTATAAATGGATAGGGAATTATTTATTATAGGATAATAATTTTTTTCAAAAAAAATAGTTTTATTTACAAAACAACTCTAATAATTTTAATATTATTCTTTCAACAAGTTTTATTATAAGGAACTTTTATGGTATATATTTATCCCATCTATGACTATATATCCTTTAACATGGTTAAATATGTGAAGTTCTCAAGTCAATTTTTTTTATTTTTCAATTTTAAATTGGATAGATTGTTATTTGGTAGTGGTTTTCATGGGTGTTAATAAATTTTGAGTTTTAAATTTATATGTTTTCTGAACTTTTACATTGATTTGTAAAATACATAATTTCTTTATAAATCTACTTAATTAGGTAATTTATATTTTTTAAAAAATTATGTTTGAGGTATCTTGGGTTGGGTTTTTTTAAAAAAATCAAAATATTATATAGATATAATTTTAGAAAACTAAACTTATTTGACGATGAAAGAAATCAATTTTTATAGTAAATGATATTAGATATTTCAATGATATCATGAAATAAATTTGAAATTATTTTGTAATGACTTTGAGATAAAAAACTATATAAAAACTAATAAATTAAATCATGTTATATTTATTCAAAAATTTGATTATAGAAATAATATTTTTCATTATTATTGGACAGTGGTTGGATTTATTTGTGGAAGTATGACTTGTTTTGATGACTATCTATTTTCATAAGGTTATTTTCCCAATGATTTTAAAAATAAACCTTTTAGATCAAATTTAATTTTTTGTGACTATTCTAATTAAACTAAAATGATCTTGGGAATGGTATAAATGAATATGCATCTTAGATTTCATACGAATATATTTTTTGTTTTTGTACTTCTTTATTCTAATTAAATTTTATCATGTAAAATTGATGATTAATTATTTTGAAGTGATTTATTTACATTCATCATACATAATATCCTTTTATTTTATATAAATAATTTTTTATTAAATGATTTAAGATAACTTTTTTTTGAATGGATATTTCACAAAAACTGAACTTATTTATATGTCTATGCTAAAATTACTTTATAATAAACAATATTTTAGGAAATTATAAAAGTTTTTGTTAAATTGTATTGTAAAATAAATATTTAGTTATTTTAGAGTAATCATGACACTTAATTCAAAGTTTTGATAAATATGTAGAGTTATTTCATTTATAATATGAATTAGTTCACATGATTATTCTTTTTATTTTATTATTTTAGGTTTATAGTTGCGAGTGAAAGGGAATTTTTTAATTTAATTTATTTTCTTATTTATTTTTTAATAATCTAGGATTAGTTAATTTATTTTATACTAGTATGTACCATAAAATGTTTTAGAGTTAATTTTATTATATCCATTTTTGATCCTATAAGTTATACGTAAAATGAATAAGAAAAACCTGTGGAAATGTTTATAAACAACTAAATGGAATGCGTGTAACTGTTTGATCTATTATGGTTAATTTTAATTGAATGAAAACCATGTTAGTAATTTATTGATAATAAAATATCGTTAATTTAATTATTAATCTATGAAAAATTTAAATAATTGGAAAATATATTTTATGTATAAGATAATTATAGACTCTAATATCGTTGTCTTATATTATATGAACTTTAATTATGATATGATAAATGTTTAAATTAATTAAAAATCATTACCTAACGATTAATGAATTTTTAATTATATGTTAATAAAAAATCTATTAATATTAACATCCATTTTAAGGGCAATGAGAGTTTATTTTAGTTTAGGAATGCTTTGTTAATTATGGAGATTTTTTATTTTCATTATATTTAATAAAGAAATTATGAAATGGTAAAGAGATATATGAGATAGGGTATGATTTCATTAAATTATAAATTAGTTATAATTATAAATTGAATATTGAAATAGTTATGTAATGGGTTCAAAGTTGTTTAAATAAAAAAATGATTATTTGATAATATTCGAGATATAAATAAATGAATAATTTATGTGTGTTGTGAATTTATTATAAACGAATGACATCTATAATATATAGTTTTTTTACACATATGAAAAGTTGAAAGTTAACTTTTTATAGCTGAGTAATCTCTCTATTTTTTAGTTAGGTAAATAAGGAATAAATAAGAATATATAAAATAGAAAAAAGTAAATGGCATTATATAATATTTTACAATGTTTTATTTGACATATAATATATATTTTATGTAACTCCTTGAAATTATAAGTTAAAAACATTGTATTAAATAGTGTGTATGACATGATATAAAAATTCCAAAGAGCCCATACCTGAGTGGTAAGGGCTCTTGCTTAGCATCCAAGAGACCCAGGTTCAAAACCGAGTAGATGCATATTTATAAGGTATTGTAGTAGTACTATAGCAATACTGTAGCAAGTATTGATTGGTACTGTAGCAGTTGAAACTATTCACTCTATTTGGGCCTTCGGGCCACCCGTTTGGGCCTACGGGACTTAGGGACTTCGGAGCATCAAATGCCTTTAGGTTATCAAAGGCCTTCAGGACTCAGGTACTTTGGGCCATAAGAACCATGGAGTATCCCATTTCACACAGAGCAGGCCCCATAAGAGGATTAGAGAAAAAGAGTAACTATCATTATAAGTGGGGCTAACCAGATTAGAAGAATGAGAGGGTATGGTAACTGCCATCCGGACAAGGTACCATGCACCTTTGTGTGGGGAAGTTCTAGTCAATCAGCAATGCAAGGTGGTGAGCTAGGATATCAATGGTGTAGAAGCTGTGGAGGGGAATTTCTAGTGGGGTGGGCCTATGGGTCATGTAATGGGCATAGTATGCCTCTGGGACTTCGGTTCATGTGTTGGCCTTTGGGCCATGTTGGTCATTGTGCCTTGGGCCTATGGGTCATGTAAGGGTTCCCCATAAACCATTAAAAGGGGTATTATCAATAACAAAATGAAAATAAGGCCTTAGGGACATTCGTGAATGCAATAAGAATAGAGAGATTAGTTCGTTGAATACACAGTTGATGGTTTCATTTCTCATTTGATAGAATAGGATATGTATACATAAGTTATTCTATTAAAATAAAAGCATATAAGTATTTATTAGATATTTGTTCTCTTACTTTATCATATTTGGAGAGTATTTAAAGGTGTTTTATGAATATGTAAAATAAAAATTCATGGTTAATAACCTTACCTCTTCTTTGGACAACCTCTTTAGGATTATACATAAAGCCTTTCTAGATTGAATTTAAGATCAAAAAAATCCTCAAGGATTTGGTTAGTGATCTATTACATTTATTGGGTTAGGTTTTTGTTGAACCAAAATGGTATGGAATTTTAGAGAGGATAAAAGATTGGGTAGCCATTTATAAGTGTGGGAAAGGAGAAACATACAAAAAATTAGAAGAAAAAGTGGTACTCACAGTTCTCACATGCCACAAGGATAAAAAGAATCATTAATAAACCATTGGTGATATATGTTTGAAATATTTCTATAAATTATGAAGTTTAAAATTTTATAGCTTATTTCAACTCTTATCATTTTAGTTTAACACCTAAGTAGACCCATTTTAACCTTAACCATGGTAATTAATTTTTAATGTCTTTACTTATCATTATTATAATAAATTATGTTAAATTTATTATATAATATTAATTATTATGGTTCCAAATATGGAATCTATTTTTCAAAATTAAATTCAAATAATATGAAAATTTTAATTTGAAATTAATCCTGTGAATGTGAAGAAAATGCATTTTTACAAAGAAAAGTTTGCATAAATATTTAAAGTTCTAATATCAAAATTTAATATAAAATTAATTTTAGTGACCTAAACATAATTTATTATAATTGTATTAAACTAATTCTAATTTTTAAACAATTTTAGAAAAATAATACTATAAATTCCAGTATTGTTTACGGTGTTAAAACAAAACATTTTTTGAACTTTTTGTTGTAACGATGGGTTGGTTTTAAAACCAAGCTTCAGGATGAAGTTTTGTGAGTTGTAATCTTTTAATCATGTTTCTATCAGGCTTGGATAAAGGATAGGATAGTTTCCCTAATGTATGGATGGGTTTCTGGAGCATCCGGCCCAACGTAGGTGTACGCACAGGCTATACATGGTCAGTCAAACTGTACAGCATACCATGTATTATGTTTTGGGTTTATTTGTTTAATTAAATTTATGATTAAAAATAATTCAATTAAATAATGTTTAATTTGATAATTTATTTAATTAAATTCATTTCAAAAAAAATAATTAAAAAATGAAAATTGTTATTTTATTTAATTAAATTAAATCTGAGAAAATTTAATTAAATTATGATGAACTGGGTAATTTATTTAATTAAATAAAGTGAAACAATATTTTTATTTTATTAAAATAAATTAAAGAGAACTTAATTAAATAAAGTTTATATGGAGAAGTTATTTAATTAAATTAAAATAAAAATTAATAAATTTATTTTAAATGATGATGAGTTTGAGTTTTTTTTAAATAAATAAAGATGAGAAAAATTTAATTAAATGACTTATAAATGAGGAGTTAGGGGTTATCAAAGAAGGGTAATACTAAATGGTAATATTAAATGATGTGTAAATGAGGAGTTGCGGATTCATTTAATTAAATTCAAGATAAAGAGGAATTTAATTAATTAATGTGAAATGGAGGTTTTATTTAATTAAATTTAATGCTAAGAAAAATTTAATTAGTCATTGTGAAAAGCAGGTTATTATTTAATTAAATTTTTGTTGAGATAGTTTAATTAAATAATTTTGATGAGTTTGAGTTTTTAATTTAATTTAATTGTGTTCGCAAAATTTAAATAAATAACATGAATTGGAGAAATTATTTAATCAAATTAAGTTGGAAAGAATAAGATTACATAATGATTAATGAGTTGTTTGGTTTTTATTAAAATAAATTATATTGAAAAATTTTAATTAAATAATAATGATTATTTAATTTTATTTAATTAAATTCGGTTGGAAATAAATTTAATTAAATGTTGTGTTAAATGTGGAGTTGGGAATTTATCAAATTAAATTCAAGGTTAATATGAATTTAACTATATTTTAACAAATAGGGGTTCTTTTTAATTAATTTGTGGTGATAAAATTAAATTAAATAATGATGTTTTGAATAATTTATTTAATTAAATTCATCGGAGAATAATTTAATTAAATGATGTGTTAAATGGGGAGTTTGGGTTTTATGTAATTAAATTCAAGGATAAGATAAATTTATTTATTTGATGAAAAATGATGGTTTTATTTAATTAAAATATATTGAAAATATTTAAATAAATAATTTTGTGTTGAAGAATTTATTTAATTATATTCATTGGAAAATAATTTAATTAAATGACTTGTTAATTGTGTAATTAAGGTTTAATCTAATTAAATTAAAGGATAAGATGAATTTATTTATTTTATGAAAAATGGGTGTTTTTTAATTAAATTCTTTGAGATAGTTTAATTAAATACTGATGTGTTGTAAATTTTAATTAATTTTATTTTATTAAAAAGAATTTAATTAAATGAGGGGTAAATGATGTGTAAATGAGGATTTTGGGGTTTATAGAAGAATAGTTTTAATTAAATGATAAAAATAATAATAATATGGGTGTTATTATTATATTAATTATTATAATTATTATAAGGGAAATAAAGATAAATAAATGCACAGCCTAGGTGAGGCGCCCCTCCCCCCTTTTAGCTCTCTAGTCTCACCCAAATTTACCCAATATTTTAGGGTTAAGAAGTCACTTGTAGTTTAGCTTGGGTTGCTGAATCCTCAGAGACCTAATAAGTAACCTAAAAACACGTACATTTTGTTGATTGTTTTTGGATATGAAGTGGCCAAAATGGGTTTATTTTTTATGGGTTTAACTGAACTCTAAGATACTTAAGTGAATTCAATTTAAAATAATGATTTGATCCTACGTTATCATGTGTGGTTGATTGGATGCATTCCTTTTTCAACTATTTCAATTTCTTATATTTGAGATGGGTTTATTTCAGAATATCAAAAAAATCATCACTTAATGGTTTTATACCTACTCACCTTAATACTAATCATCAATACACTTAGAGTATCAAGGTTTTGAGCACTCCATGGTAAAGGTTCATATTATCACTGGAAGTGTGTTGCCTTAAATTCAACAAGGAAAAGGATTTTAAATGTCATTAAAGAAAATTTGCAATTAGAATAAGTGATTTGAAATTAATGGGATGAGAAATAACATCCAATCAATCCCATTTATACTCCCTTGGATCAACCTATAAGTTGGTTATCCCTCCATTGATGCTATGGTTAAAATGGAAGTGGGAATTAGACTCATGAGGGAGGAATTGAAAAATAAAAGAACAATGAAATTACGATCACTCCACCTTTGTGTGATAATTTTACAACGTTTGGTGTGAATAAATTCACACCTTGATCCAACATTATCAACTCAATATGAATAATAATATAATAAGTGGATAAGAAGAACTTTTATTAAAAAACTAAGGTAAATTGAAGAAATTGCAAGAGAAAGAAAAACTCAAGGAAACAAAATCACAATATAACATTACAATTAAATAAGGCACAAAATAGGATGAACTCCTCCTCCACCACTACCTTAAATATAAATTTAAAGAGGCTTTGTTCGAGCCCCCAATAGTCCAAGTCTTCTGACTTTACTATGGTAGGCCTAGGGGTGGAAAGTTTTTAGAATTTAGACTTCTCCACCCTTGACCCGAAATGAGATTCAGCTTGCATCCACAAAATTGAATCACCTAAAAGGGCTTCCATATTAAATGGATTTGGTTATAGTAGAATAAAATAAATCTACCTATGATCCAAAAATATTTTTAAGGTTTTATATCAAAATATTTTATGGTTTACGAGATATATATAAACTGGTGGGCTAATTTTCTAGGACGTAGAATCTTTTGCAGAATTTTATCTCCAACATGGGCTGCCTGTTTCCTTAATAAAAAATCCGAATTATCTCTTAAAACTATTTGATTAAATATTTACCTTGATCTTCCCTATCTAAAGTTCAATTTTCAAAATTATTGGGTTTGGGTCTTGGCTTCTACATTCTCTTTATTGGTTAAGTTTCTAATTTACTTTTCCCTGAATGGGTTAGCATGAAATCCCATTTTTGTGGTCCTCCAATTTGAATCTAAAAGTACTCCAAAAACATTAATTTTAACTTATATAATTAGATACCTAAAAATAAAATATTAAAATAAAATCAAGAATATTTTGTGTTTTAATATGTGTTCAAATATGCAGCAATAATAGTACACTTTAACAAAGAATTACAATCATAATGTGATATAATGTTCAAATTGTAAAATGCACTAAAAATGGTGGTTACAAATAATTGAAATCATGAATATTATAAATATTAACAATGAATACTATCCTACTTCAGTGGATAATTACTCTCAAATGGGTGGTGCACTGCCCATCCTCCTGACTCCCTCTCCGCATGTCGGGTCGTGGTGGTCTCTTCATAAAAGATTTCCATCCTGGTAAGATGAATCCTTCTTCATCGGATATTTTGACTCTCTGTTTCCATAGATTCACCCATGTTTCATCATCCATGGTTAGCGCACCACCCATCCTCTTAGATCACTCTTTGCACGTCGAATAATGGTGGTCTCTTCACGAAAGTTGTTCATCTTGGCACGGTGAATCCTTCTCCATGATTTTCGATATTAGCATCAGTTTGTTTGTCCCTATATCACCTGTTCTATGTTAGGATGAAATCCTTTAGTTGTATTTAATTATGTTTCTTCTTTTCTTTGGGTTCTAGGTGGTGTGGAAGATGTATGGGGACCTGTTGGTCCGTATTCTGATTGTCATTGCCAAAGGTGAAGTGGTTCATCATGATTTGGTTCACCATCATTATTTTCGTGTAAGCCTATATACCCAATATTTGGTTTGACACCCCTTGAATTATATGTTTATGGTTGTTTAGTATTGTGGTTAATGTTTTCTGTGTTCATTGGTCCCAATCAAACTAATTATGGGTGCTGGTAAATAGTTGTTAGGTTTGATGATATGTTTCGATTCCATGTGTTATTTTGTTGAGGTGTTTGTATGTGAGTGGGTCGTAGTTTTAGTTAGGAAGCTTTATCTCAGAAAAATTCATTAAGGTAGGGTTCCAAAATTTTCCTAATTGATAAAATGCAGTTTTTTAATTTATTACTTTTGATAAAGTTGACTGAAATGTTGGATTAAATTGTTTATTGAGGGAATTAGATAAATATTTATGAATTATTTTTATTCTTTGATGGTTAAAAATAGATAAATAATCGAAATAATAATTATGATCAATTAATTTGGGTAATTTGAAATAATTAATTGTGAATTAATTATGTTATTTGAAATGATAATTAATCTGGGTATTAATTATAAGTAAATCAATTGGTTAAGTTGAAATAATTAATTAAGAATTAATAATGTACTTCAAGATGATAATTAATTAATGGATTAATTATGAGTAATTAATTTCATTTAGTTAAGATAAATAATTATGAATTAATTATGTGATTTGAGATGATATTTAATTGAGAAATTAATTATCAGATATTAATTTGGTTAAGTTGAAATAATTAATTATGAATTAATTATGCGCTTTGAAATGATGATTAATCAGACTATTAATTATGAGTAATTAATTTGGTTATGTTGACATAACTAATTATAAATTAATTGTATGCATTGAGATGATAATTAATCGAGGAATTAATTAGGAGATATTAATTTGGTTATGTTGAAATAATTAATTCTAAATTAATTATGTTCTTTAAAATGATAATTAATCAAGGTATTAATTACGAGTAATTAATTTGGTTAAGTTGAGATAATTAATTATGAATTAATTATGTGCTCAGAGATTATAATTAACTGAGGAATTAACTATGAGATATTGATTTGGTTAAGTTAAAATAATTAATTATGAATTAATTATGTTCTTTGAGATTCTAATTAACCGGGGGATTAATTATGAGATATTAATTTTGTTAAGTTGAGATAATTAATTATTAATTAATTATGTGCTTTGAGATGATAATTAATCCAGAGATTAATTCTGAGATATTAAACTAGTTAAGTTGAAATAATTAATTGTGAATTAATTATGTGTTATGAGATTATAATATAGATAATTAATTGAGGGGTTAATTATGAGATATTGATTTGGGATAAGTTGAGGCTATTAATTTGTAAATTAATTATGTGATTTTGAAATGATATTTATATATATAATTAAATTTTGAATTAATTATGTGAAGTTGGGATAGTTTCTTTAAGATAATTATTTTTTGAATTAATTATGTAATATTGATATGGTTTACTTTTTATTATTTAATTGTTAAATTTACTAGATAAATTGATGAGATTGATTCATGGTTTAATTAATTATTTCTATAGTAATTATTATTTAATTGTTGATTTAAATAATGGAACTGTTGTTTTTAACTATTTGTTGAGTTTGTATTGAATTTGATGTTATTTATTAGTTATTGAATTAATTAACGGACTCGATTAATTAATATATAAATTAATTAATGGATGGGATCTTAGAGTGATAAATGTGAAATTCTACACCCATGATATATATATATATAATTGATAAATGGGTTGTGGGATAGGGACTGATGCTCCAAATATTCATGGGGTGTTAGGCATAGCATTGTATACCCATCATCAATGTAATTGTTTTATGGGATAGAGACTAATTCTCCAAATACCAATGGGTTTTGAGAAAAGGACCGATGCTCCAAATACTCATGAGGGTGCTAGATATGACATTCTACACCGATTTGATGACATTATACTGTGGATCCAATTGGTCTTACATGAATTAAATTAAATGGTTAATGAAATCTGATGTGATGTAATGATTTGTGAATTGAATATGTGGAATGGTTCAGTCTCTGGCACACCAGAGATAGGTATTGAGATATGGGTGTCTAAGGGAACTTGATTGTTTTTTAGCTAAACAATGAATATCAAATAATTTGGTAAATAGTTTATTTATGCATTCTATATATTTAGTTCCTTTTCGGAAAATTATTTCTGGCTAGGAGTCATAGCAGGTATCTGTGTCAGGTTTTCCATGGGAACCTGGATGAGTTTTAGTTTACTTATTCAATTTTGTTATTACATCATTATACCTACACACTGTTTAATTATATTTAATTTTCTAGATTGAGATATACATCAGTGGTCCTGGCCTACTGAGATTTATATCTCACACCCTACTCGTGCTGCCATTGCATTGGAGTACCCAAGTAGACTCTACTTGTTTTTATGACCTTGGATCTTGCTTGTTTTGGTTTTCTTGTACTTGGGAGTTTGGATCAAAAGACTAAGCAGAAGAAAAGGACTGAGCAGGAGAAAAGGACTGTTCAGGAGCTCAAGATGGTCATGGAGATTTTCCTTAGGGATTTGAGTCTTTTCCTTATTTTTTTAATAATATATAAATCATTCTATTTTGTTTAATTCTTTCAGATATGTATCATCAGAACAAGCATCCATTGTATAAATTGGTGTTGTCTACTTTCTTTATTTAATTGAATATTGCTTTATATTTTCTTCTGTTATTGTCTGAGTTTATTATTTATTTCCACTATGCACACTGAATATGAAGGTTTAGTCTCCCCACTAACTATGCATATACCCTCGCCACTAATCGGAAGCCTCGAGCGTATGGGATGATTCACATGAGGTCATGTGGCAACCGGTTCGGCTACCGGTTTGGGAGTAAGCCAAGTCAGGGCATTACCAATGTGGTATCAGAGGTATTCGGTTTTCTTTCTCTTTTATTTGTCTTTATGTTTTTGGTTGGTAGACAAAAGATTAAGAAAGTTTCAGCGCTTAGTTAAAAGTCATGCTTGGGACTGATCACCCCATGTATGAGAAATGACCAAGTTTCCAGGGAAGGGAATTGATGTTCATACTTCTTTAGATTATAGTTAATATGAATTCACCTTGATTGATTGGTGTATTTTCTAGTACTTATTGATTTGAAAATTTTGAAAATTTTTCTTGATCTGATATGGTAAATAAATTTCATTACATGCATCATCTTATAGACATAATGATTCACATGCCATACATATCAGATGCCTCTATTGTTATCATTTTGTGTTTTTATGCATTTGTGTTACAGCTCGTTGTTGTGTTTCTGCTTATGATAACATGCTAGAGATATTTTGATATGTAAATGGCTTCTTGAGTTTGAATTGATTGGTTTCATTTACGACGGTTATGGATTTCATGGGTCGGTGATGTCTTCCCAGGAAAGAACTGTGTCTTGGAGTTCTAAAATGTTTAAGGTTGTGTTTTTCATTTGGGTATGAAACACAACTTTTCAAGATATAATTCATGAACTTGGTGGGTTGGTTGATGTTATAGTAGTTCTCAATGGCTTCTCAGGGACAAAATTTTTTTAAGGTGAGTATATTGTAAAGTCCCGTTTTTTTATCGGGTAAAAACATGAAATTTTTTGAACTTTTTCATTGTAACATGGGGTCAGTTTTAAAACTAAGCTTCGGGATGAGGTTTTTTCAGTTGGGATCATTTATACGGGTTTATATCAGGCTTGGGTAAAGGCTCAAGGATTTTAATAAATGGATGGATGGGTTTCAGGAGCACTGGTCCTGAGAGAGGTGTACGCACATGTTGTGCACAGTTAGTCAAAATTTGTGGGTCAGCCATGCACGTTAAAATGGGTGTCCAGTAGTGGATGCACGATATGTTCATGGTCTCTCAGGTCATGTGATTCAAATAGTGTGACTTACCCAGTATTATATTTCCAATTATTTTATTTAATCACATTCAAGACTAAAAGGAATGTAATTAAACGATGATAAATTGGAGAATTTATTTATATAAATTCATTGGAAAATAATTTAATTAAATAATTAGAAACTGGGGTTTTATTTAATTTAATTAAATCTGAGAGAATTTAAATAAATTATGATGAACTGGAATCTTTATTTAATTAAATTTAGTTGAACATAATTTAATTAAATAAAGTGAAATAAGGGTTGAATTTAATTAAATTAAAATTAAGATGATTTAATTAAATGACTCAAAGATGGAGAAGTTATTTATTTAAAATGAGATGAAAATAATTAAATTTATTTTAATTGATGATGAGTTGCAGTCTATTTTTAATTAATTTGAGATTAGAGGAATTTAATTGAATGACATGTAAATGAGGAGTTGGGGGTTATCAAAGAAAGGAAATATTAAATGATAATATTAAATGTTGTGTAAATAATATGTTAGTATTTCATTTAATTAAAGTCAGGGTAAAGAAAAAATTAATTAATTAATGTGAAATTGATGTCTTATTTAATTAAATTCAAGGTTAAAAAGAATTTAATTAGTCATTTTGAAAAGGAAGTTATTATTTAATTAATTTTATGTTGAGAGAATATGATTAAATAATGTTGATGAGTTTGAGTTTTTTAGTTAATTAAATTGTGTTCCTAAAATTTAATTAAATTAAATAAATTAGATATGTTATTTAACTAAATTTAGTTGGAATGAATTTAATTAAATGATTATTAATGAGGTGTCAGGGTTTTTTTAGTTAAATAATTCTAAGATAATTTAATTAAATAAATATGAGTTGGAATTTTAATTTAATTAAATTTTGTTAAAAAGAAATTTAATTAAAAGATGTGTTAAATGTGGAATTGGGGTTTTATCTAATTAAATTCAAGTTTAAAATGAATTTTATTATTTGGGGAAAAAATAGGGTTCTAATTAATTGATTTATGTTGAGATATTTTACTTAAATAATGATCTGTTAAAAAATTTATTTAATTAAATTCGTTGAAAACGAATTTAATTAAATGATGTGTTAAATGTGAAGTTGGGTTTTTATCTAATTAAATTCAAGTTTAAGATGAAATTAATTATTTGATGGAAATGGGGGTTTTATTAAGTAAAATTTTGTTGATATAATTTAATTGAATAATTATGTATTGGAGAATTTATTTAATTAGATTCAATGGAGAACAATTTAATTAAATGATGTGTTAAATGTGGAGTTGGGGTTTAATCTAATTAAATTCAAGGTTAGAAGAATTTATTTATTTGATGAAAATGGTTTTTTATTTAATTAAATCGTGTGAAAAAAATTAATTAAATAATTATGAGTTGTATAATTTATTTAACTAAATTGGATTGAAATTAATTTTATTAAATGAGGGGAAATGAGGTGTAAATAGGGAATTTGGGGTTTATAAACAAAGAGTTTTATTTAAGTGATAAAAATAATAATATTATGGGTGTTATTATTATTATTATTATATTAATTATTAAAATTATTAGAATTGAAATAAAGAGGGATAACTGTATAGCCTGGGTGAGCCCCTCCTCCCCCCTTGGATCTTCCATGGGTGGTGCACCGCCCAGCCTCCCGAATCCCTCTCCATGTGTCGGATCTTGGTGGTCTCCTCATGAAAGTTTTCCATGGTGAGTTGAATCCTTCTTCATGCCTTTTTAGGTTCGCATCAGCTATTTTGAATCTCTGTAGCTCACGACGCACCCATGGTACAGCACCCATGGGTAGCGCAACACCCATCCTCTTGGACCTCTCTCTACACGCCTAATCGTGGTTGTACATTTGTGAAATATTTATGTCTTGGAAAGGTGATTTATTCTCCATGATTTTTGATATTTTCATTGGTTTTTTCGGTTCTTTATTGGATGGTCTCTCTTAGGATGAATCCCTTCAGTAGGATTTAATTCAGTTTCATCTTCTCTTCCAATTCTAGGTGGTACGAAAGATGTCTCAAGAAATGTTGGTCCATATTCCAATGACCACTGCCAAAGATGAAGTGGTTCAGCTAGATTCAGTTCACCACCATCATTTTAGGGTAATTCTATATACACGATAATTGGTTTTTCACCCCTTGAATTTGACGCTTATGGTTGTTTGGTATTGTAGTTAATGTTTTGGGTGTGCATTGGTCCTCACCATACTAATTATGGGTGTCCATTAATGGTTGTTAGGTGCGATGATAAATTTTAATTGTGTGTGGACTTTTTTTTAGGTGTGTTTATGCGAGTGGGTCACAGTTTGAGATAGGAAGCTTTAACTTAGCCAAATTAGTTGAGGTATGGTTCTAAACATTACCTAATTAACAAAATGTAATATTTTTGATATATTTATTCTGATAAATATGATAGAAATGTTGGATTAAATTGTTTATTGAGGGAATTTGATGATTAATTATGAATTAATTTAATTATTTGGGTTGTAAAATAGACAATTAATCAGGTGATTAATTTTGAGTAATTAATTTGGTCAATTTGAAATAATTAATTATGAATTAATTTTGTGCTTTGAAATGATAATCAATCAAGAAATTAATTATAAGTAATTAATTTTGTTAAGTTGGGATAACTAATTATGAATTAATTATGTTTTTTGAGATAAGAATTAATTGATGGATTAATTATTAGTAATTAATTTGTTTAAGTTGAGATAATTAATTATGAATTAATAATGTTCTTTGAGAAGATAATTAATCAAAGAATTAGTTATTAGATATTAATTTGTTTAAGTTGAAATAATTAATATTGAATTAATTATGTTTTTTGAAATGATAATTAATTGAGGTATTAATTATGAGTAATTAAATTGTTTAAGTTGAGATAATTAATTTTAAATTAATTATTTTCATTGAGATGATAATTATTCGAGGAATTAATTATGAGATAATAATTTGGTTAATTTGAAATAATTAATTCTGAATTAATTATGTTCTTTGAAATGATAATTAATCAGGGTATTGATTATGAGTAATTAATTTGGTTAGGTTGAGCTCATTAATTATATTCTTTGAGGTAGTAATTAATCATAGAATTAATTATGAGATATTAATTTGGTTGAGTTGAAATAATTAATTATAAATTAACTATGTGTTTTAAGATGATAATTAATTTGTGGATTAATTATGAGATATTAATTTGGTTAAGTTTAGATAATTAATTATGAATTAATTATGTTATTTGATATGAAAATTAATCAGGGGATTAATTATGAGATATTAAACCGGTTATGTTGAGATAATTAATTTTGAATTAATTTTGTGTTATGAGATTATAATATAGATAATTATTGTGACACCCTGAAACTATTTCATGTGTAATAAAAAATATTTATTTTTTTAATACATCTAATTTTCATGATATCCAAACAATAAATTCAAAATAAAAACTAGGCAGGTTTTATTCAATTAAATAGTAAAATGGTTACATTTCATCAAGGCCAAAAGACCATAGTTGTCCTAAGAAACTAAAGGAAAATCTGAGAAGCGCCACTCGAAGACCCCCTAGCACCACGATGAGACCAAGCAGGTAGCCCTCATCCCTTAGACTTACCATAGTGAAAAATGTAATCTCTAGGAGATGGAAATAAGTACTAAATAGTATAGGGATGCAGAGAACCATCTTGTAATACAAACTGACATAGAGGTATGAAATACCATAAACATGTATTTATAAGGGTCTTGCTGACCGTTAGAAATATATATGACCATTGGAGTTTAAGATCAGGTGGTAGTTAGTGTTTTATTAAATAAATATATTAATAATTAAAAATATTAGACAATTTTATTTAAAATTATATGTGAAAATTGATAATATTGTTTTCAAAGTAAATTTTAACGCACTTTTTTCAAAGAATAATTTAAAATAACTATTCTTATTAAATAAAATTTATTCTTATCAATTTATTAATTTAAATAATAATTTTAATATTATATTAATATAGCTAATTTTTTGTTCAAAATATGATATATATATATATATATACCCAAACATGTATACTAGAATTGAGTTATATGAAATTATGATATAAATCTAATATTATTATAAAATTATAATTTTATATTGAGGTTATATATGACATTGAAAATTATTATTCTAAAGTATTTTATTGGCGTTATTTTCTAAACATACACTATTTTGATTTATATAGAAAATTATATAATTTATTACATGAATAATTATATAGGATTTATATATTTTCCAAAATATGATACATATATATACATATATATATATATATGGTAATGATTATTAATTATAAATTTTGGTTAGATTAATGTTTTAAAAAATATTATAAATAATTTGAATTTCACTTGTTAAAATTATAAATATATTATATAACTATTTTAATAAAATTGTACATGTATAAATGATCTTTTAATAAAGATTATTGTTACTTTGAATCATATATATACCATATTAACATTTTTTATGGATTCAAAATTACAAATATATGGTTCACATTATGATAATTATTATTTTGAAAATACATTTTCAATTACTAATTTAATTTATTACATTTTAATTATATAATATAAAATATATAAAAATATGTTTTATAAATGAATTTAATAATAAAAACTTTTACTCTTTAAAAAGGTAACGGTAGAATAATTTTTAATATATTATTATATTTATAAAACTTTTTACTTTGTAAATTATTAATAATATAAAATATGATGACAATAAGGATATAAAAGTATAATAAAATAATAATAATATAATAATAACAAAATTATAATAATAATAATAGAGAAATAAATCAGATAGAAAAAAAAGGATGTGAATCTCGTAAAGTGATTTGAGATCCCTGAAGAAGGGGGTCTGCGCCTCAATAGTTAGGGCATTGTGCTGCAATGAGGGAGAGATGGAGAGTCGAGCATAGGGTTCAGTAGGTGCATTGTGGGGCCAGGGATCTTTAGCAAACCTATAGGTCTCATCCGAGAGAAGAAGTCATCACTAAGGAAAGGGAAGTCGTAGTTTGTAATAGGCGGGCTGCGGTGAGTCCAGGATGGTCGCAAGGATGCTCGGTCTCGAGTTTGTGTGACATTTTCAAGGTGCAGTAATTTTGGGGATCAGTGTTCAGACGCTGTTGCAGTTTCATCCATAATGAAGACCAACAGCTGGTGAAGATTAATCTGAGTGGAGCGAACTTAGGTAAGGGTTTTGTTTTGCATTGATATTGGTCCTATATTCAGGGACTTTTAACATTTGATAAGTAGGTTTTCTATATTCCTTTTAGTATTTGGTCCAAATTAGTCTTCAATCTGATCACATGGTTGTCTTCATGTGGTTTTCCTCTACCTTTATTTACTTTATGAACATAGATAGCTTTGTTTTGATCTGCCCGTGATTTTACTTTGGCCTTATCTATTTTTATTGTAGTATGAGTATATTGGTTTCATTGAGGACCACTTGGATCATTATAGTGAGTCTCTGCATTTTTGTTTATGCCTGCTCAGCTTTCTCTACAAGCTGTGGGTTTGAGACTGTATGCACAGTCCAAACTTTGCCTATAAAGGCCTAAATCAATTTTCCTATTGAAAAGGGGGAAACCATTCTTGATAGGAGGAGTTGTTGGCTGAAGTTGAGTATTCTTTTCTCTACAAATCTAGTAAGGTACTTCGTATAAATTATGTAGATTATCAGGTCATAAAATTTGTGCTTTATTTTAAGGAGTGTATATACGCATATAAATATATTCATCCATTTCAAAATGTACTGATACGTTTTTGTGTCAAAATTATGATTTTAATTTTTTGGTTATGATTAAGCGATTTCTTTTCTTTCCAAACTTATAGCACACTATATTCTAATTTTATTCTCAAGTTTTGGTTATTTAATCTACTGAATTCTAGAAGCGTAAAAATATTATTTTAGAATCTTGATTATGTTATGGTTGTTCAAATAATTTTACACACGCATATATATGTATAAATATATTCATATGTATATATTCATATAACCATTTTTTTATCTAACTACTTTTCAGAAAATTTTAAGGCAAGGGTTAAATATTTATTTCAAACATTTATTTATTTTATAATCTTATATTTTGTAAGGTAATTAATATTTATTTTCATGGTTGTATTTATTTAGTAAGGGTTTGATATAACTTGTCTTAATCGTGAAAAAACCTATTTATACACTTGGTATACTCAGTTATATATAATTTTCTATATATATATATATAAATCCTTTCTACCCAGTTTCAATCCCTTTTTAATTTTTGATTCTAGTGTTTAAATTGTGTTTTTAATGTTCAAGGCGATTGTAAGGGAATTTGTTTCATTGCCTACTTTGTGTAGAAATTTGATTATACATGTTTTATATTGATTTTTTGTGTGTGTATAGATATATTCATACTATTTATACATATAATACTCCATTTTAATCATTATAAGTCTTTTAGTTGTTGATAATTCATGTCTTAAATGATGTTTTTGACAATAATGTGTTAATTAAGAGTTACAACAATTTCGGTTTTTAAAAACTGTACATATATATATTGTGAGTATATATATTAATATACATAAGCACTTATATAGAACAAACCATTTCTGTTCAATTATTTTGAGTGTTGGTATTATATTTTCTTGGGTTTTAGTTTTTTGGTTTCGGACCATATAAACACATATATGTATATATGTATATACGGTATATGTATAAGCTTATGGTTTTAACCATATCACTACTTATGTTTTCATAAATAAAATCATAGTGATTGAAGTATGTTTCTGAGATATGTATAATTAAATTCTTATGCATGTAGCCATCACATGAAACAACTATTTTTCCATCTATCCAATTGCATTGAGAATCAGAACTATAAATGTTTTCAGTTTTGTGGTTTATTTGACAAGGCCATTTATCAGCATATGCTTGGAATATAAATGGAAACTGAATTAAATTCATAATTATGCATTTTAAAATTTAAAATGTTTATTTCCATAAAATAAGGATTTTAGAATTTATGGGTTATCATTTTATGTGACGAACCGTTTATTTTATGTTCATTAGTTATCATCACATGTGCAATAATCTACCTACCATACTTTTCATTAATTATATTTCCATATCTTTACAGTTGTTAGTTTTTTTGTTGACACATAGGTCATGATCCTTTATATATTTGTAATTGTTAAAGAATTTAATAGAAATCTTATGAAATTTTATGGATTAAGAACTAAATTATTCAATGTGTTATGGGACACTTTGAATATATGAGCATATTGTACATAAGAGAAATGTATTGGACTCTGTATATGACAGACTGGGGACTGGTTAAAGAAATCCCTATGGGTTGGGAACCGGTTAATGTAAGACCTATGGGTTGGGGACCAGTTAATGAAAGCCCGATGATGCATCGGTAGTTATCATGAGACAAATCAGGTCATAGAACCAGGCCTTCACACAGTCTAGCGTTATACAGTCTCTCAAATGTTCATAGTATTTAATTAACAATGTGTGTATTAAACTGAAGAATATTCTTAGTTATGATCTTGTACTTATGAGTATCAGAATAATTAAATGCAAATGGTATAATGCTTATTCAGCACTAAAAATTTTATCTACCGATTTATAATTTATAATTAGTATGGAAAGAAATTAATGTTATTATATTATGTGAAACTATGATCATGTACTACTTTTATTTGTAAATTTTGTACTGCAACTTTCACATGACATACTTATTATAGTTTGAATAACTCATTTTTTATATGTTACACACCATGAATTTTTTTATATGCAAACTTATGATTGCCACATGTTTTATTGTAGCCCTGTTAATTTTCATTAAAATTGTCACTGGTAATTCTTGGAAAAACTATTATGTTTTGCTTCATGTATTGAAACTTTTTTTAAGAATTAAAATTATGAATATTTTTTAAGGGAAGTTTTTAAAAGGTTTTATTGTGAATATTATTTAAATAAACCCATACTTTTCATTCGTATGATCACCCTATGTTTTCAATTTGTTTTTAAAGGTTTAGTTGATTTGATTTACACTGTCTAGTGGCAGCTTTGGGGACTCATTTCTGTATAGTTTTTAAAGGATTGTAATAATTATATCTAGTTTTTTAGAACCTAAACCTAAGAGATCTATTGTAGTCAAACATGATATGTAATTATTCATCCTTTTTTTATATAAATAATTACACACCATGTTTTATTAAAAATTCACTCGCTTCGGCAAAGTCTAGGGTTGGGGATTGACAATTAATCGATGGGTTAATTATGAGATATTGATTTGGGAAATGTTGAGATAATTAATTTGTAAATTAATTTATTTATTTTGAAACATTTTCCTAAAATATAATTAAATTTTGAATTAATTATTTGATATTGGGATGGTTTCCTTGAGATAATTATTTTATGAATTAATTATGTAATATTGAGATGGTTTTATTTTTATTAGTTAATTGTTAAATTAACTAGAGAAATTGATGATATTAATTAATGGTTGAATTAATTAATGTTATAGTAATTATTAGTTAATTTTTGAGTTAACTAATAAAATTATTATGTTTAACAATTTGTTTAATTTGATGTAAATGCGATGTTGTTAATTAGTTATTCAATTAATTAATGGAGTCGATTACTTAATTTATAAATTAATCGATGGACTGGATATTAGGGTGATATAAATGACATTATACACCCATGATAAATATATATATATATATATATAATTGATAAAAGTGTTGTGAGACAGGAACTGATGCTCTAAATACACACGGAGTGCTAGATATGGCACTCTATACCCATCATGCATGCAAATCTTTTTATGGGGCAGGGAACAATGCTCCAAATAACCATGGTATGCGAGACAAGGAAGGATTCTCCAAATACTCATGAGGGTGCTAGGCATGATGTTATACACCTATTAATTGACATTTTATTGTGGTTATTTTTGTTCATACATGAATTTAATTAAATGTTTAATGAAATTCGAAGTAATTTAATGATTTGTGAATGGAATATGTGAAATATTTCAAACTCTAGCATGACCGAGATATGTATTGATAAATGGGTGTCTGAGGATTTTTGTAGTTAAATGAAGAATATAAAATAATGTGTTAAATAGTTTATTTATGAATTCTATATATATAGTTCATGTTTAGACTTGTATTTCCGATTATGAGTCGTAGCAGATTACTCCATCAAGTATCGCTTAGAAACCTGGATGGCTTGTATTTTACTTATTAAATTCTCTTATTACATCATTGTACCTGCACACTTTATAATTATATTGAATTTTCTAGATTGATCTGTACACCGGTGGTCCCGGCCTACAAAGATTTATACCTCACACGCTACTTATGCTTCCATTGCACTAGGGTACTCGATTAGGCTCTACTTGTTTAAAGGACCGTGAATCTTTCTTTTTTTTGTTTCTTTTACGTGGGAGTTAGGAGAAGAGGATCGAGCAAGAGGTCATTATGCTCATGGAGATCTCCCTTGAGGATTTGATTCTTTTCTTTGTTTTTGTACTGCGAGGTAAAGAATGTTATTTTGCTTAATTCTTTTAGATATGTATCACCATGACATGAATGCATTGTATAAACTAGCATTGGTTACTTTCTTTATTCAGTTGATTATTTCTTTATATATGCTTCTATTATTTTCTGACTTTATTATCTATTTTCTGTTGTACACTCTGAATATGAGGGTATCGTCTCCCTACTAACTATCCATAGACCCTTACTACTAATTGGCAGCCTTGGGCATATGGGGAGATATGCTTTATGTCATGTGGTGATTGATCCGACTATCGGTTCGGGGGTAATCCATGTTTAGACTTACAATTAATTTTAAATGATTTAAACAAAAAGGTAGTTTTCAATAATAACCATAATTTTCACTATTCTTCAAAAAGGTAATATTTTCTTAGACTTATAAAAACTAAAAACTAAGATAATTTCAACAAGATAATATCAAAAATAAAGCTAATTTTTGAAAAAAAAAATCAAATTTGATAAAAAAAATAATTGTAACTATGTGTGAAAAGATTTATGAGACAACCTTTTATAAAAATATTGTTTTTTAAAAAATATATTTATTTCCATTCAAATGATTGTAATTTTATTTAAGTCAATATATAACCATTGAATTTATTTTATACATTTTTATAACATATAATATTTATAATTTAGGTAATCCTATTCATACCCTCTAATTTAATAATTAGGTTATAATGGTATACTATTTTACTGTTCTTTTAGACTGGAGGTTCCGTGTATCAAAATTTATCTAAGTGATTAAATTTTATGAAATATATTTCAAAAGTTATTTATGATCATTGTAGCATGAATCATATGAAATAAAATAAAATTTTCTTCTTTTAAAATATCTTGGGGTTGCATTCTCCCCAACTTCAATAAATTCAATCCTCACAATTTGAACTTGTACTCAAAAAACAAGGGGTTTTCACCTGAAAACATATTTGTTGAAAACTCACTTCATAAAAAATGTTAAAAATCTTACACTTAAAAGGGAGAAATAAAAACATGAAAATTCATCTAGAATAACAAATAAATTTGTTTCCATGTAGGAGTAAATTTGTAGTGACCCAGGCCCTAGTATCCCGAAGCTGGTGTTTTCTTTATTAAATTACCATAAATACAAGGAATTTCATCCTAAAAGACAAAAAATTTTAGTACCCTTGGTAAAATTGATACATACTTGAGTAATGCACGACATTTTAAAACAAAAATTAAATCATAATGTTTTTGATAATATTGGTATTCCCTCAAGAATATCCTTTCGTACCAATCATAGTACACTTCATGGATTCCTTGGAAAGGAAAAAAATAAGGGTGAGCTCAAATTCTCAATAAGGGTTAAGTACATCAAAAGATATCTTGAATCAAAAAACCTTAATTAAATTTCAAGATAAATCAATAAGCACACATGTAATTTAAATAATTTTTCTAACATGATAAAATAATAAAAAATCAATATGAAAAGGTAAATAACTGAAAAAAACATGCCATTTTAGTAATAACTTGACTATCATTATTGGATAATTCATAGAAAATATTGAAAGGTAAATAACTAATAACACATGGAATTTAATAATAAAATAGAGAACAAAATGAATCAATATATAATATCATTATGAATAACTAATTGATTAAAATAACTAAATTTCCAATGAAGTAAATTCTTAATTATTGGACGTTATGATATTAAACATGATGATACCCTTACTTTAAACACATTTCACAAGGAGGTTTAAAATTTATGGGTATAAACCCATTTAAATGTGTCTATCTAATTGGTTCGTCTCATGAGACTACTCATTCATCAAGTGGGATTCAAAAAATGGGCACACACATGTCTATATTTTTAAAGCATTCCTTATATATCGAATAATAGATTTAATTCAGGAATAATGTGGATCATTATCAAATGTACCTATTTATTACAGAATACATATTTATTAACATTTACCTAGGTAAATAAATAACTTTCAATGTAGAATGCTTCACATATAAAGGGTACATAGTTTAATAAATAAACATATCCATGATAAATAATATAGATATTAAGGGGAAATTTAAGTTCCACTTATCATAGTTAATTATAAATTTCAAGGTTAATTTAAAGAATATAAAAATAAATCAAGAAAGTGTGTTTCAATACATACCTTTTTTAAATTGACCATGATCCATCCACTACTAGAAAATGAGGCTATTTCCATGAACTTATAGCCACTGTTTTAAAATCGTGGCTATAGGTGGTTGTAACCACGGTTCAGTGGCCCATAGACACGGTTTTAAAACTATGGAAATAGGCCAATTTTCTATGTCCTATAGCCACGGTCATATGGCCTATATCTAAAGTTTTAAAACTGTGGCCACAGGCCATTTTTTTATGGCCTATAGATAATGTTTTACAAAACCTGGGCAATAGGATTCTCGCGCTTCTGTGAGAAACAAAATTCCCACCAAAGTTTTCCATGGAGACATAACACCATAATTTTGAGGATATTTCTATATTTTATATTAATATATATCATAATATATATATATACGTAAATTTTCCTATGGTTTAGTGGTTAGTATTCTAGTTCGGAAAGGGGATGTACAAGGATCAAAACTCTCTAGGGACATTTTGTATTTAGGCTATTGCCATAGTTTACTAAGTCTATAGCCACCGTTTTAACCATGGAAATAGATTCCTATAGCCACAGATTATACCGTGGCTATAGTTCAACCACCATGGTGGCCATTTTTTAGGCCTATTTTCATTGTTAAAATCATGGAAATCGTTTGGAAACTACTAACATGGTGATAGCGGCCACGGTTGTCCAAAACTATGGCCATAGGCTATGACCACGTTTTGGGATCCTATTTCCAAGGTTTTTAATAGTGGAAATAAGCATTTTCTAGTTGTGATCCATAGAAATAATAATTATAGTATCAATACAAAATATACCCATTGGATTAAGAAGAGACGGTTTTTTTGTTAATGAATAGAAATACCATAGAAATACATTGAAAAACATTCATGAGGAAAATATCTATTTCATTTTGAAATCCACTTTTCAAAACTAATAGTTCACAAAAAATTGGAAAACATTTTTACTTGAAAATGGTATTTTAAACTTATAAGGTACTTTTTAAAACCTTGAGTGGTTATTACTACAGTAAATTCTACACATACCTAGTAAGTTAAAATAAATATTCCCTTTACATTTTCAGGAAAATTCAAACAAGCCTTGTATTAAAAATAACAAGAAGATTCCAAAAAAATTAAAAACTAAAAATGGGTAAAAAGTTATTTAATAAATCATTTTTAAAATGTTATAAAAACATTTTTGAAAACATTTTTAGAAAATGTTGTTTTGGAAGAAAACATATTTCCGACTAAAGAGATAAATGAAATGAGGTTTTATTAAAAACATTTTCTCGTCTATTTTAAATAACAAAGAGTTTAAATATGGTAATATTACTCGAAAACATCATCAATAGATATTTAATAATAAAATTAATGGGTTCATTATCCAATGATCAAATTATATGTATTAATGGTAATTCAATCATAAATAATCCCAATTAACTTGAGATTGTGAAATAAAACCCTCATAAAGATCATAAAGTTGAAGTGAGAATTTATTAATGAGTTGATTTTGTGTATTAAATGTAAATACACGTAAAAAAATTTATATAAATTATAGACAATTAAAAATTCATTACACACTTAATCTAATAATATTAAAGACAATCGATAATTAATATAACCTAATGAAAAGGAATTAAGTTATAAAATTATTTACTACTTAGTAATTTTCAATTCAATTACCCATAGATGAAATAATCAAAATTGAATCCTAAAATAAAATTAATTTTTAATTAATCATGATATTATATTTCATATTAGGATTATATACACCATTAATATAAACTAGGTGCAAAACATTAAAATATTCCTCAATGAATGAAAATTGTGATGAAGATCCTCACCTTATGCTTACTTATGGTAAAATTTGATTGACCCTCATTCATAGTGGTTTTTAACATGTGATTAACATATAATAAAACGATATTAAATTTTATAATATCATATATTATCCTTTTATAACATCTTATTACCCATTTGTTAATTATCATTCAATATTTTCATTGTTACGAGTGTTAATTGTCTTGTTTTCTTATGTGCATTTATTCATGAAATTTCCTTTTATTATGAATATTATATGCTTCCATTATATCCAAAATAATAATTGTGACATAATTATCATATTTATAGATCAATTATACTGTTAATAACAATCAAAAGTGATGTTTTTTTAGATATGAAGTACGTTACGATCATGGAGACGGTAGGTCATATGTACGCATGGGTAACATTTTCATTCTTCAACCATAATTATGGAAAGAATATAAGTAATATTTTATATTTATAAAATTATCATAATATCATAAATTACGTGTTATTTATTTAAATATACTTATATATATCATTCATGTGGTTTTATGATGAAAATGGTGTCACATATCTTCATAAAGGCAGTAGTCCACAGGTACGCAAATGATGTTATCATATTTAAGTGAGGGGAAAGGTAAGAAATAATATGATATATTTTATTTTAAGAATATTAAATTTTACATGAATATCATAATTTTTCTTTTTATATAACATATATTCATTAAAGTAATCTGTATTACCTTCTATGTAAAGTGTTAGTGAAAATGAATCCCACTTCTTTGTGATGCGGTAGTCCACCGTACACAAGAGTGATGTTATTATATCCTCTATGGAAGAGAATTTAAGAATAGTATATATGATATAATTAATAAAGCAGTATAATTATTTTATAAATATCTCATATATATTTTATATCCATAATCATACCCAGTCATGAGAGGTGGTAATAATAAAACAAATAACATCGGTCTGTGAGGCGGTATTCCGCCGTACTGATGAATGATGATTTCGTAACCCATTGGATATAATTTGGGATGGTTATAGGTCATTAACTTCACATAAATAAATAGAATTATATTTTACATTCTTATTTTATAATATCATCATGGTGTAATAAAAAATTAGGGAGTTGTATGGTGAAATAAAATTAAAAACACTCATTAAAAAATGTTACCTATTCTTCGGGTAACCACTTTAGGTTTTCACCAAAATCCATCCTAGTTTGGATTTATGCCCTAAATATGGATTATATGATGAGGTCGTGTAATTTAGTAAGGTATTTGGTTAGGTCTTGGCCAAATCAAAATGGTTTTGAGTTGTGAAGAATAGAGGATATGGGAGTGGCCTTTTATAGGTGAGGTAAGAGGGTAACACTTGTAATTTTTTAAAATAAAATAGTCTACCGTCATTAATATCAATAATTAATCACTATAAGGATAAAATATTTACATAATGTATATTTTAAATAAGTTTTTATCCCAATTAAACTCTTATCTTTTTAATTTAACCCCCTGGTAAATCCATTTTACCTTAGTTGTGGAAAATAATTTTTTTTTACCGTTAATTATGGTAAAAAACTTAATTTGGAATTGTTAGACAATATAAATTATTATGATTCCAAATATGTAATAAATTTTCTAAATTTTTATTCATATAAGTGGCATAATTTAATTTAAAATTAGTCCTACATATGTGATGAGAAAGCGGATTTGTAAAGAAAAAATGTCTGAAAGTATACAACATCTTATATCAAAATTCATTATAAAAATGATTAAAATGAACTAAATAGTATTAATATATATATATATATATATAAATGGATTAATTTTACTTTAAAACAAATTAAAAATATAATTAATCTTTATAAATAAATTAAACAAAAAATCATTTTTCAATTAAAATTCAGTATTTTTCGTTATTCATTAAAAAATGAAGTATTTCAAAAAAATCATAAATATTTACCCTAACATACTTTTTATATCATAATTTAAAAAATTAATTTAATTATATCATATAAATTTTATAAAATTTGTAATAATTAATTTTAAATTATTTTTACAAAGGGCGACTAAACTATCTTTTAGAAAAAAATAGTTGTTCAAAAAAACATACCTTTTCTTTTAAATGGTTATTATTTTATTTATAAAAAATTTATAAACATAATTTTCATATTTTTTTAGAACTATTAATACTTTAATATTTAAATTTTGCTTTTTAATGGTGTACTATATTGTTTTTAATTTTGACTAGCTTTTGCAGATTCTGCATGATATCAAATTGATTCAATTTAAAAAAAATATTTAGTGGTTTTTTTAATCTCAAAGTTACAAGTCAAATATAGTATCGAAAAAGTGTTCATATTTTATAATTTTTGTGTGTTACATATTCTCCACCTAAAATAATTTTCATCATCACCATTTATACTTGATCTCGGTAATTAAGTGTTTGATATTTGAAAATTCATTTACTGAAAACCCACATCATAAAAAGGTTAATAAAATATCCTCTTAATAATAGAGAAAGGGAATTAAAATATTTATATGTAATAACAAATAACTAGGTTTTTAAATAGAATAAAATTTCTAGTAAGGTGGGATATGGACATGAAATAAAATATTAAATAATTTTATAGAGTGATAGAGTTCATTGATCACAAGAAAGTGAATAATCAATGGAATGTTAATAACCTAAAAAATATAAATATGTAATGATTTAAAAGACTATATAATTCATCAGATGTGAAGGTAATAGGATAAAATTTTTGTTTCAATATTATTTTTCTAATGTACTGTAATTATTTTTTATCAAATAATATAAGGAAATATACTTGCTTGATTTGTTTCTATTTCATAATAATAATTTCATCATTTGGTTGTTATTCGATCAATTTATAATTCATCGCTTACTACATGAAATGGATATCTAAAAATAAATTTTTTATTCCTAAATCTATGAAATACACTTTTAATAGATAATAATATCTATTAAAGAGAGAATATTCTTTCTATATATCTTTAATTAAATTCCTAATCCAATATAGTTAGCCCAAGTTAAACAATATAATACATTAATATGTAAACCTCAATAATAAAACCATTGTTTCATAATTAATACTTATTTTTCAACTTGTTTAACTAATTACATATTAACCAGGATGTCACATAGGCCAATGGTAGGAATTGGTCTCCTATCATCCTTTAGTTTTGGGTTCAAGCCCTATTGAATTTCCAAATGTAATTGGTTTTCCTTTTCTAAAAAAATATTAAATAATTCCAATAAGGTTTATAAAAAAATGTTATGAACATCCTTGAAATAAAATTAATAGTTAAATAACCTTTTTACAAAGATTTTCAACAAAACTTTTTTCCACAAAGTCTAATACTCTTTTTTGACTATTATTGCAATGTAATTCATGATCATATCAACCCTAAATGTGATCAATACCTTTAAGATTTTGTTTATAAAATGTAAATTCATTATTCCTTAAATAAAGTTTTCTCAAAAAGATATACTTACAAAAACATTGTCCTAAAGTATACTTAATCTTGGTAGACTCTCATCACATAAAACATAATAAAGTATGTTTAAGACTTTAAAAATATAATCAATATTAAACTCATAATCCCATGATGGTATGCATAACTCTTAATTTAATGAAGAATAGTATTCTTCTGAAATTTAATAGAATCTTTAATTGATTCATGATTCTCATACCAAAATACTATTGGTAAAAATACATCTATAGTATAATTATAGAATCCCAATAAATACTTCAACCATTTTATTTCAATATAGATCCTTACATGGTCAAAGATTTAATCTTTAGAAGAGGTAATTAACTTGGATAATTCATAGGTTACCCATATTTAAGACAAAGAACTATAAATCAATCCCTAGGATGAGATTTATTTTCTTCCATCATACTCTTCATTTTTCTTCAGCAATTATTTTCAGTATTCCTTTCTTTTCAACACATAAAACATTTTCTCATTCCTTTGAAACATCTTATTTTCAATCTAATACACATTAGGTTTAATATAGGTCATCATTTTTAACATATATTCAAATCCTATATAATGGTTTGTTAAAAAAAATTAAAATTATCCTAAGAATTTCCCTAGGAGTGTCAGAACAGGTTTGCAATAAGGGTCATTGTTTTGCACTAAATGAATTTCTAATAAAGTTCAATGCAACCTTTTCAAAGTTATTACCCCTAGGTACATCTTTTCGAAAACCATTTCCACTTTTATTATACATAGAAGTATTTATTTTAAAAAAAACACATAATACTTACCTTACCAAAACTTTAGAATGTCCTTATATACATATCCTAAAATTATACATAGGGTTATGTTCCCTAATCTACGGTTTTCAAAATATAGTTTCTATGGTTTCCATTGAAATTAAATTGATACCAACTATACCTACCCCAGCCCCAATATCCCAAATCTTGTACCTTCTTTATTACATTGGCATAATATACAAGTAATTTTATCCTAAATAACTGAATAGTTTATTAGTCTTGGTAAATTAGATACATACTTGAGTCTTGTAATGAAATTGAAAAAATAACTTATGTCATATTTGTTTTCAAGAATATATTTATTCTCTCTAGAATATCCTATCATATCAATCATTGTACACTACATGGATTCTTTGTAAATGAAACAAACTAAGGGTGAGCTCAAATGATCTCTAAGGTTTAAGTATAGTGGAAGCTATCAAGAATCAATAAGTACAAACAACATGGAAAGGAACATAAATGAACACACATGATATTAAATTTATTTGACTATCATGATTAGATAATACATAATCAATGTGGTAAGGTAAATAACTAAAAGTACATTTTTTTAATCAATAACTTGATTATCATAACTTAATAAATTATCATCAATATGGTAAGGTAAATAATTGATAACACCATCTGATTAATCAATAAAAAAAGAAATAAATTAATGTAGAGATAATTTCATTGTGAAAATAATTTTTTTAAAAAAATTGAATTCTAAATTAAGGAAATTATTGATTATTAGACTTCATGAACAAAGGAATAATGATACCTCTACTATCAAGACATTTCACAAGAAGTCTTAAAATTGAAGTTTATAAACCCATTTAACTAAGTTTAGTAAATTGATTCAATTCATGAGAATATTGATGCATTGATGGGATATTTATAGCTAGGCCACACCCATGTCTGCATGTCCAAATAACTCCTTATATATCAAATAATTCATTTCTTTCATGAATAATGTGACTTATCATCAAAAATATGTATTGAGTAAATAATATGAATTTATCAATATTTCCCCATATAATAAAATTAAATTAAATATAAAACACTATATGTATAAGTGATATATGGTTTAAAAAATAAACATATCACTGATAAATAATAAGTATATTTTAGGGAAATTTAATGTCCAATGATCACAGTTAACTGAATATTTCAAAGGAAAGTTAATGACTACAAAAATGAATCAAGAAAGTGAGTGTCGATACTTTACTTGTTAAAAATGATAATAAAACATCCACATAATAAATAAAGTTACTATAAACCCAACATATACCCAGTGGAGTATAAATAAATGGTTCTTTTCAATGATGAATAAAAATACTTTAAAAAGATCGTTAAAAAATACTTGAGGAAAATATCCTATTCATTTTGAAAATAAATATTTAAAACTAAAAGTTCAAAAAACCTTTGAAAGCACATTTCTTTGAATATAATTTTTTAAATATATAAATTAATTTTTAAAACATTAAGTGGTCATGAAGTTAGGAAATTTCTCAAATGCAAAGTATGTTAAAATAAAGATTCATTTTACATTTTCAATAAAATAAAAATAGTCCTTATTTTAAAAATGAAATGAAGATTCCTTTAAAAAATTCATAAAAATTAAATATGGATAAAAATTAATTTAAAAAATAATTTTTAAAATGATTAAAACTATTTTGAAAACCTTTTTATAAAACACGGTTTTAGAAGAAAATGGATTTCTGATCGAAGAGAGAAATGAAGATGGATTTTTATAAAAACATTTCCTCAATTATTTTAAGTACCAAAGAGAGTAAAAATAGTACTATTACTTGAAAAATCATTAATAACCATATGAGATTAAAATTAAAGTTTTTTATTATCAAATGATCAAATAATTTATTTCAATGTAAATTGAAGCATAGAAAATCCAAATTAAAATGGAATTTTGGAATAAATCCTTACAATGATCATAATTTTGAAGTGGGAATAAATAAATGAATCTATTATGTGTATAAAATTTTAATCCACATAAAAAAACTTTAAATAAAACATAATATGTTCAAAATTCATTACATTCATAACCTAAGAATATCAAAGACAAAAAATAATTAATATAACCCAACAAAAAGGAATTTAGTTATGAAATTATTTACCACTTAAACATTTTAAAGTCTAATCCTCATGGATGAAATAATTAAAATACTTTGAATTGTTAATAAATCATTATATTACATTTCAATATGGAATTATATATATCACTAAAATAAATTAGGTGCATGACATTACAATATGCCTCAATGAAGTGAAATTGAGACGAAGTCCCCTACCTCGCACTTCCTTTTCATTGAACGCGATTTAACCTTATATATAGTGGTCTTAATAATGTTATTAACTTATACTAAAACAATATTAAAATTTATAATATCATATATGATCTTTTTATAACATAGTATCAAGTTTTCATTAATAATACTTCATTTCTTTGGGTGTTAATTGCCTTTTTTTCTTGTATGGATTTTGTCATGGAATTTATAGTTTTTTGTATTTTATATCATTCCATAATCTCCATAATAATAATCATGATATAATAATAATATTTATACATCAATTATACCTTTAATACCAATAACTAATTATGGTTTTGAGAAATTGAGTATGTTACTATCATGGAGATAGAAGGTCATACAAATCCATGGGTAACATTTCAATTTTTTAACAATCAATATAGAAAGATTGAAAGTAATAATATATATTTAAATAATGTAATAACATAATAAATATCATACTATTTCATTAAATATTATTATATATATATATCATCCATGTGTTGTGGTGACGAAAAGAGAATCACATTTCTTCGTGAAGGCGGTAATTCATATGTGCACGAACGATGTTATCATCTTTAAGTAAGTAAAAATGTAAGAAATAATATGATATATTATCCCTTTAGAATGATAAATATGTCATAAATATAATAATTATGTAATTTATATCACATATATTCATTAAATCTATCCTTATTACCTTCCATATAATGTGTTGGTGAAAATGAATCACATCGCTTTGTGGGGCACCAATCCTCCAAACACATAAGCGATGTTATTATATCCTCTATGGAATGGAAATTAAAAAATATATATATGATATAATAACTAAATAGGTATAATTATATTATAAATATCATATATATACTTTATATCCATCATCATACCCAACTGTGAGTGATGGAAATATAAAAATAAATGACATCTGTTTACGAGGTGGTAGTTCATCGTACACAACAATGAAGATTTCGTAACCCATTTGATAGAATTAGGGATGGTTTTAGGTAATTAACTTAACATAAAAACATATTTTTATATATAATAAACTAATTTTATTATATAAAAATTGTAAAATAATAATTGATGGAGGTGAAGGAATTAATAAAATAAAAATCCTCCATAAATAATGTTACATCTTATTTGGGTGACCTCATTAGTTGTGCACCAAAATTCTTCATAGGATGGATTTATGTGAAAAATAAGTATTCTAGGATGATTTTATGGAATTTTGGAAGTTATTTGGGATTTTATTGGCTAAAATAAAGCGTTTTATCATGTGAGAAATAGAGGATTGGGGAGTGGCCTTTTATAGGTGAGGTGAGAAGTACACTTGTAATTTTTGAAAAAAAGAAAGTGTAACAAAAAAATTTTAAAAGCCAAAATAGTAAAAAAAATTGAGTATTTGTGATCAAAATATGGTCATAAAATATCTTTTAGGCATGTTTTAATGTCAATTTAACCCTTATCTTTTTAGTTTAACTTCCTGGTAAATCCTTGTTTACCTTAACCGCAGTAAATAATTTTTACTATTTTCCAATTATTTATGAAAAAAATAATTTGACATTATTAGATAATATAAATTATTCTAATTAAAAATGTTAAATACATTTTTAAATATTTCTATTTACATAAGTGAAAATTTTTATTTAAAAATTAATCTTACAGGCGTGATGAGAAAGTGGGATTTTAAAGAGAAAATGTTCCAAACTTTACAAAGTTTTTATATCAAAATTTTATATAAAAATGATTAAAATGGACTAAATTGGATTCATAGATATATATTTAATATAATTTTAATGTAAACTAAATTAAAATTTTAATTTAACATTATAAATATTTTAAATGAAATTATATTTTTTAATTAAAATTAGGTATTTTTCAATATTCATTTAAAAATGAAACGTTTCAAAAAAATGCCCAAATATTCAACCAAATATAATTCTGATATTATGATTAAAAAATTAATTTCATTTTATAAAATAAATTTTATACAATTGGTAAATTTAAATTTAAATTATGTGAACAATGATCACATAAACTATCGTTTAGAAAAATACATTTTTTTAGAAAACATTTACTTTTCTTTTAAATGGATTATATTTTATTTCTAATCAATAGATAACCATAATTTTCATAATTTATTTGGTACTATTAATACCCAACTTCTTAACAGTTATGTTATAATGGTCTATTATATTATAGTTCATTTTTAGTCAGGCTTGTGTGGCTCGTAAGCTATTAAAAAGATTAAATTTAAATAAATATACTTTATAGGTTTTTTGAGATCAATGTTCAATGTAACATATTCTATCAAAAAATGTTATTATTTTAAAATTTTGGGGTGTTACAACAATGTTGGGATGTGAAGATATGGAAATCAAAGAAAATCATAATGACCAAATAGTGACTGGAGGTGATAGAGATCATTAATCATAATAAAGTGAATCTTCATGAGAAAATTAACAACCAAAAAATAGTAAATTAGAAATGTGGTAAAATACCATAAATTGATCAAAAATGAAAGTAATAGGATAATATTTATATTTCAATATCCATTTCCCAGATTTAAGTTGTTCTTTTACACTCAGGATAGAAAACACTGAAAAATATACATACTTGATATCTTCATTTTTCTATAAGCACAATTTCACCCTTTGGATGTGATTTGATCAATTTACACTTCATTTATTAATCCATGAATTGAATATCCAATATGAATTTTTTAAACTAAAACACTAAAATTACCTTTTAATAGATCATTATATCTATAAAATAATGTCAATTCATTCCTCCTATCTTTATATATTTTCATAAACCAAAATGGTTTGCAAACTTTATCCAATAATATATTAATCTCCAAAATAGAAAAAATAACCCCAAAGCTCAAATTAATTTATTTACTTAATATTTAACCATAATATTTCTCTATAATATGTCTTACGAGATTCAAAGTCAAAACAATTTGAAAGAAGGTCACTAAATTTTCAAAACCGACCTAATGTGTGATTCCATAAACAAATTAGCTTTTACTATCACAAACCAAATATGTGAACACCTTTATCATGAAAAAAAGTTAATGAAAACATGAATGCTTCCAAAATAAAATATTATTTAATCAAATATATTCTATAAATCCAAAAATACTGTAATCTCAAATAAAGATAATATAAACCATCAAATCATTAACCAATGTCAAGGTCACCAATATTATTGGATAAACATATGTTTATCATTATTTATAATAGGTTCCATATACCCATCTAAACATTACTTTTTGATTACCATAGCAAGTGTACAGTGAGTTATTCATGATGTTAACTTTCCATTATAGGGTAGATATTTATGAATCCTCTCTTTAAATGGTAATTTCCAATGATTCATTATCGTATCAATAGATTATAGAATATATCTAGCTATAATGAGATCCTCAAGATGAAATGACAATAATATTAAACAAATTTCATATGGTTTAGATACATCATACTAACGAGACGCATTTGATGTATAAATATCAGATGCATGGGGCTCATAAGCATTGAGACTTCTTCTCAAGAAGTTTTCACTTGGTGATCTATGGTTGGGGAGAACTTGAGGACCAAACCACCAATAGAATGGTAGTATCATCATTTATCTATAAATATAGTAGTTTAAGGTAAATCCATTAAAATTGATCTACAAATATTAAAAAAAATAATGATGACACGAGCCTTCATCCTACTTTATGATATGTCTAAAGATAAATAGGTTATATTACATAGTATGTGTTCATAGTTCGGTGGTCTTGTAATGACTATTCCTTGTCTATTTATGGGTCTGATAGGTTTCTAGACTCTACTATTGATCTGTGAATACTATTCACTACTGTTGAGATAGGATCCAAGATGGTTAAACATAATAGAGAATTAAAGAATCATCCCTATTCAGGTGAATAGGTATGTAGGACGTGGTTGGCCCCACTATGGGGTCCAAGAGTTTTCCAAGAATTATTCATAAATGATAAATAAATAAGACTACTATTATTTGTTTTCATAAATATTGGGTTGAATTTATTTATTAAAAGTATTTACAAGTGTTTAAGTAAATATAAGGAATAATATTATAAAAATTAATATTATTTTAATATTCAGGGTTTGTTTAATATTAGTGGGAAATCTAAGTCAAGTTAATGAATCGGGTTTATTACATAATATATATAATATATATTGAAATTATGTGATATATTATAAATAATATTTATGATGCATTTAAATCATCATAATTATTATTTAATACTTATTTCTTGGACTTTTTATATATGGGGTTCTGTGAACCCTAACCAAGTATTTGAGGAATCTACTATATAAGTGAATGAGAGACTCATTTTGGGGTATGTTCATTCATTCAAAATGAAATCCTCTCTTCTTTATTACTTCCTATAAAGATAAAGTCTCTTCGGAGTGATCGATCCTAGATGTGTTCAACGGATCAAAGGAATGGGATAGAGGTGATCATCGTGACTCTAAAGGATTCTTCGGAGCTCCATGCCAGCAATGGGAATTCAATGAATGGAGAGTGTGTGGATTCTAGGAGCTTGTTTATATGATATATAGGGTTTCAAATTCAAATCCTTTGAGAAATAGTTACTGGCAATGATCTACAGTCCAGTGTACTATAAATCAAACAAGTTATTTGTTCAATTTTAATTTTCACTCTATATTTAATTCATGTAAGATCCTCAGACCCAATCGGGGATCAAATCACTATAGATGATAAGTACCATCACTTTAGTGATAAAATTTTAAATCCCTGGAACACTAGATTCTATTGAACACCTCTGTAGCAACAACTGGTATCAGAGAGAGGTTTTTCATTTTCTAAGATGAAAAAAAATCAATTTTCATTAAATTAAGTTGGGGGTTTAAAATTTTCCCTAATGAATCTAGTGATGAATCAATCCTTTTTGGAACGTCTAGGTTATGGAAATTTAAAAAACCTGCTTCACATAAACCATGATTTTTTATATATTTCTTTTATTTTTCATGTTTTAGTATTAGAAAAAATATATATTTTATATATGTCAATTTTTTTATGCAAATCTATCTGTGATTTTTTTCAGACTGGTCATGAGATAGTGGTCGGAATAGTGTTTTCTAACCACCCACTAATTCCACACAATTATGATATTATGTTTTTTATTATTCAATTCCAACATTTTAGACTTTTTTCGATAAAAAATACCTGATTACTCATTTATTGGAAACAACATATTCCCCGCTATCAAACATCTAACATTAGGCTTGATAAAAAACCAGAGGTGAAAAAGTCAAAATGGTGGGGCAATAAAATTTAAATAAAGAAGTCAAAAATAAATAAATGAAAATCTTCATAATCCCACCCTACCAGCTACTTTCTTCTTAAGGAAGCCATATCACCACATAAAGCCTCTTCTCTAGTGTAGATGGTGGTAGCATCCTTTGTAGTGCCTCTTTGGGCTGAAGAAACCTAAGTCCACTCCTCTTTATAAGACCCAACCACAATAGCTTGAGGTTCCCACTTCCTCCAACTTGGGACCACCCTCACCCCATTCCCTAAATCTCAAACTGGCCCCCTCTTCCATGATGCCAGTCGCCGCTGCCTTCATCCCTCACTCCATTGGATCGATGAATCAATCAACCTCACTACCTCGAACCATCATCGTGTCACCATGCCCAAGTCATCATCGACACACCCATTCTATTTTGGTTTCCCCTAATGTGGCCATGACTGCCTTCATCGGACACCCCATGACTGATCCTCTACCATCGTTGTATGGTAGATCCACCTAGAACTCACCACCCCTTGGATCTAGGCAGATCGAGGGTTGGTGATAGCTAACTTTGGCAACCTAGGAATGTGTTTCTCCCTTGTACCAATCATTACAAACCTAATACACCCAAAAATAGGTTTGGGCATGTTAGCCCAACCAGGAATGAGTCTGTGTGGGGCCTCCTAGCCTAGAACACTCAAATATGAATTCTATATTGCCTAGTATGGGCCTGTGAGGGATTTGTCGGGCCTGCGAAGGGTTTGATTGGGATTTTGAGTCCCGAATTTTATTATTATATAATTATAAAATAGTTTAATTTATTAATTTCATTTGATTATTGAATTAAATTAATTAAGGTTATTTTTTGGCTTATAAATATAATATTTTAATTTCCTAAATTTAAAATTAATTTAATTTTAGTATTAAATTAAATTAATTAATTTAATTTAATTTTAAAAAAAATAATTAATGTAAAGACCGAATAAAAATAAATTATTTTAATTTAATTAATTCATTTAATTTATTTAAATTTCTCTCATACTTTAAATTTTTAGAAATGTAATTTTATCTTCCCTTCATTATATATACCAATAGGTCATGAGAAATTCCTCAACCTTGCATGTCTGTACAGTCAATTTTACTATTTATTTTGTGTGATGATTGAAATAAGTAGTTAATTAAATAATGGCATGTGCATCGTCTTTTTGTTAAATATTTATAAGGGTTTGTGTGTACAATTTATCTTTCTAAATTTTTTACCCCATAACCCCCTCGACTGCGTGCATTCACATTTGTACAATGACGATGATGTTGTAAGTCACAGACCAAACCAAGTTGTAGTGAAATCCATACAAGATGTGGATTCACTGGAGAGGGATGAACCACATCATGGGACAAGTTACGACTGGGTTATGATTCCCAGAGTCCATGGTTGATCCATTATGTTTAAATGGATCAAACAATATGAGATTATCAAGAAGAGTCTAGTATTTTATTTCTATTATTCATTTTTTTTATTATATTAACTTTCATGATAATTGGAAACACAAAAAATAATAAATAGTAAAATTCATAAAGATGTAACGAATTTTTTTTAATTAATGTTCAGTTATTAGTGTGAAATTAAATAATAAAAAAATTAATGTAAATATATTTCATTCATCAAAAAAATATTAAGTTGTAGAAATCCTTCCATCATTTGAATTTAAACAAAACAGAGTGTTTGGGGTGCTCTTTATCCAATTTTTTTGGTGCCTCCTTCTACTAGAGAGTTCTTATAAGAGTAATGGGTTGACTTAATTGAAGTTGAAATAAAATAAGTATCCAAATCTAGTCTAATAAATCTTTAAATGAAATCATTTAGTAAATCATATTAATGATTTTAGAAGCTAGTAATTTACTAAAGAGGTCAATGAGCAATAAGTTTATGTGGTTGTCCATCCATATTCGTACCTTAAAATCTCTGTGTGGTGGTGTAGCCAAATATTATATATTATGAGGTGATTTTTAATTATCCTTGACATAATAATATTCAAGTAATGGTGTATTCTGATTATATTATAGAGGGTTTATAGAATTTGATAAAATAGTGGGAGAAATTTAATCATTTAATTAATCAATTAATATTATCTAATTGGTAATAAAGATAAAATTATTAATCTACTATATTTTGATTTTGTAGTAAATGAAAATTAATACCACAAAAAAACTATTATAACTATTGGATAAAGAAAATCTCCAAACAGGAATGAGTTACCAAGAGTAGTACAAGTGCTTGTGTAAAGTATTACAACATCATAAATTCAAAGTGTCAGTGCCCATAATACATGTTAATTCACATGAGGAAGTGAGGGTATAAAAAAATTATAGGATACTCATTTATGAAGCGTATTATGGTTATTTCATAATTATTTCATCAACATTCATTGTAAGTTGTGAATACTATATCAAGACATGAATTATGTTACAGGCAGTCACATATTCAAGAAGCATGAAAGGAGAAAGTGAATTGAGAAATGAATGATTAATGATTACACTGGCTATGTTTTATTGAAATATGGATCAAAATACATTCATATATCATTTTCACCCATATACTCTATATTTTTTTAATATTACAAAATAAACATTATAGATAAATCATTTCATTTACTTATAGGTAAGGTTCTCTAATCAATAAGTACATTAAAGAAAGATTATTCTTTAGTTCTTATAAAGAATAATTTAATAGATAAGAAGAAAAGTAAAACATAAAGTGTGAAATCAAAAGAACCTTTGAAAAATCCTTCAAAGAAAGAGGTATTAAATTGGAATTTATTTTCTTTTATATCATAAAATAAATCTATCGCATTTTATACACAATGAACTATATCACATAAAAAAGTATTAGATTATTCTATAGGTATGTTCATCATTACAAAATTTTATGTTTTGGTTATACTTCTTGGGTATTAAATATAATATTCATATTATATATTTTTATTGAAATATAGTAACCAATTAAGTATAGAAACCTTGTAATAAGTAAGGTGTGTTCTCCAAGCAGCTGAGAAATGGTGGTTCCTAAGTCAGTAGTGATAAGCACAAAACTTTTAATTTCCAAGTTGATTCTGGAAGAGATTTTCATAACTATTACCGAATCATTTATTTCACGTTTCCTTCGAACATAAGGATACATTTTTTCATGTTTAGGAATGAATGCTATTTTTGGTTTTTAATACTCAAACAATATTTTAGTAATTGTTGAATCATTAGAAATAAGTGATGAATATAAAATTTAATACTTATATACCCAGATATGGAAATATTATACTCTTTCAAGAAAAACCGATTATTTTTAAAGGATATACCCACTATGGTGGTTATAAACTTAAGAATTAAAAACCTTAGGTACTATCGACACACTTATACACTTAGTTTCGGAAAAAGAACCCAATATAAATAAAGGTAATCCATAAAGCTTTTGGTACTTGTTCTTTCGGAGAATTTGAACTATTTAAAGTATAAGCTAGTGGTATATATACTTAATAATATCCTTTTATGTTATTTATAAATTTGGAAGTGAAGTAAGGTATATGCATGGTCAGAACATATGAGTTTTTTTGGACTAGCATGCTAAAGAATATCTTGAAAAATCATTCATCTATTAATATAATGTAGTGTTGAGTAATTCCTAAATGCACATTACCTTATCCTCATCAAAAATATTATTATAATAATAAGCATAAATAATAATTCTTACATGTTATCATTGATCAAAAAATTTAGTTTGGAGAAATTACTAAACACATATTTCCTTGTACACATCATATTCATGATGAAATTAAAAGTATCATCAATGTTAAGAGTCATGCATTGAACATAATTCCATTTTTCAATACATACATTACAAATAGCGACATTATCCAATAACCATATGCTAAATATAATGAAAAGCTGATATCATTTGAGTTTTAGTACGATATAAATACATTATCATAAGAACATGTGTTTAGATGCAATGATTTTGTTGAGGGTACAAACAAACTTTTCTCAAGGAAAAACATAATGTGAATCTATTATAATCATCCTAATGTTTTATAAGGATATTACAGAAAAATGCAAGATAGAAAAGATATATCGAAGTTATATATATCATTTCTTATAAAATAATGAACATCTATATTTGAGATAATAGGAGAAAGATTGACTTGGGTTTAGTTATTGATAGATATGCACAAGTAGTTGACATTGGAATGAGTAACATAAGAGGTGTGGAAAAGGAATGTTCTACAGAAACATATTTCTTAGGAAGGATAAAGCTACAGTGATGGTTTTTTATTCACTGTGGTTGTTGATATATTAATCAATTAGAATAATAATTCCAACAAGTGGGCATTATTTTTCATTTATATAAAATTCACAAGATCAATTAAAATTCCATAATGGATTCCTTGTATCAAAGTACTTGGGGATTATTATATTGAATATTGTGGTGGGTATTCAAGTGAGACTATACATGGATTGTACAACAGTGGTACCAATAATGATCGATTGGTTAGACCAAGTTGTTATACCTAAATTAATTATAATTTTACTTATCATAGCTAATTTATATGATCATTTTATTGAGAATTTGATGTCAAGACCACCAATTGTGGAATGTATCTCTATGACACAACCAGAAAGGTATGGTGACACCATATAATTATGATAATGGGTACAAGTTAATGAAATCTAGTTTAGTATTTAAGTTAGTATCAAGAAAATAGAATATTCAATTTAACTGATTTTATTTCATTTGTCTACCAGAGGTTAGTTGGATATCCTGTGTTTTCCAAGTATAATATGCATGGTAAGATATAGAAAATAGTTATTGACCTTATGTTTAGCTAAGAACAGAATAAAGGTTATTCTCTAGTAATTGACTTAAATTAGAAACCAAATTTCTAGAGAATAGTATCTAATGAGGCATATATAATAGTTTTTTAGACCAATTCAATCATACAAATACTGACATGGTATGGAAAAATATAACTTTGAAAAAATCTAGAGACAATTATTACTAATGTCACATGGAATATATCTCTCCAAGAATACATTTACGGGAAATGGGAGGATATTAAGGTGGTGAGTTGAATTCCATACACTTTTTTGATGGATCAATCATGTATGACATGATATGTACAATATATTATATTACCATCGTATAATTTATAGTAGAAAAATATCAATTTTATCTAGGATAACTTCAAGGGAAGTAGTCAGAACTACATGATTGTACTTGATAAAGTAAAATATATATATATAACAAGTATGAGAATAGGAGAGGGTACTAGTTATAAGGGGACCTAAACTAGTATACCTATAGATAAATATGATCTAATATTGTACTTTCCCTAAGGTAATGAGAAAGTTAATCTCGTTCAAACCAGTGGTAGCCATATCAAAAAATATTGTGTCTGTTATGCACTACTACAAAAACGGGCAAGGGAAGCACCACCTTATATCAGCGCTAATAAAAAACCGCTGATAATGAAACCCTGTATTAGTGCTAAAATTTTAACGCTGATAAAGGGATTCTTTATCGGCGCTTTTCTAGCACAGATAGAGGGACTCTTTATCAGCGCTGATAAAAAGACACTTTATCAGTGCTAAAATGTTAGCACTGACACAGGTAGGATTTATCAGCTCTTTTTTAGTACAGATAAAGAGGACCATTATCAGCGCTAAATAATTCGATGATAAAGGATACCTTTATTAGCGCTAAAATTTTAACGCAGATAAACGAAGGCTTTATTAGCGCTTTTTTACTGCTGCTAAAACAGTAGTCCCTTTTTTATAAATTCGGTCGCACAGTGCCCTCATTTTATCACGACATAAAGCTCTTGTGGTAATGGAACCCTGTGACTCCCCTCCACTACCCTCTGAGCTTCATGTTGCCAGACCTCTACCACCCTCGAGCTTCTCGTTGTCGTACCTCCGCTGCTCGCTGAGCTTCATGTTGTCAGACCTCTACCGCCCTCGAGCTTCGTGTTTCTGGACCTCTACCACATGATGAGCTTCATGTTGCCAGACCTCCTCCACCCTCGAGCTTCGTATTCTCGGACCTCTGCCTACCCCAATCTTTATGTGCTGGACCTCCGTCTCCCTTGATCTTTGCATTGCCGGACCTCCGCTGCCATCGATCTTCGCGTTTCTAGACCAGGTGTGCAATGTTTTTTTGGTCCCCTATTACACATACTCTTCTAGAATTATGAGGACCTATGTTTAAGGATTATTACATCATGAAGTTGAGTTTGCAAAATTTTTGATTGAAAGTTTAACAACCTTAGTTTTCTGCCACTGCATGTCGGAACGCACCTAGATGGAGTGCATTCGTGAGTGAGATAAAAACTTGTTTTAATTGATGGAAGTGTTGAGGTAGTTCAATTAGTGAGATGATCCAATGATATATAATTTTATAGTCTCTTTATATCCCATGATATTAAATGGGAAAAAACACTTTTTCAGTTCTTCAACATGGTGCGGTAAGTGATCGGAATCAGAAAGAGGGAGCCCTCTAAGTTGAATGATAAATTCATTTCAAAGCTTTATATCATGAAATAGGGACAATAACCATGTTTTTAAACTTCATGCAATGAGAACATTGGACACACATTTTAATATCTTCTGATTAGTACTATGATAATGTATTTTAAGGTGGAATATATTTTATCAAAATGTCACACGATTTCATATCATGAAATTAGAGAATACAATGAGGGTGAGGTGAATTTTCCATCCACAGAGTCCCTACACCATGTGAAATATGGGTAGAGGATGAAAAAGGTTTAAGTTCATGATTCATGGATCAAAGGGGTTGTGTCCCAGAATTTTTTGCGTGTCATGCAAGAATAACGACCTGATGTGAGAATGGGATTGTGGTGGATAAACACCACACGAAACAATATATAACTACGATGTTGTATTTTTAGTTCAAATCGATATATCTCATACTAAAGGGATGGTTTATTCATGTAAAATATCTATTGAGAAACCTAGAATTGGTGGAAAGATTGATATGCTCATCATCAATGGCAATCAATGAGTTTACACTATCAGAGTGATGTTTATGAAAAATTTAATGTCCTTCTGACTTGGATTCCAATTTCACTAGATTTATCCTAGGTATCATCGATTCCCTTAGATCCAACACCATGTCACCATAAAGTATGTAATGAAGGATAACCTTTTTTTAAGGACAACACCACCTGGTTCTGATGCATTTCTAGTTCATCCAATGCTTGAACCCTATTTCATTGAGGGGTTCCCCCCTTCAATACTTTATGCTATCTAAGTGACTTTGTCTGGAAGTGCACTTGTATGGCATGATACCAAGAACACCAAGCTTTCTAGCCTTTCCACCCCTACCTTTATCTCTGTCCTTCTCCCTCGCTAAGGTTACTGACTGCTCCTCTGTAGTGGCCAGGCCCCTTCTTAGCAGTGTTTGTTCTGTCTCCCTTGGTTCTGAGCCTTTCATCCAGTTCCAAATACTTATTCATATAGAGATAAATCCCTCCCCAGGACCCAAGTTTCATTACCCATCTTCATCTGCCCCTTTGGATCCTCATCTCCCACTCATATGAAACTTACCAACCAGAAGTGATTCTGAACATGTTTAAAATCTAGGGACCTCAATGAGAGAACATCCTCCCACTTCAATAAGGCTACTAGCTCTAGATCCAATGTCAGAGCCCTATCCTACCCATCATTATTATCTTTATATGTAATGCTCATGGTCTTAGAGCCCATGTTAAATCAGACTTCCTCACCATAGAAATTAAAAATCATAATTTCATTGTTGATGTTGTCAAATAACACAAAAAACCCTATAATAATCATAGAATTTTCTTTTAAGATTATGTTGCATGTATTTCTACACTTTGACCCCTCTAACAGGCACAAATTGGTATTTTGGCACAATAAATATGTTGTTGAGACTGTTCAAGATTGCAATCAATTCATCACTATCAAGGTGTCCAACGGTTACACCTCCTTCCTTATGACTTTTTTTTTGGAAGTTATGACCCTCCTCAAAGGGAATCTCTATAGAGTGAACAAAATAACTTCAATCCTGGCCACCATCCATTATTTGTTGGGAGTGACTTTAATGTCATTACCAACCCAAAGTAAAGGAATGTTAGAAGCCCATTCCAGAGAAAGGCCATCATGGAGTTTGTTTAGTTCATGGCTGGGAAGGGCCTCATTGATCTTAACTTCTCAGGTGACAGTTTCACTTGGCGCAACAACTTCAGGGGCCATCACCGCTTATGGAGTCTATTGGATAGGTGTCTAGCCAACATGAATGCCACTTACCTATTCTCAAATACCATGTTTTTCCATCTTGCTTGAGGTATTTTGAACCACTCCCCCTCTTGGTTTCTATTTCATCTTGGCATGATCATTAGGAATGGTTTCACATCCACCAGTAGTCGGATAACATCCTAGGGTACCAGTACATGGTTTGTGAAATATGGAATGAACCCTTGTACGAGTGTTGGGCCACCTTCAACCTCAGTGACCTGACCTCGAATCTTGATAGGTGTGTGTTCGCCCCTTCCTCATCATAAACCTTCACAACCTGGGACTACTGTCATATATGGGATCCTTCAGTGTATTCAAATAGATGGAATGATACCTTGAGATTATTGGATTATTAACCCCGGTTTGAGATTTATGTGTGACTATATAGTTATTATATTTTCTTATTATTTCATACACACCACCACTTGAGTCAAGTAACTTAATTAAAATCCATATTGGTACTTTGGTTCTAATGTGTATATAGTTTTTTATGTGTTTGTGACATGTGTATGTGTGGATATATGGGTATTTAGTAATGATGGTATTGAATGTAGGGTAGAGACCTAGGATTGGTAGATGTATCACTCTTGATTATTCTTGTGTTCTGACTTGGGTGATTTGAGGAAACTATAATGAATCTAAATTAATTCTATTTAATGAAGATGAATAAATACTAATGGTTATGTTCTATTAATATCTATTTTTATAAGGAAGTGGTTCTATTATAATGTATTTGCAAGTCTTTTTTTGTGTACTTGAACCGTAAATACTAATATCTGAGATTCAAATAGGATGAAGATGAATAGAGAATTGATGGATTCTAATCATTTGATAATAGAGTATGAGAATGGAGTGAAAGAGTTCATAAAATTTGGAAAGGATCATGCAAAGGATCCTTCTCAAATCCTTTTTCCATGTTTATGTTTTTGTTATTCTAGACTACTTACTCTAGAGGAGTTGGAAGAACATTTGATATGTCACGGAATAGATCAGAGTTATAAATGTTGTAATAAACATAAAGAAAAAGTGAATGTAGCTACTGGCTGGGATAAAACTGTGTTTTATGGATCATCATATATGAATACAAATATGGATAATGAAGAAGACCATATAGAAGATGTGATTACAGATGTCAATGATGATAAAGATCGTATTGAGGAAATGAAAAAAACAATTTAAGATGAACTCTTTGATTGAACATAATTATTTGAGAAGTTAAAGAGTTGTGCAAATATTCCATTGTATGTTGGTTGCACCAAGTATACAACATTTTCAGTTGTACTAAAGTTGTACAAATTGAAATCAGGAAATAGGCGGAGTGATGTTAGTTTTACAGAAATAATTTTTCTCTTGAATGAAATTCTCCCTAAAAATAATGAGCTCCCAAGCCAGACATATGAAGCTAAATGAATGCTACGCTCGATGGGTATGATTTCTAAAAGAATACATTCCTGCCTGAAAGACTGTATATTGTTTCTCAAGGAGAACAAATAACTTATAGAGTGCCCAAAGTGTGGCGCTTCCTGATACAAGAAAGATAAATCCAATCCTATGAAAGTTTTATGGTACTTTCCAATCATTCCAAGGTTTAGGAATCTATATTAAAGTGAAAAACTGCAAGAAAATTGTCGTGGCATGTAGATAAAAGAAATAAAGATGGGAAATTACGTCATCCGGACGACTCTCCTCAATGGATGAAAATTGATCATGAGTATCCTGTATTTGGAAAAGAGCCGAGAAACTTTCGTCTTGCATTATCTATAGATAGAGTAAATCCTTTTGGTTTTCAAACCAGTACTCATAGTACATGGCATGTTATGTTGGTAAATTATAACTTTCCATCCTGGTTATCAATGAAGCGGAAATTCATTATGTTATCTATGATTATATCAAGACCAAAACAACCAGGTAATGATATTGATGTTTATTTGGATCCTTTGATCGAGGATTTGAAGTGATTATGGGATTCAGGTGTTATTTTGTATGATGATTATAAAAGTGAGTGCTTTACATTGAGAGTGATGTTGTATTGGACAATAAATGATTTCCCTGCTTATAGAAAATTTGCAGGCTATAGCATTAAAGGAACTCAAGGGTGTCCCATGTGTGAAGAAGATACAAAATCAATTAAGTTGAAACATTCATCAAAATCTATGTTTCTAGGACATCGTATATTTCTACCACGTCGGTATAAGTACTGATCTTGGATGACACCATTCAATGGAAGTTCATAACAACACACAGCACCATCTTCACTAACAGATGATCAGATGTTTGAGAAAGTAAAAGATGTGAACACTGTTTTTGGTAAACCATTTTTGAAAAACCTTACAGTAATCAGTTGAAAAAAGAGATCAGTTTTTTTTTTGAATTACCATACTAGAATTGTTTGTACTTCAGAAATTTTAATGATGTGATGTATGTGGGAAAAAATTTATGTGACGGTGTTATCGGAACATTGCTAAATGCCCCAGAAAAAACAATGGATGGAATTAAGGCAAGGTTGGACATGGTTGACATGGTAATACGAGAAGATTTGGATCCCGTGAAGGGTGAAAATAGAATGTTTCTTCCTCCAACTGCTTATACTCTTTCTAGGGAGGAGAGATACCAGTTTTGAAACTTCTTCAATGATGTAAAGGTTCCAGAGGGGTATTCATCAAATATCTAGAACATTGTGTCAATGAATTATTTAAAGTTAAAAGGTTTGAAATCACATGATTTCCATGTTTTGATGAAATATATAATTCCTATAGCTTTACGTTGCATTTTTTCCAAGAATGTTCTTCATACGTTAACCAAACTTTGTTTCTTTTTCAAATCTGTATATAGAAAATTTTTAGACCCAGAGAAATTGCCAGCTATGGAAAAAAATTGTCATCATATTATGTGAATCAGAAATGTTCTTCCTACCAATATTCTTTGATATGATGGTTCATTTAATGATTCACTTGGTGAGAGAGATTTGACTTTGTGGTCATATGTACTATAGATGGATGTATCCTGTTGAACAATATATGAATATTTTGAAAGGTTATGTCAAAAAAAGAAGTCGGCGAGAGGGTTGTATGGTAGAGAGAAATATTGTTTAGGAAGCCATTGAATTTTTTAATGAATACCTATCTGATGTGGAAAGCATTGGTGTCCTGAAATATCATCACACTGGACGCATTGAGGGTAAGGTAATTTATGGAAGAGATGTTGTGACAATCATCATTACAGATTGGGAGCAGGCCCACCTTTATGTTTTTCATAACATATGGGAGGTTTCTCCATATTTTGAAACTCACAATGAAATTATTAGGTAGTTGAATCCATCAAGGGATGAAAAATGGTTATCAAAAACACATACTCACCAGTTTATAGGATGGTTTTAGGACCATATTTTTAAGCAGTTAGATTAAAATATGAATTCAATTTCAGAACAACTTCGATGTCCAGCTGTTGGACCAAGTGTGTATATATTATCTTACAGTGGTTATGTAATTAATGGTTATAAATTATATACAAATGAACATGATGAAGATAGTACCATGAAAAATAGTGGAGTTACACTAGTGGCTTAAGTGATGCATATTTCTGGAAGTAAGGACAGAAATCCAATTTATGCAAATATGTCATTCTTTGGTATTATCAAACTAATATGGGAGTTGGATTATATGACATTCCAATTGACGATTTTTCAATGCAAATGGGTTAAGAACAACAATGGTGTTAAAATAGATGAATGGAGATTTCTGAAATTTGATTTTAGTAAATAAGGGTACAAAGACGAAAAGTTTATAATGGCATCACTAGAGGTACAAGTTTTTTATGTTCCAGATCCCACAAATCGAAAGTGGTCAATTGTTCTGTTAGTATCCAAAACTACAGAAGGTTCCGATGAAAATTCAGTTGAGGACGATCCATTTAGTGGTATGTCGATGACATTTTAGAGTGGTCCCAATGTAGATGATGAGTCTAAAACCAAATATACTTCCATCCTGTATCTTGTGCTTTGGAAGGAGGCATGTGTGAATAAGGAAGGGATGCTAGTAGATTAGAACACACAAAAATTGTGGGAAATTTGTGTACGTATGAAACGACGATAAAAATATTTGTTTTAAATTGATATTACATGAAAATAATTAGTTATTTTCCTATATCTGACAGTCACAGGAATCAGCTACTCCTGTAGTAGATGCAGACCTATTATCGACGGCTTTAGAGCAGCCAAAAAAATACGGTCGTGTCAGGGGTGCAGGGTTTGGGGTGAAACCCCGAATATATTTTGAGAAGAAGAAAACGGATGATAGAGATGAAACATTGAAACAGATGAGAAAAAAACTAGCAACCCATGAAGAACGATTGAAATGGTAGGGAGAGTTGATAGCAGCATTTATGGGTGGGAAGCAAGGACAAGACACAACTCAGGAACAACCATCACATGAAGATCCCACCCCACCCCCACCAGCTTTGATGCAAGCCATTCCCCATAAAGAGTTGTCTTAGCCGTGGTAATCAATATTCTAATAATTGTTACCATGAAATGTGAATCAGAGAAACACTGATACTTTTCATGTACTGATCTTCTACAGGGTGATAATGATTGTGATTTATATCTATAAACACCCACCTATCACCTTGTAGCAAGGGATACAGTGTTCAACATCCCAGATGACATGCTGCATAATAGACCACTTTCGAAAGATCATATGAAAGTGAGAATTACTATAGCTCATGATCCAAATGTAGAGCTACATCTTCCACTTGATGATGATGATATTCATACGGTTTAAAATGCTATTACGAAATTTATTGCATGTCTTTGCAACTTGTAAGAGTACATGCGGCCAAATAGGTATTTATTTTCTTTTTTTTTTCAAGCTAAACCTTTAATAATTAATGAAAAAAGGGTCTGAACCAATGAATATTATTATAGACTGAGAAAGGGAAGTGGGTGAAAAACGTCGGCTCAAAACCATATAAAGGATTGACCAACCGATCCCAAGGAGCTACGGAAAGTACAATTACACACCATGTTCTTTATCCACATTTACTATCATTGCAGAGTCATGTGGATACAAAGCTAAGAGGTTGTAATAATCATATAGTGGTTTTAGAAGAGAATATATACGGCGTGAAAAGCCAAGATTTCAGTGTTGCTTAAAGTGTAAATGAGATCCTGGAAAACAGTTGGCTAGGCATCATAGTTTTAAATATATATATGAGGTACGTTTCTGTGAATTGATTTTCTAAAAGCTGATCTAATGTGAAAATTATGATTAAATGCATTTTATATTGTTGATAGACGTATATATGAAAAACAGTTGAAGGAATTTTTCCATGAGCCAAAATTTGGACTCGTTAGTCCTCATACCACATAATCACATCTAACAAAGGTAGAGCCATCAAAAAATTATTAAATAGTGAACGGCTTGCTGAAATCATTTGAAAGTAAGATTACAGATGATAGACTCTTCTTAATACCAACCATGCAGGGGTAACACTCTATGATTAAAAAATATTAATTATATTTTGAATTATTATATTACATATTCCTTTTTGTGTTTTTAGGCAACATTGGATGCTAATTACGGTGAACTTAGTTACTCCAAATATTTATTTTCTGAATTCAAAGCAAGGATATCCATCAAACCGACCACACATGATGGAGTTTGTGAATCTGTAAGACACTACATCCTATGTTTTAGGTCTAAACATCATGTAATATAATTTATAATATCTTTTACTGAGGATTCTATTATGATAGGGTAGTGTATCATTATCTTCTAAAAAAAAGTATGAGGACAGGCTCTAAGCATAAGGAGGCAAGCAAGTACTACGTCTGGACAAATATCAGGGTATATATAATAAAATTTCACTATCCAAACACATATCAACACTATTTACTTATTGTCCTAATGATAATTTTTTTTCACTGTCCAAAAAAACAAACAATAATGATTGCGGTTATTATTTTTGTAAATTTATGAAAGAGATCATTTTTCATCAACAGACAAGCATCCCTAATGAGGTATTTTCAAAAACAACTACTAGTACGTTTAATTTATTTATTAATTATTTGCTTTTATATTTTTCAATAATACTCTGAATGCTGAAAAGCCTCATACTCAAAAGATGATATAGATATGTTCATAAACGAGTGGGCCGCATACCTGATGACAGATTGTACACAAATAACATGAAGATCTGACTTGAGGACGTGTATAATTGGCGGTCATTTTTGAGAGGTGTTTAGAGGATCAAAAGTTGACACATTTTTGTATATAAATGTTTGTAGGAATATTGTAATTGTTATTAAATAATACATCCTTAATTTAATGAGTCAATTTCCCATTTAAACAGATGATATGCACTAACAAAATGAAATAATGATGAACCACTCAAAGGCTCTCTCTTTTGTTTAAAATGGATAGATTTTTATGTGAAAACAACAACTGACCTACGGAAATCCAATCAAACACATTTGGATTGTGTTTATCCTTTAAGATAACAATCCACAGGTGCGTTGGGGACGTGTACGAGACATCCCCACCACAATCTGAGGCACGGTGTAGCCGATAGCACTAAAAGGGTCTATCTTCTGTTTAAAATTGACAAACTTTTAAGTGAAAACAACAACTGACCTATGGAAATCTGAACAAACATATTCGGATTGTCTAGATATTTTAGGATAATGATCCAAGAATATTTTTTGATGTTTATGAGTCATCCCTGCCTCAATCTAAGGCACGGTGTGGCCAGTACCTCTCAAAGGGTCACTCTTTTGTTTAAAATGGACAAATTTTTAAGTGAAAACAACAACTGACCTGCAGAAATTCAACCAAACGCTTTCATATTGTCTTGATTATTTCGGATAACAATACACGGGTCCTTTGTGACATGTAGAAGTCATCCCCACCTCAATATGAGGCACGGTGTGGCTGGTAACACTCAAAGGGTCTCTCTTTTGTTTAAAATTGATAGATTTTTAAGTGAAAACAACAACTGACCTACGGAAATCTGACCAAATGAATTCATATTGTGTTGATTCTTTAAGATAATGACCTAAGGGTGCATTGGGGATGTGTATGAGTCATTCCCACCTCAATCTGAGGCACGGTGTGGCCGGTATCACTCAAAGGGTCTCTCTTTTGTTTAAAATGGACAAAAGTTTAAGTGAAAACAACAACTGACCTACGGAAATCCAACCAAACGCATTCATATTGTCTTGATCATTTAGGAGAACAATCCACAGATTCTTTGTGACATGTATGTGTCATCCTCGCCTCAATCTGAGGCACGGTGTGGCCGGTACAACTTAAAGGGTCTATATTTTGTTTAAAATACATAAATGTTTAAGTAAAAACAACAACTGACCTACGAAAATCTGACCAAACGCATTCAGATTGTCCTGATCCTTTAGGATAATTATCCATGGGTCATTTGTGATGTGTAAGAGTCATCCCTGCCTCAATCCGAGGCACGGTGTGGCCGGTACCACTCAAAGGGTCTCTCTTTTGTTTAAATTGGACACAATTTTAAGAGAGAACAACAACTGACCTACGGAAATCCGACCAAATGCATTCGGATTGTGTTGATCCTTTAAGATAATGATACCCAGGTGTGTTGGGAACATGCATGAGTCATCCCCTCCTCAATTCTAGGAAAAGTGTGGCCGGTAAGACTCAAAGGGTCTCTCTTTTGTTTAAAATAGACAAATTTATAAGTGAAAATAACAACTGACCTTTGTAAATCTGACCAAATGCATTAGGAATGTGTTTATCATTTAAGATAAAAATAAAAGGGTCCTATGTGAAGTGTAAAAGTCATACATTCCTCAATATGAGGTACGTTGTGGCCGGTACCACTCAAAGGGTCTCTCTTTTGTTTAAAATGGACAAATTTTTATTTGAAAACAACAACTGACCTAAGTAAATCTGACCAAAACCATTTGGATTGTGTTGATACTCTAAGATAAAAATCTAAGAGTGTGTTGGGTACATGTACAAGTCATCCCTACATCAATCCATGGCACGGTGTGGCTAGTATCACTCAAAGGGTCTCTCTTTTGTTTAAAATGGACAAAATTTTAAGTGAAACAACAACTGACCTACGGAAATCCAACCAAACAAATTTTTATTGACTTTATACTTTAAGAGAAAGATCTAAAGATCCTTTTTGACATGTACGAGTCATCTCCACCTCAATCTGAGGCATGGTGTGGCTGGTACCACTCAAAGGGTCTCTCTTTTGTTTAAAATGGACAAATTTTTAAGTGAAAACAAGAACTGACCTACGGAAATCCAACCAAACACATTCATATTGTCTTGATTTTTTATTAGAACAATCAATGGGTCCTTTGTGACGTGAAAGAGTCATCTATACCTCAATTTGAGGCATGGTGTGGCTGGTACCGCTCAAAGGGTCTCTCTTTTGTTTAAATCGGACACAATTTAAAGTGAAAACAACAACTGACCAACTGATTTCTGACCAAAAACACTAGGATTGTGTTGATACTTCAATAGAACGATCCAAGTGTGAATTGGGGACCTGCATGAGTCATCCCCACCTCAATCTGGTGCACGGTGTGGCTGGTACCCCTCAAAGGGTCTCTCTTTTGTTTAAAATGAAAAAAAATTATTAAAAACAATAACTGACCTACAAAAATCCTACCAAACGCATTTGAATTGTGTTGATCCTTTAAGATAATGATCCACAGGTCCTTTGTGATGTGTAAAATTCTTCCCTCCTTCAATATGAGGCATGGTGTGGCCGGTACCACTCAAAGGGTCTCTCTTTTGTTTAAAATGGACAAATATTTAAGAAATAACAACAAATCACCTACAGAAATCCTACCAAACACATTCTGATTGTGTTGATCCTTTAAGATAACGATCCAATGGTTCATTAGGGATGTGTATGAGTCATCCCCTCCTTAATATGAGGCACGGTGTGGCCGGTACCACTCAAAGGGTCTCTCTTTTGTTTAAAACGAACACAATTTTAAGTGAAAACAACAATTAACCTATGGAAATCTGACCAAACAAATTTATATTGTATTTATACTTTAATATAATGATCCACGAATGTGTTGGGATGTGTATGAGTCATCCCTACCTCAATTCAAGGCACGGTGTGGCCAGTACCACTCAAAGGGTCTCTCTTATGTTTAAAGTGAACACAATTTTAAGTGAAAACAACAACTGACCAACAAAAATATGACCAAACGCATTCATATTATATTGATTCTTTAATATAACAATCCAAGGGTGTATTGGGGACATTTAAAAGTCATCCCCACCTCAATATGAGGCATGATGTAGTCCGTACCACTCAAACGGTCTCTATTTTGTTTAAAATGGACAATTTTTTAAGTGAAAACAACAATGACCTATGGAAATCTGACCAAACGCATTCGGATTTTGTTGATACTTTAATATAATGATCCAAGGGTTTGTTGGGGAAAAGTAAGAGTCATCACTTCCTCAATCCGAGGCATGGTGTGGCCGGTATCACTCAAAGGGTCTCTCTTTTGTTTAAAATGGACAAAAGTTTAAGTGAAAACAACAACTGACCTATGGAAATCCAAACAAACGCATTCAGATTGTATTGATCCTTTAGGAGAATGATCCACAAATCCTTTGTGACATTTATGAGTCATCCCTGCCTCAATCTGAGGCATGGTGTGGCTGGTTTCACTCAAAGAGTCTCTCTTTTGTTTAAAATGAACACAATTTTAAGTGAAAGAAACAACTGACCTATAGAAATATGACCAAACGCATTCGGATTGTACTGATCCTTTATAAGAATGATCCACGTGACCTTTTTGACATGAAGAGTCATCCTCGCCTCAATCTAAGACATGGTGTGTCCATTACCGCTCAAAGGGTCTCTTTTTTTTAAAATTGGACATAATATAAAGTGAAAACAACAAATCAGCTACAGAAATTGGACCAAACACATTCATATTGTGTTGATCATTTAAGAGAATGATCCACGGGTGCTTTGGGGATATTCAAGAGTCATTTATGCCTCAATCCATGGCACGGTGTGGCTGTTACCACTCAAATGGTCCCTCTTTTTTTTAAATGGACAAATTTTTAAGTGAAAACAATAATTGACCTATGGATATCTGACCAAACACATTTGGAATATGTTGATCCTTTAAGATAATGATCCATGGGTCCTTTCCGATGTGTAAGAGTCATCCCCACCTCAATCCAAGGCATGGTGTGGCCGGTACCACTCAAAGGGTATCTCTTTTTTTTAAAATGGACAAATTTTTAAGTGAAAACAACAACTGACCTAAAGAAATACAACCAAACACAATAGGATTATGTTTATCCTTTAATATAATGATCCATGGGTCTTTTTTGGAGTGTACAAGTCATCCCCGCCTCAATATGAGGCATGGTGTGGCCGATACCACTCAAAGGGTCTCTTTTTTGTTTAAAATGGACAAATTTTTAAGTGAAAACAACAACTGACCTATAAAAATCCAACCAAATGCTTTCATATTGTCTTGATATTTTAGGAGAATGATCCATGGGTCCTTTTGTAACATTTAAAATTTATCCCCGCCTCAATCCAAGTCATGTTGTGGCCGGTACCACTCAAAGGGTCTCCTTTTTGTTTAAAATGGACAAATTTTTAAGTGAAAACAACAAATGACCTTCAGAAATCTGACCAAACACATTTGGATTGTGTTGATTCTTTAATATAACAATCCATGGGTATGTTGGGTATGTGTACGAGTCATCCCCGGCTCCATCTGAGGCACAGTGTGGACGGTATCACTCAAAGAGTCTCTCTTTTGTTTAAAATGAACAAAATTTTATGTGAAAACAACAACTAACCTATGTAAATCTGACCAAATGTATTCGGATTTTATTTATCCTTTATGAGAAAGATACAAGGGTCCTTTGTGATGTGTAAAAGTCATCCCCACCTCAATCTGAGGCACGGTGTGGCTGGTATCACTCAAAGAGTCTATCTTTTGTTTAAAATGAATACAATTTTAAGTGAAAACAACAATTGACCTACGAAAATCTGGCCAAACGCATTCGGATTGTATTGATCCTTTATGATAAAGATCCAAGGGTCCTTTGTGACATGTACAAGTCATCCCCACTTGAATCTGAGGCACGGTGTGGCCGGTACCACTCAAATGGTCTCTCTTTTGTTTAAATTGGACACAATTTTAAGTGAACACTACAACTGACCAACGAAAATCTGACCAGACGCATTTTTATTGTCTTGATCCTTTATGAGAACGATCCATGGGTTCATTGATGATGTGTATGATTCATCCCCACATCAATCCGAGGCATGGTGTGGTCAGTACCACTCAAAGGGTCTCTCTTTTGTTTAAATTGGACACAATTTTAAGTGAAAACAACAACTGACCTACAGAAATCTGACCAAACACTAATGTATTGTCTTGATTCTTTATGAGAATGATCCAAAAGATAATTTTGGATGTGTATGAGTCATCACCACATCAATATAAGGCATGGTGTGGCCGGTACCACTCAAAGGGTCTCTCTTTTGTTTAAAATGAAAACAATTTTAAGTGAAAACAAAAACTGAACTACGGAAATATGACCAAACGCATTTGGATTGTATTGATCCTTTAAGATAAAGATCCACGGGTGTGTTGGAGACGTGTATGAGTCATCCCCGCCTCAATATGAGTCATGGTGTGGCCGGTACCACTCAATGGGTTTCTCTTTTGTTTAAAATGAACACAATTTTATGTGAAAACAACAACTAACCTAAAGAAATCTAACCAAATGCATTCGGATTGTATTGATATTTTAAGATAATGATTCAAGGGTGAATTATGGATGTGTATGAGTCATACCTACCTCAATCTGAGGCACGGTGTGACCGGTACCACTCAAAGGGTCTCTTATTTTTAAATTGGACAAATTTTTAAGTGAAAACAACAACTGACATACATAAATCCGACCCAATGCATTTGGATTGTGTTGATCCTTTAATATAACAATCCATGGTTGCATTGGGGACGTGTAAGATTCATCCCCACCTCAATCTGATGCACGGTGTGGCCGATATCAATCAAAGGGTCTCTCTTTTGTTTAAAATGGATAAATTTTTATGTGAAAAAAACTACTAACCTACGGAAATCTGACCAAACTTATTTGGATTGTGTTCATCCTTTAGGAGAGCGATCCATGGGTCCTTTTTAACATGCACGATTCATCCCCAACTCAATCTGAGTCATGGTGTGGCCGGTACCACTCAAATGGTCTCTCTTTTGTTTAAAGTGGACACAATTTTAAGTGAAACAACAACTGACCTATGGAAATCTGACCAAAAAGCATTCATATTGTCCTGATTTTTTATGGGAATGATCCATGGGTCCTTTGTGATGTGTATGAGCCAACCCAACCAACCCCCTAGACTGCCCCCCACCCCCCCTAGACTCCAACCCACACCCTGGACACCCCCCACCCCCTAGAAATCCCCCTCCACCCCCTAAACACCCCACCCCCCTGGACACGCCCATGGACATCGCCCCCCCCCCCCCCACCTCAGACAGCCCCCACTCCCCAGACATCCCCCACTCCCACTGGACAACCACCACCCCCTAGACGACACCCCCACCCCTCCTTGACACCACCCCACCACCTGCATACCCCCAACCCCCTTGGACACACCCCAATGATGGGAGGCCACCCCCACCCTCCCAGACACCATCCCACCCCCCTTGGATAGACCCACAAACCCCCTAAACCCCCATGGACATCCCCTCACCCCCTAGAAAGCCCCCCTGACACCATGGACACGAGCCCACCCCCATGGACACCCCATAGACACCCCCCCCCACCTGGACACCACCCCACCCCCCTTGGAAAGCCCTACCAACACCCTAGACCCCCCACCCCCTAGACACCCCCACCCCCCTGGACGTGCCGATATCCTCGGACTCCCCCATCCAACCCTCCTCGACACCACCCCACCCCCCTAGACGTGCCGATATCCTCGGACTCCCCCATCCAACCCTCCTCGACACCACCCCACCCCCCTTAGACAGCCCCACCAACTCCCTAGACCTCCCCCACCCCCCCGGACACCCCACCCACCCCCTGGAAAGCCCCCCCCCCCCGACACCCTATACACTATCCCACCCCCCCTGGACACCCCTCCCCCCACCTGGACACCCCCCCCCCCCCTATTAGACACCACCCCACCACCTAAACACCCCCTTGGACACCACCACCCTCCATGGACAGCCCCCCAAACTCCTGGACCCCCCCCCCCTGGACACCCCCATCCCCCCAGACACCCCCTACCCCCCCCCCCCCTGGACAGCTACCCGAAACCCCTAAAAAACCCCCCAACACCTTGAATCGGGAATAGATTTCTTTATGTATTTAACTAACTTATGAATTATGTGTTAATGGTGTATGGGTTTACTTGGTGTAATTAGCTTATGATTTTTGTGTTAATTTTGTATGGGTATAGTTATTGCAATGCTGAATTATTTGTAGGTGTTGTTTGGGTAGGTGATGTTTGGGTGTGCTACTGTAGTAATTTTTTTGCAGCAAACCGGGCATTTATCAGCGCTTTTTTAGCGCTGATAAAAGAATCCTTTATCATCACTAAAAGAGCACTCATAAAGGAAGCCTTTATCAGTGCTAAAAAGCACTGAAAAAGGCTTCCTTTATCAGCATTGAGCTTTACAGTTCTTTTTAGCACTAATAAAGCCCGTTTTTAGCACTGATAAAGCCCATTTTTTGTAGTAGTGATGGATTATGAGTCATCTAATAATCAGTGTAAATTGTGAAATGGTTTGTTTAAATTCTTTAAATCACACATTTTAAGTATAGTATTATCATAATGCAAATTATGATACTATTATTAGCCAATTTTTCAAGATATTACAATGCACAAAAAGGAATACACTAGGGATTTTCATCTCTTATGGATTTTTACTCAAGGGGGATGATGTATCACATAGAAAAAATAACCATGAAATAGAGATGTGGAAGGCCAAGAAACCAAATCCATAACTCTACAAAAACATGATCTTAACCATATGGGAGATAATAAGGATAGTTATCATGTTGGCTCTAGTGAAAGTGGGAGTTTTGTAATAGTGCGTTTACTAGACCAAACTAAATAGTACTTTTTGATTACCATACTATGTGTATAGTGAGTTATGCATGATGTTATCTTACCATTATAGTGTAGAAATTTCATACACTATTTAAATTGTAATTTCAAAATATTAATTATCATATTGAATGGTTATAGAAGATCCCATGCTATAATGAGAATCTTGATAAAATATGACATTAATCTTAAATAAATGTCTTATAGTCTAGATACATCATACTGACTCGAAATAGTTTATGTATGAATATCAGGTGATGGGGGATCATAATCATTGAGACATATTCTCATGAATTTCTCACTTGGCGATCTCTGTTAAGTGAGATCATGTGGATGAACCCTCTAATTAGAACGCTACATGTTTCGGGTGCCATTGGCAGTACCTATCTAAGGATATGTGTATTGATCTCCTGACATGAGATCATTATCAGCCTGTGACATTGGACTACATACTTTGATGTAATTAAAAACCATGAAAATAATGTCTTGGTAAGGTATCTTGTGTTGGGTGTGTCATTGGTGGTATGGAGTTAGTTAAATTGTCAAGATATATTTTTTTACTTGTCAGTTGATAAAGTATTATCTCAGGCCAGTTTTATTTGGATGGTCATACCTTCATAAATCCATGGTCATGGTAGTTGGTGGGAAATCCATCTCAATAGATCAATAAATATTAAATTAATAAAGTACAGTGAAACATGTGGGCATGCTACATTATAAAATATTTAAAGACAAAGATATTATATTACACATTGTGTGTTTGAAGTTTTTTGTCATTTTTATAACCATTAATTTTCTATTTAGGGGCCTTTATAGATTACTTAAATCTACTATTGTTTTGTCAATATTATTCACTACTATAGAGATAAGGTTCTAGAGGGTCACACAAAATATTGTATTCAAGAATATTCTCTATTCAGGTGAGTAGGTATATAAGACATTGTGGGCCTCATAATGGGGTTGGAGAGTTGTCAAAGAATTATCGATCACTAATAATAAAAAAATTCATCATTATTTGTGTTCATAATAATTGTGTTGAATTTATTTATTAAAATTATTTACAAGTGTTTCTGTAAATATAAGTAATAATAATATACGAACATATGTTTATTTAGTATTCAAAGTTCATTTAATATTAGGGGGAATTAAGAGTAGATTTAATGACATGGATTTATCACATAATATATTTAATATATATTTGAAGTGTAAGAATAAATTTAAATAATATTTATGATGTATTTATATCATTATAATTATTATTTACTATTTATTTACTGGATGTTTAATGTATGGGGGTCAGGGAACCCTAATCAAGTATTTGAGGTATCCACAATATAAGTAAAGGAGAGGATCATTACATTGAATATTATCACATAAATGACTTCTTTTAAAGGTATTTTTCATTTAATTATTATTCCTTGTTTGTTTTCGGGGGTACACATTCATTTTGGTGGAAATATTGGGATTTCAAAATTTCGTCCAAACTGTGAGCTGATTTCCGGTTTTAAAAATAAAATTTGTTTCTTTTATAACTCCTTAATTTTTCAAAATTTTACACCCCTTCCACTTCTTAATTGTAATACTCTGGTATATTAAAACCTCCATATTAATTTGGACCCCATAGGAATCCATAATAATGATAGATTTAGGTTTTTTATTAAGGTTTTTTGGAAGCCCAAAAACTCATTTCCTTCTTTGAATTGTTTTGTTAATTTTTCAATACCTCATATATTTTTTACTTTTTTTATTTATGACACCTCCCACCAAAAGAAACAAACCCCAGTCTTACTATCAATAACTATTTAGTCGCTTTAGATCTCATTTGGATCTTGAATTAGGGACAAACTTATTAGGGTTTTTCAAATCATCCATATTTGAAAAGGTAATTTGATTCTTTCATAAACCTTTCAATTTTCACTCTTTATCCCCCATTTAAGTCCATATATAACCTAATAATCTTCATTAGAGCCCAATTATCAGTTTTGGTTTCTTAGAGATTCATCCTTTTGAGGATTTTGGGTAATTTCTTCAAGGTTGTTCAAGTTATGTGATTCCTTATGGGTTTCTTCAATTTTTTCTTAGGGTTTCCTCCCTCTTTCATGTTGTTCTAAAATTTATAGAAGTTAGGGTTCAAAACTAAGGATTTATTTGTTATATTTGTGTTCAAATCTTGTGGTTTAGCGTTGGTTTTCACCCCCTTGTAGTGTGGCAGTGGTTTGGTTGATGTTTCGCACCAAGTTTTGAGGGTTTCAACACAAAAAGGTAGGTGGTTCCATATGATAGAAATTATTGATGAGTTATATTTCTTGATTTACTAATTTTTCATGTTATTAATATGCATTATGTGGTTCAAAAACTTTTTTTGATAGATTTGGTTAAGATTTTAATTTTATAGATGCACTTTTTCTATAAATTGGGTGTTTTCATGTATAACTCTTGGGGTAGTATTAGGGTGTATTTTATAAGATATTATAGTGGTTTACTAAATGTTAATTGGGATGAACATTCTGATTTGGTTGGTTATTGGGGTGCCTTTGGGTTTAAAATAGGTTTTTTGAATGGGTTTTATGAGTAAAACCATGTTATGCCTCTTGAAAGTGTTTTCATGAAAATGTCAATTTTTTATGTGCATCTTTTGTTGTATTATTAGAGGTGATTTTATAACACTTGAGAGTGGTTTAATAAATATTTATAGGTCTGATAATATAATTTTGGATTGGTATTAGTGTGATTTTGTATTTGAAATAGGGTCTTGGAAAGGGTTGTGTTCAAAACATAGTTATACCTCATGGGTTTGTTTTATGAAAATTTTATATATTTTATTGGGTTAAAGAAGGTGGGAAAAGGATGCATATGTACTGTTTTGGTGAGTGTGTGCACCAAAAATGGGTTTATGAAATATAAATTGGTTATTTTTGATGTCAAATGTTTGGATAATTTTTTTTAATTTGTTGAGGTGATTTATGAAATTGTGATGTTGGTGAGAAACATATTTGTGGGATGTTTTGTGTGAGTGTGATGTGAAAAATGGATTTTTTTCTTATTAAAAATGTATTATGTAACATGTGAGTGGGAATTTATGTGATGTTTAGTATCTTGGAAAAGATCATATAAAATTTTTGACGGATTTTTGAATTTTGAAAGACATGAAAAATGTGTTGTGGATTATTTTGGTGTGAGTTTGATTTCAAAATCAATTTGAATGAAAAGGGGGATGATGTGACTTGTGTTATGTATATGTGGGTTTTTTGGTGAATTTTCGATATGGAAGTGGTATTTTATTGAGCAAATTGCATTTCATGACTTTTTGATCTTTTTTGAGCATAAGAGGGAAACCTGGGTATCTAGGTGGGTGGACGTGTACTAGTATGCTAGTGATCCCAAGGGGTTTGGCCTTAGTATCAAGTAGAAATATTGACAATGACAACACTAACTAAAATATGATGATGATGGATATTTGGGACTAATAGGTTATGGTTATTTTCCTTAATAGTGGCTCAAGCACGAGAATGGATATTGTGATGGTTATTCTCAATGAGATATGAGGTACCTGGGACCCACAGTGAGCTAGTGCCAAGAGGTTATTTTCCCGTTTCTTGTGCTCATTAGATACATTGTGCTTAGTATTTGTATATGGTATGATTTCCTAGAAAATTGAATGTATTTGGTCTTTTATTTAAAAGTTTTGATTATTTTAAATATCCCACTTGAAAACTGTTTTAATTTAAAGTTTCATCTTTTAGAAATTTTAACTAGCATTTCATGTTTATGAAAACTTGCAAGCTTTTTGTCATTGAATATTTTGACATGGAATCACATAGTGGTGGTATCACACTAGGCTATGTATCACACCCTACTTAAACTCTTTTTTGTAAGTAGACTTGGTTATTTTTTCACAGGTTTGGGTACATCTTTTTTGCCAGTGGTTCGGGTTTTTAGCGGTCCATCGTGATACGGTGTTGTGGAGATTGCGTGTTGGTAGTTCCTCCATTCATGTGGTGGTTATTTGGATGTAGTTTTTTGATTTATTCCTTTGTAATGGTCTTTAAACATTGTTTTAAATTATGTAATTCATTTCTAAAATTTTGTAAAAGATGGCTTGTTTTTTTGAAAAATCCCGATTTGTTTTATCAAATTTGTTTGTTGTTGTTTGTTTATAAACTTGGGTAAATCATTCCTAATTCTCATTTTCTGACTCTTGGGCATTTTTTCAAGGTCATGTGGATTGGTAACACCCTTTTTGGATTTCCACGGGTTGGGTTGGGGCCGGTTTTGATGGTGAGCAAATCTAGATTGTGACAAAATGGCATCATAGCATGTTAACTCTTTGGGTCGTGTTATATGGGGAACAGTTGAGATAGATCGGAGTTAGGACTGTCAAGAGTTGGGGTTCTAGTTATGGATAGTGTGTCTGGCCAGAACTCCACAAGACAAAATTTGATTCCCTAGGGGAATTCGGGATTCATCTGAGTCCTTTGGTTTTCCTGGTTTGATGATGATTGAAGGAAATGAAAAGAGAGTTGGGTTAATGGTCTTAGTGAGATCTTAGGGCCTAGAAATCCATGTGGATATAGGGATATTTCCATAAAACACTCCCTATGATGGGGAATTTATCGGAATATGACCACCAACCATATTTCCATGTCACCCACTGAAACTAATTTCCCCTCACAGTGTCTTGTGTCCTTTACTTTTAAAATCTTTGAAGTTTGATTTTAAAGAAAAAATGACTTGGTTTTAAGAAGCGTGAAGTTTTTTTGAAATGATTTTCTAATAAAGTGTTAAGGGTTTGATTTTTGAAATGGTGGAATGGAATTTTTATAATTGTTTTGAAATTAAAAATGGAGTGTTTACACCTCCTTTGAAAACAAGAACTATATAAAAGCTGGTTTTGAAAAACTGTTTCAAATAGAGTTTTATAAACTATTGAAAGGTGTTTAATGGGATGAGGTTTTTCTAAATTGATGGGAATTACTTGAGAGAGAGGTTTTATCTTAATGTCCATGCCTTTATGAAATGTTTGGTAAGCCGTAAACTTGGATTTTTTCTCATGGTTAGCGGTCTTGAGAAAAAGGATGTTTGGTTGACTGTTTTGGTTTTGAAAAGTGGAAAGAATTTTATTTTTATCCCTTGGTATCATTGTGAGAGACCACATTCAGGGGGTTATATGGGATTATATATGGTTAATGGAATTACTGGAAGAGTGTTTGGATGGATATGAGGAGGGTTCCTGGTGTGGCACGGAAACATGCATGTGTGAGGCACATGGGGTACAATTGGTGGATACGTGAACCGCTGAACCTTTTTTTTTCAAATAAATTTTTTTAAAGGAAAACATGATGTCTTGATGACTAGTTTGGGAGGATGGGTGTTATGTGTTCTTTAAAATGTTGATATTGGGGAATGTTTTGATTTAAAGAATACCGCTTCTGTTAACCATGTTATGGGTTTGTGTTTTGTCGGCAAGCTGGGTTGAAGGTCAGGTTAGTGGTCTCTTCTGAGAAGAGTTCAAGAAGCCTTTACAATGGTTCCCCTCACAATTTTAGTTTAGATTTGTGGCTATTTTTGACCAATGTACCATCTTAGTTGGGTCCTTGGGTTCTTTTGTTGGATAATGTATGCCCCCATTAAGGGTTAGTGCACGATTGAAGTGCATCCCAGATTGTTTCACCACTGCAAAATCCTCAATTTGATCAATATAAGGAATATTTTCTCGAGAATTGTAGATTGAGTCTACAAAATTTTCCATTATTTGTTTTAAACATCCTCTTGTAGTGGGATAGTGCTTGTGGAAGGCTGAAAACCCCTTAGTATCTGAAGTTACCTAATTTGTCAAAGGTGGATGTGGTCTATGGTTGTTAGTGTGGATGAGTGCCTCGATGGTGCCTAAGAGGGCCTATGGGTCCCTCGAAGTTTCTTTGAAGAAAAATTTCACATTCAACCACAATTGTGGGAAATTTGGTCATGAGTGGATTTTACGGCCACTTTCTAGAATTCTTTGATGTTTGGGGACATTGTATAAGCTCCCTCTCCATGTATTGTTTTTATCATTCACAATGGTCATGCTCGTTGATGCCTTGTTATGTCATGTGCTTGGTTGACTATAAAGGTAAGGTTGTACAATCTTTTGTGACTCTTGTTTTTGTCATAAGTTTGTTTCTTTTCAGCAGATCTCTGGATCTTTTGTTTAGATGAATGTGTTTCTATATATCCTTTCCACTTTATGTTTCTCATCCGAAGAAAAAAGGGGTGATGTGTGTGCATCTTCAGAACACTTATTTCATTGAAATTTTGGGTGATGGTAAAGTGAGGTTGGACTATGTTATGTCTCTTTGAACCTATCTCGGATCTCAGTGTAGTTTTTTGTGGCACCAGAAGAATATATTCTTTTTGGGTTTTTTAACATCCAAACTGTGAGGAAAAAGATGCTTCAATCATTTGAGCTCCTGCCAAAGGTCTCAGAGTGAAGCTGGTATGTAGTCAGAAAAATCCCTAGGTCAATAAAACCTTTGGTTTAATTCATGTCCTCAGTATGAAATATGGGAATAGTTTAAACCTCTAGTTTCATCATCTTGTTCTAGTTGTTCTCATTTGGTTGTAGAGGTGGGAGGATCTCATTTCCATGTTGTAGCCTGATTTCATACAATCCCCCTTTGGTTTACTTTATGTTTTTGGAGAAGAGGTTGAAATTTGGGAAAGGCAGATTAATGTTCACTTTTATTACATGGTTAGTAGTAACTATACGCTAAATTAGGGAACTGTGTGATAAGAGACAGTAACTATCACATAGTCTCCATATAGAAATGTGTCTTGGCCCAAGTTACCGTGTGAAGTTTCACATTTGGACAGAATGCTCTACATGGTTAGCACACGGTTTCCCAAACTGTTCGGACTAATAGTGCGACCATGCCTACTCTTTAAATTTTGGTGTCTTTTTGTGTCAAATCATTCTTGTCAGTTTGGATGGTTGTTTATTATGATGGGGAGACCCACTATAGATCCAATGTAAGTTCTTTTGTAAAAATATAATGATATTCTATCTCTTATGTCGGGGAGTCCATTTGGGCCTCCCCCTGTTAGAGTCCTGATTCACTCTCAGGAAAATTTAGGTTGTATCTTATGGTGGGAGCCCATTTGTGTCTCCTCATATCGGTAACTCATTTTTTCCTTGGTCTTGGCTAGGTGATAGGTAGTATCATTCATATCTATCTAACATCCAATATCTTCCTTGAGTAAACGTAGGTATTGGTGAACACCCAAAGGTTTAGTTAAAGTAAGTTTGGTGTAAACTTGTTTAATGTTTTTGTGTGTTTGGGTAAACTGCTTAAGTCTTGTTCAGATAGTGTTTGAGAAGTCATCTTTTGGAATGTGGTTTGAATATACTTGATCATTTCAGGAAGTGATTTATATTTGGGTTGGAGAGATTATTCCTTCCTTGATTGATCAACTGGATGTGTTTTGGCCTTTTAGATGTGGGCAAAACTTGGAAAAGGGGTCAATTTTGACCTTTTGGTTGGGTTTCGTTTTTACCTTTGTTTGTGTTATAGATTTTTGAGGGAGTAAATTTTTATGGAATAGATAATTTTAACATCCAAGACTTATTTTAAATTAATTTTTCATAATTTTTTTTTCTTTCTTTGTTTTGGGGGGTTCCCATTCACTTTGGTTGAAATGTTGGGTTTTCAAAATTTGGTCCAAACCACGAGCCTATTTATATATTTAAAAATAATTTTTTTTCTTTTGTAAATAATTAATTTTGTAAAATTTTACACCCATTCCACTTCCCATTTAGAATCCCATGGTATTTTAAAACTACCATATTAATTTTGATACCATAGGAATCTATAATAATGGTGGATTTTGGTTTTCTATTTAGGTTTTGGGCTAGCCTGAAAGCCCATTTCTTACATTAAATTGTGTTTTTAATTTTTCAATATATCATTAATTTTTTAATTTTTTTAGTGATTATACCTCTCACCAAAATCCAAAAACTCGAGTCTCACTCTCATTATCTATTTTGCTGCTGTGGATCTCATTTGGATCATAGATTAGGGAGAAACGTATCAAGGTTTCTAAAATCTTCCAGATTTGAGACGGTAATTTTATTCTTTCATAAACCTTTCAATTTTCACTCTTTATCCCCCATTTCAGTCCCCAATTAACCTACATAGCCTCATTTGATCCTACCTATTAGTTTTGTTTTCTTGTAGATTCAGCCTTTGGTGGATTTTTGGTGATTTCTTCAAAATTGTTCAAGGTAAGGGATTCCTTCTTAGTTTTTTTCATTTTCCTTGGGGTTTCTCCCTCTTTCAGGATGTTCTAAAATGTCCAAGAAATAGTGTTTGAGCCTAGGTTTTCATTTTTTGTCTTTTTGGTCAAATATTGTAGTTTAGGGTTAGTTTTCACCCCCTTGTAGTGCGGTGGTGGTGTGGTTGATGTTTCACACCAAGTTTTGAGGGTATCGACACAAAAAGGTATGTGGTTCTATGAGTAAGAAATAATTGATGAGTTATATTTCTTGATTTCATAATTTTTATGTTCCTCATATGTTTTATGTTGTGATAAAACTATTTTTGATGGATTTGGTTAAGAGTTTAATTTTATAGTTGCACATTAGCTTTAAATTGGGTTTTTTTCAAGTATAACTCTTAGGGTAGTATTCAAGGGTATTTTATTACATATAAAAGTGGTTTACTAATTATTTTTTTGGCTTCCAATTATACATTGGTTGGTTATTGGTGTTCCTTTTGGTTTAAAAGAAGGTTTTTTAATTGGTTTTATATGTAAAACCATGTTATGCGTCATAAAATTGTTTTTATGAAAATGTGTGTTTTTCATGTGTATCTTTTGTGGTATTATTCGAGGTGATTTTATAATTCTTGAGATTGGATTAATAAATATTTATAGGGCTCCCAATTATATTTTGTATTGGTATTTGTGTAATTTTGGCTTTGAAAGAGGGTCTTTAAAAGGGTTAAGTGCAAAATATATTTATACCCCTTGGGTTTGTTTTATGAAAATTGTAAACATTTTTATTGGGTTAAAGAAAGAGAGAAAAGGATGTATATATACTGTTTTAGAGAGTGAGTTCACCTAAAATGAGTTTTTGAAATATAAATTAGTCACTTTTTATTTCAAACACTTTGATAATGTTTTGTAATTTTTAGAGGTGATTTATGAAATTGTGACATGGGTGCGAAACATTTTTGTCGGTTGTTTTGTGTGACTCTGATCTGAAAAATGGATTTTTTATTATGAAATGGGTATTATGTAACATGTGAGTGGGCTGTTATGTGATGTTTATCATCTTGGGAAATATTTAAAAAAAATTAAAGGATTTTTTGAATTGTGAAAAATATGCAAAATGTGTTGTGGTGTATTTTGGTGTGAGTTTGATTTCTAAATAAATTTGAATGAAAAGGGGGATGATGTGGCTTTTGTGATGTACATGTGGATTTTTTGGTAAATTTGTGGTGTGTAAGTCGTATTTCCTTGTGGAAATTTTATTTCATGACTTGTTTAACTTGTTTGAGCATAAGAGGGAAACTTGAGTATCTTGGTGGGTGGAAAAGTAATAGTATTCCAGTGATCCCATGGGTTTAGCCTCGATTTTACATAGAATGATTAATTATGACAACAATAATTAAAATATAATGATGATGATGATTGGTAACTACTAGTTTATGGGTATGTTCCCTACTATTGGCTCGTGCATGATAATGGATATTGTGATGGTTACTCTCACCGAGATACGAGGTACCTCAGACCCACAACGACCTAGTGCCTAGGGGGTATTTTCCCATTTTTTATTCTCATTAGATACTTTGTTCTTACCATATTAATATGGAATGATCACCTATAAAATTCATTAGCTTTGGTATTTTATTTAAAAGTGTTGATTCTTTAAAATATCCCACTTGAAAAATGTTTTTATTTAAAGTTGCATGTTTTAGAAATTTTAACTAGCATTTCATGTTTATGAAAACATGAAAGTTTTTCATATTTGAATGTTTATCACATGGAATCTCTTAGTTGTGGTACCTACTGGTCTTTGGCTCACACCCTACGTACACCCTTGGGTGTAAGTAGACTTGGTTATTTTTTCTACATGTTAGGGTATAGCTTTTGTGCCAATGGTTCAGATTTTTAGCATTCCATCATTATGTGGTGTTGTGGAGATGGATTGAGGGCGGTTCCTCTTTCCATGTGGAGCTTCTTGGTTTGTCCTTTTTAGTTTTATTCCATTATAATGGTCTTTAAAAATTGTTTTAAATTATGTAATTTAGTTTAGAAATTTTGTAAAAGATGGTTTTGTTTGAAAAATACTGATTTTTTATTGGATTTGTTGGTCATTATATGTTTATAAACTTTGGTAAATCGTTATCAATTATCATTTTATAATTCCTGAGCACTTGTTCTAGCTCATGGGGATCATTAACTCCCATTGGTTCTTGCTACGGGCAGGGTTTGGTACCAGTTTTGAGGGAGACCAGATCTGGTTTTTGACAAAATGGTATCAGAGCAGGTTAACTCATTGGGTCATGTTATGTGGGGAGCATTCGTGATAGAATAGAGTTAGGACTGTCAGAACATGAGGTTCCGGTTATGGGTAGTGTTCTTGGATAGCACACCTCATGACAGGATTCGAGTTGCAAGGGGAATTCTAGATTCATCAGTGTCCTTTAGTTTTCTTGGTTTGAGGATGATTAAGGGAAATGCAAAGAGAGTTAGGTTAATGTTCTCGGTGAGATCACAGGGTCGGGCAGGCCATGTGGATCCCAGGATATTTCCCTAGAACAATCCCTATGATGGGGAAGTGATTAGAATATGGCCACTAACCATATGTCCAAGTCACCTGCTATGTCTTGTTTCTCATCGCATTGTCTTGTGTCATTGAGTTTTGAAATCAAGGAAGTTCGGTTTTAAAGAAAAAATAACATGGTTTTAAGATGTGCAATGTTTTTGTGAAATTATATTCTAATAAATAGGGAACGGTTAGATTTTTGAAATGGTGGAACTGAATTTTTAAAATTGTTTAGAAATGTAAATAGGTGTGTTTACAACTCTTTTGAAAACAAGAACAATGTTAAAGTTGGTTTTGAAAAAGTGATTAAAATAGTTTTTTCTAATCTATTTAAAAGTTTTAAATGGGATGATATGCTTTTAAATTGATGTTAATGAATTGAATGTGATTTCTTATCTGAATTTTTGTTACTTTATAAAAAATTTTGTAATCTGTAAACTGGAATTTTGATCTTGTGGTTAGCTATCTTGACAAAAAGGATTTTTTGGTCGACCATTTTGGTTTTGAAAAGTGGAAAGAATTTTTGTTTTTAACACATGGTATCTATGTGAGTGACCAAATTCCTGGGGTTATATGGGATGATGGATGGTTAAAGGCAAGATTTGATGAGTACTGTGATGGATATGGGGAGGGTGCCCAGTGTATCATGGAAACATTTATGTGTGAGGCCCATGGGGTACCATTGGTGGATACGCGAACTACTGAACCGTTTGTTTTGATAAAAATGTTTTTAAAGGAAACTTTGAAGTCTTGATGACTTGTTTCGGAGGTTGTGTGTTATGTGTTTTGGAAAATATTGATATTTTGGGATGTTTTGAGACCAAGAACCCCTCATGTTTGAACCATGTTTTTGGGTTTTTGTTTGGTTGTTAAGCTGGGTTGAAGGGTTGGTTAGTGGTCTCTTTTGAGAAATGTTCAGGAATCATTTACAGTGGTTCCCCTCACTTGTTCAGTTCTGTTTTTTGGAACGTTTTGACCAATATACCAGCTTGGTTGGGACCTTGGGTTCTTTTTTTGGATAAGGTATGCCCCCCATTAAGGGTTAGTGCACGATTGAAGTGAAACACAGATTGTATCACCTCTGGAAAATCCTCCATATGATCAAAATAAGGAATATTTTTCTCGAGCTTTATAGATTGAGTCTACATGCTTTTCCTGTCTTGGTTTTATTGATCCTTTTGTAATGGGAGAGTGCTCTTGGAAGATTAAAATAAACATTAGTATCTTAAGTTACCTGATTCGTAAAAGGTGGAAGTGGTATGGGGTTGTTAGTGTGGATGAGTGCCTATATAGGGTCTAAGAGGTCCTTTGGGTCCTTTGTAGTCTCTTTGAAGTAGGATTTCACATTAAACCACCAGTGTGGGAAATATGGTCTTGAGAGGTTGTTATGGACACTTTCTAGAATTTTTTGATGTTTTGGGATTTTGTATAAGGTCACCCTCCATGTATTGTGTTTATTAGTCGCAGTGGTCATTTTCGGTGATGCCTTGTTATCTAATGTTCTTGTTTGAATGTAAATGTGATGTTGTACTATCTTTTGTGAGTATTGGTTTTTTCAACAGTGTGTCTCCATTTGGAAGATATCAGCAAACATTATTAAGAGTAATGTGTTTCTATATATCCTTTCCTCTTTATTTTTCTCATCCGAAGAAACAAGGGGTGATGTGTGTGCGTCTTCAAAATAAATTATTTCAGTGAAATTTTTTGTGATGGTAAAGTGATGTTGGAGTGTGTTATGTATCGTTGAACCCATTTGGGATCTCAGTGTAGTTTTTTGTGGCATCAGATGAATAAATTCCCTTTGGCGTATTCAAAAGCCTAACTGTGAGGCTGAAGTTGCTTCAACCATTTGGCTCCAGCCATAGGGCATAGAGTAAAGCTAGCACATACTCTGGGAAATTCCCAAGTCATTAAATCCTTTGGATTAATTTCTATCATCATTTTGAAATATGGGAATAGTTTAAACCTCCAGTGTCATCATCTTGTTCTAATTTTTCCAATTTAGTGGTTAAGGTGGGAGGACCTCATTTCTATGTGGTATCCTAAGTTCATACTTTCCCCCTTTGGTTTCCCTTGAGTTTTTTAGAAAAGATTGAAATTTGGGCTAGGCAAATTAATGCACACTGTTTGTGCATGGTTAGTAGTAACTGTGTGCCAACCTAGGGAACTATAAGATAGGTAATAGTAACTATCACATTGTCTCCAGATGTTCGTTCATCCTGGACCATGTTACCATGATAAGTTTCCCATTTTGAAAGAATGCTTTTCATAGTTATCACACGGTTTCCCAACCCCTGCGGACTAACTGTGTGATCGTTCCAACTCTTTAAATTTTGGGGTCTTTTGTGTTGAACCATGCTAGGCGATTTATGTGGTTGGTTCTTATGATGGGGAGACCCACTATGGATATCGTGTAAGTTCTTTAAAAAATATATAATGAGATTCTACCCCTTATGTTGTGGAGTCCCTTCAGGCCTCCCCTATTAATGTCTCAATTCCATCTCAGAAAAATTTAAGTTGTCTCTTATGGTGGCAGCCCATTTGTATCTCCCTATATTAGAAACTCATTTTTATATCGGAATTCTCTTGGTGGTAGGTAGTATCATTCAGATCTATATAACTACCAACATATTCCTTGGGTAAACATAGGGATTGGTGAGCACCCAACGGTTTTGTTAAATTAAGGTCTGTGTAACCTTTTCCGGTTTTTTTGTTCATTTGGGTAAACTTCTTGAGTCTTGTTCAAATAGTGTTTGAGAAGTTCTATTTTTGTATTTTTTTTGAATATACTTGATCATTTCATTAATTGATGTACGTTTTGGTTGGTGGTAGCATCCTTTGTAGCGCCTCTTTGGGCCGAAGAAACCTAAGTCCACTCCTCTTTATAAGACCCAACCACAATAGCTTGAGGTGCCCACATCCTCCAACCTAGGACCACCCTCACCCTATTCCCTAAATCTAAAACTGGACCCCTCTTCCATGATGCCAGTCACCGCTTCCTTCATCCCTCACTCCACTGGATCGATGAATCAATCAACCTCACTACCTCGAACCATCATCGTGTCACCATGCCCTAGTCATCATGGACACACCCATTCTATTGTGGTTTCACCTAATGCGGCCATGACTGCCTTCACCGAAGACCCCATGACTGATCCTCTACCATCGTCGTATGGTAGATCCACCTAGAACTCACCACCCCTTGGATCTAGGTAGATCGAGGGTTGGTGATAGCTAACTTTGGCAACCTAGGAATGTGTTACTCCCTTGTACCAATCTTTTCAAACCTCATACAACCAAAAATAGGTTTGGGCATGTTAGCCCAACCTGGAATGAGTCTGTGTGGGGCCTCCTATCCTAGAACACTCAAACATGAATTCTATATTGCCTAGTATGGGCCTGTGAGGGATTAGTCTGGCCCGCGAAGGGTTTGATTGGGATTTTCAGTCCCGAATGTTTTTATTATATAATCAAAAAATAGTTTAATTTATTAATTTAATTTAATTATTGAATTAAATTAATTAATAGTTAATTTTTGTCTTACAAATATAATATTGTAATTTTCTAAATATAAAATTAATTTAATTTTAGTATTAAATTAAATTAATTAATTTAATTTAAATTTTAAAAAAAAATTAATGTCAAGTCTGAATAAAAATAATTTATTTTAATTTAATTAATTCATTTAATTTATTTAAGTATCTCTCATAATTTAAATTTTTAGAAATTTAATTTTATCTTCCCTTCATTATATATACTAATTGGTCATGAGAAATTCACCAACCTTGCATGTCTGTACAGTTAATTTGACTATTTATTTTGTGTGATGATTGAAATAAGTAGTTGATTAAATAATGGCATGCGCATCATATTTTTGTTAAATATCTATAAGGGTTTGTGTGTACAATTTATCTTTCTGAATTTTTTACCCCATAACCCCCTCAACTACGTGCATGCACATTTGTACAATGATGATGATGTTGTAAGTCAAAGACCCAACCAAGTTGTAGTGAAATCCATACAAGATGTGGACTCACTGGAGGGGGATGACCTACATCATGGGTCAAGTTACGACTGGGGTATGATTCCCCTAGGCCATGGTTGATCCGTTAAGTTTAAATGGGTCAAACAACATGAGATTCTCAGGAAGAGTCTAGTATTTTATTTCCATTATTCATTTTTTTTTATTATATGTACTTTCTTGGTAATAGGAAATACAAAAAATAATAAATAGTAAAATTCATAAAGATTTAATGAATGTTTTTTAATTAATGTTCAGTTATTAGTGTGACAGCAAAGAATGGAAAAATTAATGTAAATATATTACATTCATCAAAAAAAATATTAAAATCCATCAAAAAAATTAAGTTGTAGAAATCCTACCATCATTTGAATTTAAACAAAACAGAGTGTTTTGGGTGCTCTTTATCCAATGTTTTTGGTGCCTCCTTCTACTGGAGAGTTCTTATAAGAGTAATGGGTTGAATTAATTGAAGTTGTTATAAAATAAGTATCCAAATCTTGTCTAATAAAACATTAAATGAAATCATTTAGTAAATCATATTAATGATTTTAGAAGCTAGTAATTTACTAAATAGATCAATGAGCCACAAGTTTATGTGGTTGTCCATCCATATTCCTACCTTAAAATCTCTGTGTGGTGGTGTAGCCAAATATTATATATTATGAGGTGAGGTTTAATTATCCTTTACATAATAATATTCAAGTAATGGTGTATTCTGATTCTATTATGGAGGGTTTATAAAATTTGATAAAATAGTGGGAGAAATTTAAGCATTTAATTAATCAGTTAATATTATCTAAATGGTAATAAAGATAAAATTATTAATCTAATATATTTTAATTTTGTAGTAAATGAAAATTAATACCACAAGAAAACTATTATAACTATTGGATAAAGAAAATCTCCAAACAGGCATGATTTTCCAAGAGTAGTACAAGTGCTTGTGTAAAGTATTACAACATCATAAATTCAAAGTGTCAGTGCCCATAATACATGTTAATTCACTTGAGGAAGTGAGGGTATAAAAAATTATATGATACTCAATTATGAAGCGTATGATGGTTATTTCATAATTATTTCATCAACATTCATTGTAAGTTGTGAATACTATATCAAGACATGAATTATGTTACAGGCAGTAACATATTCAAGAAGCATCAAAGGAGAAAGTGAAGTGGGATATGAATGATTAATGATTACACTGGCTATGTTTTATTGAAATATGGATCAAAATACATTCATATATCATTTTCACCCATATACTCTATAATGTTTTAATATTACAAAATAAACATTATAGATAAATCACTTCATTTCCTTCTAGGTAAGGTTCTCCAAACAATAAGAACATTAAAGGAAGATTATTCTTTAGTTCTTATAAAAATAATTTAATAGATAAGAAGATAAGTAAAACATCAAGTGTGACATCAAAAGAACATTCGAAAAATCCTTCCAAGAAAGAGGTATTAAATTGGAATTTACTTTCTTCTATATCTTGAAATAAATCTATGGCAGTTTATATGAAATGAACTAAATCACATAAACAAGTATTTGCTTCTTCTTTAGGTATGTTCATCATTTTAAAATTTTATGTTTTGGTTATACTTCTTGGGTATTAAATATAATATTCATATTATATATTTTTATTGAAATATAGTAACCAATTAAGTATAGAAACATTGTAATAAGTAAGGTTTGTTCTCCAAGCAGCTGAGAAATGGTGGTTCCTAAGTCAGCAGTGATAAGCACACAACTTCTAATTTCCATGTTGATTCTAGAAGATATTTTCATAACTATTACCGAAGCATTTATTTCATGTTTCCATCGAACATAAGTAGACATTTCTTCATGTTTAGGAATGAATGATATTTTTGGTATTTAATACTCAAATAATAGTTTTGTAATTCTTGAATCATTAGAAATAAGTGATGAATATAAAATTTAATACTTATATACCCAGATATGGAGAGATAATAATTTTTCAAGAAAAACTAATTAGTTTTAAATGATATACCCACTATGGTGGTTATAACCTTAAGAATTAAAAACCTTAGGTACTATCGACACACTTATATACTTCGTTTCGGAAAAAAAAAACCTAATATAAATAAAGGTAATCCATAAAGCTTTTGGTACTTGTTCTTTCGGATAATGTCTACTATTTCAAGTATAATCTAGTGGTATATATACTTTATAATATCCTTTTATGTTATTTATAAATTTAGAAGTGAAGTAAGGTATATTCATGGTCAGAACATATGAGTTTTTTTGGACTGGCATGCTAAAGAATATCTTGAAAAATCATTCATCTATTAATATAATGTAGTGTTGAGTAATTCCAAAATGCACATTACCGTATCCTCATCTAAAATGTTATTATAATAATTAGCATAAATAATAATTCTTACATGTTATCATTGATCAAAAAATTTAGTTTGGAGAAATTACTAAACACATATTTTCTTGTACACATCATATTCATGATGAAATTAAAAGGATCATCAATGTTAAGACTCATGCATTGAAAATAATTCCATTTTTCAATACATACATTACAAATAGAGAGATTATCCAATAACCATATGCCAAATATAATGAAAAGTTGATATCATTTGAGTTTTAGTATGATATAAATACCTTATCATAAGAACATGTGTTTAGATGCAATGATTTTGTTGAGGGTACAAACAAACTTTTGTCAAAGAAAAACATAATGTGAATCTATTATAATCATCCTAAAGTTTTATAAGGATATTATAGAAAAACGTAAGATAGAAAAGATATATCCAAGTTATATAATTTATTTCTATAAAATAATGAACATCTCTATTTGAGATATTAGGAGAAATATTGACTTGGGTTTAGTTATTGATAGAGATGCACAAATAGTTGACATAGGAATGAGTAACATAAAAGGTGTGGAAAAGGAATTTTCTATAGAAACATATTTCTTAGGAAGGATAAAACTACAGTGATGGTTTTTTATTCACTGTGGTTGTTGATATATTAATCAATTAGAATAATAATTCCAACAAGTGGGAAATATTTTGGAATTAGATAAAATTGACAAGATCAATTAAAATTCCATAATGGATTCCATGTATCAAAGTACTTGGGGATTATTATATTGAATATTGTGGAGGGTATTCAAGTGAGGCTATACATGGATTGTACAACAGTGGTACCAATAATGATCAATTGGTTAGACCAAGTTTTTATTCCTAAATTAATATAATTTTACTTATCATAGCTAATTTATATAATCATTTTATTGAGAATTTGATGTCAAGACCACCAATTGTGGAATGTATCTATATGATACAACCAGAAAGGTATGGTGACACCATATAATTCTGATAAGGTGTACAAGTTAATGAAATCTAGTTTAGTATTTATGTTATTATCAAGAAAATAGAATATTCAATTTAACTGAATCTATTTCACGTGTCTACCATAGGTTAGTTGGATCTCCTGTGTTTTCCAAGTATAATATGCATGGTAAGATATAGAAAATAGTTATTGACCTTATGTTTAGCTAAGAACAGAATAAAATTAATTCTCTAGTAATTGACTTAAATTAGAAACCAAATTTCTAGAGAATAGTATCTAATGAGGCATATATAATAGTTTCTTAGACCTATTCAATCATACATATACTGACATGGTATGGAAAAATATAACTTTGAAAAAATCTAGAGACAATTATTACTAATGTCACATGGAATATATCTCTCCAAGAATACATTTACGGGAAATTGGAGGATATTAAGGTGGTGAGTTGAATTCCATACACTTTTTTGATGGATCAATCATGTATGACATGATATGTACAATATATTAGGGCTTTGTTACTGCTGATAAAACCGTAGTCCCCTTTTTTATAAAGTTGGTCGAACAGTGCCCTCATTTTATCATGACCTAAAGCTCTTGTGGTACTGGAACCCTGCGACTCCCCTCCACAGCCCGCTGAGCTTCGCGTTGCTGGACCTCTGCCACCCTCGAGCTTCTCGTTGTCGGACCTCTGCTGCCCGCTGAGCTTCATATTTTTGGACCTCTACCGCCCTCGATCTTCGCATTGTCAGACCTCTGCCGCATGCTATGCTTCTTGTTTCCAGTCCTCCGTCGCACTCGATCTTCGTATTCTCGGACCTCTGCATCCCCCAATCTTCGCATTTTGGACCTTTGTCACCCTCGATCTTCGCATTTCCGGACCTCCGCTGCCATCGATCTTCGCGTTGCTAGGCCAGGTGTGCAATGTTTTTTTGGTCCCCTATTACACATACTCTTCTAGAATTATGAGGACCTATGTTTAATAATTATTACATCATGAAGTTGATTTTGTTAAATTTTTGAGTGAATGTTTAACAACCATAGTTTTCTGCCACCACATGTCGGAACGCACCTAGATGGAGTGCATTCGGGAGTGAGAGAAAAACTTGTTTTCATTGATGGAAGTGTTGAGGTAGTTCAATGAGTGAGCAGATCCAATGATATATAATTTTTCAGTCTCTTGATATCCCATGATATTAAATGGGAATCAACACTTTTTTAGTTCTTCAACAAGGTGCGGTAAGTGATCGGCATTAGAAAGAGGGAGCCCTCTAAGTTGAAGGATAAACTCATTTCAAAGTTTTATATCATGCAATAGGGATAGTAACCATGTTTTTAAACTTCATGCAATGAGAACATTGGACACACATTTTAATATCTTGTGATTGGTACTATGATAATGTATTTTAAGGTGGAATATATTTTATCAAAAGGTCACACGGTTTCATATCATGCAATTAGAACATATAGTGAGGGTGAGGTGAATTTTCCATCCATAGAGTCCCTACACCATGTGAAATATGGGTAGAGGATGAAAAAGGTTTAAGTTCATGATTCATGGATGAAAGGGGGTGTGTCCCAAAAAATTTTGTGTTTCATGCAAGAATAACGACCTGATGTGAGAATGGGATTGTGGCGGATAAACACCACAATCCCACATGAAATAATATATAACTAAGATGTTGGATTTTTTGTTCAAATCCATATATATCAGACTAATGGGATGGTTTATTCATGTAAAATATCTCTGGAGAAACCTATTATTGGTGGAAATATTGATATGCTCATCATCAATGGTGATCAATGAGTTTATACTATCAGAGTGATGTTTATGAAAAATTTAATGTCCTTCTGACATGGATTCCTGATTCACTAGATTTATCCTAGGTATCATAGATTCCCTTAGATCCAACACCATGTCACCATAATTTAAGGAATGAAGGATAACCTTTTTTAAGGACAACACCACCCGATTCTGATGCATTTCTAGGCCATCCAATGCTTGAACCCTATTTTCATTGAGGGGTCCCCCCTTCTTTAGTTCATTATATGTAAGTGACTTTTTCAGGCAGTGCACTTGTATGGCATGATACCCAGAACACCAAGCTTTCTAGCCTTTCCACCCCTATCTCTATCTCTGTCCTTCTCCCTCGCTGAGGTTACTGACTGCTTCTCTGTAGTGGCCAGGCCCCTTCCTATAAATGTTTGTTCTGTCTCACTTGGTTCTAAGCCTGTCATCCAGCTCCAAATACTTATTCATCTAGATATAAATCCCTCCCCAGGCCCCAAGTTTCATTACCTATACTTCCCCTGCCCCTTTGGATCCTCATCTCCCACTCATATGAAGCTTACTGACCAGAAGTGATTCTGAACATGTTTAAAATCCAGGGACCTCAATGAGAGATCATCCTCCCACTTCAATAAGGCTACTAGATCTAGATCCAATGTCAGAGCCATGTCCTACCCATCATTATTATCTTCATATGTAATGCTCATGGTCTTAGCGCCCATGTTAAATCAGACTTCCTCACCATAGAAATTAAAAATCTTAATTTCATTATTGTTGTTGTCAAATAACACAAAAAACCCTATAATAATCATAGAATTCTCCTGGAAGATTATGTTTCATGTATTTCTACACTCTGACCCCTCCAACAGACACAAATGGGTATTTTGGCATAATAAATATGTTGTTGAGACTATTCAAGATTGCAATCAATTCATCACTACCAAGGTGTCCAATGGTGACACCTCCTTATGACTTTTGTTTTTGGAAGTTATGACCCTCCTCAAAGGGAATCTCTATAGAGTAAACAAAATACCTTCAATCCCAGCCACCATCCATTATTTGTTGGGAGTGACTTTAATTTCATTTCCAACCCAAAGGAAAGGAAAGTTAGAATCCCATTACAGAGAAAGGCCATCATAGAGTTTGTTCAATTCATGGCTGGGAAGGGACTCAATGATCTCAGCTTCTCAGGTGACATTTTCACCTTGTGCAACAACTTCAGGGGCCATCACCTCTTATGGGGTCTATTGGATAGGTGTCTATACAACATGAAATCCACTTACCTGTTCTCAAATACCATGTTTTTCCATCTTGCTTGAGGTATTTTGAACCACTCCCCCTCTTGGTTTCCATTTCTTCTTGGCATGATCATCAGGCATGGTTTCACATCCACCAGTATTCGGTTAACATCCTAGGGTACCAGGACATGGTTTTTGAAATATGGAATTATCCCTTGTACGAGTATTGGGCTACCTTCCACCTCAGTGACCTGACCTCGAACCCCGATAGGTGTGTATTCGCCCCTTCCTCCTCAGGAACCTTCACAGCCTGGGACTACTGTCGTATATGGGATCCTTCAGAGTATTCAGATAGATGGAATAATACCTTGGGATTATTGGATTATTAACACCATTTTTAGATTTATGTGTGACTATATAGTTACTATATTTTCTTATTATTTCTTACACACCACCACTTTAGTCGAGTAACCTAATTAAAATCCATATTGGTACTTTGGTTCTGATGTGTATATAGTTTTTATGTGTTTGTGACATGTGTATGTGTGGATATATGGGTATTTAGTCATGATGTTATTGAATGTAGGGTAGAGACCTAGGATTGGTAGATGTATCATTCTTGATTATTCTTGTGTTCTGACTGGGGTGATTTGAGGAAACTATAATGAATCTAAAGTAATTATATTTAATGAAGATGAATAAATACTAATGGTTATGCTCTATTAATATCTATTTTTATAAGGAACTGGTTCTATTATACTGTATTTGGAAGTCTTGTTTTGTGTACTTGAACCGTAAATACTAATATTTGAGATTCAAATAGGATGAAGATGAATAAAGAATTCATGGATGCTATTCATTTGATAATAGAGTATGAGAATGGAGTGAAATATTTCATCAAATTTGCAAAGGATCATGCAAAGGATCCTTCTCAAATCCTTTTTTTCGTGTTTACATTGTTGTTATTCTAGACTACTTACTCTAGAGGAGTTGGAAGAACATTTGATATGGCACGGAATAGATCGGAGTTATAAATGTTTTAATAAACACGAAGAAAAAGTGAATCTAGCTACTAGCTGGGATAAAACTGTGTTTTATGGATCATCAGATATGAATAAAAATATGGATAATGAAGAATACCATATAGAGGATGTGACTACATATGTCAATGATGATAAAGATCGTATTGAGGAAATGACAAAGACAATTGAAGATGAACTCTGTGATTGAACAAAATTATTTGAGAAGTTAAAGAGTTGTGCAAAGATGTCATTGTGTGCTGGTTGCACCAAGTGTACAACATTGTCAGCTGTACTGAAGTTTTAAAAATTGAAATTTGGAAACAGGTGGAGTGATGTTAGTTTTATGGAACTACTTTTTCTCTTGAATGAAACGCTCCATAAAGATAATGAGCTCCCAAGCCGGGCATATGAAGCTAAATGAATGCTACGCTCGATTGGTATGATTTCTAAAAGAATACATGTCTACCCGAAAGACTGTATATTGTTTCTCAAGGAGAAAAAATCACTTATAGAATGCCCAAAGTGTGGCACTTCCCGATACAAGAAAGATGAATCCAATCCTATGAATTTTTTATGGTACTTTTCAATCATTCTAAGGTTTAGGCGTCGATATTAAAGTGAAAAACTGCAAAACAATTGTCGTGGTATGCAGGTAAAAGAAATAAAGATGGGAAATTACGTCATCCGGCCGACTCTCCTCAATGAATAAAAATTGATCATGAGTATCTTGAATTTGGGAAAGAGCTAAGAAACCTTCATCTTGCGTTATCTATAGATGGAGTATATCCTTTTTTTTTCAAACCAGTACTCATAGTACATGGCATGTTATGTTGGTAAATTATAAATTGCCATCCTGGTTATCAATGAAGCATAAATTCATCATGTTATCTATGATTATATCAGGACCAAAACAACCAAGTAATGATATTGATGTTTATTTGGATCCTTTGATCGAGGATTTGAAGTTATTATGGGATTCATGTGTTATGTTGTATAATTATTATAAAAGTGAATACTTTACATTGAGAGTGATGTTGTATGGGACAATAAATGATTTCCATGCTTATATAAATTTGTCAGGCTATAGAATTAAAGTAACTCAAGGGTTTCCCATGTGCGAAGAAGATATAGAATCAATTAGGTTGAAACATTCATCAAAATATATGTTTCTAGGACATCGTAGATTTCTACCACATCGATATAAGTACCGATCTTGGACGAAATCATTCAATGGAAGTTCAAAACAACACATAACACCATCTCCACTAACAGATGATGAGATGTTTGAGAAAGTAAAAGATGTGAACACTATTTTTGTAAAACCATTTTTGAAAAACCTTACGAAAATCAGTTGGAAAAAGAGATCAGTTTTTTTTTTGAATTACCATACTGGAATTGTTTGTACGTCAGACATTTTCTTGATGTGATGTATGTGGGAAAAAATGTATGTGACAGTGTTATCAGAACATTGCAAAATGCCCCGGGAAAAACAAAGGATGGAATTAAGGCAAGGTTGGACATGGTTGACATGGGAATACGAGAAGAGTTGGCTCCCGTGAAGGGTGAAAATCGAATGTTTCTTACTCCAGCTCCTTATACTCTTTCTAGGGAGGAGAGATACCAGTTTTGAAACTTCTTCAATGATGTAAAGGTTCCAGAGGGGTATTCATCAAATATCTAGAACATTGTGTCAATGAATTATTTGAAGTTAAAAGGTTTGAAATCACATGATTTACATATTTTGATGCAAGATCTAATTCCTATAGCTTTATATTGCATTGTTTCCAAGAATTTTCTTCATATGTTAACCAAAATTTGTTTCTTTTTCAAATCTATATGTAGCAAATTTTTAGACCCATAGAAATTGCCAGCTATGGAAAAAACAAGTTCATCATATTATGTGAATTAGAAATGTTCTTCCTACCAATACTCTTTGATATGATGGTTCATTTGATGATTCACTTGGTGAGCGAGATTTGAATTTGTGGTCATATACACTATAGATGGATGTATCCTGTTGAACAATATATGAAGATTTTGAACGGTTATGTCAAAAATAGAAGTCGGCCAGAGGGTTGTATAGGGGAGCGATATATTGTTTAGGAAGCCATTGAATTTTTTACCGAATACCTATCTGATGTGGAAATCATTATTCTCCCAAAATATCTTCACACTGGATGCATTGAGGGTGAGGGAATTCTAGAAGAGATGTTGTGACAATCAGCATTACCGATCAGGAGCATGCCCACCTTTATGTTTTTCATAACAGTTGGGAGGTTTCTCCATATGTTGAAACTCACAAAGAAATTATTAGGTAGTTTAATCCATCAAGGGATTAAAAATGGTTATCAAATACACATACTCACCAGTTTATAGGATGGTTTTAGTACCATATTTTTAAGCATTTGGAAGAAAATATGAATTCAATTTCAGAATGACTTCGATGTCTAGCCGCTGGACCAAGTGTGTATATATTATCTTACAGTGGTTATGTAATTAATGGTTATACATTATATACAAATGAACATGATGAAGATAGTACCATGAAAAATAGTGGAGTTACACTAGTGGCTAAAGTGATGCATCTTTCTGGAAGTAAGGACAGAAATCCAATTTATGCAAATATGTCATACTTTGGTATTATCAAACTAATATGAGAGTTTGATTATACGACATTCCAATTGACGATTTTTCAATGCAAATGGGTTAAGAAAAACAGTGGTGTTAAAATAGTTCAATGAATATTTGTGAAATTTGATTTTAGTAAATAAGGGTACAAAGACGAATAGTTTATAATAGAATCACTAGCGGTACAAGTTTTTTATGTTCTAGATCCCACAAACCGAAAGTGGTCGATTGTTCTGTTAGCGTCCAAAACTACTGAAGGTTCCGATGAAAATTTAGTTGAGGACGATCCTTTCAGTGGTATGTCGATAACATTTTAGAGCGGTCCCAATGTAGATGATGTTTTTTATATTAGAGGAGACCACAATTAAGGGATTTGGATAATCAATAGAGGTGTCAAATCCCTTTACCCATTAAAAAAAAGAAAGAGAGTTCAATAAAATGGTTATATTTTGTTTGTAATATAGATCTTGTTATCTCCTGTTATTATCTTATAATTACTGAATTTATGTAATCTAAATTAATTGTTCAACCACTTTTGCAGATAATGAATTATGTACATTCTGGTGCTCCTAACCTTGAGGCTGAACAAGTCTCTCAAGCTGTTGTTGTGGCTACTGTTGCGGCTGCTGTTGCGGCTGCTGCTGCTCCTCCTACTCCTCCTGCTACTCATATTGCTCCTATTGTTGAGGCTCCTACTGATCCTAGTGTTGAGGTCCAACAAACATCATCACATGTCGTTACTACTATTTCAGATGAACATATAGATTATGTTGATGTTGATGAAATGGTCGAGAATGAAGAATTGACGTCGCATAAAACACAAGTGCATCGTAGTTTGATGGTGTTAGCCAATATTCTTAGGGAAAAAAGAAAAGGCAAAAAATTTGACATCAGATGGAATGCATGAGGCGAACATGTGAATCCAAAAAAGGCTATTTTTAGTAGTTACATTGGAGTTGTCACTCTGCAACGCGTGCCGATTGACATAGATTCATGGCACCATGTTGTGTCCAGGCTGAAGGCTGTGATCTGGGATGAAATTTCAGTAACATTTTGAATTTTTTTCTTTAATTTAATAGAAAATAAACTAATAAAACAATGTATTACTCTTCTCAATCTCTAGAAGAATACATTTATAGTAGATGATTCACACAAGGATTGTGTACTAAGTCTTCCATGGAGTATTCATCACGGTTTTCACACTATTTTAACAAGATGTCACCTAAAAGATTCCAAAGGTAAAATAAACATGCACCCACCCATTGTCTATGCTCACCTAATATCCCATGAAGCATGGGATGCATTTATTGGCTGCTGTGGGGAGGAGAAGTTTCAGGTACATTGTGGGTTATAATACGTTGTTTGCGTATACATGTATTCATCAGTTTGATCGTCAATATTTCATTTATGAAATAGAAAATCTTTGAATAAAATTAAGAGCATGCATCAAAACCAACATACCCCTATCATTAATCAATGATGGGGTACGCTTCACTAGAAAAGAAAATGGTATGTATTTTAAATTTACAGTAATATTGTTATGTGCCAACAAAAAACATCAAAATTATCTTTCTATGTTTATATGTATATTGATGAGTCTAAAACCAAATACACTTCCATCCTGCATCATGTGCTTTGGAAGAAGGCATGTGTAAATAAGGAAGGGATGCTAGTAGATTAGAACACACAAAAATTGTGGGAAATTTGTGCAAGTATGAAACGATGATAAAAAGATTTGTTTTAAATTGCAATTACATGACGATAATTAGTTATTTTCCTATATCCGACAGTCACAGGAATCAGCTACTCCTGTAGTGGATGCAGACCTATTATCGACGGCTTTGAAGCAGCCAGAAAAATATGGTCGTTTTAGGGGTGCAGGGTTTGGGGTGACACCCTGAGTATATTTTTAGAAGAAAAAAACGGATGATAGAGATGAAACATTGAAACAAATGAGAAAAAAAATTACCAACCCGTGAAGAACGATTGCAATGGTAGGGAGAGTTGATAGCAGCTTTTATGGGTGGGAAGCAAGGAGAAGACACAACTCAAGAACAACCAGCATGTGAAAATACCACCCCACCCCAACCAGCTTTGATGGGAGCCATTCCCCTCAAAGAGTTTTCTTAGCCGTGGTAATCAATATTCTAATAATTGTTACCATGAAATGTGAATCAGACAAACACTGACACTTTTCCTGTACTGATCTTCTACAGGGTGACAATGATTGTGATTTATATCTATAAACACCCACCTATCATCTTGTAGCAAGGGCTACAGTGTTCAACATCCCAGATGAAATGCTGCATAATAGACCACTTCCGAAAGATCATCTGAAAGTGAGAATTATTGTAGCTCATGATCTAAATGCAAAGCAACCTATTCCACTTGATGATGATGATATTCAAATGGTTGAAAAGGCTATTAGGATATTCATTGCATGGTCTTTACAACTTGTAAGAGTACATGAGGCCAAAGAGGTATTTATTTACTTTTTTTCAAGCTATACCTTTAATATTTAATGAAAAAAGGGTCTGAACCAATGAATGTTATTATAGACGGAGAAAGGTAAGGGGGTGACAAATGTCGGCTCAAAACCATCTAAAGGATTGACCAACTGATCCCATGGAGCTACGGAATTCACAATTACACCACATGTTCTCTATCCACATTTACTATCATTGAAGAGTCATGTGGATACAAAGCTAAGAGGTTGTAATAGTCATATAGTGGTTTTAGAAGAGAATATATATGGCGTGGAAAGTCGAGATTTTAGTTTTCCTTAAAGTGTAAATGAGATCCTGGAAAACGGTTGGCTAGGTGTCATAGTTGTAAATATATATATGAGGTACGTTTCTATGAATTGATTTTCTAAAAGCTGATCTAAGGTGAAAATTATGATTAAATGCATTTTATATTGTTGACAGACGTATATATGAAAACCAATTGAAGGAATTTTTCCATGAACCAAAATTTGGAATCATTAGTCCTCATACCACATCATCACATCTAACGAAAGTAGGGCCATTAAAAAAGAATTAAATAGTTACTATCTTGCTGAAAACATTTGAAAGCTAGATTACAGATGATAGACTCTTCTTAATACCAACCATGCAGGGGTAACAGTCTATGATTAAAGAATATCAATTATATTTTGAATTATTATATTAATTATTCCTTTTTGTGTTTTTAGGCAACATTGGATGCTAATTACAGTGAACTTGGATACTCTAAATATTTATTTTATGAATTCAAAGAAAGGATATCCATCAAACAGACCTCACATGATGGAGTTTGTGAATCTGTAAGACACTACATCCTATGTTTTAGGTCTAAAAATCATGTAATATAATTTATAATATCTTTTACTAAGGATTATATTATGATAGGGTGGTGTATCAGTATCGTCTAAAAAAAGTATGAGGATAGGGGCTAAGCATAAGGAGGCAAGAAAGTACTACGTCTGGAAAATATCAGGGTATATATAATAAAATTTCACTATCCAAACACATCTCAACACAATTTACTTATTCTCATAATGATAATTTTTTTTAGTGTCCGAAACAAACAAACGATAATGATTTCAGTTATTATGTTTGTAAATTTAAGAAATAGATCGTTTTTCATCAACAAACAAGCATCCCTAAAGAGGTATTTTCAAAAACAACTACTAGTACATTTAATTTATTTATTTATTCTTTGTTTTTATATTTTGCAGTACTTCTCTGACTTCCAAAAAGAATCATACTCACAAGATGATATAGATATGTTCATAAACGAGTGGGTCGCATACCTGATGACAGATTTTACACAAATAACATGAAGATCTGACTTGAGGATGTGTATAATTGGTGGTCATTTTTGAGAGGGGTTTAGGGGAACAAAAGATGACACATTGTTGTATATAAATGTTTGTAGGAATATTGTAATTGTTATTAAATAATAAATCCTTTCTTTAATGAGTCAATTTCCCATTTAGACAGATGATATGCACTAAAAACATGAAATAATGATGAACCACTCAAAGGGTCTCTCTTTTGTTTAAAATGGATAGATTTTTAAGTGAAAACAACAACTGACCTATGGAAATCCAACCAAACGCATTCAGATTGTGTTTATCCTCTAAGATAACGATCCAAAGGTGTGTTTGGGATGTGTACGAGCCATCCCCACCACAATCTGAGGCACAGTGTAGCCGGTAGCACTAAAAGGGTCTATCTTCTGTTTAAAACTGGCAAACTTTTAAGTGAAAACAACAACTGACCTACGAAAATCTGACCAAACACATTCGGATTATCTTGATCTTTTAAGAGAACGATCCAAGAATCTTTTTTCATGTTTATGAGTCATCCCCACCTCAATTTGAGTCACTATGTGGCTAGTACCTCTCAAAGGGTCACTCTTTTGTTTAAAATTGACAACTTTTTAAGTGAAAACAACCACTGACCTACAAAAATCCAACCAAACGCTTTCATATTGTCTTTATCCTTTAGGATAACAATCCACATGTCCTTTGTGACGTGTAAAAGTCATCCCCACCTCAATCTGAGGCACAGTGTGGCCGGTACCACTCAAAGGGTCTCTCTTTTGTTTAAAATTGTCAGATTTTTAAGTGAAAACAAAAACTGACCTACGTAAATCTTACCAAATGCATTCAGATTGTGTTGATCCTTTCAGATAATGATCCAAGGGTGCGTTGGGGATGTGTATGAGTCATCCCCGCCTCTATACAAGGCACGGTGTGGCCGGTGTCACTCAAAGGGTCTCTCTTTTGTTTAAAATGGACAAAAGTTTAAGTGAAAACAAAAACTAACCTACAGAAATACAACAAAACGCATTCATATTGTCTTCATCATTTAAGAGAACAATCCAAGGATCCTTTGTGATGTGTATGAGTCATCTTCTCCTCAATTAGAGGCACGGTGTGGCCAGTAAAACTCAAAGGGTCTATCTTTTGTTTAAAATACACAAATGTTTAAGTGAAAACAACAACTGACCTACAAAAATCTGACCAAAAGCATTCAGATTGTCTTGATACTTTAGGATAATGATCCACGGGACCTTTTTGATGTGTATGAGTCATCCCTGCATCAATCTGAGGCACGGTGTGGCCATTACCACTCAAAGGGTCTCTCTTTTGTTTAAATTGGACACAATTTTAAGTGAGAACAACATCTGACCTACAGAAATCTGACCAAACGCATTTGGATTATGTTGATACTTTAATAGAATGATACCCAGGTGTGTTGGGAACGTGCATGAGTCATCCCCTCCTCAATCCAAGGAAAATTATGGCCGGTAAGACTCAAAGGGTCTCTCTTTTGTTTAAAATAGACAAATTTATAAGTGAAAACAACAACTGACCTACGAAAATCTGACCAAATGCATTCGAAATGTGTTTATCCTATAAGATAATAATCCAAGGGTCCTCTGTGACATTTAAAAGTCATCCATGCCTCAATTCGAGATACGGTGTGGCCAGTACCACTCAAAGGGTCTCTCTTTTGTTTAAAATGGACAAATTTTTATGTGAAAACAACAACTGACCTAAGGAAATCCGACCAAATGCATTTGGAATGTGTTGATCCTCTAAGATAACAATCCAAGAGTTCATTGGGGACATTTAAAAGTCATCCCTGCCTCAATCCAAGGCACAGTGTGGCCGGTCTCACTCAAAGGGTCTCTCTTTTGTTTAAAATGGACAAAATTTTAAGTGAAAACAACAACCGACCTACGGAAATCCATCCAAACAAATTTTTATTGACTTATTCCTTTAGGATAAATATCAACAGAACCTTTTTGACATGTACGAGTCATCTCAACCTCAATATGAGGCACTGTGTGGCCGGTACCACTCAAAGGGTCTCTCTTTTGTTTAAAATGGACAAATTTTTAAGTGAAAGCAACAACTGACCTACACAAATCCAACCAAACACATTCATATTGTCTTTATTTTTTAGGAGAACAATTCATGGGTCCTTCGTGATGTGAACAAGTCATCTATGCCTCAATCCGAGGCATGGTGTGGCTGGTACCACTCAAAGGGTTTCTCTTTTGTTTAAATTGGACACAATTTAAAGTGAAAACAACAACTGACCAACATATTTCCGGCCAAAAACACTAGGATTGTGTTTATACTTAAAGAGAACGATCCATGGGTGCATTGGGGATGTGCATGAGTCATCCCTGCCTCAATCTGATGCATGGTGTGGCTGGTACCACTCAAAGGGTCTCTCCTTTGTTTAAAATGGAAAAGAATTTTAGTAAAAACAACAACTGACCTACAAAAATCCTACCAAACGCATTTTAATTTTGTTTATCCTTTAAGATAATGATCCATAGGTCCTTTTGATGTGTTAAATTCATCCCCACCTCAATATGAGGCATGGTGTAGCCGGTACCACTCAAAGGGTCTCTCTTTTGTTTAAAATGGACAAATTTTTAAGTGAAAACAACAACTGACCTACGGAAATCCTACCAAACGCTTTCATATTGTGTTTATCCTTTAAGATAACGATCTAATGGTGAATTAGGGATGTGTATGAGTCATACCCGCCTTAATCCGAGGCACGGTGTGGCCGATACCACTCAAAGGGTCTCTCTTTTGTTTAAAATGAACACAATTTTAAGTGAAAACAACAACGGACCTATGGAAATCCAACCAAACACATTTATATTGTATTGGTACTTTATTATAATGATCCACGGGTGTGTTGGGTATGTGTATGAGTCATCCCCACCTCAATCCGAGGCATGGTGTGACCGGTACCACTCAAAGGGTCTCTCTTATGTTTAAAATGAACACAATTTTAAGTGAAAACAACAACTGACCAATGGAAATATGACCAAACGCATTCATATTGTATTGATACTTTAATATAACAATCCAAGGGTGTGTTGGGGACATGTAAGAGTCATCCCCGCTTCAATATGAGGCACGATGTGGTCGGTACCACTCAAAGGGTCTCTATTTTGTTTAAAATGGACAAAGTTTTAAGTGAAAAGAACAACTGACCTATGGAAATCTGACCAAACGCATTCAGATTTTGTTGATACTTTAAGATAATAATCCAAGGGTGTTTTGGGGACATGTATGAGTCATCCCTGCCTCAATCCGAGGCATGGTGTGGCCGGTATCACTCAAAGGGTCTCTCGTTTGTTTAAAATGGACAAAAGTTTAAGTGAAAACAACAACTGACCTACGGAAATCCAACCAAATGCATTCAGATTGTATTTATCCTTTAGGATAACGATCCAAGAATCCATTGTGACATTTAAGAGTCATCCCTGCCTCAATCTAAGGCATGGTGTGGATGGTATCACTCAAAGATTATCCCTTTTGTTTAAAACTAACACAATTTTAAGTGAAAGCAACAACTGACCTATAGAAATATGACCAAACGCATTCGTATTGTACTAATCCTTTATAAGAACGATACATGTGACCTTTTTGACGTGTAAGATTCATCCCCACTTCAATCTGAGGCATGGTGTGTCCGGTACCACTCAAAGGGTCTCTCTTTTTTTAAATTGGACATAATTTGAAGTGAAAACAACAACTGAGCTACGGAAATCGGACCAAAAACATTCATATTGTGCTGATAATTTTATAGAACGATCCATGGGTGCATTGGGGACATGCAAGAGTCATTTTTGCCACACTCCAAGGCACGGTGTGGCCGTTACCACTCAAAGGGTCTCTCTTTTGTTTAAAATGGACAAATTTTTAAGTGAAAACAACAATTGACCTACATATATCTAACCAAACACATTTGGATTGTGTTTATCCTTTAAGATAACGATCCATGGGTCCTTTCCGATGTGTATGAGTCATCCCCATATCAATCCAAGGCACGGTGTGGCCAGTACCACTCAAAGGGTCTCTCTTTTGTTTAAAATGGACAAATTATTAAGTGAAAACAACAACTGACCTACAGAAATACAACCAAATGCAATAGGATTATGTTGATCCTTTAAGATAATGATCCAAGGGTCTTTTTCTAAGTGTAAGAGTCATCCCCGACTCAATATGAGGCACGGTGTGGTCGGTACCACTCAAAGGGTCTCTTTTTTGTTTAAAATGGACAAATTTTTAAGTGAAAATTACAACTGACCGACGGAAATCCAACCAAATGATTTTATATTGTATTGATCCTTTAGTATAATGATCCATGGGTCCTTTGTGATATGTGAAAGTCATCCCTGCCTCATTCCAAGGCATGGTGTGGCCGGTACCACACAAAGGGTCTCTTTTTTGTTTAAAATGGACAAATTTTTAAGTGAAAACAAAAACTGACCTCCAGAAATCTGACCAAACACATTTGGATCGTGTTGATCCTTTATGATAATGATCCACGGGTATTTTGGGGATGTGTAAAAGTCATCCTCGGCTCAATCTGAGGCACAGTATGGCCGGTATCATTCAAAGAGTCTCTCTTTTGTTTAAAATGAACAAAATTTTAAGTGAAAACAACAACTGACCTACGGAAATCTAACCAAATATATTTGGATTGTATTGATCGTTTAGTAGAAAGATACAAGGGTCCTTTCTGACATGTAAAATCCATCCCCCCTCAATCTTAGGCACGTTGTGGCTGGTATCACTCAAAGAGTCTATCTTTTGTTTAAAATGAACACAATTTTAAGTGAAAACAAAAACAGACCTACGGAAATCTGGCCAAACACATTCGGATTGTATTGATCCTTTATGAGAAAGATCCATGGGTCGTTTGTGATGTGTATGAGTCATCCCCACTTCAATATGAGGCACGGTGTGGCCGGTACCACTCAAAGGGTCTCTCTTTTGTTTAAATTGGACACAATTTTAAGAGAACATAACAACTGACCAACAGAAATCTGACCAGACGCATTTTTATTGTCTTGATCCTTTATGAGAATGATCCATGGGTACATTGCAGATGTTTACGAGTCATCCCCGCCTCAATTCGAGTCATGGTGTGGTCGGTACCACTCAAAGGGTCTCTCTTTTGTTTAAATTGGACACAATTTTAAGTGAAAACAACAACTAACCAACGGAAATCTGACCAAACGCTAATGTATTATCTTTATTCCTTATGATAATGATCCAAAAGAGAATTAGGAATGTGTAAAAGTCATCCCCACATCAATCTGAGGCATGGTGTGGTCAGTACCACTCAAAGGGTCTCTCTTTTGTTTAAAATGAACACAATTTTAAGTGAAAACAAAAACTGAACTACGAAAATATGAGCAAACACGTTCGGATTGTATAGATCTTTTAAGATAAAGATACACGGGTGCATTGGAGACGTGTATGAGTCATACTCGCCTCAATATGAGGCACGGTGTGGCCGGTACCACTCAATGGGTCTCTCTTTTGTTTAAAATGAACACAATTTTAAGTTAAAACAACAACTAACCTACGTAAATCTGACCAAACGCATTTGGATTGTATTGATCCTTTAAGATAACGATCCATGGGTGCATTGGGGATGTGTATGAGTAATCCCTGCCTCAATCTGAGGCACGGTATGGCCAGTACCACTCAAAGGATCTCTTTTTTTAAATTGGACAAAATTTAAGTGAAAACAACAACTGACCTACATAAATCTGCCCAAATTCATTTGGATTGTGTTGATCCTTTAATATAACAATACATGGGTGCGTGGGGGATGTGTAAGATTCATCCCCACCTCAATATGATGCATGGTGTGGCCGATATCACTCAAAGGGTCTCTCTTTTGTTTAAAATGGACAAAATTTTAAGTGAAAACAACAACTGACCTACGGAAATCTGACCAAACACATTTGGATTGTGTTGATCCTTTAGGATAACGATCCATGGGTCCTTTTTGACATGCACGATTCATCCCAATATCAATCTGAGGCATGGTGTGGATGGTACCACTCAAAGGGTCTCTCTTTTGTTTAAATTGGACACAATTTAATTGAAAGAACAACTGACCTACGGAAATCCGACCAAAAGCATTCATATTGTCTTGATTTTTATGGGAATGATACATGGGTCCTTTGTAATGTGTAAGAGCCAACCCAACCATCCCCCTAGACTGCCCCCCACCCCCACTAGACACCAACCCACCCCCTAGACACCTCCACCCCCTGGAAATCCCCTTGCACCCCCTTAACACCCCCACCCCTAGACACGCCCATGGACACCCCCCACCCCACCTCGGGCAGCCCCCCACTCCACGGACATCCCCCACTCCCCCTGGACAACCACCACCCCCTGGATGACACCCCCACCCCCTCCTTGACACCACCCTACCACCTGAAAACTCCCAACCCCTTGGACACACCCCACCCATGGACGGCCACCCCCACCCTCCCAGACACCATCCCACCCCACTGGGATAGACCCACAAACCCCCTAGACCCCCATGGACATCCCCCGACACCATGGAAACGAGCCCACCCCCATGGACACCCCATAGACGCCCCCCCCCCCCCCCCGCCCACCTAGACACCACCCCACCCCCCATGGGAATCCCTACCAACACCCTGGACCCCCCCCCCCCACCCCCCTAGACTCCCCCACCCCCCTGGACACCCCGATCTCCCCGGACTACCCCATCCCACCCTCCTCAATACCACCCTACCCCCCTTGAACAGCACCACCGACCCCTCGGTCTTCCCCCACCCCCTGAACACCCCACCCACACCTTAGAAAGCCCCCCCCCCCCCCCCCCGACACCCTGTACACTAGCCCACCCCCTGGACACCCCCATGGACACCCCTCCCCCCACCTGGACACCCCCCCCCCCTCTTAGACACCACCCCACCACCTAAACACCTCCCACCCCCCCTGAAGACCACCACCCTCCATGGACATCCCCCCAAACTCTTGGACACCCCCACCCAACCCCCCTGGACACCCCCATCCCCCCAGACACCCCCTACCCACCCACCCCTGGACAGCCAGCCGAAACCCCTAAACAACCCACCAACCCCTTTAATAGGGAATAGAATTCTTTATGTATTTAATTAACTTATGAATTATGTTCTAATGGTGTATGGGTATACATGGTGTAATTAGATTATGATTTTTGTGATAATTTTTTATGGGTATAGTTATTGAAATGATGAATTATTTGCAGGTGCTTTTTTGGTAGGTGATGTTTGGGTGTGCAACTATAGTAATTTTTTTGCAAAAGACCGGGCATTTATCAGCGCTTTTTTAGCACTGATAAAAGAATCATTTATCAGAACTAAAAGAGCACTCATAAAGGAATCCTTTATCAGCGCTAAAAAAGTTCTGACAAAGGATTCCTTTATCACCACTGAGCTTTACAGTGCCTTTTTAGCACTAATAAATCCCGTTTTTAGAGCTGATAAAGCCCATTTTTTGTAGAAGTGATGGATTATGAGTCATCTAATAATCAGTATAAAATGTGAAATGATTTTTTTAAATTCTTTTAATCACACCTTTTAAGTAGAGTATTATCATAATACAAATTATGATACTATTATTAGCCAATTTTTCAAGATATTACAATGTACCGAAAAAATACAATTGGGATTTTCATATCTTATGGATTTTTACTCAAGGGGGGTGATGTCTCACATAGAAAAAATAACCATGCAATAGAGACGTGGAAGGCCAAGCAACCAAATCCATAACTCTACAAAAACATGATCTTAACCATATGGGAGATAATAAGGATAGTTAGCAAGTTGGCTCTAGTGAAAGTGGGAGTTTTGTAATAGTGAGTTTACTAGACCTAACTAAATAGTACTTTTTTATTACCATACTATGTATATAGTGAGTTTTTCATGATTTTATTTTACCATTATAGTGTATAAATTTCTTCCACTATTTAAATAGTAATTTCAAAATATTAATTATCATATTGAATGGTTATAGAAGATCCCATGCTATAATGATAATCTTAAGAAAATATGACATTAATCTTAAATAAATGTCTTGTAGTCTAGATACATCATACTGACTGGAAATAGTTGATGTATGAATATCAGGTGATGGGTGATCATAATCATTGAGACATATTCTCATGAATTTCTCACTTGGCGATCTTTGTTGAGTGAGATCATGCGGATGGACCCTCTAATTAGAACACCACATGTTTCGGTTGCCATTGAGAGTACCTATCTAAGGATATGTGTATTGGTCTCCTAACATGAGATCATTATCAGCCTGTGACATTGTACCACATACTTTGATGTAATGAAAAACCATGAAAATAATGTCTTGGTAATTTATCTTGTGTTGGGTGTGTCATTGGTGTTATGGAGTTAGTTAAATTGTCAAGATATATTTTTTTATTTGTGAGTTGAAGAAGTAATATCTTAGTCCTGTTTTATTAGGATGTTCATACCTTCATAAATCCATGGTCATGGTAGTTCGTGGAAAATCCATCTAGATAGATCAATAAATATTAAATTAATAAAGTACAGTGAAACATGTGTGCATCCTACTTAATGAAATATTTAAAGACAAATATATTATATTACACATTGTGTGTTTGACGCTTTTTGTCATTTTTATAACCATTAATTTTCTATTTAGGGGCCTTTATAGATTACTGAAATCTACTCTTGGTTTGTCAATATTATTCACAACTATAGAGATAAGGTTCTAGAGGGTCACACAAAATATTGTCTTCAATAGTCTTCTCTATTCAGGTGAGTAGGTATATAAGACATTGTGGGCCTCATAATGGGGTTGGAGGGTTGTCCAAGCATTATAGATCACTAATAAATAAATAAAATTCATCATTATTTGAGTTCATAATAATTGTGTTGAATTTATTTATTAAAATTATTTACAAGTGTTTATGTAAATACAAGTAATAATAATATATGAACAAATGATTATTTAGTATTCAATGTTCATTTAATATTAGAGGGAATTACGAGTATATTTAAGGACTTGGATTTATCACATAATATATTTAATATATATTTGAAGTGTAAGAAAAAATTTAAATAATATTTATGATGTAGTTATACCATTATAATTATTATTTACTATTTATTTACTGGACGTTTAATGTATGGGGGTCAGGGAAACCTAATCAAGTATTTGAGGTATCCACAATATAAGTGAAGGAGAGGATCATTACAGTGAATATTATCACATAAATTTCTTCTTTTAAAGGTATTTTTCATTTAATTTTTATTCCTTGTTTGTTTTCGGAGGTTCCCATTCATTTTGGTGGAAATGGTGGGATTTCAAAATTTGGGCCAAACTGTGAGCTCATTTCCAGATTTAAAAATAAATTTTGTTTCTTTTATAACTCCTTAATTTTTCAAAATTTTACACCCCTTCAACTTCCTAATTGGAATACCCCGGTATATTAAAACCACTATATTAATTTGGATCCCATAGGAATTCATAATAATGATAGATTTAGGTTTTTCATTAAGGTTTTTTGGAAGCCCAAAAACTCATTTCCTTCTTTGAATTGTTTTTTTAATTTTTCAATACCTCATATATTTTTTACTTTTTTCGGTTATTAAGCCTCCCACCCAAATAAACAAACCCCATTCTTACTATCTTTATCTATTTAGTCGCTTTAGATCTCATTTGGATCTTGAATTAGGGACAAACTTATCAGGGTTTCTCAAATCGTCCATATTTGAAAAGGTATTTTGATTCTTTCATAAACCTTTAAATTTTCACTCTTTATCCCCCATTTAAGTCCTTATATAACCTAATAGTCCTCATTAGAGCCTAAGTATCAGTTTTGGTTTCTTGGAGATTCATCCTTTTGAGGATTTTGGGTAATTTCTTCAAGGTTGTTCAAGTTATGTGATTACTTCCGGGTTTCTTCCATTTTTTCTTAGGGTTTCCTCCCTCTTTCCTGAAGTTCTAAAATTTCTAGAAGTTAGGGTTCAAACCTAAGGATTTATTTGTTATCTTTGTGTTCAAATCTTGTGGTTTAGCATTGTTTTTCACCCCCTTGTAGTGTGGTAGTGGTATGGTTGATGTTTCGCACCATGTTTTGAGGGTGTCAACACAAAAAGGTAGGTCGTTCCATATGTTAGAAATTATTGATGAGTTATCTTTCTTGATTTACTGATTTTTCATGTTCCTAATATGCATTGTGTGGTTTGAAAACTGTTTTTGATAGATTTGGTTCAGATTTTAATTTTATAGATGCACTTTTTCTTTAAATTGGGTGTCCTCATGTATAACTCTTGGGGTGGTATTAGGGTGTATTTTATAAGATATTATAGTGGTTTACTAAATGTTAGTTGGGATGAACATTCTGATTTGGTTGGTTATTTGGGTGCCTATGGGTTTAAAATAGATTTTTTGAATAGGTTTTATGAGTAAACCCATATTATGCCTCTTGAAAGTGTTTTAATGAAAATGTCAATTTTTTATGTGCATCTTTTGTTGAATTATTCGATGTGATTTTATAACACCTTAGAGTGGATTAATAAATATTTATAGGGCTGATAATATAATTTTGGATTGGTATTAGTGTGATTTTGGATTTGAAAGAGGGTCTTGAAAAGGGTTGTGTTCAAAACATAGTTATACCTCATGGGTTTGTTTTATGAAAATTTTAAATGTTCTATTGGGTTGAAGAAAGTGGGAAAAGGATGCATATGTACTGTTTTGGTGACTGTGTGCACCGAAAATGGGTTTTTGGAAGATAAATTGGTCATTTTTGATGTCAAATGTTTGGATAATGTTTTTTAATTTGTTGAGGTGATTAACGAAATTGTAATGTTGGCGAGAAACATATTTGTGGGATGTTTTGTGAGAGTGTGATGTAAAAAATGGATTTTTGCTTATTAAAAATGTATTATGTAACATGTGATTGGGAATTTATGTGATGTTTAGTATCTTGGGAAAGATCTTATAAAATTTGCAAAGGATTTGTTGAATTTTGAAAGATATGAAAAATGTGTTGTGGGTTATTTTGGATTGAGTTTGATTTCAAAATCAATTTGAATGAAAAGGGGGATTATGTGACTTGTGTGATATAAATGTGGGTTTTTTGGTGAATTTTTGATTTGGAAGTGGTATTTTATTAAGCAAATTCCATTTCATGACTTGTTGAACTTTTTTGAGCATAAGAGGGAAACTTGCGTATCTAGGTGGGTGGACGTGTACTAGTATGCTAGTGATCCCAAGGGGTTTGGCCTTAGTATCAAGTAGAAATATTGACAATGAAAACACTAACTAAAATATGATGATGATGAATATTGGGGACTAGTAGGTTATGGTTATTTTCCTTAATAGTGGCTCAATCACGAGAATGGATATTGTGATGGTTATTCTCAATGAGATATGAGGTACCTGGGACCCACAATGAGCTAGTGCCAAGCGGTTATTTTCCCGTTTCTTGTGCTTATTAGATACAATGTGCTTACTATTGGTATATGGTATTATTTCCTAGAAAATTGAATATATTTGGTATTTTATTTAAAAGTTTTGATTCATTTAAATAGCCCACTTGAAAACTGTTTTAATTTAAAGTTTCATCTTTTAGAAATTTTAACTAGCATTTCATGTTTATGAAAACTTGCAAGGTTTTTGTCATTGAATATTTTAACATGGAATCACATAGTGGTAGTATCATACTAGGCTATGTATCACACCCTACTTAAACTCTTTTGTGTAAGTATATTTGGTTATATTTTCACAGGTTTGGGTACATCTTCTTTGCCAATGGTTCGGGTTTTTAGCGGTCCATCATGATACAGTGTTGTGGAGATTGCTTGTGGGTAGTGCCTCCATTCATGTGGTGGTTATTTAGATGTAATTTTTGGTTTTATTCCTTTGTAATGGTCTTTAAACATTATTTTAAATTATGTAATTCATTTCTAAAATTTTTTAAAAGATGGCTTGTTTTTTTGAAAAATCCTGATTTGTTTTATCAGATTTTTTTGTTGTTGTTTGTTTATAAACTTGGGTAAATCATTCCCAATTCTCATTTTCTGATTCCTGGGCATTTGTTCTAGCTCATGGGGATTGGTAACACCCTTTGTGGCTTTCCACGGGTTGGGTTGGGGCCGGTTTTGATGGTGAGAAAATCTGGATTATGACAAAATGGTATCAGAGCATGCTAACTCTTTGGGTCGTGTTATATGGGGAACAGTCGAGATAGATCGGAGTTAGGATTGTCAAGACTTGGGGTTCTAGTTATGGATAGCGTGTCCGGAAAACACTTCACAAGACAAAATTTGATTCCCTAGGGGAATTCGGGATTCATCTGAGTCCTTTGGTTTTCCTGGTTTGATGATGATTGAAGAAATGAAAAGAGAGTTGTGTTAATGGTCTTAGTGAGCTCTCAGGGCCTAGAAATCCATGTGGATATAGGGATATTTCCATAGAACACTCCCTGGGATGGTGAATTTATTTTAATATGACCACCAAACATATTTCCATGTCACCCACTGAAACTAATTTCCCCTCACACTGTCTTGTGTCCTTTACTATTAAAATCTTGGAAGTTTGATTTTAAAGCAAAAATGACCTGGTTTTAAGAAGCATAAAGTTTTTATGAAATGATTTTATAATAAAGTGGTAAGGGTTTGATTTTTAAATGGTGGAATGGAATTTTTATAATTTTTTTGAAATGGAAAATGGTGTGTTTACACCTCCTTTGAAAAAAAGAACTATATAAAAGTTGGTTTTGAAAAATTGTTTCAAATAGAGGTTTATAAACTATTGAAAGGTGTTTTAATGGGATGATATTTTTTTAAATTGATGGGAATTACTTCAGAGATAGGTATTATCTTAATGTTCATGCATTTCTGAAATGTTTGGTAAGCTGTAAACTTGGATTTTTTCTCATGGTTACGGGTCTTGAGAAAAAGGATGTTTGGTTGACCGTTTTGGTTTTGAGAAGTGGAAAGAATTTTATTTTTATCCCTTGGTATCATTGTGAGAGACCACATTCATGGGGTTATATGGGATTATATATGGTTAATGGAATGACTGGAAGCGTGTTGGGATGGATATGAGGAGGTTGCATGGTGTGGCACGGAAACATGCATGTGTGAGGCCCATGGGGTACAATTGGTGGATACGTGAACCGTTGAACCGTTTGTTTTCAAATAAATTTTTTTAAAGGAAAACATGATGTCTTGATGACTGGTTTGGGAGGATGGGTTTTATGTGTTCTTGAAAATGTTGATATTGGGGGATGTTTTGATTTAAATAATACTGCTTCTGTTATCCATGTTATGGGTTTGTGTTTTGTTGGAAAGCTGGGTTGAAGGGAAGGTTAGTGGTCTCTTCTGAGAAGAGTTCAGAAAGCCTTTACAGTGGATCCCCTCACATTTTTAGTTCAGATTTGTGGCTATTTTTGACCAATGGCCCATCTTAGTTGGGTCCTTGGGTTCTTTTGTTGGATAAGGTATGCCCCCATTAAGGGTTAGTGCCCGATTGAAGTGTAACCCAGATTGTTTCTCCATTGCAATATCCTCAATTTGATCAATATAAGGAATATTTTCTCAAGAATTGTATATTGAGTCTACAAACTTTTCCATTATTTGTTTTAAAGATCCTCTTGTAGCGGGATAGTGCGTGTGGAAGGCTGAAAAACCATTAGTATCTTAAGTTACCTAATTTGTCAAAGGTGGAAGTGGTCTGGGGTTGTTAGTGTGGATGAGTGCCTCGATGGTGCCTAAGAGAGTCTATGGGTCCCTCGAAGTCTCTTTGAAGAAAAAGTTCACATTCAACCACAAGTGTGGGAAATCTGGTCATGAGTGGCTTTTACGGCCATTTTCTAGAATTCTGTGATGTTTGGGGACATTGTATAAGGTCCCTCTCCATGTATTGTTTTTATCATTCGCAATGGTCATGTTCGTTGATGCCTTGTTATCCCATGTGCTTGGTTGACTATAAAGGTAAGGTTGTACTATCTTTTGTGAGTCTTGTTTTTGTCACAAGTTTGTATCTTTTCAGCAGATCTCTGGATCTTTTGTTTAGAAGAATGTGTTTCTATATATCCTTTCCACTTTATGTTTCTCATCCAAAGAAAAAAGGGGTTATGTGTTTGCATCTTCAAAACAATTATTTCATTGAAATTTTGGGTGATGGTAAAGTGAGTTTGGACTATGTTATGTCTCTTTGAACCTATCTGGGATATCAGTGTAGTTGTTTGTGGCACCAGAAGAATAAATTCCTTTCGGGATTTTTAAAAGCCAAACTGTGAGGAAAAATATGCTTAAATTATTTGAGATCCTGCCAAAGGTCTCGGAGTGAAGCTGGTATGTAGTCAAAAAAATACCTAGGTCAGTAAAACCTTTGGTTTAATTCATGTCCACAGTATGAAATATGGAAATAGTTTAAACCTATGGTTTCATCATCTTGTTCTAGTTGTTCTCATTTTGTTGTAGAGGTGGGAGGATCTCATTTCCATGTTTTAGCCTGATTTCATACAATCCCCCTTTGATTTACTTTATGTTTTTGGAGAAAATGTTGAAAATTGGGATAGGCAGATTAATGTGCACTTTTATTACCTGGTTAGTACTAAATATACGCCAAATTAGGGAACTGTGTGATAAGAGACAGTAACTATCCCATAGTCTCCACATAGTAATGTGTCTTGGACCATGTTACCGTGTGAATTTTCCCATTTGGACAGAATGCTCTGCATGGTTAGCACACGGTTTCCCAAACTGTTCAGACTAATAGTGCGACCATGCCTACTCTTTAAATTTTGGTGTCTTTTTGTGTCGAATCATTCTAGTCAGTTTGGATGGTTGTTTATTATGATGGGGAGACCCACTATAGATCCAATGTAAGTTCTTTTGTAAAAATGTAATGAGATTCTATCTCTTATGCCGGGGAGTCCATTTGGGCCTCCCCCTGTTAGTGTCCTGATTCACTATCGAGAAAATTTAGGTTGTATCTTATGGTGGGAGCCCATTTGTATCTCCTCATATCGGTAACTCATTTTTTTCCTTGGTCTTGGCTAGAAGATAGGTAGTATCATTCAGATCTATCTAACTTCCAATATCTTCCTTGGGTAAACGTAGGTATTGGTGAACACCCAAAGGTTTAGTTAAAGTAAGGTCAGTGTAAACTTGTTTGATGTTGTTGTGTGTTTGGGTAAACTTCTTATGTCTTGTTCGGATAGTGTTTGAGAAGTTTTCTTTTGGAATGTTGTTTGAATATACTTGATCATTTTAGGAAGTGATGTATATTTTTGTTGGAGAGATTATTCCTTCCTTTATTGATCAACTAGAGGTGTTTTGGCCTTTTAGATGTGGGAAAAACTTGGAAAAGGGGTCAATTTTGGCCTTTTGGTTGGGTTTCATTTTTACCTTTTCTTGTGCTATGGCTTTTTTAGGGAGTAAATATTTATGGCATAGACAATTTTAACATCCATGACTTCTTTTAAATTCATTTTTCATTTAATTTTTTTTTCTTTCTTTGTTTTGGGGGGTTCCCATTCACTTTGGTGGAAATGTTGGGTTTTCAAAATTTGGTCCAAACCATGAGCCTATTTATATATTCAAAAATATTTTTTTTCTTTTATAAATAATTATTTTTTTAAAATTTTACACCCATTCCACTTCCCAATTAGAATCCCATGGTATTTTAAAACTACCATATTAATTTAGACACCATAGGAATCGATAATAATGGTGGATTTTGGTTTTTTATTTAGGTTTTGGTCTAGCCTGAAAGCCCATTTCCTAAATTAAATTATTTTTTTAGTTTTCAATATATCATTAATTTTTTAATTTTTTTATTGATTCTACCTCTCACCCAAATCCAAAAACTCAAGTCTCACTCTCATTATCTATTTTTCTACTATGGAGCTCATTTAGATCATAGATTAGGGAGAAATGTATCAGGGTTTTTAAAATCTTCCAGATTTGAGAAGGTAATTTGATTCTTTCATAAACCTTTCAATTTTAACTCTTTCTCCCCCATTTCAGTCCCCAATTAACCTAATTAGCCTCATTTGATCCTACCTATTAGTTTTGTTTTCTTTTAGATTCATCCTTTGGTGGATATTTGGTGATTTCTTCAAGATTGTTCAAGGTAAGTTATTCCTTCTTTGTTTTTTCCATTTTCCTTGGGGTTTCTCCCTCTTTCAGGATGTTCTAAAATGTCCAGAACATAGTTTTTGAACCTAGGTTTTCATTTGTTGTCTTTTTGGTAAAATATTGTAGTTTAGGGTTAGTTTTCACCCCCTTGTGGTGCGGTGGTGGTGTGGTTGATGTTTCACACCAAGTTTTGAGGGTTTTGACACAAAAAGGTAGGTAGTTCTATGTGTAAGAAATTATTTATGAGTTATATTTCTTGATTTATTCATTTTTATGTTCCTAATATGTTTTATATCGTGATAAAACTATTTTTGATGGATTTGGTTAAGAGTTTAATTTTATAGTTTCACGTTAGCTTTAAATTTGGTTTTTCCCATGTATAACTCTTAGTGTAGTATTCAGGTGTATTTTATAACATATGAAAGTGGTTTACTAATTTTTTTGGGCTTCCAATTATACTTTGGTTGGTTCTTGGTGTGCCTATTGGTTTAAAATAAGGTTTTTTAATGGGTTTTATATGTAAAACCATGTTATGCCTCAAAAAAGTGTTTTTATGAAAATGTGTGTTTTTCATGTGCATCTTTTATGGTATTATTCGAGGTGATTTTATAATTCTTGAGATTGGTTTAATAAATATTTATAGGGCTCCCAATTATATTTTGTATTGGTATTGGTGTGATTTTGGCTTTGAAAGAGGGTCTTTAAAAGGGTTAAGTGAAAAATATATTTATACCCCTTGGGTTTGTTTTATGAAAATTGTAAACGTTTTTATTGGGTTAAAGAAAGAACGAAAAGGATGTATAAATACTGTTTTGGAGAGTGAGTTCACCTAAAATGAGTTTTTGAATAATAAAGTAGTCACTTTTGATGTCAAACACTTTTATAATTTTTTGTAATTTTTAGAGGTGATTTATGAAATTGTGACATGGGTGTGAAACATATTTTTTTCTGTTTTGTGTGAATCTGATCTGAAAAATGGATTTTTTATTATGAAATGGGTATTATGTAACATGTGAGTGGGATTTTATGTGATGTTTAACATCTTCGGAAATATTTTAAAAAAAATTAAAGGATTTGTGGAATTGTGAAAAATATGCAAAATGTGTTGTGGTGTATTTTGGTGTGAGTTTGATTTCTAAATAAATTTGAATGAAAAGGGGGATGATGTGGCTTTTGTGATGTACATGTGGATTGTTTGGTAAATTTGTGGTGTTTAAGTGGTATTTCCATGTGTAAACTTTATTTCATTACTTGTTTAACTTGTTTGAGCATAAGAGGGAAACTCGGGTATCTTGGTGGGTGGACATGTATTAGTATTCCAGTGATCCCATGGTTTTAGCCTCAATTTTTCATATAAAGATTAATGATGACAACAATAATTAAAATATTATGATTATGATGATTGGTAACTACTAGGTTATGAGTATTTTCCCTACTATTGTCTCGTGCATGATAATGGATATTGTGATGGTTACTCTCACCGAGATACGAGGTACCTCAGACCCACAACGACCTAGTGCCTAGGGGGTATTTTCCCATTTCTTATGCTCATTGTATACTTTGTTCTTACCATCATCATATGGAATGATTACCTATAAAATTCATTAGCTTTGTTATTTTATTTAAATGTGTTAATTCTTTAAAATATCCCACTTGAAAAATGTTTTTATTTAAAGTTGCATGTTTTAGAAATTGTAACTAGCATTTCATGTTTATGAAAACTTGAAATTTTTTCATATTTGAATGTTTATCAAATGGAATCTCTTAGTGGTGGTACCTACTGGTCTTTGGCTCACACCCTACTCACACCCTTGGGTGTAAGTAGACTTGGTTATTTTTTTCTACATGTTAGGGTATAGCTTTTGTGCTAATGGTTCAGATTTTTAGCTTTCCATCATTATGTGGTGTTGTGGAGATAGCTTGAGGGCGGTTCATATTGCCATGTGGAGCTTCTTGGTTTGTCCTTTTTAGTTATATTTCGTTATAATGGTCTTTAAAAATTGTTTTAAATTATGTAATTTAGTTCTGAAATTTTTTAAAAGATGGTTTTGTTTGAAAAATACTGATTTTTTATTGGATTTGTTGGTCATTATATGTTTATAAACTTGGGTAAATCATTATAAATTATCATTTTATGATCCCTAAGCACTTTTTCCAGCTCATGGGGATCAGTAACTCCCATTGGTTCTTGCTACGGGCATGGTTTGGTACCGGTTTTGAAGGAGACCAGATCTGGTTCGTGACAAAATGGTATCAGAGCAGGTTAACTCATTGGGTCATGTTATTTGGGGAACATTTGTGATAGACTATAGTTAGGAATATCAGAACTTGAGGTTCTGGTAATGGGTAGTGTTCTTGGATTGCACACCTCATGACAGGATTCGAGTTGCAAGGGGAATTCTGGATTCATTAGAGTCCTTTAGTTTTCATGGTTTGATGATGATTAAGGGAAATGCAAAGAGAGATAGGTTAATGTTCTCAGTGAGATCACAGGGTTGGGCAGGCCATGTGGATACCAGGATATTTCCCTAGAACAATCCCTATGATGGGGAAGTGATTAGAATATGGCCTCTAACCATATGTCCAAGTCACCTGCTAAGGCTAGTTTCCCATCACATTGTCTTGTGTCATTGAGTTTTGAAATCAAGGAAGTTCAGTTTTAATGAAAAAATAAAATGGTTTTAAGATGTGCAATGTTTTTGTGAAATTATTTTCTAATAAATAGGGAATGGTTAGATTTTTGAAATGGTGGAACTAAATTTTTATAATTGTTTAGAAATGTAAATAGGTGTGTTTACACCTCTTTTTAAAACAGGAACATTGTTAAAGTTGGTTTTGAAAAAGTGATTCAAATAGTGTTTTATAATCTATTTAAAAGTGTTTTAATTGGATGATATGTTTTTAAATTGATGTTAATGAATTGAATGTGATTTCTTATCGGAATTTTTTTACTTTCTAAAATTTTTTGTAATCTGTAAATTGGGATTTTGATCTTGTGGTTAGTTGTCTTGAGAAAAAGTATTTGTTGGTCGACCATTTTTAGTTTTCAAAAGTGGAAAGAATTTTTGTTTTTAACACATGGTATCTATGTGAGTGACGAAATTCATGGGGTTATATGGGATGATGGATGGTTAAAGGCGTGATTGGATGAGTACTGTGATGGATATGAGGAGGGTTCCCAGTGTGTCATGGAAACATGTATGTGTGAGGCCCATGGGGTACCATTGGTGGATACGCGAACTACTAAACTGTTTGTTTTGATAGAAATGTTTTTAAAGGAAACTTTGAATTATTGATGACTGGTTTGAGAGGGTGTGTGTTATGTGTTTTGGAAAATATTGATACTTTGGGATGTTTTGAGACCAAGAACCCCTCATGTTTGAACCATGTTTTTGGGTTTTTGTTTGGTCGTTAAGCTGGGTTGAAGGGTTGGTTAGTGGTCTCCTTTGAGAAATGTTCCGGAAGCATTTACAGTGGTTCCCCTCAATTGTTCAGTTCTGTTTTTTGGAAAATTTTGACCAGTGTACCAGCTTGGTTGGGTCCTTGGGCTCCTTTGTTGGATAAGGTATTCCCCCCATTAAGGTTTAGTGTACGATTGATGTGAAACACAGATTGTATCACATTTGGAAAATCCTCCATATGATCAATATAAGGAATATTTTTCTCGAGCTTTATAGATTGAGTCTACATGCTTTTCCTTTCTTGGTTTTATGGATCCTTTTGTAATTGGAGAGTGCTCTTGGAAGATTAAAATAAACATTAGTATCTTAAGTTACCTGATTCGTAAAAGGTGGAAGTGGTATGGGGTTGTTAGTGTGGATGAGTGCCTATATAGGGTCTAAGAGGTCCTATGGGTCCTTTGTAGTCTCTTTGAAGTAGGATTTTACATTAAACCACCAGTGCGGGAAATATGGTCATGAGAGGTTGTTATGGACACTTTCTAGAATTTTTTGATGTTTTGGGATTTTGTATATGGTCACCCTCCATGTATTGTTTTTATCAGTCGTCGTGGTCATTTTCAGTGATTCCTTGTTATCTAATGTGTTTGTTTGAATGTAAATGTGATGTTGTACTATCTTTTTTCAGTCTTGGTTTTTTCAAAAGTGTGTCTCCATTTGGAAGATATCAGCATACTTTATTAAGAGGAATGTGTTTCTATATATCCTTTCCTCTTTATTTTTCTCATCCGAAGAAACAAGGGGTGATGTGTGTCCATCTTCAAAAAAATTATTTCAGTGAAATTTTTGGTGATGGCAAAGTGATGTTGGAGTGTGTTATGTATCACTGAACCCATTTGGGATCTCGGTGTAGTTTTTTGTGGCATCAAATGAATAAATTCCCTTTGGCATATTCAAAATCCTAACTGTGAGGCTGAAGTTGCTTCAACCATTTGGCTCTAGCCATAGGGCTTAGAGTAAAGCTAGCACATACTCAACAAAATTCCCAAGTCATTAACACCTTTGGATTAATTTCTATCCTCATTTTGAAATATGGGAATATTTTAATCCTCCAATGTCATCATCTTGTTCTATTTTTTCCAATTTAGTGGTTAAGGTTGGAGGACCTCATTTCTATGTGGTATCCTGAGTTCATACTTTCCCCCTTTGGTTTCCCTTGAGTTTTTTAGAAAAGTTTGAAATTTGGGCTAGGGAAATTAATGCACACTATTTTTGCATGGTTAGTAGTAACTGTGTGCCAACCTGGGGAACTGCAAGATAAGTGATAGTACCTATCACATTGTCTCCAGATGGATGTTCATCCTGGACCATGTAACTGTGATAAGTTTCCCCTTTTGAAAGAATTCTTTTCATAGTTAGCACATGGTTTCCCAAACCATGCGTACTAACTGTGTGATCGTTCCAACTCTTTAAATTTTGGGGTATTTTGTGTCGAACCATGCTAGTAGATTTAAGTGGTTGGTTCTTATGGTGGGGAGACCCACAATGGATCTCGTGTAAGTTCATTAAAAAATATATAATGAGATTCTACCCCTTATGTTGGGGAGTCCCTTCAGGCCTCCCCCTATTAGTGTCTCGATTCCGTCTCAGAAAAATTTAAGTTGTCTCTTATGGTGGCAGCCCAATTGTATCTCCCTATATTAGAAACTCATTTTTATCTTGGAATTGTCTTGGTGGTAGGTAGTCTCATTCAGATATATATAACTACCAACATCTTCCTTGGGTAAACATAGGGATTGGTGAGCACCCAACAGTTTTGTTAAATTAAGGTTTGCGTAACCATTACTGGTGTTTTTGTTAATTTGGGTAGACTTCTTGAGTCTTGTTCAAATAGTGTCTGAGAAGTTCTCTTTTGGGATTTTGTTTGAATATACTTGATCATTTTAGTAATTGATGTACGTTTTGGTTTGTGGTAGCATCCTTTGTAGTGCCTCTTTTGGGCCGAAGAAACCTAAGTCCACTCCTCTTTATAAGACCCAACCATAATAGCTTGAGGTGCCCACTTCCTCCAACCTGGGACCACCCTCACCCCATTCCCTAAATCTACAATTGGCCCCCTCTTCCATGATGCCAGTCACCACTGCCTTCATCCCTCACTCCACTGGATCGATGAATCAATCAACCTCACTACCTCGAACCATCATCGTGTCACCATGCCCTAGTCATCATGGACACACCCATTCTATTGTGGTTTCCCCTAATGAGGCCATGACTGCCTTCACCAGAGACCACATGACTAATCCTCTACCATCGTTGTATGGTAGATCCACCTAGAACTCACCACCCCCTGGATCTAAGCAGATCGAGGGTTGGTGATAGCTAACTTTGGCAACCTAGGAATGTGTTACTCCCTTGTACCAATCTTTACAAACCTGATACACCCAAAAATAGGTTTGGGCATGTTAGCCCAACTTGGAATGAGTCTGTGTGGGGCCTCCTGGTCCTAGAACACTCAAACATGAATTCTATATTGCCTAGTATGGGCCTGTGAGGGATTAGTCTGGCCCGCGACGGGTTTGATTTGGATTTTGAGTCCCGAATGTTTTTATTATATAATCAAAAAATAGTTTAATTTACTAATTTAATTTTATTATTGAATTAAATTAATTAATAGTAAATTTTTGTCTTAAAAATAAAATATTTTAATTTTCTAAATATAAAATTAATTTAATTTTAGTATTAAATTAAAGTAATTAATATAATTTAATTTTTTAAATAAAATTAATTAATGTCAAGACCGAATAAAAATAATTTATTTTAATTTAATTAATTCATTTAATTTTTTTAAGTTTATCTCATACTTTAAATTTTTAGAAATTTAATTTTATCTTCCTTTCATTATATATACTAATTGGTCATGAGATATTCACCAACCATGCATGTTTGTACAGTTAATTTAACTATTTATTTTGTGTGATGATTAAAATAAGTAGTTAATTAAATAATGGCATGTGCATCATCTTTTTGTTAAATATTTATAAGGGTTTGTGTGTACAATTTATCTTTCTGAATTTTTTACCCCATAACCCCCTTGACTATGTGCATGAACATTTGTACAATGATGATGATGTTGTAAGTCACACACCCAACCAAGTTGTAGTGAAATCCATACAAGATGTGGACTCACTGGAGGGGGATGAGCTACAACATGGGCCAAGTTACGACTGGGGTATGATTCCCCTAGGCCATGGTTGATCCATAAAGTTTAAATGGATCAAAAAATATGAGATTCTTAATAAGAGTCTAGTATTTTATTTCTATTACTCATTTTTTTATTATTATATGTACTTTCTTGATAATCGGAAATACAAAAAATAATAAATACTAAAATTCATAAAGATGTAATGAATGTTTTTTAATTAATGTCCAGTTATTAGTGTGACAGTAAAGAATGAAAAAATTAATGTAAATATATTACATTCATCAAAAAAATATTAAAATCAATCAAAAAATATAAGTTGTAGAAATCCTACCATCATTTGAATTTAAACAATACAGGGTGTTTGGGGTTCTCTTTATCCAATGTTTTTGGTGCCTCCTTCTACTGGAGAGTTCTTATAAGAGTAATGGGTTTACTTAATTAATGTTGTTAAAAAATTAGTATCCAAATCTAGTCTAATAAAAATTTAAATTAAATCATTTAGTAAATCATATTAATGATTTTAGAAGCTAGTAATTTACTAAATAGGTCAATGAGCCACAAGTTTATGTGGTTGTTCATCCAAATTCCTACCTTAAAATCTCTATGTGGTGGTGTATAAAAATATTATATATTATGAGGTGAGTTTTAATTATCCTTGACATAATAATACTCAAGTAATGGTGTATTCTGATTCTATTATGGAGGGTTTATATAATTTGATAAAATAGTCGGAGAAATTTAATCATTTAATTAATCAGTTAATATTATCTCAATGGTAATAAAGATAAAATTATTAATCTACTATATTTTTATTTTGTAGTAAATGAAAATTAATACCACAAGAAAACTATTATAACTATTGGATAAAGAAAATCTCCAAACAGGCATGAGTTTCCAAGAGTAGTACAAGTGCTTGTGTAAAGTATTACAACATCATAAATTCAAAGTGTCAGTGCCCATAATACATGTTAATTCACCTGAGGAAGTGAGGGTATAAAAATATTATACAATACTCATTTATGAAGCGTATGATGGTTATTTCATAATTATTTCATCAACATTCATTGTAAGTTGTTGAATACTATATCAAGACATGAATTATGTGACAGGCAGACACATATTCAAGAAGCATGAAAGGAGAAAGTGAAGTGAGATATGAATGATTAATGATTACACAGGCTATGTTTTATTGAAATATGGATCAAAATACATTCATATATCATTTTCACCCATATACTCTATATTTTTTTAATATTACAAAATAAACATTGTAGATAAATCACTTCATTTCCTTCTAGGTAAGGTTCTACAATCAATAAAAACATTAAAGAAAGATTATTCTTTAGTTCTTATAAAGAACAATTTAATAGATAAGAAGAAAGTAAAACATCAAGTGTGACATCAAAAGCACCTTCGAAAAATCCTTCAAAGAAAGAGGTATTAAATTGGAATTTATTTTCTTCTATATCTTAAAATAAATCTATGGCAGTTTATATGCAATGAACTAAATCACATAAACAAGTATTTTTTTCTTCTTTAGGTATGTTCATCATTATAAGATTTTATGTTTTGGTTATACTTCTTGGCTATTAAATATAATATTCATATTATATATTTTTATTGAAATATAGTAACCAATTAAGTATATAAACATTTTAATAAGTAAGGTGTATTCTCCAAGTAGCTGAGAAAGGGTGGTTCTTAAGTGAGCAGTGATAAGCACACAACTTCTAATTGCCAAGTTGATTATAGAAGATATTTTCATAACTATTACAGAAGCATTTATTTCAAGTTTCCTTCGAACATAAGGAGGCATTTTTTCATGTTTAGGAATGAATGCTATTTGTGGTATTTATTACTCAAACAATAGTTTTGTAATTCTTGAATCATTAGAAATAAGTGATGAATATAAAATTTAATACTTATATACCCAGATATGGAAAGATAATACTTTTTAAAGAAAAAATAATTAGTTTTAAATGATATACCCACTATGGTGGTAATAACCTTAAGAATTAAAATCCTTAGGTACTATCGACACACTTATGTACTTAGTTTTGGAAAAAGAACCCATTATAAATAAAGGTAATCCATAAATCTTTTTGTACTTGTTCTTTCAGAGAATGTGAACTATTTCAAGTATAATCTAGTGGTATATATAATTAATAATATCCTTTTATGTTATTTATAAATTTGGAAGTGAAGTAAGGTATATGCATGGTCAGAACATATGAGTTTTTTTGGACTGGCATGCTTATGAATATCTTGAAAAATCATTCATCTATTAATATAATGTAGTGTTGAGTAATTCCAAAATGCACATTACCTTATCCTCATAGAAAATATTATTATAATAATTAGCATAAATAATAATTCTTACATGTTATCATTGATCAAAAAAATTAGTTTGGAGAAATTACTAAACACATATTTCCTTGTACACATCATATTCATGATGAAATTAAAAGGATCATCAATGTTAAGACTCATGCATTGAAAATAATTCCATTTTTAAATACATACATTACAAATAGCGATCTTATCCAATAACCATATTCCAAATATAATGAAAAGTTGATATCATTTGAGTTTTATTATGACATAAATACATTATCATAAGAACATGTGTTTAGATGCAATGATTTTGTTGAGGGTACAGACATACTTCTGTCAAGGAAAAACATAATGTGAATCTATTATAATCATCCTAAAGTTTTATAAGGATATTATAGAAAAACGTAAGATAGAAAAGATATATCCAAGTTATATAATTTATTTCTATAAAATAATGAACATCTCTATTTGAGATAATAGGAGAAATATTGACTTGGGTTTAGTTATTGATAGAGATGCACAAATAGTTGATATAGGAATGAGTAACATAAAATGTGTGGAAAAGGAATGTTCTATAGAAACATATTTCTTAGGAAGGATAAAATGCATTGATGGGTTTTTATTCACTGTGGTTGTTGATATATTAATCAATTAGAATAATAATTCCAACAAGTGGGCAATATTTTGCAATTAGATAAAATTGACAAGATCAATTAAAATTCCATAATGGATTCCATGTATCAAAGTACTTGGGGATTATTATATTGAATATTATGGTGGGTATTCAAGTGAGGCTATACATGGATTTTACAATAGTGGTACCAATAATGATCGATTGGTTAGACCAAGTTGTTATTCCTAAATTAATTATAATTTTACTTATCATAGCTAATTTATATGATCATTTTATTGAGAATTTGATGTCAAGACCACCGATTGTGGAATGTATCTATATGATACAACCAGAAAGGTATGGTGACACCATATAATTCTGATAATGGGTACAAGTTAATGAAATCTAGTTTAGTATTTACGTTAGTATCAAGAAAATAGAATATTCAATTTAACTGAATCTATTTTATGTGTCTACCAGAGGTTAGTTGGATCTCTTGTGTTTTCCAAGTATAATATGCATGGTAAGATTTAGAAAATAGTTATTGACCTTATGTTTAGATAAGAACAGAATAAAAGTAATTCTCTAGTAATTGACTTAAATTAGAAACCAAATTTCTAGAGATTAGTATCTAATGAGGTATATATAATAGTTTCTTAGACCTATTCAATCAAACATATACTGACATGGTATGGAAAAATATAACTTTGAAAAAATCTAGAGACAATTATTACTAATGTCACATGGAAGATATCTCCCCAAGAATACATTTATGGGAAATTGGAGGATATTAAGGTGGTGATTTGAATTCCATACACTTTTTTGATGGATCAATCATGTATGACATGATATGTACAATATATTATATTACCATCATATAATTTATAGTAGAAAAATATCAATTATATCTAGGATAACTGCAAGGGAAGTAGTCAGAACTTCATGACTATACTTGAGAAAGTAAAATATATATATATAACTAGTATGAGGATAGGAAAGGATACTAGTTATAAGGGGACATAAACTAGTATACCTATAGATAAATATTATCTAATATTATAGTTTCCCTAAGGTAATGAGATAGTTAATCTCGTTCAGACTAGTGGTAGCCATATCAAAAAATATTGTGTGTGTTATTCACGACTACAAAAATGGTCAAGGGAAGCACCACCTTATATCATCGCTAATAAAAAACCGCTAATAAAGAAACCTTGTATCAGTGATAAAATTTTAGCGCTGATAAAGGGATTCTGTATCAGCGCTTTTCTAGCACTGATAGAGGGACTCTTTAGCAGCGCTGATAGAAAGACACTTTATCAGCGCTAAAATGTTAGCGCTGACACATGTAGGATTTATCAGCTCTTTTTTAGGGCTGATAAAGAGGACCATTATCAGCGCTAAAAATTGATGATAAAGGATACCTTTATCAACGCTAAAATTTTACCGCAGATAAAGGTAGGATTTATTAGCGCTTTGTTACTGCTGATAAAACCGTAGTCCCCTTTTTTATAAACTCGGTCGCACAATTCCCTCATTTTATCACGACCTAAAGCTCTTGTGGTACTGGAACCCTTCGACTCCCCTCTACTGCCCGCTGAGCTTCGTATTGCTGGACCTCCGCCACCCTCGAGCTTCTCATTTTCGGACCTCTGCTGCCCGCTGAGCTTCATGTTGCTGGACCTCTGCTGCCCTCGAGCTTCGCATTGCCGGACCTCTGTCGCATGCTGAGCTTCATGTTCCCAGACCTCCGCCGCCCTCGAGCTTCATATTGGTGGAAAGATTGATATGCTCATCATCAATGGCGATCAATGATTTTACACTATCAGAGTGATGTCTATGAAAAATTTAATGTCCTTCTGACATGGATTCCTCTTTCACAAGATTTTTCCTAAGTATCATTGATTCCCTTAGATCCAACACCATGTCACTATAATGTAAGGAATGAAGGATAACCTTTTTTTAAGGACAACACCACCCGATTCTGATGCATTTCTAGGCCATCCAATGCTTTAACCCTATTTTCATTGAGGGGTCCCCCCTTCTTTACTTCATGCTATCTTAGTGAATTTTTCTGGAAGTGCACTTGTATGGCATGATACCCAGAATACCAAGATTTCTAGCCTTTCCACCCCTACCTCTATCTCTGTCCTTCTCCCTCGTTGAGGTTACTGACTGCTTTTATGTAGTGTCCAGGCCCCTTCCTAGAAATGTTTGTTCTGTCTCCCTTAGTTCTAATCATGTCATCCAGCTCCAAATACTTATTTATCTAGAGAGAAATCCATCCCCAGGCCCCAAGTTTCATTACCTATCCTTCCCCTGCCCCTTTGAATACTCATCTCCCACTCATATGAAGCTTACCAACCAGAAGTGATTCTGAACATGTTTGAAATCCAGGGACCTCAATGAGAGATCATCCTCCCACTTCAATAAGGCTACTAGATCTAGATCCAATGTTAGAGCCCTGTCCTACCCATCATTTTTATCTTCATATGTAATGCTCATGGTCTTAGAACCCATGTTAAATCAGAATTCCACCCCATAGAAATTAAAAATCATAATTTCATTATTGTTGTTGTCAAATAACACAAAAAACCCTATAATAATCATATAATTCTCCTGGAAGATTATGTTGCATGTATTTCTACACTCTGACCCCTCCAACATACACAAATGGGTATTTTGGCACAATAAATATGTTGTTGAGGCTGTTCAAGATTGCAATCAATTCATCACTATCATGTTGTCCAATGGTGACACCTCCTTCCTTATGAGTTTTGTTTCTGGAAGTTATGACCCTCCTCAAAGGGAATCTCTATAGAGTAAACAAAATACCTTCAATCCCGGCCACCATCCATTAATTTTTGGGAGTGACTTTAATTACATTTCCAACCCAAAGGAAAGGAAAGTTAGAAGCCCATTCTAGAGAAAGGCCATCATAGAGTTTGTTCAGTTCATGGCTGGGAAGGGCCTCAATGATCTCAGCTTCTCTTGTGAAATTTTCACCTAGTGCAACAACTGCAGGGGCCATCACCGCTTATGGAGTCTATTGGATAGTTGTCTAGACAACATGAAAACCACTTACCTATTCTCAAATACCATGTTTTTCCATCTCGCTTGAGGTATTTTGAACCACTCCCCCCTCTTGGTTTCCATTTCTTCTTGGAGATTTGTCCAAGCATTATCGATCACAAATAAATATATAAAATTCATCATTATTTGAGTTCATAATAATTGTGTTGAATTTATTTATTAAAATTATTTACAAGTTTTTGTGTAAATACAAGTAATAATAATATATGAACAAAAGTTTATTTAGTATTCAAAGTTCATTTAATATTAGCGAGAATTACGAGTCGATTTAATGACTTGGATTTACCACATAATATATTTAATATATATTTTAAGTATAAGAAAAAATTTAAATAATATTTATGATGTAGTTATATCATTATAGTTGTTATTTACTATTTATTTACTGGACGTTTTATGTATGGGGGTCAGGGAACCCTAATCAAGTATTTGAGGTATCCAAAATATAAGTGAAGCAGAGGATCATTACAGTGAATATTATCACATATATGACTTCTTTTAAAGGTATTTTTCAATTAATTTTTATTCCTTGTTTGTTTTCGGGGGTTCCCATTCATTTGGGTGGAAATGGTGGGATTTAAAAATTTGGGCCAAATTGTGAGCTCATTTCCAGATTTAAAAATAAATTTTGATTCTTTTATAACTCCTTATTTTTTCAAAATTTTACACCCATTCTACTTCTTAATTGTAATACTCTGGTATATTAAAACCACGATATTAATTTGGACCCCATAGGAATCCATAATAATGTTAGATTTAGGTTTCTTATTAATGTTTTTTGGAAGCCCAAAAACCCATTTCCTTATTTGAATTGTTTTGTTAATTTTTTAATACCTCATATATTTTTTACTTTTTCCAGTTATTACACCTCCCACCCAAAGAAACAAACCCCAATCTTACTCTCATTATCTATTTAGTCACTTTAGATCTCATTTGGATCTTGAATTAGGGACAAACTTATTAGGGTTTCTCAAATCGTCCATATTTGAAAAGGTAATTTGATTCTTTCATAAACCTTTCAATTTTAACTCTTTATCCCCATTTAAGTCCCTATATAACCTAATAATCTTTATATAGCCTAAGAATCAGTTTTGGTTTCTTGGAGATTCATCCTTTTGAGGATTCTGGGTAATTTTTTCAAGGTTGTTCAAGTTATGTGATTCCTACTGGGTTTCTTCCATTTTTTCTTAGGGTTTCCTCCCTCTTTCATGAATTTCTAAAATTTCTAGAAGTTAGGGTTCAAACCTAAGGATTTATTTGTTATCTTTGTGTTCAAATCTTGTGGTTTATCATTGGTTTTCACCCCCTTGTGGCGTGGCAGTGGTTTGGTTGATGTTTCACACCAAGTTTTGAGGATTTTAACACAAAAAAGGTAGGTGGTTCCATATGTTAGAAATTATTGATGAGTTATCTTTTTTGGTTTACTGATTTTTCATGTTCCTAATATGCATTATGTGGTTCGAAAACTATTTTTGATATATTTGGTTAAGATTTTAATTTTATAGATGCACTTTTTCTTTAAATTGGGTGTTTTCATGTATAACTCTTGGGGTAGTATTAGGGTGTATTTTATAAGATATTATAGTGGTTTAATAAATGTTACTTGGGATGAACATTCTGATTTTTTTGGTTATTGGGGTGCCTTTGGGTTTAAAATAGGTTTTTTTAATGGGTTTTATATGTAAAACCATGTTATGCCTCTTGAAAATGTTTTCATGAAAATGTCAATTTTTTATGTGCATCTTTTGTTGTATTATTTGAGGTGATTTTATAACACTTGAGAGTGGTTTAATAAATATTTATCGGGCTGATAATATAATTTTGGATTGGTATTAGTGTTATTTTGGATTTGAAAGAGGGTCTTGAAAATGGTTGTGTTCAAAACATAGTTATACCTCATGGGTTTTTTTTGTGAAACTTTTAAATGTTTTATTGGGTTAAAGAAAGTGGGAAAAGGATGAATATGTACTGTTTTGGTGAGTGTGTGCACCTAAAATGGGTTTTTTTAAGATAAATTGGTCACTTTTGATGTCAAATGTTTGGATAATTTTTTTTTAATTTGTTGAGGTGATTTATGAAATTGTGATGTTGGCAAGAAACATATTTATGGGTTGTTTTGTGTGAGTGTGATGTGAAAAATGGATCTTTGATTATTAAAAGTGTATTATGTAACATGTGAGTGGGAATTTATGTGATGTTTAGTATCATGGGAAAGATCTTATAAAATTTTCAAAGGATTTGTTTAATTTTGAAAGATATAAAAAATGTGTTGTGGGTTATTTTGGAGTGACTTTGATTTCAAAATCAATTTGAATGAAAAGGGGGATAATGTGACTTTTGTGATGTAAATGTGGGTTTTTTGGTGAATTTTTGATATGGAAGTGGTATTTTATTCAAAAAATTTCATTTCATGACTTGTTGAAATTTTTTGATCATAAGAGGGAAACCTGGGTATCTAGGTGGGTGGACGTGTACTATTATGCTAGTGATCCCAAGGGGCTTGGCCTTAGTATCAAGTAGAAATATTGACGGTGAAAAAAGTAACTAAAATATGATGTTTATGATGATTGGGGACTAATATGTTATGGTTATTTTCCTTACTAGTGGCTCAAGAACGAGAATGGATATTGTGATGGTTATTCTCAATGAGATATGAGGTACCTGGGACCCACAGTGAGCTAGTTCCTAGCGGTTATTTTCCCGTTTCTTGTGATCATTAGATAAATTGTGCTTACTATAGGTATATGGTATGATTTCCTATAAAATTTATTATATTTGGTATTTTATTTAAAATTTTTTATTCTTTTAAATAGCCCACTTGAAAACTTTTTTAATTTAAATTTTCATCTTTTAGAAATTTTAACTATCCTATTATGTTTATGAAAAATTGCAAGATTTTGGTCATTGAATGTTTTAACATGTAATAACATAGTGGTGGTATCCTACTAGGCTATATATCACACCCTACTTAAACACTTGTGTGTAAGTATACTTGGTTATTTTTGTCACAGGTTTGGGTACATCCTTTTTGCCAATGGTTTGGGTTTCTAGCAGTCCATCATGATACAGTGTTGTGGAGATTGCTTGTGGGTAGTGCCTCCATTCATGTGGTGGTTATTTGGATGTAATTTTTTGTTTTATTCCTTTGTAATGGTCTTTAAACATTTTTTTAAATTATGTAATTCATTTATAAAATTTTTTAAAAGATGGTTTGTTTTTTTGAAAATTCCCGATTTATTTTATCAGATTTGTTTGTTGTTGTTTGTTTATAAACTTGGGCAAATCATTCCCAATTATCATTTTCTGATTCCTAGGCATTTGGTCCAGCTCATGGGGATCGGTAACACCCTTTTTCTCTTTCCATGGGTTAGGTTGGGGTCAGTTTTGATGGCGAGCAAATCTGGATTGTGACAAAATGGTATCAGAGCATGTTAACTCTTTGGGTCGTGTTATATGGGGAACAGTCAAGATAGATTGGAGTTAGGACTGTCAAGACTTGGGGTTACAGTTATGGATAGTGTGTATGGCCATCACTTCACAAGAAAAAATTTTATTCCCTAGGGGAATTTGGGATTCATCTGATTTCTTTGGTTTTCCTGGTTTGATGATGATTGAAGGAAATGAAAAGATAGTTGGGTTAATGGTCTTACTGAGCTCTCAGGGCCTAGAAATACATGTGGATATAGGGATATTTCCATAGAACACTCCCTATGATGATGAATTTATTGGAATATGACCGCCAACCATATTTCCATGTCACCAACTGAAACTAATTTCCCCTCGCACTGTCTTGTGTCCTTTACTTTTAAAATCTTGGAAGTTTGATTTTAAAGCAAAAATGACTTGGTTTTAAGAAGCGTAAAGTTTTTTTGAAATTATTTTCTAATAAATAGGGAAGGGTTTGATTTTTGAAATAGTGCAATGTAATTTTTATAATTGTTTTGAAATGGAAAATGGTGTGTTTACACCTCCTTTCAAAACAAAAACTATATAAAAGTTGGTTTTGAAAAACTGTTTCAAATAGAGTTTTATAAACTATTGAAAGGTGTTTTAATGGGATGAGTTTTTTTAAAATTTATGGGAATTAGTTGAAAGAGAGGTCTTATCTGAATGTTCATTCCTTTCTAAAATGTTTGGTAAGCTGTATACTTGGATTTTTTCTTAGGGTTAGCGGTCTTGAGAAAAAGGATGTTTGGTTGGCCATTTTGGTTTTGAAAAGTGGAAAGAATTTAATTTTTATCCCTTGGCATCATTGTGAGAGACCACATGCATGGGGTTATATGGGATTAAATATGGTTAATGGAATGAATGGAAGAGTGTTGGGATGGATATGAGGAGGGTGCATGGTGTGTCACGGAAACATTCATGTGTGAGTCCCATGGGGTACAATTGGTGGATACGTGAACCGCTGAACCGTTTGTTTTCAAATAAATTTTTTTAAAGGAAAACTTGATGTCTTGATGACTATTTTGGGAGGATGGGTGTTACGTGTTCTTGAAAATGTTGATATTGTGGGATGTTTTGAGTTAAAGAATACCTCTTCTGTTAACCATGTTATGGGTTTGTGTATTGTCGGCAAGCTGGGTTGAAGGGCATGTTAGTGGTCTCATCTGAGAAGAGTTTGGGAAGCCTTTTCGGTGGTTCCCCTCACATTTTCAGTTCATATTCTTGGCTCTTTTTGAGCAATGGACCATCTTAGTTGGGTCCTTGGGTTTTTTTTGTTGGATAAGGTATGCCCCCAATAAGGGTTAGTGCATGATTGAAGTGCAACCCAGGTTGTTTCGCCATTTCTAAATCCTCAATTTGATCAATATAAGGAATATTTTTCTCGATAATTTCAGATTGAGTCTACAAACTTTTCCTTTATTTGTTTTACAGATCCTCTTATAGAGGGATAGTGCTTGTGGAAGGCTCAAAAACCATTAGTATCTTAAGTTACCTAATTCGTCGAAGGTGGAAGTGGTCTGAGGTTGTCAGTGTGGATGAGTGCCTCGATGGTTCCTAAGAGGGATTATGGGTCCCTCGAAGTCTCTTTGAAGAAAAAGTTCACATTCAACCACAAGTGTGGGAAATCTGGTCATGAGTGGCTTTTACGGCCACTTTCTAGAATTTTGTGATGTTTGGGGACATTGTATAAGGTCCCTCTCCATGTATTTTTTTATCATTCACAATGGTCATGTTCGTTGATGCCTTGTTGTGTCATGTGCTTGGTTGACTATAAAGGTAAGGTTGTACTATCTTTTGTGAGTCTTGTTTTTGTCATAAGTTTGTATCTTTTCAGTAGATCTCTCGATCATTTGTTTAGAAGAATGTGTTTCTATATATCCATTTCACTTTATGTTTCTCATCCGAAGAAAAAAGGGGTGATGTGTGTGCATCTTCAAAACACTTATTTCATTGAAATTTTGGGTGATGGTAAACTGAGGTTGGACTGTGTTATGTCTCGTTGAACCTATCTGGGATCTCAGTGTGGTTGTTTGTGGCACCAGAAGAATAAATTTTGTTTGGTGTTTTTAAAAGCCAAACTGTGAGGAAAAAGATGCTTCAATCATTTTAGCTCCTGCCAAAGGTCTCGGAGTGAAGCTGGTATGTAGTCAGGGAAATACCTAGGTCAATAAAACCTTTGGTTTAATTCATGTCCTCATTATGAAATATGGGAAAAGTTTAAACCTCTGGTTTCATCATATTGTTCTAGTTGTTCTCATTTGGTTGTAGAGGTGGGAGGATCTCATTTACACGTTGTAGCCTGATTTCATAAAATCCCCCTTTGGTTTACTTTATGTTTTTGGAGAAAAGGTTGAAATTTGGGCTAGGAAGATTAATGTGCACTTTTATCACATGGTTAGTAGTAACTATACGCCAAATTACAGAACTGTGTGATAAGAGACAGTAACTATCACATAGTCTCCACATAGAAATGTGTCTTGGCCCATGTTACCATGTGAATTTTTCTATTTCGACAGAATTCCCTGCATGTTTAGGACACGGTTTCCCAAACCGTTCGGACTAATAGTGCGACCATGCCTTCTCTTTAAATTTTGGTGTCTTTTTGTGTCGAATCATTCTAGTCAGTTTGGATGGTTGTTTATTATGGTGGGGAGACTAACTATAGATCCAATGTAAGTTCTTTTGTAAAAATCATATGAAATTCTATCTCTTATGTCAGGGAGTCCATTTGGGCCTCCCCCTGTTAGTGTCATGATTCACTCTTGGGAAAATTTAGGTTGTATCTTATGGTGGGAGCCCATTTGTGTATCCTCATATCGGTAACCCATTTTTTTCCTTGGTCTTGGCTAGGAAATAGGTAGTATCATTCGGATCTATCTAACTTCCAATATCATCCTTGGGTAAAGGTAGTTATTGGAGAAAACCCAAATGTTTAGTTAAAGTAAGGTCAGTGTAAACTTGTTTGATGTTGTTGTGTGTTTGGGTAAACTGCTTAAGTCTTGTTTGGATAGGGTTTGAGAATTTTTCTTTTGGAATGTGGATTGAATATACTTTATCATTTTATGAAGTGATTTATATTTTGGTTGGAGAGATTATTCCTTCCTTGATTGATCAATTGGAGGTGTTTTGGCCTTTTAGATGTGCGCAAAACTTGGAAAAGGGATCAATTTTGGCCTTTTGGTTGGGTTTCGTTTTTACCTTTGCTCGTGCTATGTATTCTTGAGGGAGTAAATTCTTATGGCATAGATAATTGTAACATCTATGAATTCTTTTAAATTTATTTTTTATTTAATTTTTATTCTTGCTTTTTTTTGGGGGGTTCCCATTCATTTTCGTGGAAATGTTGGGTTTTCAAAATTTGGCTCAAACCACGAGCCTATTTAAATATTTAAAAATAATTTTTTTTTCTTTTATAAATAATTAATTTTTTAAAATTTTGCACCCATTCCACTTCCCAATTAGAATCCCATGGTATTTTAAAACTACCATATTAATTTGGACACCATAGAAATCTATAATAATGGTGGATTTTGGTTTTCTATTTAGGTTTTGGGCTAACCAGAAAGACCATTTCCTATATTAAATTATTTTTTTAATTTTTCAGTATATCATTAATTTTTTATTTTGTTTTAGTGATTCTACCTCTCACCCAAATCCAAAAACATTAATCTCACTCTCATTATCTATTTTGCTATTGTGGAGCTCATTTGGATCATATATTAGGGAGAAACGTATTAGGGTTTCTAAAATCTTCCAGATTTGAGAAGGTAATTTGATTCTTTCATAAACCTTTCAATTTTCACTCTTTCTCCCCCATTTCAGTCCCCAATTAACCTACTTAGCCTCATTATATCCTATCTATTAGTTTTGTTTTCTTGGAGATTCAGCCTTTGGTGGATTTTTGGTGACTTCTTTAAGATTATTCAAGGTAATTGATTCCTTCTTAGTTTTTTACATTTTCCGTGGGGTCTCTCCCTCTTTCAAGATGTTCTAAAATGTCTAGAATATTTATAGGGCTCCTTATTATATTTTGGATAGTTATTGGTGTGATTTTGGCTTTGAAAGGGGGTCTTTAAAAGGGTTAAGTGCAAAACATATTTATACCCCTTGGGTTTGTTTTATGAAAATTGTAAATGTTTTTATTGGGTTAAAGAAAGAGCGAAAAGGATGTATATATACTGTTTTGGAGAGTGAGTTCACCTAAAATGATTTTTTGAAATATAAAGTAGTCACTTTTGATGTCAAACACTTTGATACTATTTTTAAATTTTTCGTGGTGATTTATGAAATTGTGACATGGGTGTGAAACATGTTTGTCAGCTATTTTGTGTGATCTGATCTTAAAAATGGATTTTTTATTATGAAATGAGTATTATGTAACATTTGAGTGATTTGTTATGTGATGTTTATCATCTTGGTAAATATTTTAAAATAACATCAAAGGATTTGTGGAATTGTGAAAAATATGAAAAATGTGTTGTTGGGTATTTTGGTGTGAGTTTGATTTCTAAATAAATTTGAATGAAAATGGGGATGATGTGACTTGTGTGATGTACATGTGGATTTTTTGGTAACTATGTGGTTTGGAAGTGGTATTTCCATGTGTAAATTTCATTTCTTGACTTGTTTAACTTGTTTGAGTATAATATGGAAACTCGGGTATCTTGGTGGGTGGACGTGTTTTAGTATTCCAGTGATCCCATGGGTTTAGCCTCAATTTTACATTGAAAGATTAATGATGACAAAAATAATTAAAATATGATGATGATGATGATTAGTAACTACTAGGTTATGGGTATGTTTTATACTATTGGCTCATGCATGATAATGGATATTGTGATGGTTACTCTCACCAAGATACGAGGTACCTCAGACCCACAACGACCTAGTGCCTAGGGAGTATTTTCCCATTTCTTATGCTCATTAGATACTTTGTTCTTACCATCGTCATATGGAATTATTACCTATAAAATTCATTAGCTTTGTTTTTTTATTTAAAAGTGTTGATTCTTTAAAATATCCCACTTGAAAAATGTTTTTATTTAAAGTTGCATGTTTTAGAAATTGTAACTAGCATTTCATGTTTATGAAAACTTGAAAGTTTTTCATCTTTGAATGTGTATCACATGGAATCTCTTAGTGGGGGTACCTAATAGACTTTGGCTCACACCCTACTTACACCTTTGGGTGTAAGTAGACTTGGTTATTTTTTCTACATGTTAGGGTATAGCTTTTGTGCCAATGGTTCATATTTTTAGCATTCCATCATTATGTGGTGTTGTGGAGATATCTTTAGGGTAGTTCCTCTTTCCATGTGGAGCTTCTTGGTTTGTATTTTTTAGTTTTATTCCATTTTAATGGTCTTTAAAAATTGTTCTAAATTATGTAATTTAGTTCTGAAATTTTGTAAAAGATGTTTTTGTTTGAAAAATAAAGATTTTTTTATTGGATTTGTTGGTAATTATATGTTTATAATATCGGGTAAATAATTATCAATTACTATTTTATGATCCCTAAGCACTTGTTCTAGCTCCTGGGGACCAGTAACTCCCATTGGTTCTTGCTACGGGTAGGGTTTGGTGTTGGTTTTGAGGGAGACCAGATCCGGTTCGTGACAAAATGGTATTAGAGCAGGTTAACTCATTGGGTCATGTTATTTGGGGAACATTCGTGATAGACTAGAGTTAGTACTGTCATAACTTGAGGTTCCAGTTATGGGTAGTGTTCATGGATAGCACACCTCATGACAGGATTTGAGTTGCAAGGGGAATTCTGGATTCATCAGAGTCCTTTAGTTTTCTTAGTTTGATGATGATTAAGGGAAATGAAAATAGAGTTTGGTTAATGTTCTCAGTGAGATCACAGGGTCGGGCAGGCCATGTGGATCCAGGAATATTTCCCTACAACAATCCCTATGATGGTGAAGTTATTAGAATATGTCCGCTAACCATATGTCCAAGTCACCCGCTAGGGCAAGTTTCCCATCGCATTGTCTTGTGTCATTGAGTTTTGAAATCAAGGTAGTTCAGTTTTTATGAAATAATAACATGGTTTTAAGATGTGTAATGTTTTTATGAAATTATTTTCTAATAAATAGGGAATGGTTAGATTTTTGAAATGGTGGAACTGAATTTTTAAAATTGTTTATAAATTTAAATAGGTGTGTTTACACCTCTTTTGAAAACAGAAACTATATTAAAGTTGGTTTTGAAAAAGTGATTCAAATAATGTTTTCTAATCTATTTAAAAGTGTTTTAATGGGATGATATGTTTTTAAATTTATGTTAATGAATTGAATGTGACTTCTTATCTGAATTTTTGTTACTTTCTAAAATTTTTTGTAATCGGGTAAACTGGGATTTTGATCTTTTGGTTAGCTCTCTTGAGAAAAAGGATTTGTTGGTCGACCATTTAGGTTTTGAGAAGTAGAAAGAATTTTTGTTTTAACACTCTTTATCTATGTGAGTGACCAAATTCATGGGGTTATATGGGATGATGGATAGTTAAATGCATGATTTGATGAGTACTATGATGGATATGAGGAGGGTGTCCAGTGTGTCATGGAAACATGTATGTGTGAGGCCCATGGGGTACCATTGGTGGATACGCGAACTACTGAACTGTTTGTTTTGATAGAAATGTTTTTAAAGGAAGATTTGAAGTCTTAATGACTTGTTTCGGAGGGCGTGTGTTATATTTTTTGGGAAATATTGATATTTTGGGATGTTTTGAGACCAAGAAGCCCTCATATTTGAACCATTTTTTGGGTTTTTGTTTGGTCGTTAAGATGGGTTGAAGGGTTGGTTAGTGGTCTTTTTTGATAAATGTTCGGGAAGTATTTATAGTGGTTTCCCTCACTTGTTCAGTTCTATTTTTTGGAATGTTTTGACCAATTTACTAGCTTGGTTGGGTCCTTGGGTTCTTTTGTTGGATAAGGTATGCCCCCCATTAAGGGTTAGTGCACGATTGAAGTGAAACACAGATTGTATCACCTTTGGAAAATCCCCCATATGATCAATATAAAGAATATTTTTCTCGAGATTTATAGATTGAGTCGACACGCTTTTCCTTTCTTGGTTTTATGGATCCTTTTGTAATGGGAGAGTGCTCTTGGAATATTAAAATAAACATTAGTATCTTAAGTTACCTGATTCATAAAAGGTGGAACTGGTATGGAGTTGTTAGTGTGGATGACTGTTTATATGGGGTTGAAGAGGTCCTTTGGTTCATTTGTAGTCTCTTTGAAGTAGGATTTCACATTAAACCACCAGTGTGGAAAATCTGGTCATGAGAGGTTGTTATGGACACATTCTAGAATTTTTTGATGTTTTGGGATTTTGTATAAGGTCTCCCTCCATTTATTGTTTTTATCTGTCGTAGTGGTCATTTTCGGTGATGCCTTTTTATCTAATGTGATTTTTTGAATGTAAAGGTTATGTTTTACTATCTTTTGTGAGTCTTGGTTTTTTCAAAAGTGTGTCTCCATTTAGAAGATATCAGCATACTTTATTAAGAGGAATGTGTTTCTATATATCCTTTCCTCTTTATTTTTCTCATCCGAAAAAACAAGGTGTGATGTGTGTGCGTCTTAAAAAAAATTATTTCAGTGAAATTTTTGGTGATGGTAAAGTGATTTTGGAGTGTGTTATGTATCGTTAAACCCATTTGGGATCTCGGTGTAGTTTTTTTGTGGCATCAGATGAATAAATTCCATTTGGTGTATTCAAAATCCTAACTGTGAGGCTGAAGTTGATTCAACCATTTGGATCCAGCCATAGGGCTCAGAGAAAAGCTGGCACATACTCAGGGAAATTCCCAAGTCATTAAAACCTTTGGATTAATTTCTATCCTCATTTTGAAATATGGGAATAGTTTAAACCTCCAGTGTCATCATCTTGTTCTATTTTTTCCAATTTAGTGGGTAAGGTGGCAGGACCACATTTCTATGTGGTATCCTGAGTTCATACTTTCCCCCTTTGGTTTCCCTTGAGTTTTTTAGAAAAGTTTGAAATTTGGGCAAGGCAAATAAATGCACACTGTTTGTGCATGGTTAGTAGTAATTGTGTGCCAACCTAGGGAACTGTAAGATAAGTGATAGTAACTATCACATTGTCTCCAGATGGTCGTTCATCCTGGACCATGTAAACATGATAAGTTTCCCCTTTTGAAATAATGTTTTTCATAGTTATCACATGGTTTCCCAAACCCTGTGGACTAAATGTGTGACCGTTCCAACTCTTTAAATTTTGGGGTCTTTTGTGTCGAACCGTGCTAGTCGATTTAAGTGGCTGGTTCTTATGGTGGGTAGACCCATTATGGCTCTCGTGTAAGTTCTTTAAAAAATATATAATGAGATTCTACCCCTTATGTTTGGGAGTCCCTTAATGCCTCCCCTATTAGTGTCTCGATTCTGTCTCAGAAAAATTTAAGTTGTCTCTTATGGTGGCAGCCCATTTGTATCTCCCTATATTAGAAACTCATTTTTATCTTGGACTTGGCTTGGTGGTAGGTAGTCTCATTCAGATCTATATAACTACCACCATCTTCCTTGGGTAAATATAGGGATTTGTGAGCACCCAACAATTTTGTTAAATTAAGGTCTGCGTAACCTTTTCTGGTGTTTTTGTTCATTTGGGTAAACTTCTTGAGTCTTGTTCAAATAGTGTTTGAGAAGTTAACTTTTGGGATTTTGTTTTAATATACTTGATCATTTCAGTAATTGATGTACGTTTTTTTTGGTGATAGTATTAATTCTTTTATTGATCAATTAGAGGTGTTTTGGCCTTTTAGGGGTGGGCAAAACATGGTAAAGGAGTCAATTTTGGCCTTTCGGTTGGGTTTGGATATTTTCTTTGGCTATTTTGTGGCTTTCTAATGGCAGAAATTTTTATGGTTGAGAGAATTTTCACATCCATGACTTCATTTAAAGTTATTTTTCGTTTAATTTTTATTATTTATTTTTTGGGGGGGTTTCCCATTCATTTTGGTTGAAATTGTGGGTTTTCAAAATTTGGGCCAAACCATGACCCCATTTCCAAATTTAAAAATAAATTTTGTTTCTGTTATGACTCATTCATTTTTCAACATTTTATACCCATTCCACTTCCCAACTAGAATCCACTGGAATATTAACACCACCATATCAATTTGTATCCCATATGAATCCAAAATAATGATGGATTTGGGTTTTTTATTAAGGTGTTGGGTCATCCTGAAATCCCATTCCCTACTTTAAATTATTTGTTTTAATTTTTCAATATCTCATCCATTTTTTTGGTTATTAAACCTCCCACCCAAATCCAAAAAAACCTTAATCTCACTCTCGTTTTCTATTTCTCCTCTTTGGAGAACATTTTAATCACAGATTAGGACGAAACGTATCAGGGTATCTCAAATCGTCTAGATTTGAGAAGGTAATTTTATTTTTCATAAACCTTTAAATTTTCACTCTTTCTCTCCTATTTCAGTCCCCACTTAACCTAATAAGCCTAATTCAAGCCTACCTATTAGTTTTGGTTTCTTGGAGATTCAACCTTTGGTGTATTTTGAGTGATTTATTCAATATTTTTCAAGGTAGGTGATTCCTTCTTGGTTTTTTCCATTTTGCTTAGGGTTTCCTCCCTCTTTCATGAAGTTCTAAAATTTATAGAAGTTAGGGTTCAAACCTAGGGTTTCATTCGTTGTCTATTAGGTCAAATCATGTGGTTTAGGGTTGGTTTTCACCCCCTTGTGGTGCGGCGGTGGTGCGGTTGAGGTTTCACACCACGTTTTGAGGGTTTTGACAAGAAAAAGTAGGTGGTTCCATGTGTAAGAAATTATTGATGAGCTATGTTGCTTTATTTACTTATTTTCATGTTCCTCATGCTTTATGTGGTGTGAAAACTATTTTTTAGGAATTTGGTTTAGTGTTTAATTTTATAATTTCACTTTATGTTTACATTGGTTGTTTTTATTGTATAACTCTTGAGGAAGAATTTGGTAGTATTTTATAACATACGAAAGTGATTTAATAATAATTTTTAGGATGAAAATTCTTCTCTAGTTGGGTATTGGTGTGTTTTTGGGTTTAAAATAGTTTTATTCAATGGGTTTTATGTGTAAAAACATGTTATGCCACTTGAAAAAAAAATTATGAAAATGTGTGTTTTTCATGTGCATCTTTTATGGTACTATTCAAGGTGATTTTATAATACCTCTAAGTGTTTTAATAAATATTTCTAGGGCTGATTATTCTTTTTTTCATTGGTATTGGTATGATTTTTGCATTGAAAGAGGGTCTTGAAATGGGTTGTGTTCAAAATATAGTTATACCCCTTCGGTATGTTTTATGAAAATTTTAAATGTTCCATTAGGTTAAATAAAGTGGGAAAAGGATGAATATGTACTTTTTAGGTGATGGTTTTCACCTAAAATAAGTTTTTGAAAGATAAAGTGGTCAGTTGTGATGTCAAAAATTTTGATAATTTTCTTTATTTGTCAACGTGATTTAAGAAATAGGGTTGTGGCTGAAAAACATGTTTATGGGCTATTTTGTGTGAGTGTGATGTGAAAAATAGATTTTTTTTATGAAAAGGGTATTATATAACATGTGATTGGCTAGTTATGTTATGTTTATAATATTTGGAAAGATTTTATAAATTTTTTAAAGGATTGTTGAATTGTAAAAGATATTAAAAATGTGTTGTGGTTTATTTTGGTGTGAGTTTGATTTCAAAATCAATATGAACGAAAAGGGGAATGATGTGACTTCTTTCAAGTATATATGGGAGGTTTTGTGAATGTATGATGTGGAAGTGGTATTTACATGTGCAAATTGCATTTCATGGCTTGTTAAACTTGTTTGAGCACAAGAGGGAAACTCGGATATCTAGGTGGGTGGATGTGTACTAGTATGCTAGTGATTATATGGGGTTTGGAATCAATTTCACATAGAAATATTGACAATGATAACACAAACTAATCTATTATGATGATGATAATTAGGGACCACTAGGTTATGGGTATGTTCCAGTTTAGTGGCTCATGCACAATAATGGATATTGTGATGGTTACTCTCACCGAGATACGAGGTACCTGGGACACACAACAAGCTAGTGCCTTAGGGTTATTTTCCTATTTTTTGTGATCATTAAATATTTTGTGCTTACCATTAGCACATGGTATGATTAGATGGAAAATTAATTACCTTTGGTATTATGTTTAAAAGTGTTGATTCTTTCAAATAACCCACTTGAAAACTTCTTTTATTTAAAGTTGCATCTTTTAGAAATTGCAACAAGTATTTCGGGTTTATGAAAACTACCAAGATTTTCATCTTTGAATGTTTATCACATGGAATATCGCAGTGTTGGTATGTTATTTGGATTTGTCTCACACCTACTTACACCCTTGGGTGTAAGTATACTTGGTTATTTTTTCCAGATATTTGGGTATAGCTTTCGTGCCAATGGTTTGGGTTTTTAGTGGTCCATCATGATGCGGTGTTGTGGAGTTGGCTTGAGGGAAGTTCCTATTTACATGTGGAGGTTCTTTGAATGTCCTTTTTGGTTTTATTCCTTTTTAATGGTCTTTAAACATAGTTTTAAATTATGTAATTTAGTTCTGAAATTTCCTAAAAGATGGTTTTGTTTAAAAAATCTAGATTTGTTTTATGGGATTTTTTTGTCATTGTATGTTTATAAACTGAGGTAAATTGTTTCTAATTATCATTTTATGATGCTTGGGAATTTCTATCAGCCAGTGTAGATCAAGAATGAAGTTTGATTCTCACCACAGGCTGGGTTTGGTTTCAGTTTTTATGGTGACCAGATCTCGTTCGTGACAACTATTCATTCGTTTAGAATATGATCTTATCTCACCTATCACTTTCTAGAGAGATAAAATCTATCCTATGTGATAGATCCAAGGCACCTTATATGAATTGAAGGAAATAAAATTAGGTGAACATCTCAACACTGAAGGATTCATCAGAGATTCCCTCTAGCACTTGGAAGTTGACAAATATTAGGCATGAAGATTTTTAGAGAGTGTCTAGATGATCTAGAGGGGTTCATCTTTGTATTTTTTCATCACAGGTCACTGGTGATGAGATGTTGTAAAGCACACTTAGAATCAAACAAGATATTTTTTCTATTTTAATTTTTGTGCTATGCTTAATTGATGTGAGATCCTCAAACTGAACCATGGCATAGATTTCCAGAGATGATAAGTATCATAACTCTGGTGAAATTTTTTTAAATCCCCATCCCACAGTCTTTTTCTATGAACCCTAGTACCAACATAAACATCAAGAACCTATTAAGGGTTTTCATAACTCTATCATGTGTTTTCAAAAAAGATCAAATTTCCACTGAATCACATTTCTTGACTATTAGTACCATTCAACATATGCGTTCAAATCCTCATAGAAAAACTACTGCAGTAAAAACCTTATACATTTCCTGATTCCTATGAAGATAATGAAATTGATAAAATACTTCAAGAACAAAATTCTTGAATCCAAATACACAATAAATTTAAAAATTACACTTTAGATTTATTAATAGCATAATATTTGTATTTATCCCTTAGATTATTTTTTGGTATATTCCTTTTATTCTAAGGGTATTCGTTTTCATAGTACCCCATATCCTTAGAGTTAAAAAACTAAACTTTATAGCTTTCTTTCTTACCCTTACATTAATATGCTTTATGCCCTTTATCTCCACACTTGAAGTAAATTCTTATTCCCCTTAAGAAATTATAAAGGTATTTCTTTCCACAATTATCAAATATGGGAAAATTATTATTTAAATTGTTCCCCTTATACATTTTTTCTATTTTTCCCTCTCCTTGTCTTTATATCCTTTGAAGCTATAAGACTTGGAGAATTATTTCTCTATCCTGATAGAACATAACAATATGACCTTCAATGATGATAATATTTAGAGAGATTAGTTCACATCGATAGATTATACGAATCCCATTAAAAAAAGTTAAATATTTCTATTTTGACAATGCATATAGTCCACAACAAGACTTTCTAACCTTGTGATGTTTGCTTCATACTTAGTGACATTTTCCTCTTCCTTTCATCTCGGAATCTGGAATTGCATATCAATATCTGATCATTTTTCTTGAGGTAACTACTTTTACAAGAATATTACTTTATATTCCTTCCAATATATGTTATGTATTTCTCTTCATCCTTATTATTTTGAATCAATGACCACCATTGATCTACATCTGCTAAAATATGATAAAATGACATGACAACATTCACCCTTTTATTACTTCCCAAAGTTAGAAATGTTATATCTTAAAAAACTATCCACTAATCAACTAATATTTTATTTATATTACTTTTTAATGATGGAGATTTCTAATTCATTAAGTTGTCTAACATTGATACATGACATGGTGGATTAGTAGGATTCTCTATATGTTCATGCTTTTTACTCATAACATAAGGTAGCTACACCAATATGGTTATAATTTTTTTTGTTCCAACTACATCTCCAACACCAGTTTCATTATATTTCCCAAGAGATAAATACATATATAGAGTATTTTCATTGTGTTTTTTTTTTGATAGGGTAATGAAATATGGTCTAGAAGGGGTGAATATACCAAAATAAAATTTTAATCAAATAAAAATATTATTTAAATTAATTATCAATGTTATTTATTATATTTAATTAGAAATTAATAGATTAAATAACACAAGGATATTATTTATATTAGTTCAATATAAAGTGGGTCCACTCTACTCTTATACCACTCTACTTGGTGAGAGATACGTGTTCACTAATCTTATTTTTTAGGGGGAATAAAAATCCAATTAAAATATTCTTTTCTAGTGGAGGGATAACCATGACACACTAAATTTTTAATGGGGATTCACAACATAATTATAACACTTGACTTTAGATTCTAGTAGCCACAACCCAAGTGGCCCTAGATTTAGAATCTAAGAGTCGCACCATGAAGACAGAGAAGAGGGGTAGTGATTTTGTATATAAAATCATAAACAGAAAATAGGTAGTGTTTGAGAGAGATTGAATGTAGTGTTATAGACTCAGAAATAGGAATAAAGTAGAAGAAAAATAATTAAAGAATAGGTGATGGTTCTTGGGAAATATGGATGTCTCTTCAAGGAAGAAGTAGTCAAAGAATATTTCATTTATCTTGAGAGTCCTTCTGAATGATGAAATAGAGTATCATAAAGGAATTTGGTCTGTACAATACTTGAGAGGTTCATCTCTTTTTCTCTTGAAAAAACAGAGATTAAAAGATTTTATATGGGGTATTTGATATATTTTAAGGATGTGTGACCACCCATCAAATAGAGATCTACAAATATTGAGAAGCACATCCCGTGGGTAAAAAATTAAAAATTATTCAAGATACAGAAAATATTTCTCTATAAAATTTTAAATAATAATCATTTTAATTAAAAACATAAATAGAAATTAAAACAAGTTTTAATAATCTATTAAATCATTCAAATAGTTTCTATAATATTATCTTAAACAAAATTTCAAAAAAATTGTTCAAGATAATTCAAATAATTCTCTGAATAATTCAATGAGAAAGAATATAAAAATAAATAATTTGGAATACAATTTGTATAAATATAAAGACATAATTTTCATGAATTTAATATATAAAAACATTTTGAAAATATTTGATAATATTAATGAATATTTTTAAATAAATTAAAACAAATAATATATTCAATGAAAAATACTTTACAAAAATATTGTAAATTTCTACAGTTATTGATGTATACATTCAAAAAAATATTATAAATAATTAAAATATTTTAAAATTACTTCACATGAAATAAATTTAATATAAATTAATTTTAGAAATTAATAAAACACTTAAAATAATAAAAATAATCATGCAATAATTAAAAATGTTAAAAAAGTTAAAAAAAGAGTACTAAAACATATTCAAAACAATAAATTTTTAACTTGAGGTAACATAACATTATACCTGACAGTATCATAAAAAATTTATACAAGGTGTTCTAAGAAATATGTTATCGTTGTGGATCATCCATTGAGTTGTGTCATAAAAAATCTACCAATATAGGTCTACCATCAAAGATATACTATCAGAGAGTATCTACCATTGAGGCAGACCATTTACTGTTAGTTAAAAAACCATCCACCATTATTCATAAAAAAAATTGATCCACTATTAGTAATAAAAAAATTGATCCTCCATTATTTATAAAAAAATTGATCCACTGTTGGTTATAATAAAATTAATCCACCATTGGATTTGGGAGATTAAATATTAGATTTGGATGATTCAATGTTGAGTTTTTAAATGCATCAAATAGTTAGTGAAAAAATACATCTAATTGTTGAAAACTAAATATAGATCGATCATTGCTTAATATGTTGAGATTCACTATTTTATAACTATGTGGAGGTATACCATTTCAAAACTAACATGACCTATCAATTGTAAAAGGTGGTAATGATTTTTAACTGGAAACATGAAATAAGGGAGTGTGGGTGCCTATATTTAAATCTATAGGAACTTCCTTGGAGGAAATAGCCTAGAGGTAGGAAATAATGAATAATGTTAATAATTTAATGTAAATAATTTCATAAAAATTTAGATGATTTTTTAATACATCTAAAATATATAATTATAATTTGGTCTAGAAGAATTAAAAAATATAATTTTGGGCTCTTTCTATCAAATCAAGAACCTCTTCATTCCGATAATTATTGAAAATTATATGATTGAAATAGAGTGGAAACATGATTTGAACAATGCGGAAAATATTTCATTATTTATAATATTTTTTAAATAAACTAAATGACATTTTTAGAACTCCATTTAGTTGAATGAGATGTATAGAAAATTATTGTATTTATAACTGAAAAAATTTCAATCTCTTATGATTTGAATTGAATGAGATATCAATGAAGAAAAAAATATTTTGAATTCTATAAAATCTATAATCCTATAACTATTAAAATATATTAAGACATTTGGTGCACCACTTAAACAATATATTTATAATTAAATTTATTATATTGAATCGTAGACAAATATTTTTGGGTTTCCAATAGAACAAGTTAGTTAAGAATATCATCGGTATTTCTCATGTTATAATTGAATAACTAAAGAAAATTATAAATCAATTCAAACTAATGATAATAAACGAAACCAAAATCAATTACAATGTTTGGATCAAAATTCAAACATAATAGAGATAGAATTAGACTTCATCATATTTTAATAAAAATTAAAAAATATATCTTTCATATGAAATTGTAATTTTAAAAATATGATCACTAAAACTCATGTTATAATAAAAAACATAAAGTTTGTAAATATATTTTTTCACGTAAATTAATAAAAGGGATTTGGATTATTGAAAACAGAAACTATTATATAATCAAATAAAAGTAAAATACATTCATGAACATGCATAGACAATATCCCCTATTTTTTAATAAAAAACCGAAACATTTAAATTCAATTTTCTCCCTCATTTGTAAATAAACATAAATATAAAACAAAAACTCCCACTAAACAAATGAAAAGCTAAGATATTTAGGCTTTCAACATCTAAAGATAAAATTTAATTTTTTTAGCTGGGGATAGTATAAAGTATTAGTAAATATGTCATTTATCTGATTTTCAATATGGATAAATTCTAAAAAAATATCTCTATTATTCACATGATCTCTATTAAAATGAAATATAATACTGATATTTTTTGTTCAAGAATATTATAAGTTATTTTTAAAACAATAAATTAAATAATTATTATCAAAATAAATTGGAAATTTATCAAGATAAATAAAAAAATCACATATTTTTATCTTAATCTATAATATTTGAGAAAAAATAATGGTAGAAGAGATATACTCATCTTTTATATTAGATATAGCAACGTAATGTTTCTTCTTATAAGACCAAGAAATTAAACTTTTTCCAAAAAAAAATACACATAACTAATGTGATCTTTCTGAAAATTCTACAACCTCTAAAATCAGATTCAAAATAATACATTAAATAAGAATAGTTATGTTTTGGATAAAAAAACCATATTTAATAGTTACTTTAACATATCTAGTTATTATTTTTACATCATTAATATAAATTTATTTAGGTGAAGCATGAAAATGGGCACATAGAAAAACACTAAATATGGAATCAAGTTTATATATATTTATATAAAGCAATTTACCTATCATGCCTTGATAAACACTAATATCAGTATATTTACTAGAGGAATCAACATCTATTTTATAATTAGTACCCATAGGGGTTTTCATAGATTTAGATGAACTGATATGAAACCTTTTAATTAACTCTTTATCATACATAAATTGATTAAGAAAGATCCAATATTTCATTTGATAAATTTGAATAGCAAGAAAGACCTTTAATTCTCCGATTAAACTCATTTCAAACTCAGAATACATCAAATTTGAAATATCATTACAAATCACTTCACTAGAAGAACAAAATAATATATCATTAACATAAATTTTTACAATTAAAATATAATTTTATATTCTTTAAATAAAATGTGTAAGATCAACAATTCATTTATTAAAACCATTATTCAATAAAAAAAATAAATTCCTTAATACCAAGAATTATGTGTGTGTTTCACACCATATAACTCATTAGATAATTTAAAAACATGATTATGAAATTTTTCATTTTCAAAACCAATGGGTTTAGAAACATAAACTTCTTCAGTTAAAAAATTTTTTAAAAAAGAACATTTAACATTCATTAGATATAATTTAAAACCTTGAAAATAATAAAAATATAACATGATTATAAAATCCTCTAACCTAGAAAAATGTTAAAATGTATATTCAAATTTTATACCTTCTTCTTGAGAGTGTCCTTGAGTGACAAGTCTTGATTTATTTTTGAAAATATTTCAAAATTCATCCAATTTGTTTCTAAAGATCCATTTTGTTCCAATTACCTTATTATCCTCTGAAAATTAAACTTATGGCCAAAAATTATTTCTTACAAACTTATTAATATTATATTTCATAGAAATAATCTAGTTACATTTTTTTAAACCCCTATTAATATTATTAAGAATGAAATTAGGAATAAAAGATGAATTATAAAAAAATGTAAAAAAATATTTCTAGTTTAAAAATAGAATAAAAATTTTCAAAAACAGTTAAATGGGATGATATTTATGAATCTTACATGATCTTGGATCGGTTTAAAGAGTATGATCCCCATCAATTGATTCATCCTCATCCTAAGGTTTCTCTTCACCAAAATTAAAATCTCTAACCTTGTCAGAACAAATATTAGAATCAGAATATAATTTAACATTATATTCATCAAACATAACATGAATAGTTTATTCAATTACTATATTTATTTCATTATGAACTCTATATGATTTAATATTATTATAATATACAATTAAAATACCTCCATCACCTTTAATATGAAATTTACATAAATTGTATTTTGAATTCAAAAATAAAAACCTTATAATCAAAAACATGAAAATAACCAACATTAGGAATTTATTTTTAAATAATTCATAAGTATTTTTCCTTAAAAAAAGGTCTAATAATAATTCTAGTAGAAATATAACATGCATAAAAAATGTTCTCATGCCAAAAATATCTAGGAAAATAATATTTACTTTGCATAGTTCGATACATTTCAATAAGATTTGTATTTTTTTCATTATAAAAGACCATTTTGTTGTGATATTCTAGAAGTATAGAAATTATGAAAATGAAAATTTAGTTCAATTTTTTTTTCAAATTATAAATTATGAAATTCTCCTTCTTTATCACTACAAATAGAAACAATCATACAAAATTTTTAATTTTGAACAAAATTATAAAATGAAGTCTAGATAAAGTATTAATTTTATGTCAAATAAAATATACCCATTTAAATATATTATAGTCATGAATAATTATTAAAGTATATTTCTTTACAACAAGGATAAAATTTTAAGTAGGACCAAATAAATCAGGATGTACTAACTGTAAAGTTCTATTAGTAATTATCAAATTCATAGGTCTAAAGGAAATTTTATGTTATTTATCTTTCATAGAAGAATCACAAACATGGAGTTTTTCTCTCTACAAGGAACGTAACTTTAACACATTCTTATCTTTAGACATCTTATGTAACATTATGAAATTAACCTTACATAAAAATTAATTCTAAAGCATTATATAACTTTACACAGCATTCAAACACATAACATGTTGAACTGTTTTTTTAGAATAATCATTAATATAAATATTTTCATTTATATTCAAAAAAAATAATAAATAATAATTCCTAAAAACTAAATATTTTTCATTTACTAATTAAATTATTTTTTAATCCTTCAACAAATAAGGCTTTAGAAATAACGTATAATTTGAAATACCAAATTTACCAAATACTTTTACTTTTCCTTTGGATTTGTCTCCAAATATACCAATGTCTCCATCACATGTGTTATAAGTGGTTAACTATTTTGGGTCTTCAGTCATATGCCTAGTGAATCCACTATCCATGTACTATATTACATTCTTGATACATCTAATGCCTTTTTTCTACAGAAAAAAATTTACTTAAAAATTTTGGAACCCAAGCTAATTTAATTACAATTAGATTAGTAATATAATTTTTAGGTACCCTTATATAATTTAAACAAATAATGTATGGTACACTGGATGAAAAGGATTTATAAATATCAGTTTTTTGTAAATTCCAAAGACTATCTAAATATAAGAGAAAAACCCATTGCATAGTGACCTTTCATTCCACATTTAAAATAAGTAACAATAGATGTATAACCATGTATTATTTTTTTAAAAAAAGTGTTTTGGATATTTGAGGTAATATTATATCATAGACAAAACCATAATTATTTTTATTTGGTTTATTCAAAGACATTATATTATGTTATTTTTAATAACCTTGAAAAAATGTGATAATTTTTATTAGACTCTCAACTGAATTTTAAAATTTTTTATTCAAATCATAAGAAGATTTTAATTTTTCATAAACTATATAGTGAGAAGGAAAAAAATATTCCTTAATTTTTCATTCTCTAGTAAAATTACATTCTTTTCAAAAAATAAGTTTCTCATTATTTTATTTAGGATTATTATATAAATCATAAGATTTTAACATGTATTTTCTTAATCCTTCAATTTCATAATTTAATTCAAAAACTTTTAGGTTTTTAGAATCATTGTCAAAATCAAAATATCTAGAATAAAAACCAAAATCACTAAACATGTACAAAGAATATATGAATCAATAGTCAGTATATTCTTTATAATTTCAAAATTGTTTACTAGAATAAAATTCCTCTAAAAAAATCCAAATGGTTTTCAATTCTATTTTATCCTTATTTTTTTTTTAATTTTTTTTTTATGATAGTCAACATTGATATTCCCTTTCTTCCTAAACTCATTAAAGGTTACATTTCAATCATTATAATCCATACCACATTTCTTATCCCCCCTATGTTTCTCTTATTGACAGTTTCTTCTAAACTAGTTTTAGAATCCTTTATTTTTGATTCTTTTATATACCCCTGCCAATATCTGGTTTATATATTCTTTTTAACTATCATATAGATCAAAATCATAAGAGTTAGTAGAAATAACATTCACACGATTAAAAGCTACACCTTTTCTTTTTATTGTCTCCTTTTCATCGATATTCTTCAGTTCTATTTTATACTAAATAGTTATCAAATAATTTTATCAAGATTACTTTATGAAGTTATTTATTTAATCAACAGTGAACTTATTTTTGTTCCATTTATTTGGTAATTCTAGTAGTATTCATTCAACAAGTACTACATTTTCTATATCTCTTCCAAATGAATTAATTTCATTCAAAATGCTTGTGAATTAGTGGTATATTTGGTTTATAGTTTCATATTCACCCATCTTGAAATCTTGGTACTCTAATAAAATAACTTTGAACTTGGTTCAAATTAATTAGTTTGAGACAAATTGAGTGATTTGTAAAATCTTTCAAAAATCACGATCTATTTTACAAGATAACACATGACTATAAACACTTCTATTAATAGCACCATATAAAATATTTAAAAAAATTAAAATTTATCTTATTGCATAATTTCTTGTAAGTTTATTTGGATCATATTTTGATAGAGTGTACTATTTTGACATGATGGACTGATGTTCTAAACTTAATTTATAGAGGTATGCCTTCATTTTTTGATCTCTAGTATCCATAATTGTTTCTATTAAAGTGTGGTAGCTTCAGAGGAATCCAATCCTAATTTGGGTTAAATCCTTCCATCTTAAAGATCTTATCATTATATTGTGAGGTATGGGAATAAGTTTTGACAATTAAAAATAAACAAAACACTCTATAAAATGATTGGATAATTCCAAAAGGAACAAACTTTGATACCAATTTTTTTGTATCAGGATAGAGAATGATAGAGATAAACAATTCTTAAAAAGGTTATCCTATTATAGGAATTGTAAAGATGGATAGGGTAATGGAATATGGTCTATATGAGGTTGAACAGACTAGATAAAAAATTTAACCAAATAAATTTACTATTTAAATTAATTATTAAAGTTAATTATTATAGTCAATTAGTATCAGAAAGAGTAAAGAAGACAATGAGGTTTATTATAGTAGTTCGTTCCAAAGTGGTCTTACTCTACTCTTATACCTCTTTACTCGATGAGAGATACATGTACAATAATCTGATTCTTGAGGAGGGTTCATAACACGATTAAAATATCCTTTTTTAGTGGAGTGATAACAAATACAAACAGACATTTGTATGGTGAGTCACAATCGAATTACAAAACTTGACTTTCGATACTTGGGTTTACAACTTGAACAGTCCTGAATTTTGAATCAAGGAGTCACAACCCAACAAAATAGAAGAAGAAGAATTCTTTTTTATGTAAAAGAATAAAAAATAGAGAGTTTGTATGATATATTTGAAGTATTGTTACATAATCAAAAACTAAAATGAATAGAAGATAAGAAATGAAATCATAGGTACCAGTTCTTGAGAAATTTGGATGTCTTGTCATGGAATTAGTAGTCCTTTAAGATGAAATTCAGCTTTAGAGATTATCTAGATGATGAAACAGAGTATTTCAAAGGACTTTGGTTTAAATAAAACATGATAATTTCACCACTTTTTCTCAAGTTAAAACATATTTTTGAAATTTTTATCTTGTGTATTTGATTCATTTTAAGGATTCTGGACCAATATAAAGTTAGATTCTGCTACTAGAAGCCTCTCTCAACCCTATGTTGCTAGAATCTGTGCAGAAATTAATATTTTACAGTCCCTTCCATCCCACATTTGGATACAAAATGGTGATACTAGATTCCTCCAAGAGGTTTTCTTTGAACATCTTCCAGACTACTGCACTAAATATCTTAAAATTGGACATTCTGCAAAGCTTTGCAGAAAAAAATCTAATGATGCATGCCCCCTCACAAGATTCAACTCAATTTGGGTTGAAAAAGGAGATCACAGGGGGATAACCAATTCTTCTAGACATTCTAGAGACACTATTAAGAAGGATATTGATCAGATCCTGACTAGACCTTCTGATTATCACCCACCTTCCAATGAATTTTCTGATGTGGTGGATGATGATCAGAATTCTCAGCCTTTTGATGAGGACAAGGCATCCCCCAACATGTTTGAGAAACCCACTGTCATAGATGTCTCACAATCCTTGCATAAAGAGGATAGTAACGCCCACTCTGATTCTAGTTAATCCATGCATGACGATTACGAGCAAGCCTATAGAATTGAGGAAGACTATTTAAAGTCAAGTTCAATGAAAGGTAAAAAACTAATGATTGATTCGGATGGCTACATCACTTCAAGCTACAACAAAACTCAGAGACATAAATATTACTCTAACCTCCATAGAACAATTGTCACTAGATACTTAGAGGCCTCTTGAAAAGAAAAAACTGTGATTCCACCATAGCTGGTGGTTACTGAGCATTCAATGTCATCCCTTGATGGGAGAAACGTAAATGACACTACAAATATTGATGGGGAAGACCCTGTGGTGTGGGAGGCATATTAGTACTATGATGATATAAGTGATAAATTGGAAGCTTGGATGGAAGAGAAAGAAGAAATTGTTTTTATAAGATACACGGCTGGTGAAATCTATGTGGACACTTACCTACAAATCAGATAGCGAATGTTCATGAAGATGGTGGAAGAATACAAGCAACATCTAGATTTTAACTTCAAGGACATTCCATGGAAATGACTTCTTTGTCTTATGGAATACTTGGTTTGGTGCTTGATGATGTGGCGCTATTCTTTCCGAAGCAGCAGCTTGTCTTTTCAGAGAAGGTTTTTAAACATTTTTTTTAGTGAGTAGCATTGGTGGTTGACTCACTTATGGGACAGATGAGATGAGGGGTTGATGCTCGCTGAATTTATTGATGGTGTTGTTGCGTATCTGCCTATTGCTTCTTGCTTTTATAGCTTGTGGGATTTTGGCCTACCTTCTATTGAAGAGAACATGATGTGTAACTACTGGACTCAACCTAAGGATGAGCTTCATCGGATATCATTATTCTTTCTGGAGGATCTTGTCCAGCCTATTGATTTTTTTATAATGAGTTCTTTTCATGTTTTGACACTTGCCTGCTACTTGGGGCGAGCTGATGCAGTTTATGCTGTTGACTACATTTGGCATCAGCCTGTTTGCTTTTTATGAGTGTTTTTTCCCGAGATAGAAGGTTCTGGATAGATTCCACTGACTTTATTGGATGAATTCTTTGAATGATCAAAAATAGGTCATTTCCAGTGCTGCTGTTTGTTTTTCTTGAAAATCTCAGTTCGTTTTCTGGATAGCTTCCCTGTTGGTGTAAGTTATTTACACCTCGTGTTTGTACTGTTATCCTTGGTTTTAATAAATTCTTTTGGGGCATGAATTGGGTTACTAATTCATGTCACTGTTTCTTTAAAGGATTCTCGACCACCCTTTAAATAGAGGTCTACAAATATTGATAGACACCTTCCATAAGAGAAAGAATAAATAATTATTCATGACATAGAAAATAAATCTCCATAAAAATCATAATACTAATCATTTAAATTAAAAACATAAATACCAATTCAAACCAATTTTAATATCCTGTTAAATAATTGAAATGATTTTCATAATAATAGGTCAAACATAATTTCAAATAAACCATTCAAAATAAGTCAAATAATTCCGCAAAAAAATCCATCAAATTGACTACAAAAAAACTTTGGAATACAATCTATATAAATATAAAGACATTATTTTCATTAATATAAGACATTAATACATTTTGAAAATATTTAAAAATATTAATAAATATTTTAGGAATAATTAAAACAATGAATATAGGAAATAATAAAATACCTTACCCAAATGTTGTAACTTTCTACAGTCAAATAAGTATAATTTTAAAAAAAATTATAACGGATTAAAATATTTTAAAATTACTTCACATGGAATCCATGTAATATATAAGAGTTTTAGAAATTAATAAAAAATTTAAACTAATTAAAATAAACATGTAGAAATTAAAAATATTAAAAATGATAAAATTCATAGTATTGAAGAATTTTTAGAACAATAAATTTTTAACTTGTGAGAGAAAAAAATTATACATAATGAAAACATAAAAGTTTTCTACATGTTGGTAGTAAATATCTTTTACCATTGCAGGTATTCCATTCATTTTCACCATCAAAAAATACGAGTTCAGATCTACCTTTATAGGTATACCATCGCATTGTATCTACCATTAAGGCAGAACATTTATCATTAGTTAAAAATATTGATCCACCGTTCGTTATAAAAAATTCATCCACTATTAGTTATAAAAAAATTAATCTACCTTTAGTTGAAAAGTATTAATCTACCATTAGTAATAAGAAAATTTATCCACTGTTAGTAATACAAAATTGATCTACCATTTGATTTGGAAGATAAACTGTTGGATTTAGAATACCCACTATTGAGTTTGGAAATACATCTACCAGTGAGTGAAAAAAACAATCTATTAATGGAAAACTAAGTGGATATCTATCGTTGGCTAATAAGTGGATATCTACCATTGGAAACAAATACGTTGAGATATACCATTAAGAAATTCACATGTTTTACCATTAGTAAAAATAGGTTTTGATATTTAATGTGAAACATGTAATAAGGGAGTGGGATCACTTGGACTATGGAGGAAAGATACTGGAGGTAGGAGATTATGAATAATGTTCATCATTTCATGTAAATAATTTCATATAAAGATCGATTATTTTTTTAAGATATCTAAATGATATAATTATAATTTTTTAAATAATTAATTGAATATAATTTCAATATATTTCTAAAAAATCAAGAATTAATTCAATCTGACAGGTATAGAAAAATATCTGACTAAAATGCTATGAAAACTTGATTTGAACACTTTATAAAATAATACAGTAATTTATCCATTTTCAAGGCACATAATTACTTTTTTTATTTTCATATAGATTAATTAAATATATAAAAACTATTTATATTTCTAACTAAACAGGCATCAAGTGATTCCGATGTGAATTGAATGAGATATCAAAGAAACAAATAAAAATTTCAAATTATAGAAAATCTAGAATTCAAGCACTATTGCAAGATCTTCATAAATTTAGTGAAACACATAGAAAATAAATTTGTACATACATTTATTATAACTAAATGTATATAAATGTGTTGTATTTACAAAAGAATAATTTTATTAATAATTTGGTTAGTGTATCTCATGTTATTATTGAATAATTAAATAAAAAACAAATCACTTTAAACTATAAATAAATTTTGAAACAAAACGCATTTTTCATATTGGTGTCAAAATATGAACATGCTAGAGATAGAATTATACTATTTCTTAATTTAATAAAAGTTAAAAAATATTTTTATATTTCATATTAAATTATATTTTTTAAAAATAAATCATTATGACTCTAGTAATAATAATAAAACAGAGGTTGAGAAAAAATCCCACAAAATAATAAAATGATTTTGAATTATTAAAAACACTAACATGTATTCAAATAAAACAAAAATATATTCATGAACATGCATAAAAACATTGATATAGTTCATATTCCTTCTGAAATGATCTATTTCTAAATAAAGTTATATACTATTTTAGATCATAACATTATTTAACATAATGTATAATCTGAAAACTAGTTAAATACTTAGAATAAATTGAAATTTTTATCCATACCTATTCTCTTAATAAAAAATATGGTTTCCTTAAGAAATTATTAAAAACATTAAAATATTTTGAAATCATTCGTAATTTTTTGTAAATAAAATATGACTTATACTAGTAATATCCCCCATGAGTGTCAAACCAGGTTCACAGTAAGGCCTGTTATCATGCACTAGGTGACAATCGAGTCAAATTTCAATGCACCCTTTTTATAGTTCTTATGCCTATGTAATACTATTCCAAAACCATGCCTACTTGTAGTATCTAAATAGGGGTGTATTGAAATTAAAATACAATATAGCTTTTTACTATCCAAAACATTAGGGTGTTCTTCTATACATATCCTCAAAGTATAACTTAGGGTTATGTTCCCTAATTGATGTTTTCCTTAATCTAGTTCCCAAGATTTCTACTAGAATTACTCTGATACCAAATGTTAGGAACCCAACCTGGGTAACCCTGATTCAGTGGTAACTTTATTACATTGGCACTATATATAAGGTATCTCATAGTGAAAAAATAATAGTTTAGTAGTCTTGGAAAAATATATAAATATTTAAATCTCATATTATAATTGAAAACATAAAATAAATTATTTTATTTTATTTGATAACACCATAATTATATTTATTTTATCCTTCCACATCAGTCATAATACACATCCTTGAATCTTGGGGAAAAGAAACATTAGAAAGGGGTGAGAACTAATGCTCATTAAGGGTATGTGTACAGAGGAATCTTTCATTAATAAATAAGGAATAATTAATATGGAAAGATAATTAACTAAAACAAATTTTATTTTATCAATAATTTGAACATGAAAAATAATATGGAAGGAATAAATTATGATAAAATAATTCAACATAAATAATCACATGAGCATGAAACTTGTTCATGGATATTATAAATAATTTAATAATCACTTTGGCATCAACAACTAATCTCATAATGAGGGAATGTATAATTTTGGACATCAAAACTATATCATAGAGGTATCTTGCCAAAACTATTTACATAAATGGGTAGGGTCTCAACCAAATATCAAAGCTAGTTTTTCTCATGAGACATATCAATGCATCAAGGGGCTATAGAGGGTCTCTCCCATCACTTTCTAAGTCTAATTAATTCCCCAAATAAAAAGTGAGAAACATGATCTTGTTAACATTCATATAATAAAATAACATATGAAATGTAAGTAATTTCCCTAATCAATATACATAAAAATCCTAAACAGTCATATTTAAAACTAGCATATTAAATGTTAAAAATTTCCCAAATCAAAAAACATAATCATAAATTATCCATAGTAATATGGGTAATGGTATAAAAATAGTACATCCCCATCCAAATGATCATAAACTATACATATAAATAATAATTATGGTGTCTTTATAATATATTACTAATATACAATAATGTAAAATGATTGTTTTTTCATTGATGAATATAAATACCATAAAAATTTCATTAAAAACATTCTTGAGAGAAATATCCTTTTCACTCTGAAAATCACTTTAAAAAACTAAACAATTTCTTATATTAATAAAAAGTTTTTTTGAAATGTATAGTGTAAACTTTTAAAGTAATATTCAAATAAATGATTTGTCTTTATGGTGGTAAATTATGTTCAAGACGATTTTTCTAAAGAAATGTTCCTTTTACATTTTCAGTGATGAGTCAAAAAGTACCTAATTTAGAAATTAACAGAAGGATTCCTTTTATAAAAATTTATAAAATTGATTATGGGTAACAATGACTTAAAAATAATATTATAATAGTAAAAACAATTTTGAATCAATTTTTAGAATACATGGTCATTGAATAGAAATAATTTTGTACTAGAAAGATAAATAAATTTGTATTTTATTAAAATAATTTTCATGGTTATTTTAAATAAAAAAATAAAGAAAAATTGAACTATTACTTTAAAATTTAATTAATAACTATGGGATAGTAAAATATATTTTGTTTAAGATAGAAATATCAAATTATATCCTAAAGGTATATTTAAACATAAACAGTCCTAACTAATGATGAGATTGTGAAATAAACACTACCACTTTGATAGAATTTGAATCGTAAGTCTCGTTAAATAAATAACATCAAATGAAACTTTTAAATACCATTAAGATAAAAATATTCATTATTTAACATATCAAAAGGGTAAGTATATACACCATGTAAAAGAAATAATTGGTGAATATGTAATATGTATCACGAAAATAAATGTGAGAAGATAAACTCTTACTTATGATTCCACTTAAATCATAAAATCTCATACCGCTTGTATAATAAATATAAAATTATTATAAATATATTAAAATCCATATGAATATATTTCCTAACATATAGGGCTTACTTATAGTTTTTATGATACATTTATTAACAATTCTTTGTTAAAATCATTATTTCTGGTGATAATTTCTCTGTTTTATATTTTAGTTTTGATTTCGGTAGTTTCAATCAATTTACTTTAATCATGTTTATATTTTCTTTATAATGTTAAAAATTGTATAAATATCATATATATTAATTATATATATGTTTATAATATTCCATAATAGTTATTTATTGTAAAATTATTTAAACCATTCATAGAGATGGTTGGTCTTACATACGCAAAAACGCAGGTTCTATTTTCTTAACAGATGAAATGTAAAAAAAAATTAAATAATTTTTCAACTTTAAATAACCATTATTATATCATATATTTAATTTAAAGTCATTAAATATATCCATATTACCATCTATGTCAAAATAAAATGAAAATCACTTCACATCGCTATGTAGAGGCAGTAGTCAACACATATGCAGAAGCAACGTTATTGTTTTCCAATGAATTGGAAGGTAATAAATTATATATGATATTATAATTAAATAAATATATTAATTTCATAAATATAATATTAATATATTAAATCCATAATTACATACATTTGAGATAGGGGGTGATGGAAAACGAATTACATCGATACGTGAGGCAATAGTTTCCCACACACAGGATCGATGGTTTTATTTCCCATTTGATGGAAGAAGAGACAGATATAGGTTGTTAAATTAAAATAATAACACCTCAGTATATATGATATATTGGTATTATAATTTTGTCATAGTTTTATAAGGTTTTAAGAAGTTATAAGAAGAAGTAAAACAAAAATGAATGTTTAAGAACTTTACCTCTTCTCTAGACAACCACTTTGGGATTATATCTAAATACTTTCTAGGATAGATTTCTGATCAAAACAATTCCTAGAGAATATTGGTAAGTATGTATGTAATAGATTTTTAATGGTCTTGGATGATCCAAATGACTTTGGGAGTGTTAATGAAAGAGGATAGGGGTGGCCTTTTATAAGTGGGGGAGAGGACACACAAGGATTTTTTGAAAATAAAAAGTGGTATCCACATCTTCCATATGTCACAAGGATCCAAATGGATCATTATAAAATAATAGGTGAGATAATGTCGAAATATAGATAAAAAATATGAATTTTAAAAGTTTATGGGTCATTTTAACCCTTATATTTTTAGTTTAACCCTCGGTAAATTCGTTTTAACCATAACCATGGTAATTAAGTTTTATTGATTTTAATATTCATTATGCACAAAAAATAACTTCAATTTATTATATAATATTATTTATTATAATTACAAATATGGAATCTATTTTTCTAAATTCAATTCAGAGAAGTGGTAAAATTTAATTAAAAAGTAATCTTACAGGCACAATGAAAATTTGGTTTTTCCAAATAAATGTTTTCATAAGTATAGAAAGTTGTAATATTAAAATTTAATATGAAATTGATTATAATGAACAAAATTGAATTTATTATAATATAATTTAACTAATATTAATTTTAAAACAATTTTATAAAAAATTATTTAAATTTAAATATTGTTTTCAATAAAACCCTCTATTTATTTACTATTCATTAAATATTTAATATTGTCTAAAAATTATCAAATATTAACTCTAAGATAATATTTAAATTATGATTTCAAAAAATAATTTTTATTTTTAAAAAAAATTATAAAATTATTAATAATTAATTTCAATGTATGCACGCAAAGCCCAAATTGGCACCTTTTAGAAAAATACAGTCTTTAAAAAACATTATTTTTATTCAAATGATTATTATTTTGTTTATAATAGATGTATAAAAATTAAATTTATTTTATAAATTTCTAAACTATATAATTTTTATAATGTATTTACCTCTACTAATACCCACCAATTTTACAGTTAGGTTATAATGGTATACAATTTTAGAATTCTTTTAGACTAGGGTTAGTATGTATCTCAATATATATAAGAGATTAAATTTAAATAAATATATTTCATGTGTTATTTAAGCTTAGGGTAGTGTGTCTCATACTCTATCAAAAACAACTTATTTATTTTAAAATATGAGGTTTTTACAATCAAATTGTTGTGAACTTGGGTACAGGGTTTGTATTGCAGTCACACACCATGTAACCATGTCTACTAGCCAAAATACTTAGGATATACTAATGGTGTATCTAATAATTTCCATATAATATTAATCTATTTAATATTACATGAAAAATAAACAAATATAACTAATATATTTAAAAAAAGTTAATTAAATTTTATTATTTTAAAAAAATAAACTAGATGTAAAAACTAAAAACAATTAAATATAATTGATCAAGGAATAATAAATTATTATAAATTATCATGTGACCCTCACTGATATCACTTGAAGGTTATAGGTGTAGTTAAAGCTCTATTAGAGGCATGGAAAAAAAGGGATATTTTCATAATCAATAATTAATTTTCCATTTGAATGATTAAAAATGTCCGGACCAAGAGAAGTTAATTGAAAATTAATTGATATATTAATCTCAAAACCCAAAGGGAGGATAATCCCATATAATATTTATTTAATTAATAAATAGATTTAGAATTACCTTGATCTTGTAATTATTTCTTAATTAATAAATAAACAAACACCTCTTGTCGTACAGTCATTGTGTTAGAAAAATCAATGGTATTTCTTCTCTAGTGGTGATCCTTACATGCTTCATAAACATTCGACCATCACCGTAAAATTCTTCGGTTTCCAATACTGATGAATCAAATGCTTACGAAGATCATTTTTTATTATAGTTGAATTCCTAAAAGAATGAGAATTAATTTTGGTGGAGGAAGAGAGTTGTTTTTCATTCTTCAGAGCATTGTAGGGAGATAGATTTATAAGGCATCAGATAATTTTCTTTAGAATTCATTATACAATGGAATGAAGATTATGCCTTCATAAAAAGTCATAATCAGGTTTATATAATTCTAGAGTTTTAAAATAAATAATTTCACAAGGGCCTATACTATTCTCATAATTCCTGACAAACCCCATGTCAAAATGAAAATATTGTTATTATTATTTAATTAACATGCATTAAACTTCAAGACAAAATAAATATTATTTTATTGGATAAAAAATAAATATTAATTCAAATAATATTTAACATGAAATCTCTCATTAGACCATAGAAATCAGTTCACCAACCATATTTAATATTTATCAGTCCTTAAATATTAATTATTTAATTATTTAATTGAATATCACTATATTATTTATTAATAATTATATAGGTATTATATTAACTAAATTAGTGAATAAATATTTATTAAATATCCATGTAACTAAACAAATAAATTGTTTATCCACATAATTAAATAAATAATTAGCCAATGAATAAATATTTTTTGAATATTCAACTCACATATATATTCTCTCAAATTCTAGTGATTTAATACTTTAAATAAAACCAATATAAATAATTATCAAACCATGTATGGAAATAATATTTATTAAATATTTTAAATTCATATGGAATTTAACTGAGGTCTAGAATATACTTAGTGTCTAACCATCTAGGGCCTTTTCTCAGTGGAATTATGTTACACTGTTTGAATTCCATTGTTAGCATCAAGCAATATGTTAAGGCTACCATAGAGGGAGAAGTAAATGTTGTAATGACATGTAAACTCATACAAACATAAATTGTGTAACATAATAAATTTATCATGATAACACTAATTATATTGGTTGTATTCCAGTGTCATCAACCTATGTGATCGATTTGTCTTTATTTGAATTTTTAGAAAATAATTTTATGACATCACCACCAGGTCCATAGACTTAATTGTGTCGTTCAATTCCCATAAAAGGGAATTAGATATCAACATCTATTAAATAAAAAAAAGACAAATATTTTCACAAATTATTCAATAATACAACATCACTCATGTAACACCCAATGTATCCTACCTCATCGTGAGCATATATTGTCACATTTTCCTTAGTAAATAAAATTATGCAAATCATGACATGTATTAATAGTAATATTAAAGTCTATGTAACACCCTAAGACTTTAAAAGATGAACCTCATGTTTAATAGTATATATGACATGTAACACCAATCTTAGAAGAGTATTTCCTACCCAGATACTTTATGATATATTTAATTAAAAATTAATTAAATATCTTTAACAACTTATGAAGAATGAAACAGTGGGTTTAAATGAAATGTGATACTCTATTAAAATATTATTATTTAAAAATGATCATTATAACCCTATTGTTAAGTTGGAAAGTATGAATTGGACTAAATAAATTATAGAAATTATATATTTTTTACATTTATAAAAAAAAATAGATTGTTACCTATTGAATATAAATAAAAAATCATTTTAAAGAATAAAGATTTTTTTTTTGGAAAACTATATTTTTTAAGGTCATTTAGTCATGCTTTGTGAAAATAATTTAAAATTAATTATTACCAATTTTAGAAAATTTATTTGAAAATTAAAAATTAATTTTTAAATCTTTATATCTAATGCCCCCAAACTTAGGATCCACTAAACTGGTTCCCCGATCTAGGTTTCTACATGACCTCAAACCCCTCCCTTGTATATCAGAGGTTTCTGACTAGTATTGAGCATCAAAATATCACGTGGGAGGACTATACCCTCTTTAAAAGAGTAATCCATAGAAAAAAATTAGCATAAATAACATAAAATTACTAATTAATATGTATAAATAACCATTTTTCTAAACTGGGCACAAACCATAACCAACAGTAAATATGACATGTCATGCTATAGTGCCAAGTGAACAAAACCAAAACAAAGACAAATAGTGGAATCCCAAAATGGTAATGACTCCAAGTTTGGAACCACAACCATGTACATATTAGGAATGAATAAACTCCCAGTCACAAGGCCCTTTTCCCTTTTCCTAACCTTCAAGATTGAAATCTACTCAGGTACGCAATAGCAGCCCGAGCAGTGTGTGAGTACAAATCTGTAGGACATCACCAACGGTGTCTACAAAATATCTAGTCTAAACAGATATTGTATGAACATATTAAATAATTTCAAGATAAATAAAGAAAATTTTGGTTCCACTAGTCAATAATACCTATGTATCTGCTACTAACCATAGTTCCAAATTCATTATGTTCATCTTCTTCATTAATTTTTTCATCATTAACATGTCATCCATGTGTAAGGCATTTATGTCACTCATACAATGGTTGATGTTATTTATCATTCTATATAAGGGAATAAGAAAAGTCCCTATCTCACCAAGTATAATACATAACAACATCACAATTCCCACTCCTCAAAGAATCAATTTAGGTGGAATGCAACTGTTAGGGGAATAGAGTTATGCCCCATTCCTTAACCCATACATTGGGGGTGGAGTTAGACCATCGGTCTAACTCAACTCGTGGTAGGAGCCTCAGTCCTTTATCCCACACCTCAATCCATGTGCACATGATTATTCATTCATTCACCATACACAAACTATATCGCAACCAAAGATAACCAATACATATAAAAATCATACTTTAGAATAATAAACATGGTAATTAATATTATGCCATAACCCATTAAAATTGTTTCCATCTACATTATTATCTCATTTAGTACAATTATCTTTATCATTCCAAAATCACTAATAATACTAAATAATTCCCTTTCTATCAACCTATTTTACCTACCATCACCAATTTAACATATTCACCAATTTGTATACACTAACTCTCATGGAAAATTCTAATATACTTCATAAGCAACAAGTCACAATCTCGATTAACCCAATTAACCCAATTTCATTCCATGACAAAAAAAACCCTTATGTCATTACCAAATCTATATATGCTACCAATATTCCCTTTTAGTTTTTCATTAAACATATCAATATACTCAACAAGGTCTCTACATTGTCACAAAACGACCTTGTGTTTACTTTACCAATTTTTAATCCTGAGAATGTTATCGCATACCATGGGTGGACCTAAATTGGTCAAATCATACTTGATGCATACCATGTTAACCATGAGGGTTTTTATTCATCATTTAAACTCCCATCTTTTTAATCCTTTCCAAATGAATCAAAAGCACAAGAAGAGGTTACCAAAAACAAAATTGAACATGCACAGATCTACGATTAAACTATGCGATGTAACTTGTAGTCCACTTACCTTGAATCTATTAATGATTGCATTCTTAATTGTAGCATTAGATCCCAATTCAACCACTATTTGAGGCCTCAACCTCTATCACACCATAAAAATGGGTTTTATAGCTTCAGATGGAGATAAAAGAAAGATGCAAACCCTAAACCCCAAGGAAAAGAAAGTGAGGGATTAAACTTAACCAGAGCTACAATCCGAAACCAAAAGCACACCAAATAATTAAGATAGAAGTAGAATCACTTCTTGGTATCTTGTGGAACAAGGATTCATACATAGGGTTTCATGAGGTCAAATGGGGGAGAATCCCGAGTTATAACATAAAAACTCAAATTGTAAATTTTTTAATTTTTCCTAACTTTAATTAGTGGAATGGATTACCCGAATGGTTTTCCAAACCATATGAAAATCATGTGTGAGCCACTATCCAAGGGAATTTGGGTTTCACAATTACTTGGGAATCTCTTCATAGTTTAAAAATTGTGCACCATCCATGCGAGATTCCAGAGTCCAAATTTGCTCCCACCTCACACGGTTTACTTAACTGCTCTACAATTGAGCGCCTAGCACAGTTTCACCTGTTTTTCCCTCCTTTAACATACCAAATCCCTAGAACTCCCCCTAGGTACCTCATACACCTAGAAATAATTTCATTAACCCAAAAAATATATTGAAACTAGAATTTATACAAATACATACCTTTATAAGGTCCAAGATCTTTCAACCTCCCCACCTTATGAAGGCTCATCCTCGAGTCACTCATCCCAAGAATTATTGAGTTTCTAAAAAAAATATCATTCCATTGGCCTTGTATATCTGATTCTTTCTCCCAAGTTTCTTCTTAAACTTTCACATGCTTCTATAGGACTCGCACCAGGGGCACGACTTTACCCCTCAAGATTTTTTCACTATGGTCCACAATACAAACAGGATGCATCAACCTCCAGGTCAATATATTCCATGCATATCACATGAGATGAATCTGAGTAATAATTCCAGAGTTTTGAAAGATAAAAAACATCGTGAATTCCAATATACCATTATTGAAGATCCAAATGGTAATCCACTAGTCTGATCCTCTCCATGATCTCAAACGATCCCATATACCCGAGTGCCAACTTCCATGTTTTAAAATTTAATGGTGATCCAACCATGATGAAAACCAAAGAAAAAAACTATCTCCCACTATAAAATCAAGAGGTATATGTGACAATATGCATATGAATTATTCTAACTTGGAGTCGTTTCCATAATATTTTGAATCAATTGAACATTTTCTGACATCTCTTTCACATGACTCAGTCCTAACAATTTAGAATCACCAACTTTTAACCAACACAACAGGGATCTACACAGTCTCCCATAGAGTACCTCAAATGGTTCCATCTGAATCATAGTATAAAAATAGTTTTTGTAGGAAAAATCAACAAGGTATAACTACTTTTCCCATTAACCACTAAAATACAAAACACAAGATCTCAAAATATTCTCTAATACGTAAATTTTTCATTCAAATGGCTCATCCATATGTGGGTGATATGTCATACTCAAAAATACCTAAGAACCGAGGGCCTTCTATAACCCCTACCAGAAGCATGATGTGAATCATGGATCCCGATCTGAAATTATAGTTTTGGTCACACCATGTAACCATTCTATATCTCAAATATATAACTCATCCAACTGATCAACTGTGTATGTCTCCTGGATCAGCAAGAAAAGGGCTACCATAGTCAATTGATCTATAACTACCCAAATTTTACCATTATTCTAAGGTATCCTTGGAAGTCCCCCTACGAAATACATTATTACATCATCACATTTTCACTCCAAAATGGGAAAAGGATATAAAAAACCACATAGGTTCTAGTTCTCGGCCTTCACCTACTAATAAGTTAGGCATCACACCATGAATCCTACAACATATTTATTTATTAATGACCACTAGAACTACCTATAAAGATCATGAAACATATTAGTCAAACCAGGATGGAAATCCCACTTTTATGAATGGAAATCACACATCAACTATTCCAACATACAAACTAAAACAACCATACATTCACAAACACAGATAATACCATCATCACCAATAGCCTAACTAAAGGTGAATCCCCACCTTTAAGACTTTCCTTCATAGCCAAAAACTTTGTATCGTCAATTTGACTCTCCTTGAACCAACTCAAAAGTGCAGACTCAACTACTATAGATGCGAGAGTCATCTACCCATTCCCATCATGCACCTCCAGGTGTATCTCATTAAACAAATCCATCAATCTCCACTCAAACTTTGATTCCTCAACCACCTAATTCTGAGTCTTCAAGCTCAGATAATCTTCAATTCTATTCTATTTTCTTGGTGTTTAAAATAATTCGAATACAAAGGACTGTAGGTACTAGATCCACCTTCACTGCTAGAGATTAAAATCCTGCTGAGAAAATATGTAATTAATAATTTTATGATTGGTAAAAACTGTAAACAACTCTCACAAAAACTAATTCCCCAACACTTTAACGCATAAACCACAGTATCTAGCTCAATATCATGATTAGGTTAATTTATTTCATGAGTCCTCAATTATATTGATCCATATGATACAACCCAATCATCTTGCATCAATACTTCCCTAAGTCTGGTAGTGGATGCATCATAGATGAAGGTATACCACTTACCTAGTTCAGGTAAGATCAGAATTAGTGTGGTGGGAAACTGCTACCTAAACTCTTCAAAAAAAAGTTCTCACATGCCTCCGGACACTCAAACATAACCCCCTTTTTGGTTAATCCTAAGTGTGGTGTTTCTAAATGGGAGAAATTCCTAAAGAACCTTCAGTAATAACCAACTAATCCTAAACACTATGAACATGATAAACATTTTTGGGCTTCTCCAAAGACCTCAAATTTCACTTTATCGAGGTCCACCAACACACCTAACTCAGAAATGCTATTCCCCAATAAATTCACATTATCAATCCAGAACTGGCATTTTTATTGCTTGATGTAAAGACTTTTCTCTCTTGGTGTACTCAAGATGATGTTTAGGTATTTGACATGATCTTTGAGAGTTATAGAGTACACCAAGATATCATCAATGAATATGACTATGAAATGATCCAAGTATGGGTAAAATATCTAGTTCATTAAATCCATGAACACATCTGTGTGTTGATCAACCCAAACATCATTACCAAAAACTCATTCAACCCGTACCTACTACTAAAAGTTTTCTATGGTATGTTAGAAGGTATCACCATTAACTAATGGAATATCAATCACAAATTGATCTTGTAGAATACTGAATCACCCTTTAGGTTTTCAAATAGGTCATCAATTTTGGAAAGTGGGTACCTATTCTTAACTTTCATCCGATTGAATTTTCTAAAGTCAATACATAACCTCAATGATCTATCTGCCTTCTTGGAAAACCGCACGGAAGATCCCCATGGAGACGTACTAGGAAGTATGAACCTCTTTTACTCTAACTCTTCTAGCTAAACCATATCTTCCAAGAGTTCTATCAGATCTATTTGATATGGAGAAATAGAAATCAATTCTTCCCCTGGAAGCATCTTGATCGTAAACTCAATGTATCTCTTGGGTAATAGCCCCAATAAGTCTATAATAAACACATATTGAAATTGATCCACAATGGGAGGGAATATTTGTTGTTCTCTTCCTCCTTCATGTAGCACAAGGAAAGCCACATGGGATGTAAGTTCTACTAATTTCTAGAAAATTAGACCTACAAGGCCTTCTCAAACATCCCACTCACCACATAGGACATAAGTATCTTAATCGAGAGATGTGAATATTACCCAACATTGATAACAATTAATATAGGCTTCATATAAAACCAACCAATCCATACACAAAATTAGGTCAAAACCTGGCATCTCAAGGAAAATAGGTTCCATAGAAAATAATGATCACAAACCTCTAATGCAAAACCATTATATTTTATGATGTTCTCAACTTGCACCCATAACGGAGAATCAATTAACATAACCCCACATAAACTTTTTACATTTAGGACCATAAAACTAAAAACTATATAGAAATAAAAAAAGTGTAGCACCAGGGTCAAATAATTTACTAGTGAGTGTGGAATCTATTAGAATAAGGCCTCAAATTGTATGTGGTCCACCCTTTCCACCTCTTGGTGTAAACTGAACTGTGTGATGATGGACTGCCCCTCTACCCTAGGCTTCTACCTGAGTACCTTGCACTACACTACCCTACTGGTATTTATGATCTATCCCCAGTGTTTTTCATCAACAACCCCTACTGATATGACCCATTGATCACCAATGTTCTTCCTGATATGGGGTGATAGAGCCCCTTCTCACACTTAGAATCTTCCTCTAACCTCCATAAATTCTTATTTACCAAGGGTTATTACAGAACATCTATATATGTCCTAAACTTATACACGACAACACTTGACCGGTGGTTAGCGGTAATGACCCCGTATACGCCCCATCCAACCACACTTATAACAGAACACCAGATCACCACCCTGAAGGATTGAACCCCTCTTTGGGCTACTCTGTGTACTCTCACCCTTTTGAAAATTCCAAAAATAATGCTTCATACCCACAAGATCTATACTTACTTCCAACCCATATGAAACCACAAGTCCACCTCTTGAATCTCCCTTGAGGTTCCATTATAAGGTAAGGTCATGGTCCACTACCTCTACAACCTATTCAGATGGTATATATTCACTTGAAAACTAATATCATTCCTAAGACCATCTTAGAAGCATTTATCCATAGTCTCCCCATCCCCTGCCAATATTGGAATGAAGCTACAAAGTTAGTGAAATGACTAGAATAATCCATAACTAAAGCAAACCCCTAGGTCGATCTCATAAAATTTGCAGCCTTCTCTTGCCTCAAGTTATCTGGGTAGTATTGTTCGAGAAACATTTCCTGAAAATCATTACATACCATTCCTTCATCCTACTCTGTTTGAACCATAATGCCCCACCAGTGCTTTTCTTATCCCCATTATATATAGGCTTGTAGCTTGTCTCAATTATCATAAGGAGTCTCCAGATGACCAATAATGGTCTAGATTAACTCCATCATGAACTCAGAAACCTCTGGACCACCTTCTATGGTAAATTATGGAGGGTGCTGCAGTTGAAACTCATTGGTCAGCTCGAACATACTTGGTGCAACTTGCGTTGGGTCCCCTTCTATCATATGCATAATACAATAAAAGTTATCATGGAACAAATCTTCCTCACTATCTTGAACCATTGGGTCTTCTTACTCCACTACTCACGGGAATTATTGAAAGAATCTTGTTGTCACCTAACCAGTACACATATCTATGGTGGCATTTCTCTACAATTCCAATCATGAGCATTAGAACAGAAGCCATAAATCATCCACAAATATAAGGGATTTTCTACCATTATCCATAACAAACCATTTTTCATACACTAATCCAAACAAACCATATCATACCCAGAACACTACCCTCAACCTTTCCTACCAAGTTTCATGGATAACATGGGGTAACTAACTCACACAGTTACAAGAATTTCCTTCTACCCCATTTCATAACTATTCCCACATCACAACTAACTTCAAAAACATTTTAACCCACTTAAAAAACCTAATTAAGAACAATTATTTATTCATTATTTAGCATTATACTTCCCTTTTTACCTACTTATGTGGTTTCATTAGACACCATTTTTATCACTTTCAATAACTCAAGTGTGTCCTACCCTTTATATCACACACACCCATCTTGTGTGTGTGCCTACTATGATGCATGTCACTTATATACTTAGGTTCATAGAATTATGTGTGAATGTACAACCACATTTCATTCTGATCCCAAAAAAAGTATCTTAAAACTGTCACATCACACAATAAGTGCATCAACTAATAGTAAAATATCATCAAATGTAACAACACACAACAAGAACAATAGTTCTCACCCTTGGTGACTTGGGCTTTCCCTCGTACATGGATTAGATACTCCAAAACATGACCTCGTTACCAAGTCCTGGAAGCTTCCAAACCCTCTGTCTACCACCCAAAATAGTAATTCATTGAAGAGATCTCCTCTGATACCACTTTTTAACATATCAAACCTAGTAGCCACTAAACTGGTGCCTTGATCTAGGTTTCCACATGACCTCAAGTGCGCCTCCCTGTATGTCATAGGTTTCTGACTAGCAGTGAGGGTCTAAAAGTCACATAGGGATGCTATACACTCTTTACCAGAGTAATACACATTAGAAAATAAATATATTAACATAAAAATCATATAATAACCAATGAACATGCATAAATAACCATTTTCTCAAACTGGGCACAAACCACAACCAACAGTAAATATTCCATGTCAGGCTACAGTGCCAAGTGAACAAACCCAAAATAAAGACAAATATTATAATCCTCAAATGGTCTTGATGTTAATTCTAGAAACTCATCCATATACTTCTCAATCATGAATCAACTTCCAAGCATAGGGTCCTTGCCCTTTTGTTGACCTGTAAGAATGAAATCTTCTCAGGTACCCAACAACAGAAAATGAAGGATGTGAGTAAAACTAAGTATACCACCACCAATGGTATCTACAAAATAACCATTCTAGATAGATAGTGCATGCACAAATTTAATAATTGATAGATAAATAATGGGAATTTTGGTTCCACTAGTCAACAATATCTACTTAGCCACTAATAAGCACAGTTTTAAATTCATTATGGTAATCTTATTTATTAATTAGTTCATCATCAACATACCATCCATGAGTTAGGCATTTACATCATTAATACAATTGTTCATGGAATTTATCATTTGAAATAAGGGAATAACTCAAGTCCCAATATCACTAGGGATAATACCTCACAACATAAAAATTTCCTCAAATTGAAGCCTCAATTTGAGTGGAATGCAACTATTAAGGTAATAGATCTCTACCCCTTTCCCTAACCCATGAATTTGGGGTAGAGTAAGATCATCAGTCCAACTCGACCCATAGGAGGAGCCTCATTCCTTTATCCCACACCTCAATCCATGTGCAAATGATTATTTATCCATTCAACATACACAAGCTATATCACCACCAAAAACAACAAATACATATAACAATCATACTTCATAACAATCAATACCGGAATTAATATTATTCCCTAACTGATTAACATAGTTTACATTTACATTACTAGCCCATTTACTCAAATTCCCATTCTCATGCCTAGAACACTAAGAATGTTCAATAATTCCTTTATATCAACCCATTTTATATAAAATTTCCAATTTAATATATTCACCATTTTGTATTCACAAACTCTCTTAGGAATTTTTAATATAATTTATAAGTCGTAAGTCACAAGATCAATTAACCCAATTAAACCACTTTTGTTCCATGCCAAAAAAAACTTATTCCATTAACAAATCTATACATGCTACCAATATTCCATTTTTCATTTCTATTAAACATATCAACGTAATCAATAATGGCTCTACAGTTTCACACAATGATATTTCACTTACTTAACCAATTTCTAAGCAAGGGAATGTTTGTTCACCCCATGGGTGGCCCTAAATTAGTCAAATCATCCTCGATGAATCCTGTGGGAACCACAAGGTTTTTTATCAATCATTTAGACACCCATTTTACCAAACCTTGGCAAAGGAATCTAAATTAACTAAGAGGTTTTCAAGAACAAAACCGAACATGCACAAATCTACAATGAAATTGTGGGATATAACTTGTAGACCACCTACCTCGAATCCATCAATGATTACACTCTTAATCAAATCCCATGATCTTGATTCAACAACCCCTTTAAAGCCTCAACCTATATCTCATTAGAAAAAGGTGTTTTTAGAGCTTTGGATGGAGATAATGGAATGAAGAAAATACTAAACTCAAAAGAGAAGAAAGAGAGGGATTATACTTACCAAAATCTTTGATCTGCAACCAACGGTGTTCTAAATGGATTAGGATTGAAGGAGAATTTTATCTTGGGAGATTAGTTCGCTGGGGTTCATCCCTAGGGTTATAAGAGTTGAAATGGAGGATAATCCCAACTTAGAACATAAATAACCCAAAGTGGTAATTTTTTATTATTTTTCCCAACTTTACTAGGCCACATGGTTTTCCCACACAGTTTTCCAAACTATGCTAAACCTATTCACATTCCACAATCCAAGCGAAGTTAGTTCACATGGTTACTTAGGAAGCTCTTCACAATTTACAAACTGTGTGCCAATAGTGTAAGATGCCATTATAAAAAATTGCTCCCACATCACACGGTTTACTTAACTGTGTTCCAGCCATGTGTTAACCTTTCTATTAGCCCAGTTTGGCCTAATTATCCCTCATTTCATGTCCTGAACCCCCATAACACCCGTGAGGCCCCTCATACACCAGGGAAAAATTTATTAACCCAAAAAATATAGAATGAAACCAAATTTTAAATAAACACACAGCTACATGAGGTATGGGATCTTATAACATGTCAACATTTTATTTGGGTTAATATTTGAGGATTTTCTAAAAATATTAATTTTTTGGTAAACAGTGAAAAACATGATTTTTTATTGAAAACTAACATGTTTTTAAGTTATTTAAAAGGTTAAATTTTATTTCAAAATGTTGTTAAATTAAAATTAGTTAAATTAAATTACCATTTAACTAATTTAGGTCATTTTAATTAATTTTATATAAAATTCTGATATAAAAACTATATAATATTTCAAATTTTTTTCTTTGTAAAACATGTTTTTTCTATGTGTCTACATTTTTAATTTTGAAATGAAATATATCAATTATATGGAATGAATCTGAAAAAATGAATTCCATATTTGGAATCAGGATAATTAGTATTATCCAATAATAACAACTTAAGTTTTTACCGTTATGAATAGTACAAATATTAAAAAATAATTATCGCAATTTAGAAAAAAAATGAGTTTACCATGTGGTTAAACTATGAATTTTAGGGTTAAAAATATCTTAAAACTTATAAAAAATCCATTTTATAGACAACTTTTAACCTAATAACCTATAATGTTAAAGAATTATCCATTTTGGAGGCTTGTGTCATGATAAAAATGTGTGTATCACTTTTTCGATTCAAAACTTCCATGTGTGTCCTCTCTCCCACTTATAAAAGGCCACCCCCTCTCCTCCCCAATTAAAAATTAAAAAACTATTTTTTACAAAAAATACCTACCCAAATAACTTCCTTAATTCCCTACCCCCATCCTCGATGCATTATTTTTATGAGTAATCCCTCCAAAGAAGGCTTTAGGAATAAACATATAGAGTCTCTCTGAAGAAGAGGTAAAATTATTAAACATGCATATTTATTTTATTTCATCTTATACATATTTAAAATAATCTTAAAATATGATAATATTATAGCACCATTATATAATATATAATGATATATTATTATTTTAATTTAATAATAAATATTCATCTCCAAAACTATTAAATGGAAAACTAAACATTCGATCATGTGTACGGTAGACAATCGTCATTCAGATCGATGTAATTTACTTTCCATAAACACCTATAAAATATGGATATAATAATGGATTTAACTTATTTATATGATATTCATGAAATTATTATACTTATATAATTATTATATCACATATAATTTCTTACTCACCATTCTAATATGCATATGATAACATCGCTCATCTGAATGACGAGCTACCACCTCGCAAAGGGATGTGATTCATTTTTTGATTAAAATTTATATGGAAGGAAGTAAGGATAAAGTTAATTAATATATGAAATATAAATTAAAAACCATAATTATTTAAATATTATATCACATTTAATATCTTACCTTTTAATCCATTGGAAAACAATAGTGTTGCTCGTGCATACGTGGGGACTACGACATCTAAATAACGATGCAAAGTATTTTTCATTTTATTTTTACATGGATGGTAATAAGGATATATTTTATTAAAATAATTTTTATATACAACATGATTATTTTTATTTAAAGTTTATTTAACCTTTATTTCATATTCATTCCACCCCTGGATAAAATGGAAACATCATACATGCGTACGTATAGCCTACAGCCTCCATGAACGGTGTCATCCATTTTCTATCTCTAACTTTTATATTTTACTATATATAAATATATAATGACCATATATAATATTTATATCATGTTTAACATTTTTTAGATTATTTATCCATGAATATATTAAATGGATTGAAATTACCAATCTAAAACATATATGAAAAATGAAGCAATTATAACCTAAAACATTTATTTTAACAAATACTTTTTAATAAATGAATCATGGAAACCTATAAGTAAATCATATATATTATGAAATAAATTAGTAAATTTAATTATTATATGTATAATAAATCTATATTTATTATATGTATAATAAATCTATATTTATTATACAGAATGTTCAGACACATATGAAGGAAGTGAAACCTGAGGTTAGGGTTTATCGACTCACTTTTACTTATGTGAGACATATGTCATATTCACCACTTATTACTTTATGTGGAATATATAATTACCATTTTTTATGTTATATCATGATTATATTATATTAATTTTATTTAAATTTTCCTTTTATGTTATTCCATTCATGGTTATTATGATTCAAATGTTACTAAAGTGGCAAGGGTTTATTCCAAAATCTCATCATTATTTAATATTGTTTATGTTTAAGTCTCCGATAGAGGAATTATTTAATATTTATATATTAAACTCAATATATGTTTTTATTAAATGTTTATAAATTAACTTTTTGAAGTAATATTACCATTTTCCTCCCTTTGGTTCTTAAAATTATTGATAAAATGTTTCTAATAAAATGTAACTTTATTTCTCTCTTCGATTGAAATAACTTTTTTAATCCAAAATAATGTTTTTTAGATATTTTTTTAAATTTTTTTTTTAACATTATTAAATTGATTTATTAATAAAATATTTACCCTTTTTGAATTTTTATGAAAAGTTTTGAAAGTAATCATCATATATTTTTCTAAAAAAAAGTTCATTATCCATTTGCTTAAAATGTGAAAAAGCAATCTTTTCTAACTTACATAGTATATATAGAATTTCCTGTCATCATGACCACTAAATGTTTTAAACATTATTTTAAAATTTTATAATTTTATTTTCAAAGAAAATTATTTTCAATTTTTTTTATGAAATGTTATTTTTTAAAGGTTATTTTCAAAGTGAAAAAGAAGGTTTTCCTCAATAATATTTTTAATGGTATTTTTATTGTATTTCTATTAATTAATAAAAAACACTAATTTTACTTATGCACCACTAGGAATATATTGTAATTATATTATACTTATTATTTCTCCAGATGATTTATGATCGGTTTTACTAGGGATGCACTATTTAGATACCATTCACGATATTACCCAGAATGGTTTAAGAATATATTTATTGATTATGGAAAGTATTAACATTTCACAGGCTAGTTCTTAAATATGAATGTTTATATTGAATATGATTCAAAACATTAACATGAGAAGTTTATTGGACTTAGTAATTGATGGGAATGTCCATTTATAGCTCCTAAATGCAACAGTAGGTCTCATAAGACAAACTAGATTTGGATTTTGGTCGTGAACTTACCCATTTATGAATGATATCTTAGCATGAGGCCTTGAAAGTATGGTTATAATTTATAAAATTGTATAATCCATCATTATGAGATTATTTATTGATTTACATGTTATTATTCCATTAGTTGGAATATCCATGGAAAATTTTCAATCTCATGTGATTATATATATAGAATTATTTGGTTATTATTTATTCATTATATATTATTCTCAAGTCATTGAATGAATGACATTTTATTTAGCTATTTCCTTTACATAATGATTTTGATTTATTTATTCATACTTTTTTTATACTCATGTCCTTATTTAAAATTTGATTCCACTCATTTATTATGTTCTATTTACCCCAAGATACCACGAAGTGTTCTATTATTGATATATAATGATTTGATAAGGTGAAATATGTAATTATCAAAGAAAAAACTTTGTGTATTCAATGTTTTAATATTGTTATTTGAATTTCAAGTCAGTATCTAGTTTAACAAGACTACTAAGTTATTCATTCATTCAGGATGTGATTCCTTATATATTATTCTAATGTAATAAAGTAACCACCAAATATGGGAAATTGAGGTTGAGGTATTTATAGTTGGCATTTGAGGAATTTTAGTAGAAACATTGGAAACTAGATTTAGGAAAAAATATATTAGAGAACATAAGACTAAGATTTACTTCGATGATAAGTATAGAATAACTTTATAAAGTTTTTACAGGAATATATTATGTGGTTTACCTATAAATACATCCCTATCTAGACTATTATGAATTATTTATAAATATTTTTATGATTTGAAAAAAATTCGTAAAGAAACCATGTTTATGATTATGAGATTAACTATGCATAAATATTTTAATTTATGTTAAATATTTCAATATTTTTTGGATTATACATAATATTTCATAATTTTGTGATCTAATCTAGTGTATGTAATTAGTTTTAAATGGAGTCTAGAAAAAGAAATGTAAACCATATCAATTAATGTACCCATGTATGGATTAAACTCCATGGTAAGATAAGGAAGATGGATCGAGATATAGAGCTATAACTAATCAAATTATAACCATATTGGGATAACTAACTCAGGTTATGAGAAATAACCATACCCATATGAAGAATAATTTTGATCCACTATACAATGTAATAATGGTAGACTAATTTATGTGTCAGGCACCTCCATCATTCAATAGGACTATAAATACTTTTGTAGCTGAGTAAAGGATAAGTTCTTTAGAAAATATATTTATCACTCTTGGAAGGAATGAAAGTGAGAAGGTTTCCAATTCAGTTCATCGTCTCTCAGGATATTTAAATCAATGCTGGTCATTGATTCAAAACACTGTAGATGAAGAATAAATATAAAACCTAGAATGGAATGATTTTAAGTTACTCTTATTGGAAAATTATTTTCCTCTGGAGAAACAAAAGGATATAGAGAGACAGTTCCTGATTCTAAAACAAAAGGAATATGAAAAAATTTATAAGAATGAATCCAAATTTACATGGTTATCAAGGATACTACGGACTATATATATAATTAAAAGGGAAGGATTTTAAAATTATTTGATGAAATTAATCCAATTATATAGTATCATGCGGTATAAAGATAGGGAAGGAATTCTTAAAGTCTAATGGATTCAATGGTAATCAAGATAAGAATATTATGGAATAGAAAAATATAGATAAATGGAAAAAGGGAGGGAATTATTTTTCCCACATGTGATAATTGTGAAAAAAACACTTTGGTAATTTCTTGAAGGGAATAGGATTTTACTAAAAGTGTAGAGATAAATGCCACCATAATTGTAATTTAAAGGGTAATAAATAATATACCATTGTACAATGCTTTAATTTTTAGGATATAGGGAACTATAAAAATGAATCCCCTTGGCGTTAAGGGAATATACCTCAAAGGAAGATAAGGTATTAAGGTCAAGCTTATGTGGTTACTATAGATGGAGTTAAATTATTTTTTTAAAGGTTGGGGACGAAGCCTCATTTATTATTAAATCAAAGAAAAGACCTCTTTTAACTGGGTAGAGGGAGACCTATTACATAGCCTGAAGGCCCAGTGGGCATTTATCCCATTACATGGCACGTAGGCCCAATATTTTTGCCCAAGTCCCATTCTATGGATAGTACTACTACAGTACCCACCTGCTACAGTACCACACAATACCCGCCACCACTATAGTGCTCTATCACCGCTACAGTGACCTACCACTGCTATAGTACTCGTTGTTGCTATAGTGCTACTGCTGCTATAGTCGCTACAGTACTGCTACAGTACCTTGCGCCCAATGGGTTTTAAGCCCCCATTTTTTATGTAGGATTATGGGTTGTTTACCACTAAGGAAAACCACAAATATAGATGGGGATAAATGATTGATTTTCTGGTGTTTAGATTTAATATTTATGTTATAGAATTATTTTATCATTAATATTCTGGTTATAATTATTGTGAAATTTATAAGGATTGTACTATAGTGATTTTTCTTTATGGATTAAAGAGTATATGTTGAATGGTGTTGATGACTAGGGAAAGTGATTCAGTGGAAAGTTGAACTCATTGGAAAACACATGATTGAGTGAGTATAACCCTTGAAATGTTTTCGATGTTGGTATAATAATTATAAGGAAGTTTTTAGGATGTTATTGGTTGTATTTAAGGTTTATCTTACCTTTTATGTTGAGGTAATTATATGTTATTACAATTTGGTAAATTTATAGGAATTATATTAATAATGGTTTTGAAAAAGAGAAACTAGTGCATTGGGTAACAGCCCATCACATCTGGTAAGGCTATGGGGCTTGAACCCACAACTACAGGGTGAAAAGGGTCACTACTGGAAAACTAACCTTTACCAACGGTTTGGAACCGTTGGGATAGGCCTCCAAACCGTTGGTATAGCCTATACCAATGGTTTGGAGAACCGTAGCCAAGTAAGCCGTTGGGATAGGTCTATACCAACGGTTTTTGGAAAAGAGTTGGTATAGACCTATACCAATGGTTTTGGGAACCGTTGGTATAGGTAATATGAAATCTATACCAACGGTAATGGAACAGTTGGTATATAAATTCCAAAAATAAAACATCCACTGGGATTTGATCCCAGGACCCCTCGTTTATAATCGAACGACTTAACCACTAAACTAACATCACTTTTTTAAACATAATTTCATAAATATATATATGTATTATCATAATTATTTAAAATTTTGATTTATATAATGTTCTCGGTTAGTAGATCTGGAAAAAAATAAAAGAACCTATCCCAACGGTTTTCAAAACCGTTGGGATAGGTTAGGGGTGGGTTGAATTCTTTCGGTTGGATGTTGATTTTTTTGGGTGGCCTTTCCCAACGGTTCACCAAAACCGCTGGGAAAGGCCACTCTTTCCCAACGGTTCACCAAAACCGTTGGGGAAGAGGCTCAAAAGACACCCTTTCCCAATGGTTTTGGTGAACCGTTGGGAAAGGTCACTCTTTCCCAATGGTTTTGGTGAACCGTTGGGAAAGAGTCTCAAGACACACCCTTTCCCAACGGTTTAGCATAAACCATTGGGAAAGGGTCACTCTTTCCCAACGGTTTACCAAACCGTTGGGAAAGGTGGGGAAATCTAAGGATTTCCCAACGGTTTTGGTGAACCGTTGGGAAATGGTAGCTATACCAACGGTTTTTAAAAACCGTTGGTATAGAAGTGTTGGGAAAGATCATCTTTCAAGTAGTGGTTATTGTGCCTACCACTAGCCTACGTTATGTTCTGGTTAATATTTCATTATTTTTACTTAAATGATTTGATTGAAAAATATTATTGTTAATCTAGAGGTGTTACTTTTGTGATTTAGATATAAATTTATTATATAACTTACACTAACAGTATTGGTTTTGGAAAATATTTAGAGATAGATGAAATGACGTGTCACACTTTGACGGATCTCATGATCAGTTAAAAGTTAATTTTAATACTTAAGGCATAAAAAATATTTTTTGGATGTTCTTTTCATGGAGTAAGAGATGAAGTGAAAATTGATCGAAGAAAAACTAAAGGATGAAATTATGCTAATGAAATAGAAACATATCAAGTAATTATCTTTCCATAGATTCTAATATAGTAAAATAATTCCTAAATTTTTAGAAAATGATCATAAAATAGAAATGTTATAATATTACCTTTATATATGATGAATAAAATGTTCATTTAAATAATTATAGATTTATGGTTTTGATGTCTTTAACTTTCAAATGATAATTCACTCTCTTGTGATAAATTATCACTATAACTCTATATAATTATATTCAATTCTCTTCTATAGCCATATTTTCACTTCCACCAATGTTCTCCGGCTTAGAAACCTAGTTATGTGTTATTTTAGATAACCTTTGAACTTACCTTTCTATCTTATCAATGGGATTTTCTACTAACCCTTTCTATGATTTGGGTTTCCAACTATGTTATTTTCAAACACTAAACATTTAATTTCTGAGATCAAGATTAAATTATGATGATGCAATTTATTTAAGTGGTTAGAAAGTGAAACCCTGATATTTTAATAGAGAGAAATCATATTTGATAGTGTATATAACATGAAACACTGAGCTTATATGATAATGTAACACCCTAAAACTTTATGACATATTTATTTTTAAATAAATTCAATCTCTTCAATAGCTTGTGAAGCATGTAACACCTAGTTTAAACAAAATGTGAAGCTCTATTAAAATATTGTTATTTAAACATGAAAATTATAACCTAGCCAATAATTTTTCAAGTATTAATTGGAATAACTAAATTATGAAAATTATATGGCTAACACAAGTATAAATAAATTCAATGGTTATTTATTTATTGTAAATAAAATAAAACCCATTTGAAATAAAATGAATTGTTTTCTAAAAACCTCTGTTTTTTCAAAGGTGGTTATTTAATGCTTTGTAAACATAATTTAAAATTAATTTTTAACACTTTTCTAAAATTTATTTGAAAAAAAATAAATTTTTTTAATACACATGTAAATTTTATCTTTGATTGAATTTTTGTGAATTTTCAAATTATATTAATTTTTTGAAGCATAATGAAAAATACATATATTTATTGAAAAATGTATTTTCATCAAAATTATTTCAAATGTTAAATTATATTTTAAATTGGATTTAAAATAAATTTAGTTAAATGAAAATACGATGGTTAGAGTAAAATGAGTTTACTTGGGGTTAAACTAAGAAGGGTTAAAACTGACCAAAAACTTGATAAAAGGAATGTTTATGGATATATATCCTTGTTAAAACCTCTATGTCTTGATAATTATTTATTTTTTTGGATTTTTTAGGATTAAAACATGGGTATCACTTTATATTTTCAAATATTCCATGTCTTTTCTGTAGAGACCCTAAGCTTGACGTACATGGACATTACATTACTTTTGCAGAATACTTAGTACATAACAAAAACACACACAACGACCGTAATAGTTTAGTGTCTTTGGAAACTCGGAATATAATCTTCTAATCGTGGTGAAAGATTTTCAACATATCCCATAAAGATCTTCCCTTTTTTTCTTACCTAAAACCTTTCTTTATATCCTGGTGAAAATAAAACATAAAAGGGTGAGATCAAATGGTCAGTAAGGGTAAACAAAAGAAATATCAATCACATTATATTCATAAGAACAAAACATTTTGGAAATCATAACCTGTAAAAGAGATCATAATGTCATAACATGGGATAAATCATGGTAGTAAAATGTAATCACAATAATCATAACATAAAACATGAATCTTTGTGGAATATACACATAATCATAGAAAATAATTTCTTATTAGTCAAGACTCATTTCCAAGACTATCTTAGTGGACAAAGTCCATTTCTGAACCAAGTTCACTCCTCGTTTCAGACCTGTTTCACTGAACCGGTTTAACCTTACGTTCTAGCCATGTCTATCTCATGAGATATAAAATCTTTACCCAATGCATTGGAGGTAGATATAGGTCCCACCCATCTCATAATGATACCATTTTTATGTGTTCCACAATATCATAAATCATACATCATAGCATAACCCATGTAAGAAAAATGGGATTCTTAAACATCATGTCATCATAACATAATCCATAAAAGATAAAATGACATCACAAAAATAATTCCATCATAACATAATCAAATCAATATAAAAATAGGGATATAAACAGAACCCTTTATTATCTTATATGGAAAATAATTTTTATAAAACACTTGAACTCCATTCTTGAGGAAAATATCCTTTCTACTTCAAAAACACTTTTCCTTTCATAACATGCCATACAATTCTAAACTAAAAGAAGTTGATTAAAACTAAACTTGAAAACTTGTAAAGGAAGATTCTTTGAAATAGTGTTTTAAAAATCCATTCATTTCGTATAAGTTAAAAAACATTCTTCTCATAATTTGGTCAGAAAAGTCAAAAAGTACCTCGTAGGAAAAACGACAAAAGATTCATTTCATATCTTTTACTAAAAACTCACCAAAAGGTAAACTTGGATTTAGAAAACTGTAGGTGGATGGAAATAATATTAAATATTGAGGAAACATGGATGTGGATGATAAAATACACCCCCGTAAATTCCAAAGTATAAACAATCTCGGATAAAAATGAGATTGTGATATTTCCCTTACCTTAGGTCCGATTTGCTTCGTAAGTGTCCGAACCTCCTGAATAATGATTTAAATAATGTTACTGACTTATTCCAGAATAATAATTATTGTTATGATATCATATATGGTCATATTCTTAGCTTCTTATTAGTAATATTTCATTGTTACTTGTTATTCGGGTGTTTATTGCTTTTTTTGTTATTATGCATGTTTTGTTGAATAAATTATTATTCTTCTTTTTATGTAAAAGATACCTCAATTTCAGAATGGTATTATTGTAATATATATCATATTGATTCACTCAATTCATTTATGTAATCATTATTCAATGAAAATTATGTAGAACGAGTCGCATCACATCGTGGAGACGGTATTCCGTACGTACGCACGAGCGATGATATCATTCCCATGATCGTGGAATTGTATTGGAGTGTATGTATACTATTTCAGAATAAATAACACTTTAAAATAATTATATATAGTTATTATTTACACCATTATACCCATCCAAGTAATGTGGTGGTGGAAAATAGATTTCACCATGGCGTGGAGACGGTATTCCGTACGTACGCACGCGCGATGATTTCGTTTTCCGTAGGATGGATAGATGGTGAAATAGAGTTGTTTCATACTTATAATAACATATCAGTATATTAGTGATACTTATTTTATTACATCATAATGAAACAACTAAAAAAATAAGAAGTGGAAGAAGAAATAAAGTTGAAAGAATTGGTAACGGACATTACCTCTTCTTTGAAGCGCCTCTTTGAGACCTCCTCTTAGGGCACTAAAATTGGTCTTTGAAGAAGACCAGGACCTCTAGGATGTCTCTGGGGAATTGTAGATGAGTAATTGGCAGGGTTTGTCCGAGCTTGAATGCTCAAAGTGGTGTGAGGAAAGAGGGAGGAGGTGCCCTTTTATAAGGGAGGAGAGGGGAACCTTTGGAAAAACTAAAAATATTAATTTATTATAAAGTAATATTCGGTTTTAAATAGATAAAAATTGATTTATTTAGAAGATAAAGAGATTATGGGTAGAAATACCTTCATCCAATAGAATTTGGAAAAGTTTATTCCAATATTTTAAACTTATCATTTAGATTTAACTTTAAGTCAGATAATTTTACTTTTACCGTGTCTTTTTGTGTTCTTACACTACAAGGTTAATAAACTTACTATAACAATCCAAATGAACCCCAAGTTGTTTATTATTAATATATATTACCTTATCTAAGTTATTTGGCCGAACAATAGATTTTTAGGAATAAAGTAACAATTAATAATATAATATTTTAAAAAAAAACTATTTTATGTCAATTTTGACACTATTTAGTCATTGATTTTTGTAAAAATCATAACAGAATGATTAGTTCAAAAAAAGTTAATTAAATAAATAATAACATTTCATATTAACCTATAAAATTAGTTTAATTCATAAAAAGTCTCAAATAAAATTTATTTTGGTATTTATAACATCAATTATGTCAATATTTCATTAATAAGATAATTACTTCATCATCATTGTGTCATAAATAAATTAAATTATTAAATGTCTAAAAATTAAAAATAAAATATAATTATGTATGAAATCATTTTATCTTTATAATGAATATTTATAGTCAAATTTATCTTACGTATAACCCTATATTAAAAATTATTTAGTTTTTAAACTTTGATTTTAACTATTTTAACCCTTCTTTAAATAAATTAATATTAAATGTCCTAATCTAATCCAAGTGGGCCTAAATGGTCATAGTTTATTCCTAAGGTTTTTTTTCGTCGAATTACACTTATCCAATAGAATTAGGACATGTTTTATGTAATAATAATATCATTTTTACCCTTAATTACCTTATTTACTTTTAACTGTGTTAAAAAAAAGTAAAAAGTTACTATTCACCAAAAATTATTTTCATCACATTGAACCACGTTTTACTTACTGAAATCAACCGTATCTCTCAGATTTTTGAAATTCCACTCACAGAAGTGGTAAAATTAATTTTTATGTAAATTTGTAAATTCTCCTTGGAGGTGGGTAAAAGACGGTGAAAAGTTCAATAAAATTTTTATATATCTAAAATTATTATAAAATGACTCCAATGAATTAATTTAAAGTTATATAAGTATTATGTATCAATTTTTACCTAAAATTAAATTAAATAAAATAAATAATTATTTAAATAAAAAGTCGGTTTTTAAATAGTAACCCAGTGTTTTCATTGTTCATCATAAATTGAAAGTTTTCAGAAAAATTCCAAAATTTTACCCTAGGCTAATTTCGATATTCCGAATCCAAAAATGAAGTCCATTTTGAAAGATGAAATTTACAAAATTTCAAAAAGTGGTGATTACTATTCATAACGGCTAGTTTTAATAATATTTTAATAGCATATCGTTGTTTAGTGAAACTCGGTATTGCGTACAACACACGCTATCGTGGAAGGTCGCGATTGCGTGTAATGCAAGCCAAGATAAGGTTGCGTGTTTTGAAAGACTCTTTTTTTGTTTCGTAATAATAGAATCCATTAATTTTCAGGTATACATTGAATATATATATATATACTCAATGTTGAGTAGAATGACTATTATCAAAGGAACTTGAAATTGTGTGTAATACAATCTAAGAATAGTGTTGCATATACTGGAAGCTAATACGGTGCTGCGTATATCACACAATAATCTAGTTATAGCATAAAACACATGACATCAAATAAATTTAAAAGAATACTTATCATAAAATATCGGGTTGTTACATTCTGCCCCCCTTAAAATGAATTTCGCTCTCGAAATTCGTCAGGGTTATACATGGTTTTCTACTTGAAAGTTTCTTTAATTGAAACCCACATCGTAAAATAAAATACAAAAACATAACTTTAAAAACGAAAGTATGAAACGTAAAGGTTACCAAAATTAACTAATCACTGGGTTTCCAAATAGGAGAACATAGGTGAAAATATGGATATGGAAGAGAAATCTAACAGTCGTGTTCTAATGGAGAGTGGTAGAGAACATGGCTATGAAAAAGCCAACAATCACAAAGCCATAAATTTGTTATGATCTAGGGTACCATCTGATTTATCAGATATAAGATCACTAGGACAACACTTTTGGTTTTCAAGATCATTTCCCTACAGTTGAAGAATTTGAATTAGAATAAATACTTACTTTATTTTGGTACAATCTCACTGTTGTTCGTGATTTGAACAATTTTCACTTCATCTCTTAAAGAAATGAAGTTGAATTTGTTATTTGTGAAGTGTTAACAAATCATGTGATTTAATGATGGGTCATTCCATCTGTTTCAAAAAAAAGATTAGCAAAAGTTATCAAGTATACATAAGTCCATCTATGGTGAGGTTAATCGTATACGATTCTAAAAATGAACTTATACTTCATATATCATACCGCATAATAAAATAAAACTAGTATCTACTAACCAGGGACTTCTTGTAGGCTAGTGGTAGGTGATAAAGGCCAGTCGCACTTCGGTTGTGGGTTTGATTCCCACAGCCTTTTCCAACGCGATGGGATATCACCCATCCTGCAGGTTATCCTTTTTCTAAAGCTATATTACTATAACATCCCATCAATAATATCGAAAAAAGTTCTATCCTTAAACTATACCAACTTATGTCCAACATAATACATTCCAATCTTTAGGGTTATCTAAAATACTTCGGTCCAAGCAAATAGTATAAAGAAAATGATTACTTGAAATGTCGCATAACAATCACATGAATGCCATCATTTATCCCCCATATATCATAAGATATATCTTGTTGGTCAAATTACAAACATTTGAATACCTTAATCATGTATTCTCTTGAAGAATGAATACCCATTGAACCTTAGTGAAAACATGAATGCAATTAAAAGTTAACACTTTCCATAAACCAAAATCCTCAAAATTCTTTATACTCAAACAATGATATCACTTAGTCCTTATATCAATCATGAGCTCATGAATACAATCAAACATCTCATTATCTTCTTATCCCTTCATTATGTGCATATCATCTGCTTACCAAAAATATCTCAATCACTTTCCATGGTTACCGGTACCGTAAAATTATTGAAAACCACAATAGACCAAAACATAAATGTTCCCATATTCCACGATACTATATAAAACATTTTTTTGGAATCTCATTACATATACACTTAATCATTCCACCACATCGTTGTCATATTCAACATTGCCAATAGTGATCGCATGTGACTTCCCTTTGTCCTTTTCCTTAAGCGGTTGCTCATGTCGATCATAATTAACCCTTGGATTAGGGAATTGATTAGCATAATGCCCCATTTCATTGCACTTGAAGCATTGAAGTGTTGTTGGTGTGTTCCCTACAGTCTTTTCTTTATTCACACCATTAGCAACCCTTTTTCCATTACTTCGACACTCAGTTGCTCGATGACCTTCTTTTCCACACTTAAAATATTTTCTAGTCCCTTTAAGACAATCTCCATCATGCTTCTTTCCACACTTTGAGCAAAAGGAAACATTCATCTTCTTTTCACCATTATTCTGAGATTTCTCCTTGAACTCTACCTTTTGTTTCTTGTCAAAACCATGAGATGGATATGAAACACCAAATTCCATTTCTACCTTAATAGCACAGCGCACAATTTCTTCATACTACTGAAGTATCTTATAGATAATTCCCTTAGAATATTTGGTTTTAAGCCACAGAAGAATCGATCAACTTTACTTTCAGGTTGGATGATAAATCCAGATGCATACCTTACAAGCCTTGTAAAATTCGCTTCATATATACCAACAGATTCATCATCCTTTTCCTTTAGTTCAAGAAACTCATTCTCCATCTTTTTTCTAAGAATAAGAGGGAAGTACTTATTGAAAAATAAGTTCTTTAACACGTCCCATTCCATGGACTAAATTTCATCTCTTGGCCTCGTATTCTTGATAAGATTCCACCATTGATCAGCTTCACCTTCCAAATGATATACTGCTAAGATGACTTTATCTTGTCCAGAACATTAAAGAACTGAAAATATCTTTTCAGTAGTACCGATCCATTGTTCAGAAACAAGTGGATCAGAAGACCCACTAAAAGAAGGTGGATGTTGCCTCATGAAGGACTCAATAGAATATTGTTCCCTTCTCTGCTCATTTGGAAGTCCAGAATGATTCATAGCTTGTGTAAGTATAGAAATAAGATTTTGCACTCCATCTCCCATGACATTGGTATGGTCAGGGGGACAATCATTGCATTTTCCATTACAATGATCAACATGGTTCCTTCAGGATCCAGCCATCGTCTAAAACCCAAAAAGAATAGTGTGAGAGGCAAAAATAATGCTAGGGAAAACAACATAATAAAGGGGGAGTACCATTAATATCTAACATCTTAGGTTAAATTCTAAGATTGTTATCATAGTTCTAGGACTATATCCTATACGTATACTTATCCTTAGGTACATCCCTATACATACCTTAGAAATATCTCTAGGCATCTCACTAACGTTTTCACATCCTAGTTTCCAAAGGATGACTAAACCTTTCCTCTGATACCAACTATAGAGACCCTAAGCATGATGTACATAGACATTACATTACTTTTCCGGAATACTTAGTACATAACAAAAACACACACAAGGAAAGAAATAGTTTAATGTCTTTGGAAACTCAGAATATAATCTTCTAATCATGGTGAAAGATCTTCATCATCTCCCATAAAGATCTTCCCTTTTTTTCTTACCTAAAACCTTTCTTTATATCCTGGTGAAAAGAAAACATAAAAGGGTGAGCTCAAATGCTCATTAATGGTAAAAAAAAGAAATATAAATCACATCATATTCATAAGAACATAACATTTTAGAAATATTATCCTGAAAAAGAGATCATAATGTCATAACATGGGATAAATCATGGTAGTGAAATGTAATCACAATAATCATAACTTAAAACATGAAGCTTTGTGTCATACACACATAATCATAGATAATCATTTCTTATTAGTCAAGACTCATTGCCAAGACTATCTTAGTGGACAAAGTCTATTTCTGAACCGAGTTCACTCCTCGTTTCAGTCCTGTTTCACTGAACCGATTTAACCCGCCGTTCCAGCCATGTCTATCTCATGAGATATAAAATCTTTACCCAATTCAATGGAGGTGGATATAGGTCCCACCCATCTCATAATTATACCATTCTTATGTGTTCCACAATATCATAAATCATATATCATAGCATAACCCATGTAAGAAAAATGGGATTCTTAAACATCACGTCATCATAACATAATCCATAAAAGATAAAAGGACATCATAAAAATAATTCCATCATAACATAATCAAATAAATGTAAAAATAGGCATATAAAAATAACCCTTTATTATCTTAGATGGAAAATAATTTTGATAAAACACTTGAACTCCATTCTTGAGGAAAATATCCTTTCTACTTCAAAAACACTTTTCCTTTCTTAACATGTCATACAATTATAAACTAAAATAAGTTTATTAAAAATAAACTTGAAAAATTTTAAAGGAAGCTTCTTGGATAAAATGTTTTAAAAATCCATTCATGCCGTATAAGTTAAAAAAACATTATTCTCGTACTTTTTTCAGAAAAGTCAAAATGTACCTCGTACGAAAAATGACAAAAGATTCCTTTCATATCTTTTACTAAAAACTCACCGAAGGGTAAAATTGGATTTAAACAACTGTAGGTGGATGGAAATAATATTACATATTGAGGAAACATGGATTTGGATGATAAAATACACCCCAGTAAATTCCAAAGTATAAACAATCTCGGATAAAAATGAGATTGTGATATTTCCCTTACCTTAGGTCTGATTTGCTTCGTAAGTGTCCGAACCTCATGTATAATGATTTAAATAATGTTATTGACTTATTCCAGAATCATACTTATTGTTATGATATCATATATGGTCATATTATTAGCTTCTTATTAGTAATATTTCATTGTTACTTGTTATTCGGGTGTTTATTGCTTTTTTGTTCTTATGCGTGTTTTGTCGAATAAATTCTTATTATTATTTTTAGGTAAAAGATACCTCATTTATAGAATAGTATTAGTGTATTATATATCATATTTATTCACTCAATTCATTTATGTAATCATTATTCAATGAAAATCATTTAGAACGAGTCGCATCACGTCGTGGAGACGGTATTCCGTACGTACGCACGAGCGATGATATGGTTCCCATGATCGTGGAATTGTATTGGAGTGTATGTATACTATTTTAGAATCAATAAGACTTTAAAATAATTATATATAGTTATTATTTACACCATTATACCCATCCAAGTGAGGTGGTGGTGGAAAATAGATTTCACCATGGTGTGGAGACGGTATTCTTTATGTACGCACGCGCGGTGATTTTGTTTTCCATAGGATGGATAGATGGTGAAATAGAGTTGTTTCATACTTTTAATAACATATAATTATATTATTGATACTTATTTTATTACTTCATAATAAAACAAATAAAAAAAGAAGAAGAGGAAGAAGAAATACAGTTGAAAGAATTGGTAACGGGCATTACCTCTTCTTTGAAGCGCCTCTTTGATACCTCCTCTTAGGGCACTAAAATTTGTCTTTGAAGAGGACCAGGACCCCTAGGATGTCTCTAGGGAATTGTAGAGGAGAAATTTTCAGGGTTTGGCCGAGCTGTAATGCTCAAAGTGGTGTGAGGAAGAGAGGGAGGAGGTGCCCTTTTATAAGGGAGGAGAGGGGCACCTTTGGAAAAACTAAAAATATTAATTTATTATAAAGTAATATTCGGTTTTAAATAGCTCCAAATTGATTTATTTAGAAGATAAGATGGGGATGGGTCGAAACCCTTAAATCCAATAGAATTTGGTCAAGTTTATTTCACTATTTTAACCTTATCATTTAGATTTAACTTTAAGTTAGATAATTTTACTTTTACCGTGTCTTTTTGTGTTCTTACACTATAAGGTTAATAAAATTACTATAACAAGCCAAACAAACCCCGGGTTGTTTATTATTAATATATATAACCTTATCTAAGTTATGTGGCCAAACCTTAGAATTTTTGGAATTAAATAACAATTAATAATATAATATTTGTTTTAAAAACTATTTTATGTCAATTTTGACACTATTTAGTAATTGATTTTTGAGAAAATCATAACAGAATTATTAGTTCGAAAAAAGTTAATAAAATCAATACTAAAATTTCATATTAACCTATAAAATTAGTGTAATTAATAAAAAATCTCAAATTACATTTATTTTTGTATTTATAACATCAATTATGTCAATATTTCATTAATAAGATAATTACGGCATCATCATTGTGTCATAAATAAATTAAATTATATAATGTTTAAAAATTAAAAATAAAATATCATTATGTATGAAATCCGTTTATCTTTCTAATAAATATTTATAGTCGAATTTATCTTATGTATAACCTTATATTAAAAATGATTTAGTTTTTAAACTTTGATTTTAAAGATTTTAACCCTTCTTTAAATAAATTAATATTAAATGTCCTAATCTAATCCAAGTGGGCCTAAATGGTCATATTTTATTCCTAAGGTTGTTTTTGGTCTAATTACACATATCCAATAGAATTAGGAAAAGTTTTAGGTTAATAATAATATCATTTTTACCCTTAATTACCTTATTTACTTTTAACCGTGGTAAAAAAAAGTAAAAAGTTACTATTCACCAAAAATTATTTCCATCTCATTGAACAACATTTTACTTACTGAAATCAACCGTGTCTCTCGGATTTTTGAAATTCCATTCACATAAGCGGTAAAATGAAGTTTTAAGTAAATTTTCAAATTCTTCTAGGAGGTGGGTAAAAGACGGTGAAAAGTTCAATGAAACTTTTATATATCTAAAATTATTATAAAATAACTCCAATAAATAACTTTGAACTTATATAAGTATTATGTATCAATTTTTACCTAAAATTAAATTAAATAAAATAAATAATTATTTAAATAAAAAGTCATTTTTTAAATAGTAACCCAGTGTTTTCACTATTCATCAAAAATTGAAAGTTTTTCGAAAAATACCAAAATTTCAACCTAGGCTAATTTCGATATTCCAAATCCAAAACTGAAGTCCATTTTGAAAGATGAAATTTACAAAATTTCAAAAAGTGGTTATTACTATTCATAACGGCTAGTTTTAATAATATTTTAATAGCATATCGTTGTTTAGTGAAACTCGGTATTGCATACAACACATGCTATCGTGGAAGGTCGCGATTGCGTGTAATGAAAGCCAAGATAAGGTTGCGTGTTGTGAAAGACTCTTTTTTTGTTTTGTTATAACAGAATCCAACCATTTTTCATTTATACATTAAATATATATATATATACTCAATGTTGAGTAGAATGACTATTATCAAAGGAACGTGAAATTGTGTGTAATACAATCTAAGAATAGTGTTGTGTATACTACAAGCTAATACGGCGCTGCGTATAGCACACGATAATCTTGTTGTAGCATAAAACACATGACATCAAATAAATTAAAAGGAATACTTATCATAAAATATCGTGTTGTTACATTTTCTATCCCCCACTTTTAAAAAGTCATCCCCTATCCTCCCCTATTCACTCTTCAAAAACCGTTTTGTTCAAAAAATACCTTATATAATCCCCTCCCCATATTCTATAGGAATTATTTTTATTATTAATCCATACAAATAAGTATTTAGGTATAAACCTAAAGAGGCTCTTCAAAGAATAGGTAAATATCTTAAACGTGCATATTTGTTTTATTTCTTATTATACATAGTTGAAATCATATTAAACTGTGATAATATAATAAAAAAAACTATGATAATATAATAACAAAAAATATATCATATATTATAATATTTTATTATGTTGATTTAATATCCTATTTTCATCTCTACTTCAATAAAATAGGAAGCAAAATCATCGATCGTGTGTATGGTGATCTACCACCTGGCGAACCAATGTAATTTATTTTCCAACACCACCTTTAAAGGATGGATATAATGATGTATTTAACATATTTTTATGATATTTATGACATTACTATTAATTTTTAATTCTTATATCAGATATAACTTCTAACATTTCATTCCAAGAGGGGATACAAAAATGCCACTCGTGTGTACGGTGGACTACCACCTCACAAAAAGGTGTGATTCATTTTTTTAATACACATTACATGGAAGGTAGTGATGAAATGGTTAATGAATATATATAATATTTATCAACAACTCATACTTATATAAATATAATATCATATATATCTTTTTACCTTCCAATCCTTTGAAAAAAATAACATCGATCTTGCGTATGTGTAGACTACCGCCTCCACATAGCGATGTGAAATGTTTTTCATTTTATTTTTACACAGATGGAAATAAGGATGGGTTTTATTAATATAAATTATATATATAACATAAAAATGATTCTTTAAAGGTTATTTAATATTTATTTTTCTTTTTTCCATCCACTGAGAAAATGAAACAGCCTTATTGTGAGCGTACGACTTACTGTCTCTATGAACTGTGAAATCTAGTTTCTATCCCTAAATTTTATAGATTTATCTAAATACATATATAATGAATATATATTATATTTATATATTGTTAAAAAAAATTAGATAATTTTACCATGATCAAAGTAAAACTATTGAAATTACCAGACCAAAACATACATTAAAAATAAACAATTTTTACCCAAAATAGTGATTTACACAGAGAATTGTTAGTAAGTGGGTCATAAAAGACTATAAGTAAATCATATATGGTATGAAATATATGATTATATTTCTGTAATATATTTATAATAAACCTATATTTATTATATAGTAGGTTCAGAAACATATAATGGAAGTTGAACCTAAGGTGGGGGTTTCTTATCTCGCTTTTACTTATGTGATAAATATGACACATTCACCCCTTATTCCTTTGTGTGGTGTATATAGTGCCCATTTTATATGTTATATCATGAATATATATACCTTAATGGTATTTAAATTTTCATTTGATGTTATTATTTTCATGGGGATAATAATTCAAATGTTACCAAAGTGGTGAGGGTTTATTTCATAACCACATCATTATTCCGGGTTGTTTATGTTTAAGTCTCCCTTAGGTAAATTATATGATATTTATATATTAAAATCAATATATCTTATTCTTATCTGGTCATTCATGAAATTGTTCATGTTATGGAACCATTTTTTCTCTCTTTATTAATTAAAATTATTGATAGTATGATTTTAAGAAAATCTAACTTTATTTCACTCTTCAGTCAAAAATAATTCTCTCTTAAAATCCATGTTTTCTAAAAAAAATTAATTTTCGTAACATTCTAAAAATTAATTATTAAATATAGTTTTACCCATGTTTGAATTTTTACAAAAAAAATTGGAAGGAATCTTCATGTTGTTTTTCGAACAAGGAATGTTTGGATTTTACAAAAAATGTGAAAGGAATATTTTTCTACTTATACGACATGTATGAAATTTCTTGCTATAATTACCACTCTATTTGTTAAATATTATTATACAAGTTTCCAATATTATTTTCAATGAAATGTATAACAATCTTGCTCTTTATTTCACTTTTAATTAATAATTGTTATTTAAAATTGTACTTAATAAGACCCATAAGTTCAATAGGTCTAGATTATTTTTGGAAATTATGTACATTACATAACAACTTAAAACATTAAAATCAACATATTTACTGAAAACTTTTTAACATGACGAAAACATTCCTTCATACTTAACACTGTATGCGATAACCTGAGGACATACATAAGAAATGGGTGATATATAAAGCCTAAAAAGGAAATAAACAAGGAATAGCCTGAAGAATACAATAAATGTTAGACAATAGAAATAAAATTAGAGCATAAAAGGGACATGGATAACAAGGCATGATATAGCATGATAATTATAACATGGGAAATGGGGAAATAACTTAAAACACTACATCATAAATATAAGTCAAAGAAAAACCCACCAAGACATCATGGGGAAAATCCCATAAATGAATCATGTAAAACCTAGGTCCCAACATTGATTATTATGATATGAAGCATTACCCAATGCATTAGAGCACTATTAGGGTTCACCCTTCATAATCATTTCATTATCATGCTTAACTGTGCCAAATGGATCATATAACATTTATTCATTCAACATTATAATTTAGTCTATGATCAATGAATTTTTAATACATACATATAATTCTCTAATAAATAATTAAAAATTCTTAAATTTGAATACACTTGATAGAAAAATGGGGTGTGGCATTCACTACACAATTATTTTAGCATAGCAAATCACGGTGCAATTTCGGCAGCATAACGGTATCAAATAGAAATTCATAAAATGGGTTGATAAGAGGGAAATGGTTATATAATCATTTATAAATTAAATGAAAATTAATATGTACATGGAAATAAATTACCCAAGATAAGTAATTGTAAATATAAGGTGCAGCATAATAAAGAAACTTGAATAAATATGATAAAGGAAATAACTCGTACAAAATTTTGGCATGGTAACATGTGTGCATACAGGTTCATAGGAGAGATAAATGTGTGTGAAATGAGATATAATAATTTATACATAAAATTTAAATTAATTGGTATATTTAATAACATATCCCAACATAAGAAAATTGAAATTAAAAGACACAACATTGAAAGGAGTACTTGATAAAAGAAGAGACTGGAAGATCCCTTATTTGAATGTGTGACTCCAAAGGCTTGGAAGGGGATTCCTGAGATCTTGGGGAACATAGGGAGGACACTATAAAGTATAGGGTAGAGTATATATGTGTTTTAAGGAGTTTTAGTGAAGAGATATGGGGTCTTGTGTGGGTTTATATACGAAAGGAGTGGGGTTTCTTTATTATTTAGGTTTTGGAGTCTGCATAACAAAATATTTAAAACCAAAAACCATTAAATATATTTTGCCATGTTTTCTTCCAAATGGGAGAGGTTTACATTATTTTATAAATAAAAGGTCTTAAATTGTCAAAATATTACCCTTGGTGATGTGGAGGTGAGTCATAAAGAAATTATTTTAAAATATTAAAATATAATATAAGTTCTAGAGGATTTATAATGTCTTTACAAAATGACTCAAATAAACATAAAGTCACATTATTTTAAAGTTAAAACATGTATTTCTTAATTTATACTATTTATCTTACTAATTACATCACATTTGGGCCATTATGATATCATATAACACAAAGTATATTTATACGGTCCCAAAAATTCGACTACCTCATAAAATTATCAAAAATTATCCATTGGATAATTTCAACATTCTAATTCTAAAAATAATATTAATTTTATCTAAATAATCTTATAAATATGTGAATTTTCACTTTTTAAATAAAAAATGACAATTTTAGGAAATAACAGGTTTTTCACATTAACATTTTTTTGAACCCTTATAAAAATTACCTTTGACATCATAAAAATTATATGATCATTTATATTTAATAACATTTATTTAATAATAATATTTTATTACAATATTATTTATTTCAAAAATCAATTAATTTATCAAAATATATTTCTTAATTGAATTTTGATATTAACCAAAAATACTATTTTTGATTTAAAAATCATTTACTAGACAATAATAATAGGATGAAAATATATTCATTAGTATATTAAAAATAATTTTCATATTTTTATTTCTAGTTCCTTGATACATATCCCCTTAATACACCACCATACACCATAAAAGTAAGGTGTGTGATGGTGGGGATTCCATGGGGTCATTTTATGAACATGGTTTGTACCGTGATCTCGATGAGTTCAAACTTCTCCTGTAAATGTTTTTTCTCATGCTTAAGTTGTTGGATATCATCTTGAGCTTGGTTTAGGTACAATTCCATAAATGCTATCTCTCTTGAAATCTCCTGTAACGCCCCTGACCCCAGAAGCTCATAGTCAACTCATTATTTCATTACATTAACATGATTACAAGAAAGTAGTATCCCAAAGTATTGAGTAGTTTAGTAGTTTTGGAAAACCATATACATACATAGGTTCAAAATTACAATAAGAAATTAAATACAACATATAAGTTTTATTGTGAACATCCACAACTCTAAGTTTATCCCTTCAGGTAAATCATAATAAAATTCTACTTATCCAGAGAAAATAAAACATAAGAAAGGGGTGACCTTAGTTTCTCAGTAAGGGTAATAAACACAGTGAAATATATTATAAACCTAAACCTTAAGCATGTTGAATAACTAAAACATATTTCTTTAAAAATAAACATGAACAAATTACAGTAGGAATAAGAGCTGAATAAATAATTCCATAATAAATCATAGTCATTGGTATTATACTAGTTGAATAACCACATGAACATTAAATTACAAGTTTCATAATGATGGAAATTAATATTTTGGAAATGATAACCATATCTTTAAGGCCTCATGCCAAGAACATAAATATCCATTTTCTCAAGGACTCCTACCAAGACCATAGTTTGTCTCGTGAGACCTACTGATGCATCGACGAGATATAGCAAGCCCCACCCAACACATATAAGTCCAAAACATTCCTCTTATGAATGAGGATAAACATAAATAACATTTACATTCATATTTAAACTAACATATGAAATATATATAACTTTCCCCAATCACTAAGCATAAACACTAATCATTCAGACTAATATGGTGAATGGTATCAAAATAGAACATCCATATTAAAAATAACCAGAAATCCTTCAACAACATATTTTTTAGATGATATAATATGAGATAAATCTATATGAAAAAATACTCATCAAAGTATGTTTACATAAATAAAGATACTTTAAAATGACACCATTGAAAAATTATTGAGGAAATAATCCTTAAACATTCCAAAGTGTCCCATACCACCTTGAAACATTCAAATCATAGTCCCTTAGAATACCATGATAATAAAGAGAATATAAATATGATATAAAAAAGGTTAGTACATACACAACAAGAAATAAATAAGTTGTGAACAAGTCATATATCTCATAAAAGTGAAAGTGAGATGAGAAAATTCCTTTTTAATTTGGAAAGAATAGTTATTTTGGAAAATCATTTTTATTTGTCATGAAATAATATTTTAAACATATATATACCAGAAAATATAAGGAAATGTCTTTGAAATTATATTTTAGGCTCAAATAAACTCTTATTAAGGTTAAATAATTTAAAAAATATTTTTAATAAGCTTTAGAAATAAAACATTTTAGTGCAGTTAAAGGAAACTATTTAAGGGTTTTAAAGCGCATAGGTAGGTTTTCTTTCATAAAACTGGGAATGAACCAAAATAGATTTTTTATGTTATAATTTTTGATTTTATAAAGATAAATATGTCTTAAAACAGATTATATATTTAACTTCAAAATAGGTAAGAATTCGAGAAGTTCCTTGAATCGGGTTTGCAATTAGGAAAAAATTTTGAAAGATTCTTTTAAAAGATGTGAATCCTCATAAAATAGGGAAGGATTATAATTGGTAAAAATATATAGAACATTCACACAGAATTTATGGGGAGTAAATAGGAATAAATAATAATTTCATTGAGGTGAATAAATAATTAGAGCAACCCGAAGGAAAATATTAGTTTGAGTATAAAATAATTAAAACTTTGTAATCAATTGAATCGTATACCCCAAAATTAATAATCATAAAATGATACATTGAATATCATGTAAATAAATAGATTCATGATATTAAACATCAATGGTATGTATACATACACAACACACAAGAAGCATTAGTGAATATGGATTATCTCACAAAAATGGAAATGAGATGAAAAAACCCTTACCTTAAGTCTAAAGGTTTTATCCACTTGATATTAATAACCTGAATAATAAAATTTAGGTTCATTATTTAATAATAACATAACTTTATTTACATGTAATTGATTTATTATAACCTTATTATGTTCATTCATGGCTTTTTTGATGGATTAAGAGGTTTAATTTCATTATTCTGGTTTGTTTTTTTCATGATTGGTATAAGTCTATACATGAACAGAGAATCATGTAAAATGAGGATGGTTTTCCAGAATTAAATTTATATGTTATTAGTGACCATAAATATTTTAAATTGTTGTAAATTTAATTTTTTTACTTGGAGGGAATATGAAACATTATATAGATTATTTAATTATAATTGGTTCGGTTAATTGGTGGTTTTGGAACACAACGAACTCATTTTGATTTATAAATAAAAAAATGTGTAACAAAAGATTACAGAACCATATATGAGACATAATACATATATTATATTCTGTTTCAACCAGAATAATGGTTTCATGAACAGAATTGAATTTTATTATAGAAATTAAAAACCCATCTTCCTTGAATGTGGTAAATTTGCACATCTCGAATAATTTTTTTTACTACTAGCATAAATGAATGGTAAAATATATATGATAATAAATTAATTCATAATCATAAAAAAAATGTAAGGTAATGTATTTTTCATAACATTTGTATGAGGATAGGTGAGGATATAAAATTAAACAAATGAACTTGAAAAGAAAGTAAAACAATTGAAAAGAAGACTTTACCTCTTGAATTAATCATCCTTGAGAGCCTCTTTAGTGGAGAGGATTTTCTATTTTTATGAGACCAAGGTATGATGGAAATGGGGGAGGATATTATGGATATATTTTGGAATAATTTTTGCTAATAAAAATTCTTGAGAAGAGCGGAGAGAAGAGGGGGTGAGGGGGGTTTTATAGTAGAGGAGAGGAGTAATTTTTGAATATCTTAATCGTTATATTATTATTATTATTCTCAAGAAAAGAAATAGTATTGATTCTTGTGAACAAGAATAGTAATATTTTCATTTGATTTTGAACCAAGTGGTATTAAGTCAGTATTACATTACCAATGGCTCAATAAACCATGTATTTAGCATTTATCGTAAACTTTTGTATTTTACTATTCACCAAAAATTGAAGTATATTTAAAAAATCACAAAAAAAATCACCATAACTATTTTTTGATATGTAGAATCCAAAAATAAATTCCATTTTATCAAAAATAATTTTCCAAATATTTGAAATTTAATTTTTAAATAAAATCATTATTTAATTTAAAAATACATATTTTAAATTTAAAACTGATTTTGTAATACATTCAAAAAGTAACTATGGTCTTACAAAATTATCCCAAAATCATTGGAAAAAAATATTTATTTTGGAACATATTTAATGAAAATTAATTTTAAATCCATTTATTAATTTAAAACTATAATTAAATATTTTTCCCTAACAAATATAGCAATACTTAATCAATAATTGATAAAATGTTCTATTTCATATATAATGTGCCTAAATTTTATTTATATATCCATGGGTGAGGTTACTATTAATAATGGTATATAACTATTTATAAGGGTACATTACTATTCATAAGGGTATGTTACTATTCATAAGGGAGGGTTACTATTCACCGAAATTTAAGTTTGTTCTATTAGACTCTGAAAATCTCTCTAAACGCAACTGTGTATGTCAGATTTTCAAAATCAAAATCATGGAACTAGAAAAATTATGTTTATTGGCTCAGTTATAACAAGGTTTTGTTTTGTAGAGATAGGGGGTTTCATGTATTCAATATTAAATTTACTTGTAAATCCTTGGGGTATTACATTCTCCACTACTTACAAAAATTTTGTCCTCAAAATTTTGAAATTGAATTTTGAAAGATAATGGTTGAAACTAGAAAATTCCCTTGCGAGAAACCCACATTAGGAATATCGTTAAAATATCCTCTTAACAATAGAGAAAGAGAAATTCATCGATTAATACAAAACTATGCATTCCAATTTGACAACATGTTCATGGAAGAATAATCAATCCATCATGTTCTGATAAAATGTGATAGAGAACATGCTCAGATGAAATATAATTAACACAAAACCATAAATTATAGTTATGAAAACTTTCATTGATATCAGGAAAAATATGATTATATGACAAAATTATTATTTAAGACTCGTTTCCTGCAGTTGAAGAATTATTCCACTCTTATAAGAGTATAAATATTTGTTTCAATTTAATAAACACAATCTTATCCATTGTTTGTTCTTAGAACTATCTATACTTTATCTTCTTAGAACCAGTTGCATCATGTGGTGACATCAAACTCAAAAACTTCATACAACGATCAACTAAAACCATTTTATAAATGGTTTAACCTTCCAAAAGATCATGATCAAATAATTTAGAATCACTCCCATATACATCCTTGCTAGATCCATGTACATTTGGTCCTTTGAAATCCTTATTTTGTATAAAACACCATGATTCATCTTGCCCAATGCATCTGGTACCTTATTTTCAATTCATCAACAAGAAGCAGCCCTAAATTTTCAGATTACAAACATGTGTATATATTCATCATGTGTCCTCTTGAAATATGGTATTAACTCAAATTACCATAAACCTATTGGAAACATGAATTTATCCTTACACATGCTATTGGATATATTCCTCAGATCTAGAAATGTTGTAGACTCTATAAATTATAGCACAGACCACTTGTCGACAAGACAATAATCAATTTTGAGGTACTCAATACTAATACGAATCAATCATTTCTTCATCATTATATTAATCATTAGGAATATATTTAGGATTATCTTTCCCTCAACCATATACATTCCCAAGATATTAACTTTCTACTAAGTCACTTATCGTTGGTAAAATTCATCATACGACCTCAAATACTTAATCAAATAGTGTTGTAGTAAAATCCTCATATATTCCATAATTATTATGACTAGTATAGTATTAACAATATATTCAAATGAAATGAATCTTGATGAGGCATATTAATCCTTCCACTTTATATATGATAGTATCATGGCTTGATCATTATCTAGTAACATCATTCAGGGCATATTTCTTTGGATACTTGGGATATTGATTTTGTATAGTGTCTTGTCTCATTGCAGTTGAAGCATTGCACATCAAAAACATTTTTATTACCCTTGAAATCAAGAAATTGGTGTCCTTTTTCTCCAAACTTATAAGAAACTCACATTCCCTTCAATAATTTACCAAGTTGATTCCTTCTATAGTTATTACATGTGGGAAAACCCTTCTTTCCCGTTTTCCCTTTATCCATGTTTTTCTCTGCCATCCTCTTCTTATCTTGCTTTTCTTCAAATCCACAAGACTCGGATAATTATTTATATGCCTTGTTAATACATTATATTATCTCCTCCTATGATGAGGATACTTTAGAGACTATATTCCATAAAAATTATGGCTTAAGACTGCTAGAGATATGATCCTTCTTACTCATTGCATAATGTGAATTGGTGAAGTTCTCATTCCTTCTTTCTAGGAACCATTTATAATCAATTCTATATTCTAAATTACATCATAAAATTATGAAATCTATATAACCCTTAACATGGTACAGTAAATGAAATAAATTTATGCATCAAAAATCCTTAAACCATATACTTTCTATACATTAGGGGCATAAATCCTTCATAATGTCTTGTAACAAAAATGTGAATTACTCTAAGCATATCCCCTGGGAGTGTCAAACCCGGTGTGAACTAAGCCCCATTTTTTTGTACCAGGATACCCCATTTCAATCTAAAAACTCCTTGTTAGAGTTGTTACTCCTAAGAACATTTGTTCCAGAACCACATCCACTTATAGATTCTAGATAGGGATATATTTTCTAAAATTATCCACATAATCTATTCCTTACCAAATTTCTAGGATGTTCATGTATACATATCCTCAAAGACTGTATTAGGGTTTTTTTCTCTAATATGCATTTCCTAAATCTAGTTTTCATGTTTTCTACCAAACGTCCTTTGATACCAACTATAATGACCTATCCATAGAAGCTCAAAGTCAGTGCACTAATTCATTACATTGACATGATTATAAAAAATCTGTATACTGAAGGACCATATAGTTTATTAGTTTTGGAAAACTAGATATATACATAGATTCAAAATTACAACATTAAATGAAATACAACATATAAGTTTTATTAGGAACATCCACAACTCTAAGTTTATCCTTACAGGTCAACCATAATAAACTTCTTCATGTCTTGAGAAAATAAAACATAAGAAAGGGGTGATCATAGATGATTAATAAGGGTAAGAAACACAGTGGAAGATCATAAACATAAACAATAGGCATAGTGAATTACCAAAACACATTCCATCAAAAATAAACATGAACACATTATGGTAGGAATAACAGATGAATAAATAATGCCATAATAAAGCATAATCATGGGTATACTACTAGTTGAATAACCACATGAACATTCAATTACAACTTTCATAACAAAAAATGCATATGATGTACATCATAACCATACTATCAAGGCCTCTTTCCAAGACCATAAATATCTTTTTAAAGGCCTCATGCCAAGACCATAGTTTATCTCAAAAGACCTACTGATGCATAGAGGGGAAATAGCAGTCCCCAACCATCACATAATAATTCAAATGCATTATTATTATTAATGGTTATAATCATAAAAAACATGTACATTCATATTGAAACTAACATATGAAATGTATATAACTTTCCTCAGTCATTAAACATAAACACTAACCATTCAGAGTAATATGGTGAATGGTATAAAGATAGAACACCCACATTCAAACTAATCAAAAACCCTTAAGAAATATATTTTTTAGATGATATCATAGAACATAAATCTCTAGGAAATCTAAGATTCATCAATGGATGTTGACATAAATAAAGATACTTTTAAATGATACCATTGAAAAATTCTGGTGGAAATAATCATTAAACATTCCAAAGTGTCCCATACCAGCATGAAACATTCAAATACTAATACCTTATAATATCATGAGAATAATTAGAATCTTTATATGATATACCAAATGGAAATACATACACATAAAGAAATAAATAAGTTGTGAACAAGGCATATATCTCATAAAATTTAAAGTGATATGAGAAAATTCCTTTTTACTTTGGAAAGAATAGTTCCTTTGGAAAATAATATGTATTTGTCATGAAATTGGATTTTAAAAATGTATACAATAGAAAATAAAAGGGAAGTTCATTGAAATCATATTTAATTCTTAAATAAAGTCTTATTAAGTTTAAATCATTTAAAAATTGTTTTTAAAGAATCTTTAGAAATACAACATTTTAGTGCGATTTAAGGAAAATATTAAAGGATTTTAAATATCAAAGGAATGTTTTCTTTAATAAAACCTAAAATGAACCAAAATATATTTTTTTGCAAAAAAATTGTGATTTTAGAAAGATAAATATGTATTAAAACACATTATAGAGTGAAATTCAAAAGAGGTAAGAATTCGAGTAGTTCCTTGAATCAGGTTTGCATTTCAAAACAATTTTTGAAAGATTCTTTTAAAAAATGTAACTCTCTATAAAATATGGATGGATTATAATTGGTACACATATATATAACATTTTAACATAATTTATAAGGATTAAATAGTAATAAATATTAATTTAATTGAGGTTATTAGAGAATAAGAGAAACCTGAATGAAAATGGAGGTTCCAATAGAAAATACTTAAAACGTTGTAATCAAATGAATCATATGCCCAAAAATTAATAATAATAAAATGATACATTTAATATCATGAAAATAAAATATTCATGATATGAAATATCAGTTGGTATTATACATACACCATAAATAAGAATTAGTAGTGAATACGAAATATCTCTCAAAAATGGAAGTGAGATGAAGGAACCCTTACCGTAAGTCTGAAGTTGTTCTCCACTTGATATTAATGACCTGAATAATCAAATTTAGGTTCATTAATTAATAATTCCAGAAACTAATTTAAATTTAATTGATTTATTATAACCTTATTATGTTCATTCGTGGACATTATGATGGGTTAATAGGTTTAATTTCATTATTCTAATTCATTTGTTTCATGATTGGTGTACTTGTATACATGAAAGGAGAATCATGTAAAATGATGATGGTTGTCCATAATTAAAGTTACATATTATTACATTAAATAAAAAAGTTAAAATTGTTGTAAATTTTATTTGGTTACTTTTAGTAACAATGAATCATTATATATATCATTTAATTATAACTGTCTAGGTTAATTGGCAGTTTTTGAACACAACGAACTCATTTTTCTTTATCAATCAAAACCATATGTGAAAAAAGATACCATAACCATATATGAGAAATAATATATTTATTATAGTATTTTTCAACCATGATAATGGTTTCATGACAATAATTTAATATGGTAATTGAAATTGAAAACCCATCGTCCTTGAATGTGGTAAATGTTCACATCTCGGATAGTGTTTTTTACTACTAGTATAAAAGAATGGTAAAGGATAGATGATAATAGATTATTCCATAATTAGAATAACATTATAGTACATGTAAGGTAATATATTTTTCATAAAATTTGGACGAATATAGTTAAGTATAGAAAAGAAAACAAACAAACTTAAAGAGAAAGTAAAAGAATTAAAAAGAGGATTTTACCTCTTGAATTAATCATCCTTGAGAGCCTCTTTAGGGGAGAGGATTTGGTATTTTTATGAGACCAAGGGATGTTGAACGTGGGGAATTAATTTAGGGAGATATTTGGTCATAACTTGGGATAAGAACAAGGCTTGAGATAAGTGAATAGAAGAGGGAGTGAGGGGGTTATAGTGTTAGAGAGGAGCAATTTTTGAATATCTTAATCATTATTTTATTATTTTTCTCAAGAACAGAAATAGAATTTCTTATTGTGACCAAGAAAAGTAATATTTTCTTATGAGTTTGAAAAAAATTGGTCCTACAATATCCTTACAACACCTGTGACTCAATAAACCTTGTATTTATCATTTATCATAAATTATCATATTCTACTATTCACCTAAAATTGATGTGTTTCAGAAAAATCCCAAAAATTTACCATAACCATTTTTGGATGTTTAGAATCCAAAAATTAAGTCCATTTTATAAAAAAAAATCAAACTTAATTTTTAATTAAAATCATTATTTAATTGAAAAATAAAGATTTTAAATTTAATACTAATATTGTAATACTTTCAAAAATTATGTATGTACATTTAAAATTATCCCAAAATCATTAGACAACAGAATATTTATTTAAAAACATATTTTATTATTATCAATTTTAAATACATTTATTAATTTAAAACAATAATTAAATATATATCATTAATAAAAATAGAAATACTTAATCAATAATTTATAAAATATCATGTTTCATTTTTGATGTGCTTAAATTTTATTTATACATTCATGGGTGATGTTACTATTCATAAGGGTATATTACTATTCATAAGGTACATTACTATTCATAAAGGTCAATTACTATTCATAAGGGTAGGTTACTATTTACCAAAAATTATGTGTGTTCTATTAGACTCTAAAAATCACCCTGAACGCAACCCTGTATTGAAGATTTTTGAAATTCAAATCATAGAAGTAGAAAATTATGTTTATTGGATTGATTAAAAAAATTGTTCTGTAGAGACTCAATGTTTCATGCATTCAATATTAAATTTATTTTTAAATCATTGGGGTGTTACAACTATAATAAATAGTATTTATAGGTTATAATTATACTGGTTAATTATATCACTTCCTTTATCTATAACAGATGGATTTGTTAAATACTTATATTTATACTAGTCATGTGATCCCTGTTCAATGGCTATGTTTTCAGTAGTGATTATAATTAATTCTCATTTAAATATAATGTGATATAATAAAACAAAATAAGTGAATATTTTTCTATAACCATAATACATTTAATTAAATCAAAAAGGGGGATATTATTAATTATATTTTAGGTCAATAAAATCTTCCCCCTATAAAAATTTCTCCCTCAAAACTTCTTTTCCCACACTAAAATAAATAAGGTTAATTCTGCTTCATCCCTTCCTCTATTTCCCATGTTGCTTCTTTTAATTTTTGGTTTCTCCACAACACTTTGTTTATAGGCATTGTCCTATTTCATATGACCTTTTCTCTATGCTTTTAGATCATCATAGGATTCTCCTCAAAGAAAATTTCAATCTCCAATAGTACCACCTATGTATTGAGTACATGTGATGGGTTTGGTGTGTACTTTCTTAAGAGGGATACATGGAATACATCATGTACTTGAGACATGTTTGGTGGGAGTGATAGTCTATATCCACTTCTCTAATGAAATCAATGATCTAAAAATGGATGATGTAACTTAGACTAAGCTTTCCCTACTTCCCAAATCTCATCACTATATTCCATAGAGATATGCATAGGAATACCTTATCTTCAACATCAAACTCAAGGTCACATCGACAATTGTCAGCATAGCTCTTTTATTGACTGTGAGTAGCTTTAATGTGCTACTAAATTCTCTTAACCTTCTCTACCATTTCCTCAACCATTTTAAGACCTATAATTTTTCATTTTATAACTTCATACTAATATTCTGGTGTTCTACATATCTTACCATAAAGTTATTCATAGGAAGTCATGAAGATTCTCGATTAGAAATTGTTGTTGTAAGAGAATTTGAAAAGATGAAGATGTTTGTCCCATCATTTTTTGAAATCAATTGAAAATGATCTCAAAATTCCCTCAAGTGTTTGGATAGTCCACTCAGATTGGCCATTAATCTGAGTTTTATATGAATTAATGAAGTTCAGTTCAGTGTTTAGAGCATCCTATGTACTTTTCCAAAACATAGAGGTTGATCTTGGATCTCAATCGAACATAATCGATAGGGGTAATCTGTGCATCCCTACCACTTATTTGATGTATATATGTACTATTTAATCCAGTGATAAATCCTCTCGAATTACAATGAAGTGTTTACTATTTATAATATAATCCACAACAACTTAGATATGATTATTTCCCTTTGATGTCTTTATAATTCCGGTGATAAATTCCTTGGGTATGTTTTCCCATTTTTATATTGGTATGGGTAATGGTGTCATTATCCCCTTAGACTTCCACATTTTAGCCTTCACTTTTTGAAAAACTAAAAACATTGATGTATAATAATTGATAACATTCTTCATGATATCCCATGAATAGTGATCTCGTAGATCTTGATATATCTTTGAAAAAAGTCAAACTATGTGCATCATCTAATAGTTCCTTATTTAACTTAGGATTTGAGGGAACACATAGTCTTGACCCAAGTCTCACAATTCCTTCTTTATTAACATTGAACTATGATAATTTCACTTTTTTATAGTTTCCACTTTAGTCTGAATTCCCACATAAACTTTTTGAGCATCCTTTAACCTTTCAAGAAGAGATGGTTTAGAAACCATTTTGAAAGAATTTATTATTCTCCTTTCTTTATGATTCCCATTTCTATCCTCTTCAAATATAAGAAGATAGGATCCTTCTTAATTATCATTGATGGTATAATTACTAGAACCTTTCTACTTAGAGCATCCACCAATTTTTTTTCCCATGATAGTATTGGATTGAGTAGTAGTAATCCTTAATGATCTCTAACCATATTCCTTGGATTATATCCATCTCTTTCTGTGTGAATATATATTTAAGAATTTTTTGATCTGTATATATTTCACACTTCTCCCCAATGATATAACTCCTCCAAATTTTAAAAGTAGAGATCACCACTTCGAAATATAGATCATATGTGGGGTAGTTTTTCTCATGAATCTTCAAATTTCCTAAATAATAGACTGTGACTTTTTTATTTTTCATTAATACATATCCCAATCCCTTATTCGAAGAATCATTGTAAATTATAAAAATTTCTCCACGTGTGGGTAGTGTGAGCATAAGGGGAATCATTAGACTCATTTTCAAATCCATCAATATTTCTTCACATTCACCATTCTAAACAAATTTGACTCCCTTCTACATTATCTTGGTAAGATGGTTTTACAATCATGATAAATTTTTCACAAATGGGGAATAATATCCTACTAACTAAATGAAACTATGGATATCAGTCAAAGATATTGGTCTCATCCATCCATTAATTTCTTTTGTCTTTAAAGGATCCACGGATATCCCATTACTTGTAATGATATTCCCAATAATGATACTTCCTTTAACCATAACTCACACTTTATGTACTTTTTATACAGCTTCTACTTTCAAAATGTCTTTAACACAGTGATCAGATTCTCCTCATGCTCCTCCTTGGTTTACTAATATATTAGAATATCATCTATAATGACTACCACAAATTTTTCTATATAATATCTAATGAATCTATTCATAAATTCGAGAAATATTTGTAGATAATTAGTGACTCTGAATGGAATCATTATGAACTCATAGCGCCCTTACCTTATACAAAAATTAATCTTGGGGATATCTTACTTCTTCCCCCTAACTTCTTAATATCCCGATCGCAGATCCACCTTAGATAAATATTATGATTCATGTATCTGATCAAAAAATTCAATAATCTACAAAAAAAGATACTTATTCTTTATCGTGATCTTGTTGAGCCCATGATAATCAATGCATAAGTCTCATTGACCCATCCTTATTCTTGATGAAGAGAACTAGTACACCCCATGGTTGAGGACTTGGGCATATGAATCCTTTATCCAGATTCTCATGTAGTTGTTTCTTTATTTTCTCAAGTTCCACAATATCTATCCTATACAGAGTCTTGGATATTAGAAATGCCCTAGGTATAAGGTCAATTGATAATTCTACCTCTCATCTAGGAGGAAGACCAAGAAACACATAATTGTATTCCCTCGAAAAAGGCATGTCTTCAAGGATGATCCTTTCCTTAGACTCAACTTTTTAGATAAATATGCTTTCCCATAGGGAAATAATACACATTCCTAAGATGATGGTTATAGATAACATTCATCCTCCTGTTTAAAATTTTATAGAATCAAGGTTTGATTCACTTTACAGAGATTTATTCCCTTCTAAAAGAAATTTATGTCAGATCTATATTTGAAAAAACCAATCCATGCCCAGAATTGCATCAAATTCCACCAAATGAAGTACAACATGGTTCTCTAAGAAGTTCAGTACAAAAATGATGATAAGGTAGGATTTATATTCTTGGGATTCAATAATTTACCCATTTTTTCTCCTAAATCTCTACTTCCATGCTTTGGGGTGGTGTTTGGAAAGTTCTACAAAACTTTCATGATATTAAAGAATAAGTAGAACTATGGATGATAACCCTACCTTTCAATTTTTGATTCTATTTCTACTTTATCCAATATAGAATTAAGACTTATTATTTTTAAACTATTAAACACATAAATGGTAATCCAATGAAATAAAAGTATAACATATAAATTACATCTATCTTCTTAACTTATGAGTTTATTGGATTGAATATATGTTTTCCATGAACTATTCCCTAACACATATCCTTAGGGGAATTTTTTTATTCCCTTAATTATCGTTAATAAGGATCTTATGAATTTATTAAAGCATATCCTGCAAGACTGTCAAACTTGGTGCATAGTAAGGCTCATTATTGTGTACCAGATTACCCTGAGTTAGGCCTGAAACAACTTATCAGAGTTATTACCCTCTAGGTACATCTGTAACAGAACCACATCCTCTTGTAGTATCCAGACAGAGATGTATTTTTATGATAAAACACTTTCTCTATACTTACTAAAATTTAGTGTTTTTTCTTATACTTAGTCTTATACCTAATTCACTTTCTAGAGTTCTCTAATCTTAAGGATGTTTCTAGAGTTTTATAATCCAAATCAAAAAATAGATAAACCTATACTATGATGCCAACTATAAAAACCATTCTCTATATTTAATATTTAAAGATTATCTGTTACATAAAATTAAACTTAATACAACCAAAAATATAAATAGCTCTAGTTTATTTGTGAGATTAGGAACATTACATAACAACTTAAAAAATAAAAAACAACATTTTTATTGAAAACATCTTTAACATGACCAAAACATTCTTTCATACTTAACACTGCATGGGATAACCTGGGGACATATATAAGAAAGAGGTGATCTATAAATCTCAATAAAGGAATAAATAAGGCATAACATGGATAATACAATACATTTTAAACAATAATAATGTCAATTAAGCATAAAAAGAATATTCATAATATGGCATGACATACCATGAAAATCATAACATGGGAAATGTAGAAATAACTTTAAAAACTCCATCATAAACATAGGTCTAGTATAAATCCACCAAGACATAATGGTTAAAAAAATAACATAAAGGAATAAGTTAAACCCCTTATCCAACATGATGTATCATGATACTAAATATTACCCAATGCATTGGAGCGCTATCAGGGTGCACTCTTCATAATCATGTCATTCTCATGCTTAAGTGTCCTACATGGACCATATAACATGGATTAATTCAACATCATAATTTATTATATGGTAAAGGAATGTGGAATAAATAAATTTAATTCTTCAGTCAATAAGTATATGTGTATACAGTTGAATATCCTTGACAAAAAATGGTTATGGTATTTACTACAGAATTATTTTGGTATGGAAAATCAAGGTGCAATTTCGGCAACATAACAGCGTCATATAGAAATTCATAAAATGGTTTGATGAGATATAAATGAGTATATCTTATTTTATAAATTAAATATATACTAATAGGGAAATGGTAATACATTCACCAATATAAATAATTGGAAATAACAGGGGTAACATAATAAAGAAACTTGAAGAAAGAGGAGAAAGGAAAGAACCCTTACAATGTTTTGGCATGGTAACAGGTGTGAATAAAGGTTAATACAAGGGATAAATAAGATTGAAATGGGATACCATAATTTATAAATAAAATTTAGAGTAAGTAGGATATGTACTAACATATCCCAAAATAAGAAAATGGAAATTAAAAGATATAACATTAAAAAAAGTGCTTGATAAAATAGAAGTGTGGAAGATCCCTTACATGAATGTGTGATTAAAAGGATTGGTAGGGTCTTATTTATAAATTTAGGTTCTTTTTTAGCACTCTAGAGAGTATATTTCAGGTTATTTAGGTGATACAAAGAGTTTGGGTGAAGATAAATGGGGGCTTGGGTGGGTTCGTATAGAAAAAGAGATGGATTTCTTTATTATTTTGGTCTTGAAATCAACATAAAAAAATATTCAAACCCATAAATCATCCCATGTTTTCTTACAAATTGTGTTGGTTTAAAATATTTTATAAGTCCAAGGTCCTAAATTTTTAAAATATTACCCTTAGTGATGTGGAGGTGATTCACACTCTTAAAGAAATGATTTTAAAATCTAAAAATATATTATAAGTCTTAGAGGATCCATAATGGTGTTTCCAAATAATTTAAATAAACATAAATCACATTATTTTAAAGTTAAAACATATATTTGGTTGTAGATATAATTTTTCTTACCTATTACATTAAATTTGGGTCATTATGATGTCATAAACACAAAGTATATTAATACGGTATTTAATTTTTACACAAAAATTCGACTATCTCAGAAAATTTTAAACAATTTCCTCTTGGATATTTTTGATGTTCGGATTTAAAAAAATAATATTTATTTTATCTCAATAATTTAATAAATATGGGAAATTTTACTTTTAAAATAAAAACTGACATTTATTGATAATGATGGGTTTTTTACCAAAACGTTTTTTTGATCCCTTATAAAAATAAAAGTAGATTTCATAAAAATTATACAATAATTTATATTTAACAATATTTATTTGATAATAATATTTTCTTAAAATATTATTTAATTTAAAAATCCATTAATTCATCAAAATATATTTCTTAATTGAATTTTAATATTAACCAAAAATACTATTTGTGCTTTAAAATTCATTTACAAAGTAACAATAATAGGATGAAAATATATTCATTATTTTTAAAAAAATAATATACATGTTAATATTGATTTGGTATTGATAAATATCCCTTTAATATACCATCATAACCCCTAAGAGTATGGTTTTTGATGATGGGGCTTTCTTGGGGCCGTTCGGTGAACATGGTTTGGTTATGATCTCAATGAGATTGAACTTCTCTCATAAACGGTTTCACCCATACTTCATTTTTTGGATCTCAAATTAGGCTTGGTCTAGAGAAAAACACATAAATACTATCTACCTATTAATCTTAGATAAATGGCATTGATGGGGTATTATCCTACTGGTTGATTCCATAACATCCTTTATCTATGACAAATGGATTTGTTAAAACCCTATATTTATAAATGTCATGTGATCATTGTTCAGTGACTATATTATCAATGGTAATGATACTTAATGGCCATTTAAATAAAATTGGATATAATAAAACAAAATAATTTCATGTGTTTTCTATATCCTTAATACATTTAACTAAATAAAAAAGGGATATTTCATTCATAACATCTTGTGTTGTTACAAAATGAATTATAAAAATGTTTTGTGAAACTTTAGTTTTAAATGTTGATTTCCAAAATAAAACGGATATTTTCTAAAAGAATTTTTTTTAATTGGATTTTTATGGTATTTATCTTCAAAAATAAAAACATTCACTATTATACTTATGCTCCACAGAGAATATGTTGTAATGATATTATACTTATTATTTCTAAGGATGGTTTATGATCAGTTTTAATGGGGATGTACTATTTTTATATCATTCTCTATGCTACTCTGAATGGTTTATGATTATGTTTATTAATTGGGGAAAGTATTAACGTTTTTTATGATAAGTTTTCATTACGAATGTTTATATTGATCTTGTTTCACCCCTTTAATATGATAAATTCATAGGACATGGTAAGTGATGTGTGGGGTATGTTGTAGCCCCTTGATGGATTGGTAGGTCTCGTGAGACAAACTAGATTGAATTTTTGGATGAGGCCTTACACATTTTGGAAAGATGTCTTGATATAAGGCCTTAATGGTATGGTTATGATGTATATCATTATGAATTACCTCAATATGATATTAGTTGTTGATGTCCATGTGATTATTGTATTAGTTATAATATCCATATAAAATTTAAAAGTTCATGTGATTACATATATGGAATTATATGATCATTATTTATTCCTACCATATTATGCTCAAGTTATTGATTAAATATAATATGTTTCTATTATTTAACATGCTATATAGATTATGATTTATTTATTCATAGCTTCTTCTTTACTCGTGCCCTTACTGATCATTTAATCTCACACCTTTATTACTTTTTATTTTCTCCAATATTCCATGAAGTGTTTTATGATTACTATGATTGGATATTATAAGGGTAAATATAGTGTTCTAAAATAAATCACTTTGTGTATTCTATGGTTCAAATTATATTTTTAATTTGAATTGTGTATCAATTTTACCAAGACTATTAAACTATTCATATTATTAGGATGTGATTCATTTTATCTTATGCCATTGTAATAAAGTAACCGCCAATCTCAGGAAATTGGGGTTTGGGTATTTATAGTATATAAATCATTGCCCATATTTGTAGATAGGAATATCCAAGGACACATGTAAATTTTGATTTCCTATTGTTGGTTCATGTTCTCATAATATTCTATAATGAAAATAACTAAGATAACACACCATGAGAAAGTGTCTCAAAGTCCTATGAGTCTCCACCCCTGATAGTATGTATCATTTGTATCTTTTAAAATGATATCAGATGGATATATAAATTATATTTAACAATACTATAACATAACTTCTAGGTTCTCATCATAGTAGGGAACTTCAATGACCTTTCAATGAAAAAAATACCCTTATGACATTATTATATACCATGTCACATATAAGAACAATCATGATGTAAAAAAAGAAATTTTATTAATATTCAAATACATGAATATATGTTTTCATTCCCAAGTACACATGATCAAGTAGGGAAATATATTTTTTATATTTTCAAGTTTTTGGTCATTTTTAATTAGCGAGAATTATTTTGGTTTGTTGGGGGGAGTAGGATGCCACCATTTAGCATGTGGAGGGAATCGATTAGCCAATATAGGCTAGAAGAACCAGTTCACCTCTATTGGTGCCACCAACTAGTAGGTGGGCCTCTGCTAGCTAGCCACTGGAGGGCCTGTAGGTGAAAGAATTCTATCTATACCCACTAGTTATCAAATGTAATTCATGTAGTTATATGAATTCTAACTGCACCCATCATCTAGCTAGTGGAAAACTGGCCAACCGGTGTGGCCCATCTACTATCTGGTGATGCAACTGGTCCTATAGATTTGTAAGGTCAAAATATTAATTTTAACTTAATTTAGTTTTTAATGTCCCTAAATATAACCCTTCAACCCTAACTCTATTCTTCATGGTTTAGAGGCTCCATAGTTACATTATTGTCTCTCTCCTTCTCCTCAAGGGTGAATCTTATTTCCAATTCAAGTCTTGGGTCTCCTTTGGGTATAATTCGGTAAGTGGGTCTTTATAATCCATTTTCTTCTCTTATTCTAAATTATTTTTATGTATTATCATACAAGATCAATTAATCTAGTGCAATAAATAATAATTGATGTTATTTTCATCTTATATAGGTTATTGGGGATCTGATATCTTCCTCTACAATCATTAGTTTAAAATATGATGCAACATTCATCAATGTTGAGGTAGTTTTATCTATTTTATGGTATAAGCCTTGGAATTCCTTATGTTCTTACAATTAACTTTGGTTTTATAAAGTGAATTGTGATTTTAATTTCATGATATGTGATCTGAACTTTTATGGATAAATAATTATATTCAAAATGGAGAGTTTTGATGGAAATCATTTTGGAACATGTGGGATCTGTTTAATTACCATAAAATGATTTTAAAACAAAAATAGATTTTCAAGCATGGAAAGTTGTGTGGATCACTATACAAAATGTTTTATGTAAATGTACACATAAATTTTAAATGGTTTTTTCCTTGGAATTTTTTTTATAAAACACATTTTTTATTTATTTATTATAATAATGATATAAAGAACATTGGGGAGACCTTGAGGTACAAGAAAAAGGTAAAAAAGGATGAGTTGTAGTGGAGTTAGATATCACTAGGGGAGTTTCCCTTTATTCTATGAGGCTAGGGGCGGCCTTTCAAAGAGATAAAGATTCCCAAAATTTTAGAGTCATTTATGCCTACTAGTGTTCCTTTGTGTGTCTTAGTGGTTTGGTTGTGTATACATCATATCATGGATTACACTATTTTGCTTCTTTGGGATTACATTATATCTGTAATATTTATATATGTTTATTTTATAACATGATCTTGATATGGATATTGATTCTTGAAAAGTTTTTATTTGTCTGTTTATGAAATGGGATTTGTGATATGTCATATTGATTTATTTATTTAAAAATGAAATTATTTTGAAAGGAATGGAATGATTTTGAGAAGAAAAGCAAATTATATTTTATAAACAAGAAATTTATTTCTTTTTAAGTGCTTTAGAAATCATTTTTAAATAAGTTATAATGGATATACATGGTTATATATTGTATATATTATTGAGTGTATCCTACTTGGGTGTTGATCTCACACACTAATTTTTCATTTGGGAATTTATAGCCTTGGTTTTTTAAGATACATATAAAGGAAATAGTTTCATGTAGAGGACAGATCTCTTTGCTTGTGTTGCCCTTATAGTGGGTTGGGATGGTAATGAAATTTGGTCACATGGATATGGACCCAAGGGTTCTTTCATGTTTCATTTTTTTATAGTATTTCTATTGTTTGATGAGAATTTATTATCTAGATGTTGGTTGTGACACTTTTGGTTAGTTATTTTGAACTATGATATATACTGGTTATCTTATATGATACTCTATTTGATTCTATCATATCATTAGTTTGTTGTTGGTGAAATCATTCATGTGTCCTCTTTATACAATACCTAATTGCTTATCACCAGTCCATGGTGATTGGGTGCATTCTTTGAGCCTTATAGTGGTCCTGTTTGGGTAGCAACATGAGTTAACTTGGGTTTTTAAATTAAAAATTGGTATCAAAGCCTCGTGTTGTGTTAAAACCTATGCTTATGCTTGTGTATCACCTTCTTGTCTTTGGGGGTTATCAGTATAATAGAGGAGGAACTGTTGAAACTCGAGAGGTAGTGTGGGAGTCTACTCGGCTAGCTTGTTTTCATGAAAATCCTTGAGATACCATGGTAAGTCTAAGAATGTTTAGTGTTCCTTCTTTTCGTTCTGACCTTTTAGCTTTAGTTCATTAAATTTACTTTTAGATAAAGAAATCTAATTCCATTCTAAACACTTTTTGTGCTCTTTTTTAGTTCAAATATTTTATAAGAAAAATAACTCAAAAATTATATAGAGTATCCAATAAAGAAATTTATACAAGAAAACACTCTGATTAACCCGGTTTTGGTGGAAATTATCATTTGAACAATCTAGTCTATGGTCCAAGTCACCAATATTGAGTCAAAATGAAATTTGAGACATGATTTATAATTCACCAAGAAATATTGTTGGGTTCTGAAAACATTGAAAAGGAAATCAAAGTAATCCTATTCATTTAGGACAGGAAGTATATATAATTTAATGAAAAATGTTTGAAGTAGTGAAAGTGGAAAATGAAGAAGCGAGGTCATGAAATAAAAATAATTCAAAGATATTTGCTTCTCAAGGTGATATGCTTCGTGAGGAGTGCATGAAGTAAGTTGTTCAAGAGAAGGATATGATAGAAACAACCCCCAAAAACGAAACTAAAATCATCTTTGGAATATGGGAAAATTCATTCTCCCTGTAAACGTTCTCTCCAATGAACTAAAATGGTTTGAGGGTAAGGCAAAACTATGGGATCCCAATTAAAAAAACAAATTAGTTCATGGGACTAAGGTGGTTGATTTTTCCTCTACATATAATAACAATGTGCTCCTGCTAACTAAGTCATCCATGGGATGAGTATTTTCCATGGACTTCTGTAAAAGAGGGCTTGTGGACTCATCACAGAGGACTGGTCATGCCAGTGTACAGTTTTTATGTTTCTATATAAATATAATCCAAGGGGACTAGTTAGGGGAGGAAAGGATAAAATAATCTAAGGATCAAGGGATCAATGGGTCAATAGAATGAAGAGATCAACAAATATGCAAATGTCATAATCCTTCAATGACTCTCCAAAGGTAAAACCATGCCGCATAGAATTAAGGAGAATAAAAAAAACCAATTAGCAGTCTATGAACTCAACACCCTTCACAAAAATATTCCCCATAAGGCACATAAATAATGGACCCATTTGTATCTAGGTATCTTGTATAGAAAATAACTATCTGGGTGGGACCCTGCTCTTGTAGAAAATAACTATGTTGTAGGAACTCGATCCCATGTAGCGACATGCTACATTGATGGAACCTGGACCCATGTAGAAAAATGCCACATGGACCAAACTCAAGTTTTCATACCAAAATGGTATGTGGAAAAACTTCTTACATGTGAAACACTACCCTATGGAGAGGGAACCCCATCCCGTATAAGAACATGATACGTGGGATGGGGTACCATAGGGTGTTCCACTCTCCGGATCCAATCATTCCCTTTGGCTATAACATCACCTCTAACACCCTTTTAAGATAGTCCAATAGCATCAAGGAAAGGCCTATTATAAATCCAACAAACATGTATGATAAAATCATCAGGCATATTCATATTCCCTTTTGAGTTTACATACCTGGGGTAAGTGGAATCATAGGGGTAATCTTCACGAAGAAGAAGACCCTTGTAATTCCACCATGTTTACATTCTTAGGGTAACTCAAGTTCCACCCTAGGGGTACCCATGTAAACCTCATTATTCTAGGTATTGAAAGGAACCACTGGAATTTCCCCTCGATAAAGGCAAGTATTGAAAATTCCCTTCTCTCTCGAGACAGATCACAGGGTAATCCCATTGAGGTAAGACCCTAGCCTTTTTTGTAGGAGGTGGTGATCATTCTCATCTTTTTCTTTTCTTGTGATGTATTTAGATAGATCAAAAAATATGACTATTAGTTATATTAAAACAATATAGGGTATGGGAATGTTCAATTCCCTCTTTCTCTCTCCCTTTGGGCATTGGCACCATCTATCAGAAGATGAAGTGGGTTGTGCGATCTTCAGATCCACTGCCCTCTCTGATTTCTCAAACAGATCATGACACACGTGGAATTAATGGTTGGTAACAAACAAGACATTTGCATAGTCCCATAGACTAGGCCTTCTCTATAGATGTATGCCCCAACTTAAATTTAAATATTCCTCCTAGAAGGTGTAATCCTCGATCGCGTCCCCTAAAATGGGTATCTCCCATGCATAAGCCTCAATCATGCCCCCTTTTATGGGCCTCCTATTTTTTTACCCGGATCATATAGAGATAGATCACCAAGTATGAAAATTGAGTATATAAAAATAAGATAAGGGACAGACAAGTTAAATTCCCTCTTTCTCTTTCCCTTTAGGCTTTGACAACATTTATCAACTAATGAAGGGGGATGTGCGATCTTCAAATACACTACCACCTCTTTTTTCTCACATTGATCATGACTCACAAGGGCTTAGAGGTTGGTGAAAATCATGTCAATCACATGGTCCTATGGACTAGGCCTTCTTTATAGATGTAATCCCCAACATCATTTCCGATGGGCCTCCTAGAAGATGAAATCCCCAATCACGTCCCCTAAAATGGGTAGCTCCCATGCATAAGCCCCAATCATGCCCCCTTTGATGGGCCTCCAATAAGGTGTAAGTCCCTATCAAGCTAAACTATGTAGGATTTGATTCCAAACTAATTGGGATATGTAGGAATCCTCTCAGAGGTCCAAACCCAATGCTCAAATCCACCCCAATGATATCTAGGATGTATTTCTGATAGAATTATATTCTCCCAAGAGACTACATCTCTCTCAAGTATCTCAGGCCATCTCATCATAAATCACACACCATCCTTGGACAAGTACCCTTTCTCCTGGATGTCCTTACCACATGACGTTAAACTTCATGATCAGATCCTTGTTACACGACCTTAAAAGGTGATGTGTTCAGTAAAGAAACATCAAACTACATGGGTTCAAATTCCTCTCACAAGCGTACATAAGAATCCCATATTACGGGTTTGATCCCAACATCAAAATTTCTTGTTTCCCCCTAGGTGATCATAAACTCTAGTGTGCCCAATCATTTGGATTAAGACCAACATCGTCCCAACAAATTACCAAGGGATCTCTAGTTTTCCCACTAAAGGGTAACATTTAGATTGAACCATGGATACATACATATCCTTATATAAATAGAAAACACCATATCCATACATATGTTTCTTAACCCATTTTTATTCATGATCAATCGTTTCCTAAGGGTAATCCACCGACACATTCTTGGGAATGAACCAAGGATTAGTGAATATATAAACATTAATTTGATCTATAAAAGATCCCCAAAATAGGTGATATTTTTCTCCAAAAGGGTTTTATGAGGCCAATTTCCCATCCTCTCGACCAATGCTATCTCTTAAGTGTCTTTAGTCAAATTAAAAAATGAGTGTCTGCCTTTGGAAACTAAGTCCATGAATCATAGATATAAGATTCGTTGGACATTTCAATCTCCATGAATATACCTATTAGAGATCGTAAAAGACATTGTATCTAAAATCAGTTATTGTACACCATTAAACACACTATAATCAACTATTCAAGACTAAAATGCGCCTTCATTTCAACCAAAATGGTAGATCTGGCATGAATGACTTAATTGTGGAAACTCCATCCCAAGAAAAAAAAGATATATTTTCCGGTCCCTGTTAGACCATTTTCATTCTGGATACATTCATGTATTCATGTGAAAAAAATGGTGAACCTGATTTGAATCCTTAACCAAGGTATTGTTGTTAACCCGCCTCAAACCTCTTTCACATCTAAAGTGGAAGTGGTCTAGATAAGACCATCAATTACGCATGTGATCATGAGATGATAAATTTGTGAGAATTTGTTTTCTATACTTTTCATGCATAATGTAAGAAATTTTCATAGATTCATTCAATCCAATGGCATCATGATAGTTTGCTCAAACATGTTTGTTATCAATTTCATAGGCAGATGGGTCGTCGATAAATCATAGGACTCCATCACCCACCCAACATCTTCAATTATGGGTTTCGAATGAACTAGTCAAGGAGTACCATAAAAATGGAATTCTCTTCACCTTGGAGGTCTAAGGAAGGCCCTCCAGGCTATGAAGCCCAGTTATACATCCAAACAATGTTGGTCTATGGCCTAGAACAAGGCGGCCCCATGAACCATATTCAACCATTTTTGGAGCCTATCCCCAAAATGTGACAATGAGTGCCTCCCTTAGCTTTGGGAGGCTGATGAAGTCGTCACCAATGATTTCATCCCTCAACCATAGGGGTCTGCACAAGTTCCCCTATTGGATATCATCACTACGAGATCTATGTGGTCTGGTATCCTCACTCTGAAGAGGATATCACCCCAAGGGATTCTCTTGAAGTTCAATAGATTTGGATCCCTCGAATGGTCTGCAAGGGGTAGTGATCAGACTATAAGGAATAGGACATCACCCTTTTTCCTGAGGATGAAATAATCCACGAAAATACAGCAACAAATTACAAGAAGACATATATTCCTACTTCAACTTATGAATCCCACCATGTAAATATGGTGGCACGAGAAATATAAAATTACAACCAATGCTCATCAAACCCACCATGAAAATAGGGTTGAAAATTATAGGTAGATGAAAATATCTACCAATTCTTATGAATCCTATCAACTAAATAAGATGGAAAATATCTATGAATAGTTACATGTTCCCACTTCCACATATGAAGAACGTCATCCAAATAGGGTGGGAAATGGGAAAATTCAAATCCATACCTGTGAATATGAAGCCCACCAGTAAAATATAGTGTCGCCCAAATAAAAGAAGATTCAAATTTTAGTACCCACTGGCAGAATATGGAGGACAAGAGCAAGCACAAACCCCTACTCTGATAACAAAATGGGAACTTTTCCATATTCCAACTAAAGATTTCTCTCAAAACATATTGGAAATAATGGAGGATCAGACATCAATTCCTAACCATATCTTACAGACTTGTCAATATGTAATTGCATCGATGGAAATATCAAGGAGTCTAGCCTACAATCCCCCCTCCCCAAGTGGGGTAACTCACCCACAGAATAGGTTGGTCACTCTGGAGTAGATAATTATCCCTAATCCCATCCAAAAGGGTTTTAAGGCACATTCTACGATAAATGGAAAACCATATTGAGAAAAATTACCAATTCCAACTAGGGGACACCGGTCCACTATTACAGATTCTCTAAGGTGGTCATAGATCCCTTCCAGAACATTGAATGGTCATTGGAATAACCGGTAGCATCATGGGAGTCACTAGAATAGGAACCAGTATTTAAAGGCCATTATCCATAGAAAATGGCCTCAGTTCCCTTCAAGAGAGCACCCAAAACGAATCATGCCAAAGGTAGTTGTAAAATGAATAGAATATTCATTACCCTACTCTAATAGAAGCTATAGGTCTTAATTCCATCAAACACTTATCAATGGCAGCTTGGGATCCGTCCAATATAGTACCAAATTACAAAAGTGGTAGTATCATTTTTAAAGGTCCTCCCTGCAATATTGTTACCAGTTTCTCTGAAGGTCCTCCTCAAAGCATGCACGAGGATTGATTACTTCATGGGAAACAAACAATTGATCAATATAGCATGTCTCCTGATGAGAATCATGGTCTCCCTCCTCATAACCTGAAGTTCGAACAGCGAGAAGGCCCTCCCCTCACTATCATATGAACTGATATTCCTCACAAAGGTATACACTAAAGATATTCTCCCTTAATTAATACATCAAGTTTTGATGGTAGTCCTCACCATGATAGCATTGACTGCGAAGGCCCTCCCCATAGTGGCATCTCAGTTCATCAAAAATGACCCCCCCTTTCTCTCGTCCACCTTAAAGGTCCTCCCTATGGTATATGTTGCAAAAAATCTCCCAGAAGTCAGATAGAAAATTATGATGGTAGTCCTTTCCATTATAGAATTAACTATGAATTTACACACTAAATTCATTTTCTATTTCAGTAATAAGGTCCTCTCTACGCCAAATCAAATACAACAAATATCTTTATATGTTGCATTGCTTGGAAGGATGGGGTCATGATTTTCAGAAACCCTATCAATATCCAGTTATATCCTTTCTTAACCAGGATTTCATGACCCCATTCCCAAAAAGTGTACCCCTACTGGGCCAGAAATGTCAGAAGAAAGATAATGAACCTAGAGTCCCACATCTAGTTGGCCCCAGGTTAGTGACTAGCACTGAGGGTATAGCAAACACACATATGAGAGGTGTTACCCTCTAAGAGAAACATTGAAAAGAGAGATATAAGATGGACACCAACCAACTTCTACTCATACAATAATATAAAAGAAACCCAAGTACATATATTTAATTTCATGCAAAGACTACTACAACTGAAAGAGAAAATTGCAAGTACAAAAAGAAAGTAAAACGGCAGTGACCACAAATCCCAAATAGCTCATGTATCCCCAAGGTAGTAGTAACCAGCCTAATCTCTAACCTACTCCAAGTGACATAAAAATAGTTTATATAACGTAGGGTGAGTATAAAAGTATACTCAGTAGGATCCTCCATGGATCCCCTCATGAAAAAGTAATGAAATCATGTTAAAGCACTGTGAACAACAAGTGAAACTAACTTGTCACTTAAACAAGCATAATAAGCTCCAAGCCTCCCCATTTCTACTCTCACTAAGTATCTCATACAGGAGTATATAATAAAATAAATAATATCAAGGGTACCCTGCTACCAATTCCCCACTAATTTGCTGTTTTTCCCCAACGTCGCACATACTGAGCATCTCTCTCCAAAAAGGCTTGATCATAGACACCAAGACAAAGCACCACAACATTAACCTCATGCAACTCATGAACACAACCACACAACCAAAAGTATCCCACTAGTTTCCAAGAGACACCACAAATCTCATATATTGCATCATACACTCATTATTATACCTCAATCCATTACATCCCATACACTGAGTAAGGATCCTCAAGCCATCACATCCTATACACATTACACCTATAGTAGTCCATAAGAAATTATATCCAGAATATATGTGTGTGAAATAACCACAATCCATTACATCCATCTGCACACATATATGAGGAAAACTAACTATTGTTCATATTATCACAAGTAACTACCATGAGAAAGAAATGGGGCTAAAGGGAGTGGTCAGTCATCCATCCTCCAACCAAGATGTTGGGGAAAACACCCCCCCCCCCCAAGGCTCAGAATCCCTAGGGTGTCAGTTCCCAAACCAATAGAGTGTACTAGAATATAGAATCACAAAATAAAAAATATATTATAGCTCACAACCACACTATGGGAATAACCCATTCTTAGACTCAACTACAACTAGCATCTCTTGTACTCCTGGATTCAACTGCTAAGACTAGATATCCTATAAGCACACAACCATTTAAAGACTTATATTATGTTACTTTATCCATTTTCATCAATTTAAATTTACATTAATTAAATTTTTAACCATTAGTTAACCATTAAAATTTACCACATTACATCCCATTACCATTCCAACAAAAAATTATTCCCTCCAAGAATAACCAAACTGAGTCCATGGCTTCTCCGAAACACAACCTCGACATTGTATCCTAGAAAGTTCCAACCCCCATATTTTAAAAAAATTATTCATTCATTAATTTAAAATCATTACTACTTTCCATACTTCTTGGTATTCTAGTAAAACATTCCAAACTACCAAGAAAAAGTGGATCAACATAGTGAGTAGGTGAACTACCCATTGAGTCTTTTCCACCTATTGTAAGAGCATAAACCCATACATTATCAAGAATATAAACATGGAAGAAACATTTCATACCCTGTATGTCTTCACCTCTTTCTAAAGGAGGGTAAGTAAGAGCATCTTCTCAAATAGTGGGGAAAGTAAATAAGAGGAACAAACAAAAAATTCAACAAGAATCCACTTTCATCTCAATGTGTAAGCCCAAATTCAACTTCTTCCATCATCTCTGGTGTCATATCCTACACCCATTGCATAAATTGATGAATATCTCCACTATAGGAATCAACTATGGAGACAACCACTGGGCCTCCCTACCCTACATACCACAATATCCAGCCCAAGATCATCCATCCCAGGATCACATCACATTCGGGCCTCCCTACCCCCACAACCACAAATATCATATCCAGAGAACATCACAAGATGCAGGAACAAATATAGAAATAGTCTATGGGATCTAAACAAGGCATATATCCTTCTCACACAGCAAGCTCCCACGACTCCAAATAACAAGGAACTTTACCTTAACAAGAAATTGGAAAACTCAGACCCTACAGGGCATTATCTTTAACATAAAATTGGTGATTATTCTATCTTGAATTAACTAATTCATTATTCATAGATTCCAACTACATGAAAACTAAACAACAAGCTATCGCAAGCTATCACCAAATTAATTTTATACACATTTAATAATTTTATCAACAAGAATAAACTTTTTTCAAGTTCATTAGACAACTCTGTTTATCATGCATACTTGTATAAATTTTATTAACATGAAATTATAACAACAACAACAACGAGATTATTAAGCATGCCTCTTTGTCTTTTATCCAATTAATTATCAATTAATTCCAGCTTTATGTTCTTTAACAATTTAAATCAAGAATATCATGAAAAACCAAGCAAGGAATAGATATCACACTATCTATAAAATCATTAGGCATACCATTATCATGGTATAAAGCAACAATATGTGATCGATAAAAATTATTTAATCTATTTTATATATTTAATTAGGTCTATTTAGTTGTTATCCAAGGGGATAAATCATTCTAACTCTATAATTGAATATAAATAAATAAAGAAGCATTGAGTCCCCTACTTTAAAATGCCGTTGACATTATTCTCATGATAATGGATCACGATCACCTCTCCTGCAACATTTGCATCAACTCGAGGACTCTGTGGCACAACCACACCAACCAAAAACCAAGAAAACTCCATTAGAAACATATAGATCATGCACCATCACATGGAAAAGAGAAACAAGAATAAATAGATAAAAGAAACCTCAATAAAGGAGGTAGATCATACCTTATATCGAAGATGGATTTCTACAGATCGAAGAAGGGAGATATGGATCACTCTTTGATGAAGGAATTCCCAAAATGCTAAATAGATGGTTGTCAAGTCACCCAGGGTTGAGGGAGAGCCGTTGTAGCCATAGGTTTTGATAAAAACTGAGTGTCTGGAAAAAAACATAAAATATAAAACTCTGGGGAATTACAAAATTTGTAATCCCCTTTCATGTCATATAATGCCTCTAGGTTGAGTTACTCCAAAAAAACATGTTGCCTCAATGCATTTTTTTATTTTTCAAACACAAAAATATTTTACATCGTGAATACCACATTCACGCCATGAAACAACCTGGGAAACAAGATGTCACATCGTGTGATATAGTTACATGATATGTAACCCCCCCCCCCCCCTCCACCTCCTAGTTTTTACTAAACCAAAATTATCCAAACTTCTTTTGAGCCACCTCTGAGCACTTAGATCTTTGAAAACATGCAAAGGGTCAATCCACATGGATCTGAGCCCTTACATCAATACCTCTCAAAACATTCTTTTTCTAGAGAATCTAAAACCAATAATGAGAATAATCAAAAATGATTCATCTAAACATCCACCCTGGAAGATACCTCTCAAGGCCCCTTCCACCATAGTATCTCAACCGCTTCACTAGAGGAACAAAAACCACAACCAGTCCCTAAAAACTCTCTTGGGGGAGATACCTCTCAAAATAGAGTAACACACAATAAGAAACAAGATAAATCCATCTCATAAACATAAAGGGTCTACAACCAATAAACGAACAACGTTACAAGAGAAGATCTAAACATAAAATAGCTTGGGGTACTGATCATGTATCTACAAATCATGTTCCCAAGTACTCTCATCCAAGCCATTGCGCTGCCACAAGAAATTAAACAAGGGGATAACATTCCCACACAACACATTATCCTTTTGGTCCATGATCTCTATAGTTCGCTCCTCGAAGGTATCATCATTGATCTCACCCCTATCGATGACCTAAGAGTTTTAATGAAGATAATCACAGAGATGCAACATTTAGAAAACATCATGTATCAGGATCATGTATGGTGGAATTTTTACTCAATAAACCAAGTCTCTGATATGATCCAACACCTCAAAAGGCCCAACAAATCAGGGAGAAAGATTACTCCCATGACCAAACCTTCATACCCACGATGGGAGTCACCTTCAGAAACACATGATCCCCATTGTAATTCTCTATAGGTCTAATCCTATGGTTTGTATATAACTTTTGATGAACTTGATCTGCCTTCATCCTATCATTAATCATCTAAACCATCTCTATAATATTCTGTACTAGTTCTGGCCTAAGAAATGTTGACTCTCCAAACCCAATCTTGCACAACATAGATGGGAAAGGTCAACCATAAAAGGATTCTGATGGTGCCATTTTGATGATATAGTGAAAACTATTGTTGTAAGAAAAATATTCCAAGGGTAAGTGCCTCATCCACGAGCCTCCAAAATCTAGGACACAAGAGCTCGACATGTCTTCAAGAGTCTGGATGGTTCGCTCTATCTAACTATCCGTCAGTGGATGAAAAAATCAATGCTAAGGCATAGTGGAGAACCAAAAGTAGGTTGGAGACCTTTCCACACCTAGGAGGTAAAATGAGGATCTCGATTTGAAATGATCATCCTCGGGACTTCGATGAGTCTCAACATCTCATCTAGATATTTCCTTGAAAAAACCTCCACTGAGCTCGACTCCTTGATGTCTATAAAGTGGGATGGTTTTATAAAATAATCCACTACCACCTATATAGCATCATAGACTCCTTGAGATCATGGAAAACTGGTAACAAATTCCATTGAGATGTCCTCTCACTTCTATTGAGGAACATCTAATGGCTCGATCAAACCATTGGGAACATGGTTCTTGGCCCTCTCCTTCTGGTAGACCAAACATCGAGACACAAACTCTATAATTGTGTGCTTCATACCAGGCCACTAGAACTAACTCCTCAACACTTGGTACATATTTTTCACACTAGGATATAACGTTAAGTGAGAACTATGGAACTCTCTGAGAATCATATCATGTAGTGGTAAAGGAATGAAAATCCTTCCCTAAAATAACACTCATTGTTGTTCATCCTCAGACCAACCATCAGGGACCTTGCCTCAAACAAATCAGCCTTTCTAGAACACCACCTCAAAATCTCCCAACTGGGACTCTTCCACATGTTGTACCAAATATGACTTCACCATTATTTAAAATAGATAAACTTTTCCCCAACTTATCCCATGTCCAGATATAGTGCTGAATGTTATTCCATCACCCTCCAAGAATCACCATATTCACGCACGGTGTCACTACGTGACTTCCTTCTCAATGAATCAACCACAAAATTCTCATTTCTATGTGTATATGAGATTTTAAAGTCAAAATATTATAAGAACTCCATCCACCAATACTATCACAAGTTCAAGTAACGTTGGCTCTTATGATCATTGAAGACCACAAAACTCTCACCAATGAGGTAATGTCTCTAAAAATTTAGGTAAAACCACACTACCTCAAACTCAAGATCATGGGTGGTATAGTTATTCTCATGGGGATGTAACTATTGATTCCCATAAGAAATGAATGATATATACTGCATTAGGACACAACAAAAACCTAGATGTGAAGCATCATAGAAAACCTAGAACTGAACTCCTTCTGTTGGCAAATAAATAACTGGGGCAGGGACCAAATTAGCTTTCAGATACTCAAAAGCCACCTGAAATTGATCAGTCCACAATAATGTATTATCATTTATAGTCAATGTAATTAGAGGAGTCGCAACCTAAGATAAATTTTCTGTGAACCTCCTATAATAGCCTGTAAGAGCAAGGAAACTTTGTACATATACCACTGTCCTGGGGGACACCCAAGACACAACTACTTCTGTCTTTTATGGATCCATAGAAACTCCCTACAGGGATAAAACATTCCCCATGAAATATACTTCTAGATCCCAAAACTCACACTTTGACAACTTCCCAAACAACTACTGATGAAAAAGAACTCCCAAAATAGGACGTAGGTTTTTTGAAAGCTTTTCCTTAGACACAGAGTACACAAGGATTTACTCAATAGAGACCACCACAAACTTATCCAGTAACTCATGGAACTCAGCATTCATTAACCCCAAAACACATATGGATAATTTATCACACCAAAATTCATCACAATGAACTCAAAATTTCCATGACAATAATGAAAAGAAGCCTTCGGGATATCATCATCATTCACGTGCATATGATGATATCCTGACCACAAATCGATCTCCATACCCATCAGTTGATCAAAAAAATCATCAATCCATGGAAGAGGAAATCGGTTCTTCACTACCACTTTGTTCAAGCGATGATAATCGACACAAAACCAAAAACTATCATTATCTTTCTTCACAAAAAAATGGGTGTACCCTACAGTGACACACTTGGCTGTAAAAAAACTACACTACAATAGACCATTGATATAAATACATGTCTCTCACAACTTAGAAGGTTACATCCTATAAGGATACATTAATATAGGAGACATTCTTGGATATAGTTCAATCTGGAACTCAATCTCTCGTTGATGGGGTAACACTACAACCCTTTCTGAAAAGATGTCAGTTTACTCTTCAATGACCCTAGGAAACACCAAATAATGAACCTCCAACAAACTCAACATCAGCTCATTCATTAAGGATGACAAGGATGGAACATGCCTCTGACCCATCCGAGGGTTTCACTCGCCAAAAAACACCACTGGTTCTCCATCATTATTGAAGAACACTACCTACTTACTAAATAAATCCATGATATCCTACACCAAATACAACTAATTATTGATGAAGACGACATCATATAGTTGTATCAATAAAAATAGAAAATCTCCCCAAGAGTGTTGTTTCCCTAGAACTAGCTCGCAAACATCTATATACATAAAACAAGTCATCTCGGCCTCCAACTAGCATAGTTAACACCAAGGGCGTTATAAGTCTCTCTACCTCAAGTCCCAAATCATGGACAAGGAAAGGTGATATGAAGTAGTGTATCACTCCTAAATCAAAAATATCCATGAACCCAAGTAGAAAATAAGAAAAGGGTGCCTAGAGAAACATCTGTCTCACCTGGCGCTAGCAACACTAAGGAATAAAGCTAACCATAATGTGCTACATGGCCTCCATGGCACTGACAGTGACCACATCCTTGTCTGCACTCTTCTCTCTAAGTAAGAGGAGTGTCCCGGAGTTGGCATCTACCTACCCCATATTCTCTCTATTGATCTAAAACTGGTGAAACCTACTACTATTCCCTCATCTGAAACTATCTCAATGGAGAAACCTAGATCGTAACACCTGATGCACACTTACAACTCATAAATTTTGGGCACTCTCGCTACTGATGACCAAATCCCCTACAAGAAAATCTCATGCCTAATCCCTTGGAATAGGTCTGAGAGCTGCTTCCCTTGGATAAAAAAGATACTGAGGTCTAGGATCTACCCTCGGACAAACAAAAACTCTTCTTCCCTGAATACTGGAAACCTCAAACCATAGCTATACTTCATGATAAATATTTATGACTCCCCTCTCATAATGATCTGGTTTTGGATAATTTCCTCTCGATGACCTCTACCCTCACCTGCACCTCAATATATGTCTTCAGCATAAATGGGGTAACTTGGTGCTTGATCTCCCTATGAAAAGCCTCTTCAAAATTCCTTTCTGTGGCCTCCTAATCTAGAAATAGGTTCAAAGAATACCACAAAAGCTTACTGAAATGGATTCAAAACTCTCACACACTAGAGCTCCCATGTCAAAGGGTATGTATCTCCTGCCGACTGTCCTCCTTCACAGTCGAAGAAAGAAATTCATCTCTGAACTGTTCTAGAAAATCTTCCCACAAAATATTGACTCCTTGCAATTCCTAAGGAACAAAAACCACCACTGCCTCACTTCCCCATGCATCATCATCATAACCAACGATACCCAGTTTTGCTTTCGAGCAAATTTAAAATTAAAAGCAATCTCAACCTCCTCCAACCTGTTTTATGTAACTGTATCTAAAACATATCCCTAATACTTTTACATACTCTTACACTAAAACTCTTGATTTATCCTCCTCTAAGTGTCATCTTCATCAACCTTTACTCTATGGTGATCTGTTGGTGCAACCTTATGGACATCTTCTGCACGAACCTGATGAGGACGTTGACCTAAATCCATACTTGAAAAGGTAAAAATAGTTAGATCTCCTAAACCATAAATATGGGAGGTGTTAACATTAATTAATTGTTTTATTTTATTCATTATAGGTTAACATATCCCAAGGTCTACCCATTCAAACACAGGTGAAAAAAAGAATGATGCATGATGCTTTCTTGTGTATCTACCCTGCAACAAGTATCACTTTGTTTAGTAGCCACTATAAACTTAATGGTTCGTGCATTAGATAATAGGGGTACCTAAATACTCATGCCTCTACCAGTATCCCATGTTTAGAGAGCTTACTAAACTAAGTGAAATTGTTGCCTTTGCAACCCACAGAACCCCACCTGTGCCTAACTCCAAACTCCATCCTATCCCTCAATCAAACCTATGATACAACACTTTCATGTCCCCCTCCTCACAAATTGTACCCCTCCTAGGCTAGTAATGTGATAAGATAGATAATGATCCTCAAGTCCCACATCCTGTGGGCCCCAGGTTGGAGACTACTGCCAAGGGTATAGAAGACACACATATGAGAGGCATTACCCTCTAAGAGAAAACATGTGGAAGATGGAGATAAGATGGAAACCAATAAATTCCTACAAATAGTACAAAATAAATGAGACCCAATTATATATATATAACTTCATTCAAAAAATAATAAAACTAAAAGGTAAAACTATAAGTACCAAAAGAAAGTAAAACGGAAACGACAACGAAGCCTGAATAGCTCCTCCAACCCCAATCTAGTAGTAACTAACCTGATCTCAAACCTTCTCCAAGGGACCTAAAAAAGAGTTTATATGACCTAGGGTGAGTAAAAAAGTATACTTGGTATGATCCTCTCTGAATCCTCTTCTGACAAAGTAAAGAAATCATGCTAAATCACAGTGAAAAACAAGTGAATCTAACTCATCACCTAAACAATCATAATAAGTTCTCAGCCTCACCATGTATACTCTCGCCAAGTATCGCATACAACAGTATATAATATAATAAATAATATCAAGGGTACCACCACTACCACTTCCCCACTAGTTCTTCATTTTTTTCCTAATGCTGCACGTCATGAGCATCTCTCTCCAAAAATGCTTACCTACAGACTAGGCGAAGCACCATAACATGCACCTCATGCAAATCACCACTACAACCACACAACCAAATGTAACAAAGAAGTTTTCGAGATCCACCAAAACTCACATAGCATGTATCATACATCGGGTATTATACCTCCATCCATTACAGCTCATACACTGAGTAAGGATCCCCAGGCTATTACAGCCTATACATGTTACACCTATAGTAGTCCATAGGAAACTATATGAAAAATATATGTGTGTGAAATAACAACAATACATTACATCCCTCTACACACATATATGGGGAAAACTAACATTCATGCATACCAGCAAATGTAACTACCAAGAGAAGAATGTTGGGACAAAGGGGGTAGTCAGTCATCCATCCTCCCAGTGGGATGTTGGGGAAAACACCCCCCCCCCCCCCCCCACAGAGCTCAGAATCCCTGGGGTGACAGTTGTGATAACCGATAGGGGGGGTAGTATATAGAAACACCAAAAATATAGAATATAGTATAGCCCACAACCATATTATGGGAATAACCTAGTCTTAAACTAAACTGCAGCTAACGTCTCTCAAACTCTCGGTTTCCACTTCTAAGACTAGTTATCATATAAGAAAAAAACCATTTAAAGAGCTATATTAAGTTACATTATCCCTTTTCATCAATTTCACTTTACATTAATTAATTTTATAACCATTAATTAACCATTACTATTTACCACATTATATCCAATTTCTATTCCAACCAAATGTTATGCCCTCCAAGAATAACTAAACTGAGTCCACAACTTCTCAGATACACAACCTCATCATTGCATCCCAGCAAACTCCAAGCCACATGGTTTAAACAATTTTTCATTCATTTATTTGACAACATTACCACTTTTCATACTTCTAGTTATTCAAGTAAAACATTATAAGATACTACGAAAAGGGGGATCAACACAGTGAGTAGGTGAACTACCCTTTGTGTCATTTCCACCTATAACATGAGAACAGACCCATCCATCCTTGAGAAGATAAACACAAAAAGAACATGGCATACCCCGCACATATTTTCCTTTTTTGGAAGTAGGGTAAGAAAGACCATTTTCTTCAATAAGTGGGGAAAGTAAAGAAGATAAAAAAACAATAGATTCAACAAGAAACCACTTTAATCTCAATGGGTAAACCTATATTTAACTTTTTCTATTATCTCTAGTTCCCTTCCCTATAAGAACGTTCATAAACCAATACATCTTGTCACTCTAGGAATCAACTGCTTCCATAACCACTGGACCTCCCTTCCCTACATACCACAACATCCCTCCATGGTCAACTATCCTTGTATCACATCACATTTGGGCCTCCCTGCCCCCCACAACCACAAGTCTTGTATCCAACGAACATCACAATCAGCAACAACAAACATAGTAAAGGGCTCGCAACCCTAACGAAGGAATATATCCTTCACACACAATGAGATCTCACAGCTCCAAAGCACAAGGCACTTAGCATTTATAAGAAATATGAAAATGCAGGCCCTACATGGCATTATCTTAAATACACAACCAGTTCTCATTCCATCTTTAATTAAGCAATTTACTATTCAAAGGTTCTAACTATGGGAAACCTAAACAACAATATATCACAAGATATCACCAAATTAATTCTATAATTAATTTAACTTGACTTTAATACTTTTATCAACAATCATCAACATGATTTAGGTTCATTAACCAACTCCATTTATTATGCGTACTCACATCAATTTTACTAACATCAAATTATAATAAGAAAAATCGGACTATTAAGAATGACTCTTTATCTATCATCTAATTAATTATCAATTAATTCCTTCTTTACATTCTTTACCAATTTCCATCAAGAACGTCATGCTAAACTAATAAAGGAATAGATATAACACTAACTAGAAAATCAATAGGTAATCCATTATCATGGTATAAAGAAATAACATATGATTGATACCAATTCATTAATATGGTTCATATATTTAATTAGGTCAATTTCATTTCAAACCAAGGGTCTAAATCATGATAACTCTACAATTGAACATAAATAAATAAAGAAATAGTGAATCCCCTTCTTAAAAAGGCCATTGACATTCTTCATACGAGAATGGATCAAAGCAATGGATCATGATCGCCTCTCCTAAAACAACTGTTTCAACCTGAGGATGCCACTGCACAATCACACCATCCAAAAAGCAAGAAAACTATATTAAAAAAAGTAGATCAAGCGCCATCACATTTCAAATAGAAAAAAGATGAAATAGATTAAGTAAACCACAAGAACGAAAGTTATTCAAACCTTATATCAAATATGGATCGCTACAGATCAAACAATGGATCTAGGTATTGTTCATTGATGAAGTAATACTCAAAATGTGTAAGAGAAGTCCATCAGGTCACCTGGGTTTGAGGGATATCCGCTACAACTATAGGTTTTGAAAAAAACTAAGTAGCTGGAAACACTACTACAAAACAGGCCTTTAACAGCACTATAAATATCCTTTATCAGTACTATAAAAGTTTAGATAACTTGAGATATCTTAAAAGCTTATGACTTTTATCGGTGCTAAAAAATCACTGATAAAGGGACAATTTATCAATGCTGTTAAAAATGTTTATAAAGATATCATTTATCAGTTCTTTTAAATGCACTAATAAAGATCTCATTTATCAGCACTTTAATTTAGTGACACTAAAAGATTCCTTTATTAGTGATTTTATAAGTTCTATGAAAGGCCTTTATCTGTGCTTGTAAAGGTTCTAATAAAGGTACATATTGTAGTGTGTTATTGCAGCACACTGCAGCACTAGAAACACACTAGAAACACATATAATATCAACAAAACCAAGTCCCAATAAAAAATTTAAATGAAATAAAATTTATAACACAAATACAAAAAATATATATATTATATACATTTCAAACATTGGTTTATACAATTACATAAGTACAAATTATTACATACATTCAAAAACATCATTATTCTAGTGTCTTTTAATCCAGAACTGTCTCATGCTATTTTTTAAAAAACTAGCCCCTAATCGAGAAAAATAAAACACATATATAAGAAACCTATTCTTATGTTAGTAATAAAATAATCAAATTCTACAAGTAATAATGAAAATAAAATCAATGTTCCATTATATAATTTTTTGGTAAAATAGAGAAAGTATATCATAACATTACCTTTACATCTTTCCAAAGGGTTTAAATCATTATAGTTTGTTCTTATGATGGATTGGTAACATCATCATGTGTAGAATACTTTATTTGTATGAGTAGTCAAACATTTAATTTAGATTATATTACTGCAGTATAGAACATATAATATTATAAGGAAAACATAATATATTAAAAATCACTTACCTTCTCATTGAACTCTTTTTTTAAGGTTTTAAGGATTTTCTTCCTCTTTTGAGAATCTCAATCCACTCTTTGTGGTCCCCACTAACATACAAGACCTTTTCTAAATTGGTACCAACATGAACTGATTGTTATGTCCCAATTAATGGGTCATCCTTGATTGAATTTTCATCTGACTCGACATTAGTTTTAGTTTCCAGCAGGAAAATCACCTAATTATTATTTGTTAGATCAGAGACATAAAATAATTTCATTTATTGTGATTCCATTATGAACAACTCATCTTTTCCCCTTCTATATTGAAATTCACCTTCACAAAGCCTATTTCATCAACTTTAACTCCATTGATATTTTCAACCAATTTTCAATGGAAAAGCATCACTTGAAATTTTATATAATCTAACTCATCTATCTATTCGATAATAAAAAATATGACATATTTGCATAAATTTTATTACTATCCTTCGAACCATAAATGTACATCTCTTCAGCCACAGGCATAACACCACTATTTTTCATTGCACTGAAGTCATTGTGTTCTTTTGTATAAAATGTATAATCATTGATTAGAAACCCAGTGTAAGATATAACATTTTCATTCGCTCCTTTGGGTAGCCATTGAAGTTGTTAGAAAATTGAATTTGTATTTTCAGATAACTCCTTATAAATTTAGCCTCTAAACCAACCTAAAAATTGTTGATTATGTGTATCTAATATCCATCTTTCAACTCTTGATGGATTAAAATATCTACGAATTTCTCTATAGTCTTCAGTGTATGGATCAACATCTTCATTATTAAATAATATGTAAATATGTGTTTTCTCCCACTATATCAAGGTAATTGTAACATCATCTCTTCCGAAAATCCATTCATTTCTAAGGTGTTTATTGTGATGAGAATTTCAGGTACCGATACTTTCCACATCTCATAGGTAATCGGTACATAATTCAATAGCTTCTTTAAAAATATATCATTCTGCAATAAAACCTTTTGGTCAACTTCTATTCTCGACATACCCTTTCAAAATCTTCATATACCATTCAATGGGGTACATCCATCTGTAATAGATATGACTACATAGTTGAACCTCTCTGACCAAGTGAACCATCAGGTGCACCATTGTATCAAATAATGATGGTAGTAAGAACATTTCTAATTCACATAATATGATTTAAATCTCCTTATTTGTGATGGGAAACTCTGTTGGGTTTAAAATTTTACTTCATATGGCTTTGAAAGAGAAGCAGAGTTTGGTTAATGTATGTCATACATTTTGAGAAAGAATATAATGGAAAGGAACAGGCATTAAATCTTGCATCAAAACATGACAGTCATGTGATTTTAGTCCTTGTAAATTCAAATTAGTCATTGACATTACATTCTTGATATTTGATGAATTCCCCTATAGAACTTTTACACTTGTAAGGAAAATGAAAATTTTAAATTTTTTCTTTCAGGATAGAGTATAAGTAGCTGGAGGAAGAAAATTCTTCATTTTACCCTTCACATGTGCCAACTCTTCCCTTATCCCCATTTTAATCAAGTCCAACCTAGTCTTGATTCCATATTTCGTTTTTTCAAAAACATTTAGTAACATTGAAATACCATTAGAAAATAAAATTTTTTCTACATGCATGACATCAAGAAAATGTAAAATATATAAACATTTCCAATACATTAATTCAATGAAAATTGATCTATACTTACAACATGATTCTTTAAGGCTTTTTTAAAATGGTTTACGAAAAATAGTGTCAATATTTTTTTCTTTTTTTACAGTTGATCGCCTGTTGCAAGAGAGGGTGTTGTACCTTTTTTGATATTCCCATCGAATTTTGTCTTCTAGGATTAGTATTTATGTCATCGAGGTAATAAATTTGATTTCCTAAAAACACAGTCTTTGAATAATGTTTCAACCGAATTGAGTGTGTGCATTTTTCAAAAATGGGACACCCCAACATGCCTTTAATGTTATAGCTGAAAAATTTCCTATAAGATGGTAAGTCATTTATCATGCAGTAAAACATGGCCCTCAATGTGAATTCCTTACTTATATGGTCATCTTACATTATAAAACCTGTGTCCCACATCAATTTTAGAACTTAGATAAAGGGATCCAAATAGACATCAATATCATTATTGGGTTTCTTTGGTCCAGATATAAACAATGAAAACATAATGTATTTGTGCTTCATACATACCCATGGTGGGAAGTTATAATTTACCAACATAATGGACTAGGTACTGTGAGTACTAATTCGTACACAAAAATGAATTATCCCATATTTGGATAATGTGAGACAAAAGTTTATCAGCTCATCTCCCAATTCAGAAAACTCATAATCAATTTTCTTCCACTGGGGAGAATTTTTTTGATGATGTAGCTTCCCATATTTAATTATTTTATCTACATCCCATGTTAATTGTCATGTGGTTTTCTAACATCCATATAGGCTTATAAATCTTGGAATGATAGGAAATTACCATTAAAATTTTGAAGGGCTTGATTCATTTTTCTTATATTGATTCCCACCACACTTAGGGAATCTCATGAGTGATTCACAGTCCTTACAAAAAATATGCAATAATTTGGACAAGCGTGTATTTTTTTATACATAATTATCATTGAATCTAAAATTCATTTAGAGTCATATGTTTGAAAAGGTAGTTTATTTTTTTCTAGTAGCGTATCTTTCATAAGGCCAAGTAGTTTTATAAGGCTGGTGTCACTCAATCCATTGTCATCTTTCACATTATATAACTTCAATACAGCTTGAAATGATGTGTATTTAGTACAACTGGTATAAAATCGTTTCTTGGAATGGTTATTTAAATGCTCAAACAACTTTGGACAATTGAGAAGGTTATATTCAATTTCCATTGTCATTTCTTCCATGTGATCTCCATTGTCTTTTACAAAGGTATTCATATCAAATGATTCATAAACTGTAGTATCATCCCAATCGATGTCCACATTCAGTTTTTCCCCATGTTTAGTGCAAAATTTATAGCTTTGATATGTTCCCTAAAAAATAAAATGTATTTTTAACTCTTCTGGACTAATTTTCTTTGAATAACAACAACATAAACACAGACATAAGATTTTAGAAGGGTCTTTTTCATGCTCTTTTGTTAACTTGATGAACTCTTTAACTCAATCTTCATATTCATTTTTCAAATGATTCGCGTGAATCCATTTTTGGTTCATATCCTTCCTATTGGGTTCATAAATAGAGATTTGGAAGTTCTCAGTAAAAGTTAAAATAGAGGATATGTTTTAAATACATTCATGATGACACGTATAAAAATTAAGGACAACCAAATGAGCTATATAGGAAGGTAAAAATACATGTGATTTTATTTTGGATTACAGACGTATTTTTCTAGTTTTCCCTTAATTATTTGGAATATATTCACTATTTTGACGTTAAAGGGAGATTTATAAAATGAAGTTACAAATTATACTAATGAAGTTATGGATATTATTCAAATAATTATTTCCATGTTAACTGCGTCTCTAGTGGATGTATCACGTGATATTTAACTAGAACAGAAGTAGGGAACCAGTGTCAACTCAATGAAAAGTATATTACTTTGAGAAATAGATTTCATGGGATAGAAATAAAAGATCACAAGGCTGAAAGAGGTTTCAATAAGAGGTCCAAAAGATAAAAATTACATTAAAGGATGAAAATTATTGTTAATACGTGCTATAAAGTTTTAAATGTTGATTGTAAGTAGTGATTTTTTTTTTTGAGAAAGATTGAGCATGAGTTGGTTTTCCAACCCACACCCCCTAAAATTATTAAAGAACAATACAAAGAGGATGCTTATGGTGAAATTTTATTATGCCAGTAGTGAGTTTAAAGAAAAAACATGAGAAGATGAGAAGTGTAATAACCAACAAAAGACGAAAACAAGGCATCATGTTGCAAATCAAAGTTGAAGAAAAGGTTGATCCTTACCTTCCCTTAGATGTACACAGAAGATCAACAATGGGTGCACACAGCAAAAGCACCCTTTATATGTCCTCCACCCAGATAAACAAAGGAGCAGTATCATTGGATATAGGTATCATTGGAACAATACCAACGAAAAAAAAAACTAGTGGTCCGCATGATATTGACAGATATAATAAACCCTCCATCTAATTTGTTGATAGGAGCACACTAATTTAAAGTAGTGAATAATATGTCTTGCTATATCTAAAATTTGTGTGCATGAGTGCAACAAGATACATCAGAACAATAAAATGTAGTGTTCTATTTTTCATCAAGATCCAATTGTTGAGTTGGTATAAACAACCAATCATACATCAGTAGTCAATACAAAAAACGGACCACAAATTTTTTCCTAAATAACGGATCACAAATAAATTGTAAACAACATATCATAAACAACATATCAAAAAAAATAATAGAAGAAGAAATCAAAAATGAAACAAAAAATACACCAAAAAAATAGGAAGGCCTACCTCGCTAGGTTGAAGAAAATTTTAGACCCTCTTCGAATGTCAGTCGAGATGTTCGGAGGCAGTCGAGCACTATGTGAAAAATAGCCTTTTGCGACGGGAATTAATCTCGTCACAAATATTCCTTCCCATAGGTTATTTGCAATGGGGGGTTCAACCTATCGCAAATAACTGGTTATTTGCGATGGGATTTGGGGTCCCGTACCAAAAAGTAAAGTGCGTTTTGGCGCGGGCTACGCACCAAAGCGCAGGAATGTTATTTACGACGGGGGGATTCCCCCGCCGTAAATAGTGCGTTGGTCAGAGGGTATTTGTGATGGGACCCGTCACAAATACTGGTGACGGTAAATGGGTTTTTTGCAACGGGATGTTGTTCCATCGCAAAAAGTGTGTCGGCAGGAAACTTTTTGCAACAGGTCCCATCGGAAATACCCTTTTAACTGACGATAGAAATTAATGCAGGCAAAGGTATTTGCAACGGGTATCGTCACAAATAGTCTCGTCGCAACTAATCTAACCTACATATACCCCCTTCCATTTTTCTTTCTCTTCCCCTCAATTCTCACTTCCTCTCTATCTCTAAACTCTATTTTTACAGTGAAATTTTCTCTGAGTTAGTTTTTTGTGAAAAAGTTGTGAAGTCGTCTACATCAATAAGAGATCAATTTTAAAGGTATTTATATTTTATTTTATTTAGTATTTATTTCATTTTTTACGTTAATTTTAATTATTTTTGATTATTAGTAATTAAATTAGATTTAAATTTTATTGTTATCAGTGTTTATTTGTAATAATAAAGTGAAATTATTAGTACTAATTCTTAATAATTAGTAATAATTAATAATTAGTAACAATTAATAATTATTAAGGAAAATTATTATTGTATATAAATAATTAGTGGTAATTAGTAATTAGTAGTTGTAAATTGTAGTTATTAATATCAATTAACGCTAATTAGTAATAGTTATGGGTAATTAGTAATAATTAGGGGTAATTAGAAATACTTAGGGGTAATAAGTAATAATTAGGGGTAATTAGTAATAATTAGGGGTAATTAGTAGTAATTAGGGGTAATTAGTATTAATTGAGTGTAATTAGAAATAATTTGGTGTAATTAGTAATAATTAGGTGTAATTAGTAATAATTAAGGGTAATTAGTAATTTTTAGGGGTAATTTGTAATAATTAGGCGTAATTAGTAATAATTAGGGGTAATTAGTAATAATTAGGAAAAAATAGTAATAAATAGGACTAAATAGTAATAAATAAGAATAATTTGTAATAAATAGGAATAATTAGTAATAAATATGAATAATTTGTAATAATTAGGAATAATTAGTAATAATTAGGAATAATTAGTAATAATTAAGAATAATTAGTTATAATTATGAATAATTAGTAATAAATAGGAATAATTAGTAATAAATAGGAATAATTAGTAATAAATAGGAATAATTTGTAATAAATAGGAATAATTAGTAATAAATAAAAATAATTAGTAATAAATAGGAATAATTATAAATAAATAGGAATAAATAATAATAAATATGAATAATTTGTAATAAATAGCAATAATTTGTAATAAATAGGAATAATTAGTAATAAATAGGAATAATTAGCGATAAATAAAAATAATTAGTAATAAATAAGAATAATTTGTAAAAAAATAGGAATATTTTGTAATAAACAAGAATAATCTGTAATAAATAAGAATAATTAAGAATAATTAAGAATAATTATGAATAATTAAGAATAATTAGGAATAATTAGGAATAATTGAGAATAATTAGGAATAATTATGAATAATTAGGAATAATTAGGAATAATTAGGAATAATTGGGAATAATTAGGAATAATTAGTAATAATTAGTAATAATTAGTAATAATTAGTAACAAATAGTAATAATTAGTAATAATTAGTAATAATTAGTAACAAATAGTAATAATTAGTAATAATTAGTAATAATTTGTAATAATTTGTAATAATTAGTAATAATTAGTAATAATTAGTAATAAATAGTAATAATTAGTAATAAACTGTAAAAAATTGTAATAAATTGTAATAAATTGTAATAAATTATTATAATTAGTAATAATTTGTAATAATTTGTAATAATTTGTAATAATTTGTAATAATTAGTAATAAATTGTAATAATTAGTAACAAATTGAAATAATTTGTAATAATTTAAAATAAATTGTAATAAATTGAAATAAATTGTAATAAATAATAATAATTAGTAATAATTATTAATAATTAGTAATGAATTGTAATAATTATTAATAAATTGTAAAAATTAGTAACAATTAGTAACAATTAGTAACAATTAGTAGCAATTAGTGACAATTAGTAACAATTGGTAACAATTAGTAACAATTAGTAACAATGAGTAATAATCAGTAATAATGAGTAATAATCAGTAAAAATTATTAACAATCAGTAACAATTAGTAACAATGAGTAAGAAATTGTAAGAATTAGTAACAATTAGTAACAATTAGTAAAAAATAGTAAAAATTAGTAGCAATTAGTAACAATTAGTAATAATTTGTAACAATTTGTAACAATTTGTAACAATTATTAACAATTTATAACAATTATTAACAATTAGTGACAATTAGTAACAATTTGTAGGAATTAGTAACAATTAGTAGGAAATTGTTACAATTAGTAAAAATTAGTTATGAAGAAAATCAATTATAATAAATTGTAATAACATGTAATAACTTGGAACAATTTCTAGTGGATTGGCAGGAATCCTTTTACTCGATGACTCTTCTCCTTTCAACTTTCACCGACTCTAAAAATTATGAAAAGTATGCTTCTACGTATGCATATCCAATCTCGTATGCATGAGTTTGAATATGCATTCGTAGGACCACATTTTTTATAATGTGTTCAGGTGGTGACAGTTGCAAGGAGATGATTCATCGATGAAAAGGGGGATCTTTTGTCAGACGGATCATTTACTTGCAACTTTCTCACAGAGAAATTACAATGAAGAATCTGCTCGGAGTTACACATATTCATTCTCATATGCACGACAATGAATATGTGTACCTCCGAAAAGATTCTTCATTGTGATTTTTGTGTGAGAAAGTTGCAAGTAAATGAGCTGTCAGACAAACGAGGAGTCGTCAATCCACTGGAAATTGTGTCGCCTATAAATAATGGTAATTATTAAAGAGTAGTTGTAATTATTTATCTTTTTTTCAGATAGTGTTTTTATAATTTCAAATTATTCCAAAACAGTAATGATTTTATATTTTGTAGAAAAATATAGAATAAGGAAGTTGAAAATAGTCATTATTAGACGATCATTCTTGGATAAATCAGTATAGAAATCCAAAAAGTTCTTTTTTAAATCCTGTATATATTGAGTTTGTTGAAGCTTTCTTGTCATTTGCATCATAAAAAACAGAATATGTTTCAGAAGTCACAATAAAGTGTCCTTGTAAAAAATGTTCGCTGAGAATATTTGACACATTTGACAAGGTTGGGGGACATCTCTTGCGGTTTGGTTTTAAACCAGATTAGGTTTTTTGGTATCAACACGGTGAATGCAGTTCCAGATAATATTCTAATAACTTGATTCTGGATCCATCACGGTTTCAAAATTTAGTACAAGATGTTGCAGGACCATCTGTTCAAAAAACTGAAACTCACAATGATATTGATTTTACTCTTGAGTTGGAACCATCTGAATTTTATGAGTTGTTGAGGTCTGCTAATGATGCATTATTTCATGGTTGCAAGATAAGAAAATTAGAAGTGGTTGTAAAATTTATGGATATTAAATCATATAATGCAATGTTAAACAACTATTTTGATTAGATATTTTATTTGGTTAAAACATTGTTACCTGAAGGAAATTTGTTGTCTGTAAATTACTATGTGAGCAAGAGGCTAGTTCGTAATATAGGCCTTAGTTATCGGAAGATTCATGCATGTCCAAATGATTGAAACTTATATTTTGGTGAAAATGAGTCGTTGGATAGTTGTCCCACATGTGTACAATCGAGGTATAAAAAAGATCAACCAGGGAAGTCTGGATCGATTCCAGTAAAACAGTTGACATATTTCCCCTTACACCCAGGTTTCAGCATTTATTTATGTCTTAGAACACAGCGTCAATGGAGTCATGGAACAGAACCAAGATTTCAATTGATAAATGATTGAATAATCTATCTGATGGTGATTCATAGGAACATTTTAACTGCCTGCATCCATCTTTTTCTTTAGAAGCCCGAAACGTGCGATTGGGTCTTTCTACTAACAGTTTCTATATGTTTGGTTCTTATTGTAGTCGGTATTCAAGTTGTTCTATATTTATAACTCCGTCCAATTTACCTCCATGGATGTTGATGAAGGATACCTATATCTTTTTGACCTTACTAATCTTAAGACATCTGAAAAAAAATGATGTTTATTTGAAACCATTGATTGATGAGTTAAATGCATCGTGGACCAATGGTGTTAGTACATATGATGTTGCAAGACTAATAATTTCTGGCCCTATCCCCGATCAATGTCCACATCTTGGATTCGATCCATGCACCTGAAGGTATGGTAACCAATATATTTTAGTTAGATTTAATTAATTTATTTATATATATACTAATTGTTTGATTTTTTATTTATCTTTCACAGTTTTTTGCAGGTAGCTTTTTGATAGGTGAGTGCTATCTTGCACAATTATTTTTCTCATCTATGAATCACATGGGAACAGATTCCCATTGATGTGTGGCTCGGCATGTTCAATCATTGGTTGGTAGGTAAATAAATAATATTTATTTTAAAATTTATTTTATTAATAACATGATATTATAAATTATTTGTAGGGTTTATGGTATCTCATCGATGATAGCATATGGGATGATATCCACACGGCATAGAAGGTGTCTATGCATAACTGTTCTCGTCATTTTTTGCACAATTTGAGAAGGACAGACATTAAGAAAGCAGGAGTGACAGAATTTGATGAGTCGTGTAGAGCCCACTGACCAGAGTACATTTCATCTCACATTTGGGATGGATTATGTTCACACTGGTTGGGTGGTGGATTTCAGAGGAGATCTTAAGTGGGTCGACAGAACCGGGGGAGACAGGAGGTGACACATCGAGCCGGTAGTCGTACATTCAGTACGCATTGAGAGAATCTGGTAAGTAAATTTTTTAAATATTTTATATAACTTTAAATATAAATAATTTATTTTATATTTCTATAGGCAGTCGAGCATCCCGATATTACGAATTACCACATTTATTGGAGGATGTACAATGATCCAAACACTAGAGAGATTAGAGGTGATTACCAGCGTTGGATTGTGGTTAGTATTATTTTTTTCATTTTGCCAATTAACTACATATAATATTTTCACAATTTTAATTTCAAATTTGAATTGAAGGGTCCATATGAGGCTTTGACCTCTTAGACACAGGCCGAGAGTCAGGACAAGATGACTGATCAGACCCATTCCCACCATTTCGATGAGACGGCATGGATGCAGGTGACTCAGTATGTCTTTGAGAAGATCCAATTAGTTGGTATTGGCTCTCATTTAACTCCTGGTACATGTTATGGTATTGTTGTGATATCGGTATCCAGATCGAGAGGAGATCATGGAGAGGCATCATCTTCTGTCTCACAGTATAAGGAGCAGTTGCAAACTCAGACTGAGTTTATAGAGAGTTTGCAGAAGCAGTATGAAGAGATGCATCAGTAGCAGCAACAACAACATGAGGAGGATATGCATCGATGGCAGTAGTAGCAGCAACATCATCATCACGAGCAGATGGAGTACATGCGTTATCTGACTTGTAGTTTGGGGATGGAGTTTTCTCCACCATCTCTTATAGCTCTTCCACCTCCTCCAGAAGACGACCCCCCCCCCCAGTGATTTTTTTATGTTAAAAAGATTTAAATTCAAGATTTTTTGTAATATGAACTATTTACAGTTTCTGTTTTTTATATTGGTGCGAATATTGCAAAATTTAGTTTTTCTTTATTTTTAATATTTTATTATTTATTATTAGTATTATATTTTTTAATATTTGTTTATTTTTCTTATAATAATAATAATATTTTATGATTTTTTTATATTTCTTTATAAATATTGAGAATTTTAATAATTTTTTATTTTTTTATTATTCTAATAATATTAATACTAATTTTTCAATAATCATAATTTTATTAAATATATTTTTTTAATATTATATTTTTTAATGTTTTTTTATTTTACTAATAAAAATAATAATATTTGATGATTTTTTATATATTTTTTTGAAAATATTTAGAATTTTAATATATTTTATTTTTTTATTATTTTAATAATATTAATATTATTTTTTCATTAAACATTATTTTATTAAAAAAAATTACTTTGTTTAGTATTTGTGACGAGACCTTTTGTGACGGGAACCCATCACAAATAGTATAAATATATATTTTTAAAAAACGTATTTACGATGAGACGATGGGCCTGTTTCAAATAGTATTTGCGATGGGCCCATCGCAAAAGGTTTTATATATATAATGTATATAATTGGAGGCTTATTTGTGATGGAAAAATTTCCCATTGCGAACAGCATTTTTTGCGACGGGTCTGTCGTAAAAAATAGTATTTGTGACGTCGTTTTCTGCAACGGGTTATTTGCGACGGGGCCCCGTCGCTAAATCTTGTTTGAAAGGGATCTTGTTGAAAATAGCCCATTGAAAATACATCTAATTCGAGTAATGGAGTGGTGTGATTTAACCTTCGATCCACCGAGGAGGAGAGCCGATAGCATTTGGCTTTTTCAAAAAGCTCTATATCGCTACATGTTCGAAAATGGTTAGGGTTTTTAAAATAGATAGGGACACTTTTATCAAAAAATACAAATAAGCATTGATATATAGACCTTTTATTAGTCTTTATAATGTAAGAGCTGATAAAAAACTATTTATCAGTTCTTTTTTAGCATTAATAAAGACCTATCTTTATAGGAACTAAAAAAGCGCAGATAAAACCAAGCTTTATTTTTGATAAAATGATATCGCTAATAAATGGTTGTTTTATCAGTTCTTTATTTAGTGATAAAAACTCTTAATCTTTATAAGTGCAAAAAAACTCTCATAATGATTCTTTTATCAGCTCTTATTACTGAAGCGTTGTTAAAGGATTTATAATTATAACTATAAATAAAAAAAATTGACAATTTAAAAATACTTAATAAATATATATAAATATAAATATAGTAAATATATTCCTTTTTAAATATATTTATTATAATTTTATAATTATTTTTTACTAATTATAGAAATATTTTTAGAAAAAATATTATTTATATCATCATATATATTTATATAATTATACATATATATTTAATAAATATATATAAATATAAATATAGTAAATATATTCATTTTTTATGTAAATTTATTAAAAATTTTAATAATTATTTAAATATATATAATTATTTTTTTATAATTATATAAATATTATTTAAAAAATAATTATTTATTTATAATTATAAATATATAATTGTATAAATATAGTGACTGAACATTTGTAAATATTTTTATTTACAAATATTTTTTTACAAATATATTTTTAACTTTATTACTCAATATCTAATTATGAGTGCATACACATATGTTAAAAATTAGTGAAATTGAATAAATTAAGAATATAGGTACAGTTTAACAATATTGAAAAAATGGATAACTTCTATGTGTGTACATATTGTATATAAAAATGCATAAATTATAGATATGTGAAATCATTATAACACACTTTTGATCTATATTAAATTGAAAAATCAAACGACATTCAATTATATATTGAGTACTCTGCAATTAGTCAATATTTTTAATTCATATTAATTTTTAATTATATATCATTATTCAATAAATATATGACTATTTAATGTAAAATGCATAAATATTTTGTAATATATAAATCATATTTATATACATTAATATATATCTATATATTTAATATATGAAATTTAATTACATTAATTGTCATAATTATATAATTAACAAAATGTTTAATCTTTAATAATGTTTAATCAATCAATTAATTTTATCAATAATTAAATTAATAAAATTTATAACAAACACAGTTTTTATTTTTTTTTTATTTTCTTTTATAAGAAACAAAATTCATTGATGAAAGAAATATTTATCAACTCTAAGCATAAATAGTTGAATAAGTGTACCCTTTATCAACACTAAAACATAAGCGCTGATAAAAGATACCCTTTATCAGCGCTAAAAATAATGTTCTCAAAAAGGATAAACTTTATCAGCACTAAAAATAAAGTGCTGATAAACAATACCATTTATAAGTACCAAAAATAAAGCATTGATAAAGGTTTCTTTTATCATTGCTAAAATAAATGTGCTGATAAAAGGTTGAATGTATCATTTCTTTCTTTAGCGCTGATAGATTTTCTATTTATCAGCATTTTCTTCTACTCCTAATTAATAACAGCACTGTTAAAGGCTGGTTTTATAGTAGTGAAAACACTTAAAACATATTGCATCGGGTAATTACAAGACGTGTAATCCCCTTTCACATCATGTAATGCCTCGAGGTTGAGTTCCATCAAAAAATGTGTTTCCTCAATGATTTATTTTATTTTTCAAGCCCTGAAACATTTCATGTCGTGAATCCATATTTCACGCCATGAAACAGCCAATGAAACAGGATGTCACATTATGTAATATAGTTACACAACATGTAACCCCCCCTTCTAGATTTTACTTAACCGAACTTCTCTGAACTTCTTCTGAGCCACCTATGAGCACTTTAATCTTTCAAAACGCACAAAGGGTTGATCCATGTGGATTTGGTTCCTTGAACAGGAGATGTCTCAAGACTATGCTTATCTTTTGAGCTGCCTCTAGACCATTTACATGTTAACATGACCCATATTAGCCCCATTAATTGTGATAAATTCATCAATAAGCATTCAAGTTGGGAAGATCAACTAAAGGAGTCACTGGTGGAAGAAAAAAATGATATGTTGCTTATGAGAAGACAATTATCCAAGGATGATATACCAGTTATGTTTTGGATCGCTGTCACTTCTTAGTTCGACCTATCAAGCAAGTTTTCAGAAGAATTCATACATAACATTCATTTATATCTCTATAAAAATCTAGTTCATTTGAAAGAAAAATTATTTCATTCTTATAGGTATACATACCAAGTCAAAATATTGAAAGATCCTCACTATAAAATTTACTTGGAAGGCCTTCTATTTGTGTGGAAACCACAATTAGTGAGTCTGAAGAAATATATTTAGCTAACTTACCTCCATGTGTTGCATAAGTTGTGTCATATTATCAGTGATGCCCTGTCTGGTATTCATATCAGGGGATGGGGAGAGCATGGAGATTTTCATTTTATCCCACAACCCATTTAGCAAAACAAGTTGGAAATATAATCATGTAATTTAATTATACCAAGATGGTGATCAAATGAAATACCTATCCAGGAAAGAAAACATGCTCGACAAGAATCGACATTGAGTAAGTCTCAAAGGCTTCAGGACCGATAGAAGAGAGCCATTGAAAAACTATTTAACCAGGAAACAAAGAATATTTAGTAGGCTTTCCTCTTAATGGAATCTAATAATAAAGCATTACTAATTTCATAAGTAGAGAATAATTCATAAGCAGATCTGGAACCATATTCATATCACACATGAATGGGAATATGTGAGATCAAGAAAGCGGTGATAGCAGCAGCGACCACCGCAAAATAGGATTAAACCCATCCTGTAGGGCTGGGGGTATTTTTAACTCAAAATTCCCTTGTAATGCCATTATATTTGGACCGAGGCACAATAATATGAGAACAGAAGCAACCTCATCCCATCAGGTGGAAGAAATATTTACCTCAATCACTCATCCAGCCGAAATCAGTCTTTTCCCATTTAGGGAGTATGAAAAATATAGAGATATTCCATTCATTCATGTCTCCAGATTCATTTCCCCCAGAAGGTATGTGTACAGTGAAGTCATAAAAAGGTTCCCTTCGAGTTACCCATCACCAAGAAGACCGAACTCGGTCCAAAAATGGAAGGAGAAGATCCAATAAAGGGAGTAAACAGTCCTACCATTCAATAACTGGTACACCACCCATAATGTGTTATGCATGACTAAATGTCATAGATGTAAATCCTAAAAGTCACACTAAAAAACATACAAATGAATAAGAGAAGGGATAGGATGGTTCCATTCGTAATCTGATCCCCACTGAGAATGAAGGTGTGTGTACTTGGAACCAATGGGCTTCCCTAAATTTGAGTGCTTCCCCAGTTAATTGTCTACCACCCCCTCGAAAAATCCCGAACAGAGGGAAGAATAAAAGCAAGGCCACACACGACCTGCCACATCCTCCTGTTGAAAAAAATCCACTTACTCTTAAGGAAATATTTCCTTGGCATGAGGAAGAAATCAAAAAATCGAGGTGCATCAACACTAAGATTCTCTGAGGAAGCAATCCTGTTGAAAATACTCCTCAGATAGAGCCTCAACATACGCTCCAAGAAAGTGTACCTCAACCAGAAGGGTTTATCCCAGTAAATTAAGTAAATCTAGGACCTCCACTTAATATGGATCATGGGATATAGACCTACTTGAAATCAGTCATTGATGGATATCAATATTTTCCCCCATTCAGGAAACAACTGGTAATGGTATAGGAAAATCTTATGAAGATGTCGTTGGTTGAACATCTTCCTAAAATACCAGTAAGACTATCACATCCAATATTTCCTCCTATTGTGCCTTTCTAAGATCAGGTTCAATAGGATACACATAAAGGTATCATTAATACCATCGAATTATTGGTATCTCGATTGAAATCCATTGAAGGATGGATCACTCTAGTATAGCTATAATAGAGAACTTACCCCGACTGGGTAATTAATACTCTACCACCACCAAATTTAGGGAACCTCGTGTTCCCAATATTCAATGGTTCAGGTGACCTGAAAAAATATATGATGCATTATGCATCCTATTTTTATCCTGTAATGGGAACCCCAAAGGAAAAAAGAAGCACTGAAACTCATATTCTTCATGAATACTCTACAAGGTTCAGCCTTTGTATGGTAAACCAGTTTTCTAGCTTCGTCAATAACAGGATTGGAGGATCTCTTGTGAAAGTTCCTTTTCTAGTTTATCTTAACACAACTAAAGATAATAATCAGTGACCTCATGAACAGCAAGTAGTGGGAGAATGGGAGAGTCTCAGACTTCATTTTCAAATGGAAAGGGCTGACCTGCTCTTTGAACTGGCTGCTTCCCCCCGGGTGAGATGCTTTCAATGTGCATCAGTATCCTTTATGAAGATTTGTTAACACAACTCATCCCAGAAAAATATACAAGTGGGTTTAGGGATTTCTCTACCATTTCCTAAATAATAGAAAACTCTTTACGACCACTACTAAAAAATAGACTTTTGACAGCGCTGTTATTAATCAAGGCTAAAACAGGCTCTGCTAAATGACATCTTTACTAGTACTAAAGAAAGTGTAGATAAATTTAACCTTTTATCACTGTTTTTTAACACAGATAAAGGGTTTCTTAATCTACGCTTTATTTTTTGCACTAATAAAGGGTACCCTTTATTAGCGCTTTAGTTTTAATGCTGATAAATGGTACCCTTTATCTACGCTATATTTTTAGTTCTTATAAATGAATTCTTTATCATCACTAATAAACTTTCAAATAAATAAAATTGAAATAATTAAATATAAAATATAAAATTATTTTATTAAAAAATATTACATATTTTATTAATTAAATAATTATTGATAAAAATAAATATATAAATTATAATATTTATAATTTATAAATACTATTAAATAGTATTTATAAAATATATATATATGTAAAATGAAAATTAAAAAATTAAAAAATTAAAATAATTAAATTGAGAAAAATATTAAACATTTTATTTATTAGATGATTATTGACAATGTTAATAAATTGAATATATTAAATATATAGAAATATATTAATGTATATAAATATGATTTCTATAATAAAAAATATTATTTATACTATACATTAAATAGTAATATATTTAGTGAATAATGGTTTATAATTGAAAATTAATATGAATTACAAATACAGCCTAATTACATCGAGTAATAGACATAATTTAATGTCGTTTGATTTTTCAATTTATAATATAGATCAAACATGTTATATTTGTTACATATATATCTAATTAATAAATTTTTATATACACATGCACATAAAAGAATATATTTTATATAATTTAATAAATTTGTACTATTTTATATATATATATATATATATTTATTTATTTATTTATTTACTATGTTTTAATATTTTCAATATTTAATCATATTTATTTCAACATATATCCATTTTTTAATGATTTATATAATCAAACTTATCCAAATTTTCAATATTGTACTCATATTTAATTAATCAATTTTACTCATTTTTAACATGCATGAACTTAAGATTATATATTTATTAATAAAGTATAAAATATATCTATAAAAAATATTTATAAATAAATATATTTATAAATGTATATTAACTATTCTTATACATTTATAATTATAAATGAATAAATATAATATGTTTAAAAATTATTTATATAATTAAAAATAAATAATTATAAAATTATAATAAATTTATTTAAATAATGAATATATTTACTATGTTTATATATATGTGTGTGTGTGTGTGATTATATAAACATATATAATGATATAAATATTATTTTTAAAAATAGTATTTATATAATTATAAATAAATAATTAAATATTCATTGAAATATAAAATTATTATTTTCTAAAAAGTGTTATTATAATTATTATAATTATATAAAATAAAAATAATTTTTTAAAAAAAGTATTATAAGTATATATCAATGTTTTTGTAGTGCTGATAAAGGTTCATTCTATCAGTTCTTATTAACTTAGTGCTGACAAAAGGTATATTTATCATTGCTTTTTTTAAAGTGTTTATAAAAGTGTAACAGTCTATTTTAAGAACCCTAACGATCATGAGCTAGTTCACGATATTTGAAGCTCAATGTGGAATAAATTTGCGGTTAACATTCCTCATTGTCGAATCCAAGCTCTAATCTATACTAGAATCATGATTCCAGCTATTCCAACTATGGAATAATGTCCCGAGTGATTCAAGGGTTAAACACAACCACGTCACGAACCATGTTTTTTGATATCTCAAATTTTCCAAAATTATCCACTAAACCATATCGTACCACATATGTGTATCCCAACAAGTCTAGTTGCACTATCCTATAATAAAACAACCCAAAATTCTTTTTTTAGATATATTTAAGTATCATCATCGCCTATATATTGTGGGTATCCTTGAGACAACATTGGTATTGTGAGACTTGAAATATATCAAACCCAATGTTGGGTCATGTTGTTTTGAGGTATAATATTCTCCCAATACCTATATTCCATGGCATCTACCTCTTTTAAATCATCAAATTTTGGAAAATTCATCCATATAGTGGTTAGTGTTGTCATTGTTTTGGAATATTACATTGAAAATCACTTGGATGGTGAAATATCTAACATCATTGTGGTCTTGTACTATGTCCTACAGTAGTTGGCACTGAGAGGGTTGAGTGGGAAGAACTAAAATATAGGGTTATATGGTTCTATTTGAAAAGTAGTTCTAGAATTTGTTTCCAAAAAATGGATGATGAAATATTCGACACATGGTAACAATTATATAATGATTTTTTCATGAAATTTGTTCCTATAATAATGAGCACTAAAATATGGAGTAAAATTAATGGATTTATTTAGGATCAATATGAACTATTTCATGTGGATTGGGATATATTTAGGGGTCACTTATGAAATTTAATAATCAAATGAATCTGATGAGTCTTTAAAATTAGATGAGAAACAACATTTTATATATTTCATTTGTTTTCTTATTTTGTTAACTACTTAAAGAAAAAATATATTTTTCTGAGTTTTTATTTTTGAAATAATTTAGATTTAATTCACATAATATGAATTAAATTATATAAAAATAAAAAACAAATACTTTTAAGGTTCTATAATCCTTAGAATATATTATATAGTGAAAACTGATTTTGAGATAAAATGTAATTGATATTTTGATTTTCTTTGTTGAAATATGGTCAAAAAATAAACAATTGGAATGGGTCATTTTCTAGGAAAAACCTCATCATAATGGTGTTTTAAGAAACAAAAACATTTTCATTACATGTTTCAAAATAAGAGTACATTTTTGATTGAATTTATTGTTCTTAATCCTTTAGGATTAATCAAAAATTTTCTAAATTTGAAATTTTCTTTGAAAAGTAACTTATTTAATGAGAAATTTTTTCTATTATTAAAATTTTTATGAATATTTCAAATCATTTAAGAATAAATATTATACTATTATATTTAACTAATTTTTATAAAATAAAATATTAACATTGATTGATGTAAATTTAATTAATAAGTTTTGAAAGAATCTATTTTGTTGAAATAAAAATAATTTTTCATGGATAAAATCATTACACCTTTAGAATCCCACTTCAAGTAAACTTTATTAGTTTGGATTTAATAATTTATGGACAATCTATGTTCACTGTGTATTCTTAATTCTATTGAATTTTATGGTTTACTAATATAAACTTAAATCCATTTTTTATGTTCTTCTGGTGGTAATATGATGCCCCACAGATGTGACCATCTCAATTACATGACATAAAAAAATATGTTTCATTTCAATACATTACCATGAACTTTTATATTAAGAGTTTTATAGAATTATCACAAAAAATTAAATAAAAAATCAAATATTTTTAAATTAAAGGATATTTTTTGGAACAATATATGCAATAACTTGATCCATAAAAATCCTTTGTTGTTATTATTCAGATCAAGATCCACATGTCACATTCTTCTTATTCTAATCAAGCTCTTCATGTGTAGATTTGGTCTAATTATCATCCTTTTTAGCCTCTCAAAATGATTTAGGCTCTACCTGGGAAAAATGAGGTATTTTTTATAGTCTTACTCCTTCAATTTTTCTCCAAATCCTTCTGATCACAAATGACATTTTATTCTTTGATTTCATCCTTGATTGAATTTATTTCATTTGATAAAAATATATCCATATTTGAAATGATAACCCACTCTTTAATATTTATTAAAAATCATTTTATTTATTTCAACACATGTCTAATAAACACTATGCATGTTTTACTTTAATCCATCTAAAAACATATCATTCCTTAAAATTACCTATTGGTTTCACCCTTAGAAATCTTTGATTTCCATTCATATAATTCTCACAAATAGGAGACATTCACCATTGATAATGAATATATTATATGTATTTATTTATTTATTGTACAAAATGAATATTTTATTAACCCATTAGGATATCTTTACTTTCTCTCATATGATTAAAATATTCAATCCAATGTATCTTATTTTCTCATCATCCTTCTCACTCATTGATTGATTGTTTGGAGAGATAAATTTGTATTTTTTTATCATCATTCTTGCTTTACCATTGGCATATACCTGTGTTCAACAATGTTTTCATAGTAAAACAATTATCCACATAATTAATGTATTGTTTCATATTTATGCTTTATTTATTTATTTTCAGTATTACTCATATATTAATTGTTTTCTCATACAACTGGATTATTTTGATCGATTTGGTGTGGTTTTTTCAAAGATTCTCATGTTCATGAGGTATTTAAATTTGAGCCTAAAACTAATATAATGATAATAAGGAAATGAATCAAGAATGAATACAACCAATAAGAAAAAATGTGAATTACTACTATTTATTTAATTAATTTTTTCATCATTTTATCTATTATTTATAAGTTAATTTCCATATCATTTTTATCTAATACTTATTTAGTTTTGTATAGATCTTTTGGGAAGTCATATTTTTCTTTAAACTATAAACAATAAGTCACAAAAGAGATAAAATGATTCTTTTTTTCTAATGTTACCATGTTTTCCATTTTTATTTTTTTCTTTGATGAATAGCCAACACTGCATATTTATTTGATGTTATTAGCTGAAAAACCTTTCTCATTGTTGAAATCCTCTGCTCTTTTGACTTTTTACAATGAGAAATGATTTTTAGATAAGAACATCGAGTCAATATACAGTGTTGGGATTTTGACATAGAAAGATAATAGAAACATGGTAACATTGGTAGTAATGATTGTTTTGAGACATTGGGACATGTAGGAATCAGCCACACCTCAATTTGACAAACGATCTGACCTATATGACTCGAAGTGATTCTTTTTATTTAAAATTGGCATTAATATTAGTAAAAAAGACAACTAGAATACTGAAAACTGATTAAACATATTCTGATTGTTTTGATACTTTATGGAAATGATCCATAAGTCATTTGAGACTTGTAAAGATCAGCTGCACCACAATTTAATGCATGGTGTGACCACTATGACTCAATGTGTCTATTATCAGTTTAAAATTGATAGTTTAGTTCAAAAAATAGCAGTCACTGAAAAAAAAATGCACTCATATTTTCTTCATAATTTAGAAAATCAAATTTTAAGTCATTTATGACATGTATGAATCATTCTCACATCAAACCGGTACACAATGTGATCAATATAGGTCAAAGTAAATGTTTCCAGTTAGAAATGATATTTTAGTAAAAAAATAAGTAACATACTCAAAACCAAGAAAATTCATTTAGATTATTTTTATACTTTAGTAAAATGATCCATAAGTCATTTGAGACATGTATGAATCTTTTTTACCTCAATCTAATACATGATGTGACTGGTATTACTCCAAATGAATCTTTTTATTTAAAAATTACATCAATTTTAATAAAAAGGACAACTAACCAACTCAAAACTAATAAAACACATTTCTATTATTTATATAATTTATTAAAATGATCCATAAGTCATTTTAGTCATATAGGAATCATTCGTACCACAATCCATGGCACGGTGTGTTCGGTATGACTCCAAGTGCATCTTTTTATTTAAAAATGATATCAATTTTAATAAAAAAAGTTGAACCGGACTACTCAAAACTGATCAAAAATATCTATATTGTTTTGAAACATTAGTGAAATGATCCAAAAATTATTTTTGTTGTGAAGGAATTATCCACACCTCAATTTAATACATGATGTGTCTGGTATGACTCAATGTGTCTCTTATCAGTTTAAAAATGATTGTTTAGTTAAAAAAATGTCAATCATTAAAAATTGAGAAAACACACTCATATTTTATTTATAATTTTTATTTTTTTCATGTATGAATCATTCTCACATCAAAATGATACATTGTTTTATTAGTATGAGTCAAAGTGTGTGTTTCCAGTTTAAAATGACATTTTAGTAAAAAAGACAATAGATGTACTCAAAACTGAGTAAAATGAATTTGGATTATTTTGATACTTAATGAAAATGATCCATATTGCATTTTAAACATGTAATAATTATTCGTACCTCAATCCAAATCTTGGTGTGATCGATATGACTCCAAGTGCGTCTTTTTATTTTAAATTGACATCAATTTTAGTAAAAAGGAAAACTCACTAACTCAAAACCAAGAAAAAACATTTCAATTGTTTTGATAATTTAGGAGAAGGAAACATAAGTAATTTTTTTTATGTAGGAATTAGTCACACCTCAATCAGATACATGATGTGTCCAGTATGACTCAATGTGTTTTTTATCAGTTTAAAATCAACATTTTTGTCCAAAAAGTTTCACCCAATGAAAACCAAGAAAAAGAAATCATATTGTTTTTATAATTTAAGAAGATTATTTTTAAGTCATATATTATGTATTGGACTTGATATCACATCAAACTGATACATGATGTGACTGGTATGAGTCAAAGGTCATGTTTCTAATATAAAATGGCATTTTAATAAAAAAGACAAGTGATGTACTAAAAACCAAGAAAACACATTCATATTGTTTTGATACTTTAGGAAAATGGTCCAAAATTCATTTGAGATGTGTAATAATCACCTAGACCTCAATCTGATACACGGGGTGACTGGTATGACTCCAAGTGATTTTTTTCAAAATATAAATATCATTTTAGTTTAAAACATGCATCACATCACCAAAACCAAGCAAACGATCTTAGATTGTTTTCTCTTAATTTAAATCCTAAATTTTTACTTTATTTTTCTAATTTCATAGTTTTTTTGGTGTTGTGGTGTGCTGATATAGCACACTGAACTATTGTTGTTGTGTGTTGTTACATCACACTACAAAAATTCACCATTATCTATGCTTTTAAAAGTGCTAATAAAAGACTCAAGCTTTTAATCTCACTCAAATTCTCATCACTTCTCTAGAGCTGATAAAGTCCAATTTTAGCACTATTAAAGACCTATTTTTTATCAGTGAGTGAACTATTCTCAATTCCCAGGTAGCCCCACCATCCCTAGTAAAAAGAATGGGAAAATATGAAGTGGCCTTCGTCATTATTAAGCCTACCTCTACAACTTCCCTAGCTCCAAGGCCTACACTATGTTTTACAGGACCCCTAGGTGCCAACAGCAGCCACTAACTTGACAAGATGAGTAGATGGGACCTAGGAGAAATCAGTTCAAGGAATGGAGGAATAAAAATTACTCATTCTAAGATGATCAAGTCAATGGCTATTTTATAGCCGGTATAAACTAAAATTAATTCCATCAAACAGATCCAAATAGAGATGAATAATTCATTCTTGATGGCTAGCCAAATTATTGTCCCTTTCACCATATAATGGGACACACCATTCAGGAATATTTCATCTTTAAAGACCTGTAAATAATGATATATTCTTGTGAAGTCAAACTGGGACCACCACCAAAACTATTGGAATATGTTTCCACCACTGACCCTAATGATGGAGAAGAGTGGGAAGAAGTTGTTAACATAATGGATCAGAAGTTAGATAGTTTTATGACTCAAAAAAATTTAATATAGCTCATGGTATTCTTTAAGCATAGTTGAATCAACCAACTATAACCTTATCTACTCCTACTGCAACACAGTTGACTTCCTCAGCTCCACAACCCTCTAAAATTCAGCATTCTAAGAATTATTTTGGCCAAAAAAGTAGGGAGTAAGTGAAATAAGATGAACTTATGTCAAGGCCAGAGTCATCCTTGACCATCTTAGATTTTATGCCATCATATCTGCATAATCCAATGATATAATAGAAGATACAACCAGGGTAGAAATCAGACTTATAGATGGACCCATGATCAAATTATTAATGTTGTAGAAACTCACAGAATATCTCTTCAAAAAAACGAGTAGGAACAAGAAAATTCTTCTGCACCTAACAAAAGTCACTTTCGCCCAATCATTCTGAAATATCCATCAGAAGATGAATAGGTGTCTAACTTCCATTGGCAAGTAGGTAGACCTTCCCAACTTTATCCACAAATAATAGAAGCACAACTTACTCTAGTCTTAGGGGTCAGTCCATCCACATCTAAATATCAAGCCCCAAAAGTGCATGTGTAGAAGAATCCACACACTCAGAAGCGCCAGAATTTAGACAAGAAGTAAGATATTATGAAGCAATTGGCCTCAATACCGTCTAAACTATCAATACTAGATTTCCTAAACCTATCAATATTTCTCATGGAATCACTCATATAATCTTTTCTAATCCCCTTAGAGTTTGAATCTGAAATGGTCATCATCAAAGTCTATCTAACAGAGACCAATCTTGAAGAATGCCAAGCAGTTATCCCCTTCACGGATCAAGATAAAGATTCTATTCTGTAGGGACACATACAACATTTATATGTGTTAGGAATGATAAATTGTATTGATGTTTAGAAGGTCTTCATTGACAATGGATCTGGAATCAATCTCATCCTAGTGTGAAAGATTCATCAAATGGGCTGCAGTGAGGATAAAATGAATCCCTTTACCACTACCCTGTTAGGATATGAAAAAACTGATCAGGAATTATTAGGCCAAATCAAGATCAAAACTCTATTTGGGGACCTTGTAGGCGACTCATAATTTTTGGTGGTTTGGGAAAACATAGCCTTTAACACTCTAGTAGGAAGGTCCTTTTTGCATCAGCACATGGTGATTCTTTCATCCTACCACCAGTGCATCAAATATTTCACTAATGGAAAAAATGGGATGTTGTACGCCGATAAGGCCCCATTTGAATAATGTGAGTCACACTATATTTATGTGTGATTATATGAGTAGAAATAGAAGTAACCCATGGTCGATGGTATTGATAGGGACCCCTCCCCAAATGGTTTGCAGATGGTCCCTCCTGGACCATTCAAACAGCTCTCTGAAGAATATGTACTTCCCATCAACCAAGTTAGTGTGTGATTCCCAACTCCAACATGTACTCAATAGTATTTGTGGGTTCAGTCATGGCCACATAATCTAACAGTGTTGAAAAATCTATTGACCCCCAAGATGATGATGAATTCTCAGATAAAAACACCCCAAAATTATCATGAAGACCCAAAAAATCCATGTATCACCCTTTGAGATATAATAGGAAGAAAAAACTCTTTCTTACCTCACTTTATCCTCTCAAGAGTCTCTCCCAATATCATCTGGGTAAAAAGAAGTCACTTTTGCCTCTGAATTCCAAGATCTCAACTCTTCTCCTAATTATAGAGAGATCATCTCAATAATTATTTCTCCATCAGAACAAGAGGAAGAGGAAGAATATGAATAGGAAAATGAAGAAGACTTATGGATTCCCATCCAGTATTCGAGGAAGGTGTTTCTACCACCATTGTTGAGATTAGGGAAATAAACTTGGGTATGGAAGAAGATACATAGCCCACCCTAATTAGTATATCCATGTCCTCTTAATAGAAATAGGTATATACCTATTTTATAAGGATACATTAAGATATATTCACATGTAGCTACACTAAAATTATAGGCCTCAACCTGGAAGTGGCCACCCACCACTAAGGATTTACAAAAGATCATTGGGGACATAAGCAAGCAACTAGAAGGATGCACTCAACACATGCTTCGAAGTTAGAGGCTTAGGTATACAAGATCATCATATCTAACTTTATTTGAAAGGCCCAATATCCTATTTGGATGGCCAATGTTCTCCCTATCAAAATGAAGAATGGAAAAATCAGAGCATCCATCGATTTCAAAGATCTCAACTGCCACTAGTCGAAAGTTGATTTCTCGGTCAAAATTATAAAACTATTATTAATGCAACAAATAGGTATCAGGATATTTCCATTATGGATAGATATTTAGAATACAATAAAATATGAATGTCCCGAGAAGATGAAGAAGCTACCACCTTCAGGGCCCCCCAGGGAGTTTTTTGTAATCAGTTAATTCCCTTTGGTTTGAAGAATGTTTGTACCACATATAAACATTCCATTTATTGTATATTAAATACCTTTTATGAATTTTTTTCTAATTCTATGTTGATGACTTGGTGGTTAAATCACAACAAATTTAGGAACAGTTATCATATCTTTAAATTTCCTTCAAAAAATTAAGACAACATAGTCTAAAAATGAATCCCATAAAATGTTCTTTCAGCATTACCTTAGGGAAGTTCCTTGAATTTTTTTTATTCCATTATGGAATCAAATTCAACCTCAATAATAAAAAGTCTATCCTTTAATTTTACATCCTCATAACCTCACATAGTTGAGAGAACTTTTGAGACACTTTTCTTACATTTGATGCTTCTTATCCAACCTTCCGGGAAAATATTTTCCATTTACTCGGATGATGAAAAACTGGTTGAGTATAAATGAACTTATAATTTTCAGAAAGAATTCAATTGTCTTAAGAAGTGAAGTTTAAGTCTTCTAGTGCTAATACCACCCATCAAGGGAAGACCACTCATCTTGTCTGTGACTTCCCTAGAATGATCCTTGGGTGCCTTCATTGCACAGAAGAATGATGCGGATAGCAAAAATAGCCCCCACTATCTCATATAAACCATGATCAATATTGAGACTCATTACATAGATATCAAGAAGACTTTTTTGGAACTAATCTTAATTCTCCAAAAATTGAGGCACTATCTTCAGCATCAATACTGAGACTCATTACTGAGAAATGCATTTTGACAGTGCATCTAGAAGCCTGATGAGAAAGAGTATGGAAGACCCCAAGATCAAAAAAGTTGGGATGGGGATTATTATCATATCTATAGAAATGGTGGTCCTTCCACACTCCATCCTTCTATTATAAGGGTGAAAAAACAATGAATCAAAATTTCATTCTCTTATTGAAGGAATAGACTTGGAACTTCAAGTACAAGTAAAATAATTAAAGATAAAATGTGATTCAGAACTGGTCATCAAGAAAGTTAATGATGATTATGCCATCAAAAATAAAGATATAATACCTTTATTCAATCATGTACAAGGACTAATAGAATAATTACATATAGACTTGACATTAACTCATATCTCCCAATCACAAAATTTTTGAAGATGATGCATAAGAAAATGCATCCATTACTCTAGAAAATTGAAACCAGGATGAAACATTAATCACCATTGCACATTGTCAGATGGTATCACCATTCGTTCAGGCTAACATGAAAAAATAAATGAGATTAACCCTATCCCTAAGCCTTATGGTCCTACCACTGGATAGATGAATACCATTGTGGACTACCTTTAAAGGAAGAGATCTCACCAGATAGAGCCGGAAGAGAACATGTCCAAAGATGAGAAATTAACATTTTTATCTATGATGGCACTAGCCATCAAAAACAACTCTCTAAACAGGGCCTTGATGGGGTACTTATCAGATGAATTGATGGAGAATAGACCATCAACATCATAAAAGATGTGCATGTGATAGATTGTGGGGATCACCAATTAGGATCCAAGATTTCTTAACAAATTCAAAGACTTGGATACTATTAGACCACTGTAACATAGTATTGTACTAAATTCACCAAGAATTGCCATTCATATCCTATTCATGCCAATTTCATCAACTAACCCTTGGAGTCACTTAACACAGTAATGTACTCTTGACCATTTTCTGTATGGGGAATGGGTGTCGAGGGACTGTATCCTCTGTCTATGGCCAAAAAAATCATGTTTGTCTTCACAACAACTGAATTCTTTTCTAAATGGGCAGAATTTAGACCCCTAAAATAAATAGGGGCAAGAAAATTTTTCAACTTTAAGAAAGAAAAAATAGTCACTATATTTGGTTTCCTCCACACTATACTAAAAGATAGTGGCACCAATTTCTATCTTGCTGATTTAGAGAAATTATACCAGGAGTATGGTATTAAGACCAATAGTTCATCCTGCTATCATGAAGTGACTAATGGGTAGATAAAGGCTTTGAACAAGACCACATCCAATATAATACAAAAGATGGCGGATAAAGATAAGAAATCATGGCTGGAAAAACTCCTCCATAATCTCTAGGCTTATCAGACTATGACCCGCACTACCACTCAGGCAACCCCATACTTATTAGTATATGGGAAGGTGGTGTTCCTTCACATTGAAGTTCAAATTCCCTCACTCCTCTTTTTCATATATGATTAGTTATCCATGGATGATAAACCCCAAAAAATTATAGATAAACTGGATAGACTCTATGAAAATATATCATACCTTGACTTACTTAGAAATTTATCAAAACTGTATTGCACGAGTCTTTAACAAAAAGTTCAACCTCTAGTCTTTCTCTGAAGGAGAAATGTTGTTAGTTCTTAGGACACCAATGTTACTTAGAAAGAAGCCTCCAAAGATAGAGCCCAAATGGGATGGGTTGTATACCATACATAAGGAATACTCTAACGGGGTTTATTCCATGCTTTCAATGGATAGAAATCTCACTACAACTCCCACCAATGCTAAGTTATTAAAGAAATATTTTCTCTGAATGCATTGAAATTTTCCTAACCACATGATGTTAAACTATATGGAATTCATCCTAAACACACAGCATTAAACTTTATGTAATTCATCATAACCTTGTTATTTTAAACTGCATGGAATTCATCCTAGTTTCATGGAATTAAACTATAATATATAGTATTCCCCTTCTCTTCATGAAGGGTGGGAATTCTTCCAAACCATGTGACATTAAACTGCATGGAATTCATCCTAATCACATGAAATTAAACTGAAAGATATAATATTCCACTTATCTTCACGATAGTTGATAAATCAACAAAAACGTATGATGTTAAACTTCATGGAATTCAACCTAACTGCATGATGTTAAACTGCATGTAATTCATCTTAACCGTATGATGTTAAACTACATTAAATTAATCCAAAACATATGATGTTAAACTGTATGGAATTCATCCTAATTGCATTACATTAAACTGTAGGATACATTATTCCCCTTCTCTTCATGAAGGGTCATAAATCTTTCTAACTATATGATGTTAAACTGCATGGAATTTTTCATGATCAAACGATATTAAACAACAGAAAATAGTATTCCCCTTCTCTTCATGATGAGAGATAAATCTTCCTAACCGTACAATGATAAACATCATGGACAAAGTCTTAAATACATGACATCAAACTGTATGGATTCCATCACCACATTATTACATTAAATTGTGCTACCAACATCCTAATTGAATGAAATTAAACTGCACAGTGTTCTTTAATCAATAATACACCACCCATTATCCAGATCTATGTGGGAGAAAAATTAAGTGCCCTCCCTCCTATGTAAGAGACAGATCCACATAGGAATCCAAATCAAGATCTATGATTGGAATGATTTATATTAGTGAAAGATACGTAGTGACGCCTAGATTTTACATCTTGTTCCATCCACCCCAAAACAAATGGCTAAAAATTCCTCTTTCCCCCTTCACATGGGTTATACTAGTGTGGGGAACTTCAAGAACTATTTACAGTTTTATTTCTATTCATGAAGAATACGTAGAGACACCTGGATTTTACATCCTATTCTAGCCACCCCAGAAACGAAAGATGCCCCCTCCCAACAAATGGGCTAGACCTATATAGGGATAATTCTTATAAAGAACTATGTGTGCCTTGATTTCTTACCTCACAGGATGTGTAGTTATTCCTGTATTCTACATTCTGGTCTATCTACAATAGAGGATCAAAAAATGACCCCCATGTGTATGAACCAGAATTGCATAGGGAAATTTTTAAGAACTGTGTGTGCATTGATTATCATTATAGCAGATACATAGTGGTATTTGGATCCCATACTCTAGGCCCAAACAATAAATTCATAAAAATCACCCTCCCTTGCATTCCATCCAAGTCAATGTAGGGGACTCCCAAACAAGTCCTATTTGTTAGACCACCTCCAAAAAAAATCCACTCTTGTTATGAATCAAATTTGCCCAGAGAATTATTTAAGAACTACATGTGTCTTGATCCTAATTTCAATGAGATACATAGAAATTCTTAGATCCTACATCCTTGGCCCATCCACCAAAAAAAAATTGACCCCTATCTTCTATATATATACAAATCTAAACAGAAGGTTTCAATTTTTGATTCCACATTAGGGATCAGTCGAGGGATCAAAATTCCTCCTTTGTGTGATTTATATCTATATAGGTTGACACATATTTCAAGACCAATTATGGTCAAGATGTTTCTCACATATCAGGACACATCCTTTCCATATATCAAACTATATGCCCTAGGTAATTTCAGATCTTCGAAATCCTCCTAGGGCCATTGGAAGTGGAAGTTAAGTGTTCTAATAACATCTTTGTTTGACTATTCATAATATGCCCTCGTGTATCTATATAAGTTTCCCACAAAAAAATCCTACCAACCAAAGGAAAATTCATCCTCATGAGAGGATTTTCCTACCTCTATATTCCCTAAATGGCTTCCATGCCCTATATCATCCTTCCTGATCTGAGAATCCTCAAGATCATGGTTTACACTTTCTTCCCCCTTTACATCCAAATCATGTCAGAACATCCTAGCCTGATTGGTCTATATTTTATTAATGGTTCCTTTGACAACTCATCCTAACCACATGATAATAAAGTAAATGGAATATTCATCCAAATCGCATGATGATAACTGCATTGAAATTTTTCTAATTACATGAAATTAAAATGTATGAAAAAAATTCCTCACCACACAACATTAAACTGTGCAGCTCCTCAAGAACTATTTATGGACTGATTCCTGTTAACAGAATATATATAGTGAATCTTAGATTCAACATCCTGGTCTATCCCCCACCCAATTAAAAGTGCCCCATTTCCTATGTATGGACCAAACATATACAGGTAATTTTCTCAAGAATTATGTATGGCTAGATTCCCACCTATATGAGATATGTAGAAACATACAAACATTTCATATTTAGGCCCAACCACAAATCCATTCAACCTTTTGATTTCTTGTCCGGAGTTTCCTTTAAGAGTGTGTTGTATGACTAAGGCCCTCTAAAGTCCTCATTCAATTCAGGTAATAGCAGACACACCATGAACTTCCCATTTGAAAACATCCACTTCATCCTCACAAAATGATGATAAACTATGCTACCACCATCCTATTAGTGTAATAAAAAACTACACGACACCATCATGATTCACATATCTAAGAGGAAATTTCCACCGACTTCATTCATCCACTTTGTCATGTCCAAAACATATCCTTCTCAGTGTGTGGTAAATATATACATGGTAAATTTTTGGACACAACAAAGAATGATTCCCCCCATGTTCCTATCAATGAAATAAATCATCATGAGAAAATTTCCTCACCACAATATGTTAAAATACATGGATAATTTTTCTTCCCTTTGTATGGGCCAGACCTACATATGAAACCCCCTTTTGTACCTATACAAGGGAAACATCTATATCCCTTTCCTAAAAAATTATGACTTGAAATGACCCTTTCATGCTTAGGTACACACCTTTCATAGACAAAACTTTGTTTCTAGAAAGGTCTGAATCATAATAACCTTCATAGGTCATCATATATGGAGGGTCAGTGTCCTAGGGACACCTCTGCTTAACTATCCACAATATTCCTCAGTGGCTCTATATATGTTTCCCCAAAAAAAGGCATGTCAACCAGATGAAAAATCATCCTCAGGAGAGGATTTTCCTACCTATGTACACCCTCTGAAGTTTACATCTTATATCACCCCTTTGATTTGTAAAACCCACAACTTACAGTTTACACCCTCTCTTCCCCTTCATGCATAAATATGATAGAACATTCCTGGTCATATTACCATGAAAAGGATGAATTGTTTACCCCTTTCAACAGAGAAGAGTGGTAAATCTAGAACTTCCTAACAGTAAGACCTTAAATTGCACCACAAATGTCTTACTTGTGTGATGAAAAATTGTGCTATTCTTCAACCCTCCTTCACACAAGTCAAATTCATGTAGGATTGGTTTCCAATCCAAATTTGAAAAATATTCCCTCATAGTTTTTGAACATCACTCTTGATCCACCTTCCATGGTATTTAAAAAAATAAAAAAAAAATATGAATATACCATTAAATCACCTGACCATCAAAGATATAGGGCTAGTATCCTGTGAATTCCTTTGTTTAACTATGCATAATATTCCCCAGTGGCTCTTAATAAGTTTCCCATAAAATAAAAGTCTAATAAAGTAGAGGTAAATTCATCCTCAATAGAGAATTTTCCAACCTTTGTATTCCCCCATGACTTTTATGGCCCACATCATGTTTCACACCTAGAAATCATAAATCAGGGTCAAAACAAAATCCCTCATTCATGTATGAAAATTATTGGGGCATTCTTGTCCAATAAACCACATTGGGTCCCTCACCCTGAAAATCTTGGTCAAAGATGTTCAACCTAAAACATTTGTAATGTTATTCTGTTTTGAAATACTTTAAACTTCTCATGGAAAGATACATAAAACATTCCAGGTAGAAACCTTGTAAAGGGAATTCTAGACAAAATTTAAGTTCTATCTCGCTAGACCTACACTTTGTATGGTTTAACCAAAATATCGAGCAATTAGAAAATCCAAAAAATACAAATATTGTTTGGTTTTAACCCAGAAAGGGAGGACTAAGAAAAATTCAATGTTATTCCCTCTAATCCTGCACCATAGGTGACTTAGTAAAAAATTAGGGTGATAACAGAAAAGAAACAAAGTTCGTAGGGTTTTCCATATAACCCTATCAATAGTCATTATATACTCGCTAAGTCTCCCAAATTGGTAAAAACTATAGTATTTTATGATCATTTTAATATTTTTTATCTCAAGTCATTATTAGAATTAACATCTGATGAAGATTACCATTCAAAATGTTGTCAACTATAATTGATTGACAGTGTAGGAAAATATAGAAAAATAGTGGGGAGAAAAAAAATCATTACATTAAATAAGCATGTAGGAACATCCAAAATATAGAGTTTCTCACTCATGCGAAATCAACGGGGATGATAAAATCGAGCTTATTTCAATGAATACTGACATGATTTTTTCTAAAAATAGATAATCATCACATGATAGGCATTGAGGGATTTTTCTAAATCAGTCCTCTGTTCAGCTTCAACTTCAACAGTTGGGCGCACATGTTTAATGATGGTCGTAAGATCTCTCATTTTCTTTTTAATGGCCTCAAAATTGGTTCTTATTGATGCTAGTTACACTTTAAGCCTTACCAAATGAGCCTCACAGTATTATAGATCTTTTGTTTGGGAAATAATTTTGTTTTAAGGATTTTCTTCCTTAGCCACTAGGTGGTGCAAATCCTCATTAATATCCTGAAGGACCTCTATTTGATAATAGGAGGCATTGAACTAAACAAGGATAACTTCACAAGTAGCTAGATTATCTAGAGCTATGACAATTTGAAACATGATAAGGTTTAAGATCCAATAGTTAAAAGCACCTAAACCCAAATCAATGAACAATAGCTTAAGGATGTCCTTCTCATCAAGAAATTATTCTAGGTGAGTTTCTATGATGATAATATATATTTTATTCCATGTTGGTCTCCAAATTTCATGGTATTCCTTAATACCATCGCAACATTGGTTTTGCTCCTCCACTATAACTGGTGTATAATCTGGAAGTTCAATCGCAGTTGATGGAGTCCCCCTAAGTTTAGTTACCCAAGCAAAATAACTTTCCCTATTTGTAGGTTGTTCAATACCTAAAGCTAAGAATATAGTGTTACCTATAATTTCAAGGATGCTGGGGGACGTCCCACTTAGGTTAGCCTCAGCAGGACCGCAGAAAGTGTTAGTCAAAAATATAAGGTCTGAGTAACTCTCCATAGAGATATAATGCAAAAAACGAAATCCCATCTAAGTTCATGCTATGGAGAACAGAATTCCTCCTTACAATAGGAATGGTGGGAGATGGTGCAACTATCATAGGACTAGAAGCATCCAATAGTCTTTGAACTCGTTGAACTGATATTTCTAATACTCCATCGGGATAGAAATTCACCCACATTTACGCATACTCCCATGATAATTAGTTCGAATCCATTATCAGTGGAATAAGGAATTACATACTTGAGTATTCACGCATCATAATAATTCATAACTAGCAAAGGATTACTTTGTGAGATTGCCTTTTTACCTGAGTAACTGGGAGAAATGCGACCTATTGTAGGCAACTGAATTGCTTAGAAAATCTATAAGAAGTGTAAGGTTCACAAATGGTTATTCTATCTATGCAAGCAGTCAATATTTCATCTCTTAGTGAAATGATATAGGAACGTTATTCTAAATATCCCCTTCTATCATATATCATTGTTCCACGAGGTGCAAGTTGAGGCACAAAAGTAAATCCAAAAAACGTACTCAGTTATTCAATCAAACTATAGAAACTCAAATATTTAGGATGAACAGCATAAATGTTTAGTAGGTTTGGAAAAAAAATAATTATAAGGAACCACTTCGGTATGATGATACTTGTAGTAATGGAAATGCTCCACCATCAAGTTCTGCAATAGCTGAAATAGTCTACTAAGATGATACAGATATCTCCCTTCATGTATCTTCTCTAGTAATTCATAAATACAAGAATGGTTGGGGATGGATAAATTGATAGGTGGTCCTTCTACTAATATATCTTCCATAATCAAGGTGAAAACTCTACACCAATATAGATGTTGTGGGAGGGAAAAATACATTTAATCAGGAACATGGAAAATAAACTCACTAGTATAAGCTCAGATGAATGTTTTAATCGAACCTCATAGCCCAATGAGGTGTATTGGCCTGCCTTAAGGGAAGCACAGTATGAGCCTGAAATGCATCATGATTGTAGGATTGTATGCATCTGGTTATGTTAGAACTTCAGTCTCGATCCATTCACCCACAAAAATCACTTTATACAATATATAAATGCAATAAGAAAGTGATTCTCAAGGGGTTGGTCAAGAAATCTCTCAGTCGTTACCAGCAAATCCTTTACCAATACAGATACATGTTTGAAATTCTCCCACATATTGGCCACTAGTAATAATTCTTCATACATACTACCAAGTATGGGAAGTTCTCCTAGCTAGTAGATATCCACTAGCTAATTTTCACCTCACCACGAGACATGTGGAAGGTGTTAGTGTTTGAACACCAATGACTAAGCAGTTCATGTACCATCTCACCCGGTGAATAAATTGAAAATTGAGAAACACACACTTCCTGGTATAAGTTAATAAACTTTAAATATTTGGTAAATTCCAAGAAGCTTTACTGTACCCAAAATGCCCAATCCCATTCATCATAAATTCACCCTCCAGACCACAGATCTCATTTAGATCTCCACCATCCATTAAAATTACATCACAAAAGGTTGACAGTGGATGGATAATCAAGTATGATAGACTCCAAATGTGTATTAGGGATATTTCAATTACTTGTTTTCCACAAGTATCCATTTATAATGAATATATATTCATGGACCAAATCAGATACGATCTCCCCCATGGCAGAAACATTTTCTCGATTGCGCCTCTAAAACAACTTGTGATGAATGGAAAGGATGTTCTGGTCATCCAGTGGCAGAGGAGTGTCATCTTGGAGTCTGAATTTATACAAAGGAAATTTACTAGATATCTTTTAGGCCATAACTTCTGGTGAAAATAGATATTTTAGAGTGCTCTTATAAGGGATAACATGTGTCTGGAGGTTGTCTTCAACACTCTCAACCAAAGTCTCTATTCTTCTGATCGAATTCATTTAAGTGAGAGGGAGATAAATTACCAATCCTATAATGGATCAATATATATTAGTTTCCAAGAAAAATTATCAAAGGACAAAATACTAGACTGTATACTAACAATTCATAGAAACTATTTGCTCATGAGCCATCAATCACAAAACGGTGGCCCGCAAATCATTTTCCAGAAAATCAATAGTTTAGGGTATAATCAAACCATGTTCCAAACCCTGCTACACGGAGGTTTGTACTCATAATTTTCATAAGAATTCTTAGTTCATGAATTTTTATTTCTTGTTTGTGGGAGAAGGCATCTGCAAAGGATATAGATCACAGATGCAAGGAAGTTGAGAGAGATCAGAAGGAGAATGGAATTCACCAAGAAACACAAAAAATGACAAATAAATTTGGGCCCCCTATATATAGGTGTGGTCCCCTCCCGTGGTTCCACCTGCATATTGAACATTTATTCAAGTCAAGACCACATTCTACATCATAATAGCCTCCTCTTCATCCTAATCAGAAAATATTATTATGGGGGGAATTATTTTGGTCCTAAAAACTTTTCAAAGTAAATAAAATTAATTCCATTAATTTTGAAAAGAAAGAAGAAACAATCGAAGGGAAAATATTTGAAGGATCTAAAATTGTAAAGAATGAAATGATGATGTGAAGTATAAATCCTTCATTGATCACTACTCTACATGGTGATCTGCTTTGTGAGACACTGTCAAACTAAATAGTTTTTGGGAATGATACAACAACTCCATCCCTCGTAGATGAAAATAAAATCATTCATGGGAAGGAGGTAGATATATCCACCCTGCAAATGATTCTCTCCCACAAACTAAAACAGTTCATAGTTAAGGAGAAACCATCAGATCCTCTTGATTTCAATGAAGTTGTTCATGGGACCAAGGTGGTGACTCTTTCCTCTATAGATGATTACCCCGTGAACCCATGGACCAATTATTTTCTATGGGCTTCCACAAAATAGGGTTCGTATCTTTTTGGTAGATGACCAACCATGCCATTTTCTAGTTCCTCTATTTCTCTATAAATAGAACCCAAGGGGAAATGGTCGGTGGAGGAAAGGATATAAGGATAAATGGATCAAGGAATCAAAAAAACAATAAAATGGAGATATTGATAGCTCTGAAAATGTGAGAATCCTTCAAATATTTCCCACAGATAAAACCCCTCTACATAGAATTAAGATCTATAAAATAAAACAATTTTTAGTTTGCGAACTCAACAACCTTCGTGGGCATATTCTTTGTAATGTGCAGAACTAGTGACCCCTTTTTCATCTAGGCAGCCGATGTAGAAAATCACTATTCAAGTGGGACCCTTCCCCCCATAGCAAACCACTACGTGGGTGGAACATGATCCCACATAGTAAAATTATATAGAGATGGAACCTAGCCCCATGTAGAAAAAACTCTATATGGACCAAATTCAGGTCTGCATACCACAATGGTATGTGGATGTCCCTCTTAACCATGAAGCACCATGCTATGTGGAGGGAACCCCATCCCGCATAAGAACATGATATGTGGGATGGGGTATCCTAGTGTGTTCCACTCTTTGGATCCAATCATTCCCTTTGGTTATATCATCACCCCCAACCCCTCTACAATCTAGTCCAATGGTATCATGCTAATGCCTCTCCCAAAGCCACTAGACATGTATGATAAAACCACCAGGCACATCACTATTCCCTTTTGAGTTTACATACCCTTGGTAAGTGTAATCATGTTGGTAATATCTACCGAAAAGCATACCTTGGAATTCCCCCATGTTTACATTCCCATGGTAACTCAGGTTCCAACCTTGGGGTTCCCACATAAGCCACACCATTCTGGGGATTGAAATGAACTATTGGCCTTTCCCCTCAATGAAGGATAGTGTTAAAAATTTCATTCCCTCCCAAGACTGATCACAGGGCACTCCAATTAAGGTAAGCCCCTATCCTTTCTGGTGATAGGCGGTTCTCTTTCTCTTCTTTTTCTTCACCCAAAATGTATTTATATAGATCACCAAATATGAGTATCTAGTATATAAAAACAAGATATGGGATGGACATGTTCAACAGCCTATTTCTCTCTCCGTTTGGCCTTCAAAACTATCTATCCGCAGATGAAGCGAGATGTGCAATATTCATATCCATTACCTCCTCTTGTTTCTCACATTTAGAATGACACTTGTGGGCATAGAGGTTGGTAGCGATCATGAAATCTATATAGTCCCACATACTAGGACTTCTTCATAGATGTAAGACTAAAATTCAATTAAAATGTACCTCCTAGCTGGTGTAAACCCAAATCACATTCCCTCAAATGGGAATATACCATACATATTCTCCAATCATGACCCCTTTGATGGGACTCCTCTAAGGTGTAAGTCCCTATCTAATTTAATTATGTGGGCTTTGATTCCCAACTAATTGGGATATGTAGGAAGCCTCTCTGAGGTATAAACCTGATGCTCAAATCCACCCCAATGATATTATGTCCATATTATTGGTAAGGTCATATTCTACTAGGATACTACATCTCTCTTGGGTATCTCAGGTTGTCTCAGCATAAGTCCCTTGCCATCCTAGGTTAGGCACACTTTCCCCTGAATGTCCTTTCTATATTATATTAAACTTCATGGTAGGGTTTTTGTCACGTGACTTTTAAAGGTGATGTGTCCAGCAAAGCGACACTAGACTAATGGGTTATGATTCCTCTCATGAGGGTACATAGGAAGTTCATATTATGGGTTCGATCCCAATATTAAAGCATCTTCTGTCCCCCCTGGATGACGATAAACTCCAGAGTTCCCCATCATATGGATTAAGAATAGAATCATCTCAATGAATGAATAATGAATATCTGATTTTTTCACTAAAGGGTATCATTGAGAGAGAACCACAGATACATCAAAATACCTCTATCAATAGAGAACCTCATATCCATATATATGATTATGAACCCATGAGTATTCATGATCAATCATTACTTAAGGGTAATCCATGAACACATGCTTGGGAATGAACCAAGGATTCATTAACATATTAACATAACTTAAATCTATAATAGAGTCCCATAATAGGTGATATTTTCCCCCAAAATGGTGTGATGAGTCCAAGTTCAAATAAACTCAACCAACATGAGCTATTAAGTGTCATTGTCCTTGTTAATCAATGAGCGTATTCCTTAGAAAAGTAGGTCCATACATCATGGATATAAGAGTCTTTGGACATTACCGACTCCACAAATAAACCAATTATAGACCATCTAAGACATTGTATCTGACGTTAGTGATTGCACACCATTCAACCCCCTGCAATAAATAGTTCAGGGCACAAATGATCCTTCAGTTTAAACAAAATTCTAGACCTAACATGAATGACTAAATTGTGGAAGCTCCATCGCAATATAAAAAGGATATAATCTCTAGTCCTCATAGGGATATTATCATTCTGGATACATGCATGTATTCTGGTGAAACAAACATCCGCTGATATTTCATGGTGAAAAGGGTTCATAGGATATAAAATAATGGATCAAAAGGATCAAGAGAATTTTCCACTTTTTGTAAACTCTATAAGACTTAATGTTTGGATTTACCACATATATGGTTAAAATTCCATGAATTAATTGGTGGGAATATTTTTTGCAATCCAAGTTGAATGAAGACCTAAACTGAACTACCATAAAAAAAACCTTTAATCAGTAGTTCTATCCTAATAATTTAAGATTTATAAAGGCATAAGAGTTTGTTGATTTAAAGTAGATATATCATTTTATCATATAATATGATGCTCTATTTCTTGAGTTGTTGAACCTATCTCCAGAGCTCATTTCCAATGATTATCTCAAGGTTTGGATGTTTGAAATGGGTTTAAAGGTAAATATTTTATTTATGTTGATTCTAATGTTCATACCCACCTATGTAGAGGTTGTGGAAAAGACAACAATGGTTAAAGTAGAAATAGTTGGGAATATATGTTTCTTTGTAGTATTAGTGACAGTATTGTAACGTCCTAGTTCTGGGTGCCACACAACAGGTGCCCCAAACCCGGTTTTCCATGTGACCTCAAGAACATTTCCCCAAACGCAAGAGGCTGCCGAATAGCAGCGAGGGCCCAGGTCTGATAGTGGGGAAACTATGCCCTCATTTGTAAAAGGGTAGCGCAGCGGAATAAAAAAAACATACAATGACAGCAGAAGCAATAAATCATGCACAACTGCAATAAACAACTTCAGTGTATACAACCAACAGTATATAAATAATGATGCTACATGTCTCAAGTTCTAAGAAAACATCCAGAACATGCTATAAATCAATACAGTACAATAAAAAGCAGAGTACAGCAATACAAAGAAAAACAGTTGGCAGTGTCATCACGAGCCTAGGCTCGGTCCCATGCCCTCCTACTCCTCAGCCACAGTCAAGTACCAGTGTAGGAAATCTTGCCCCTATCCACAACTGCAGAAACGTAATCTGTTTGTGCCAAAAAGCATGATCCAAAAAAGGTGTGTGAAATATATCTCAGTAGGAACCCACCAAAGTCTCGTGCTCAACTGTGTGTAAAACATGCAACAAGGGTGCAGTAGCAAAATGCAGTAAGCTAAGAAGTACTAAAAAGTAACTAACTTACCAGTTATATGGCCATTTAATTATTCATTTAACCATTTAATATTAATAAAAATGCCACAGTGAATTTATAATTAAACAGTTAGTGTCCTCAAACAAGTAAAACCACACCCTCAGGTAATCAGAATCTCACCCTCGGGAATTCAGAATCGCACCCTCAGGCATAACAGAATTCTCACCCTCAGGCATACGAACTGTCTCCCTCAGGCACAGAAATCAAGCCCTCAGGCACAAAAGGTTTCCCTCAGGAGAAATAGAACATCGCCCTCAGGCTAATACAGTCACACCCTTAGGCTAATATAGTCACGACCTTAGGCTAATACATTCATGCCCTCAGGCTAATATAGTCACGCCCTCAGTCTAATACAGTCACGCCCCCAGGCTAATATAGTCACGCCCTCAGGCTAATACAATCACACCCTCAAGGTAATATAGTCACGCTCTCAGGCTATAGAAAAACACCAACCTCAGGCATAAGTAATCGGGTCATGCCCAACATATAAACTTGCAAATTGAATACAATTCCTCTCAAGTCAAAAGTAATGCAAAATTTAAACAAGGAATACCCTCAGGTATCCTGGCCAAACGGCTAAACAGAGGAACGCACCCCTTGGGATGGTTCTGGATACAATCAATGATCCCAACCAACATTTTATTATCATAATTAAACAACTATTCAATTCTAGGTGTTTAATATAGAAATGGCCTCAGCCACACGACACCCCAACATGGGTTTGTGGCACAAAAACGCACAAAAAACATGACAGTTGGAAAAATTAACACCAATCCACCTACCTTATATGCCAATGAGAATTATACACGAACGCTGGTTCCAGAAACGCCCAAGAACAACATAGATCTGACGAAGAACAAAACCTACTCAAACATAAATAACTTTTGTTAGGGAAAGAATTGGTATGAACCACACCAGGAGAAGAGAGGGCTTACCCGTGCAGTTCCAAGGAGATCGTCTGAAGTGGAATCAAATTCCAAACGTGCGCATAGCGGATCTCCAAAGGTCTGGTCATCCTCTCCTGATCTCTCTTCCCGTTCTAAGCCTTCCCTGTGAATAGGGGAGGATACTGCCCATTTTAAATAGAAAAAAAACAAGGTACACGGCATGTACTTCCAAGTACACGGCATGTACTTCCTTAATTTAACTATTCTTCTGGCAGCAACACCACACTATTCATCCGTCGACATGAGTACACGGCATGTACTCCTGACTATATGGCGTGTACTGTCATCCAGCTGGCGGCTCCTCCACCGCCTTACTGTTTTGGCCTGCCGACTGACTACACGGCGTGTAAAGGACTAATACATGGCATGTAGTTGGTTCTTACACCCTTCATCCCTAGCATGGACACACGCCCCATGTACCCATTGTTGAGTCAAAAGTCCTCTTTTGACTTCTATATCATGTTTTGTAAATCACAAATGTATTCTATTCTTTGTTTTGGAAATCACAATTGTCGTTTTAATCATATCGTACTGACCCTGTCAATCGTATCATACTGACCCTGTCAAACGTATCGTACTGACCCTGTCAATCGTATCGTACCGACCCTGTCAAACGTATCGTACTGACCATGTCAAACATATCGTACTGACTCTGTCAATCATAACGTACTGACCCAGTCAATTGTATCGTACTAACGCTTCTTTTCATACCTTCATTACTTGTTTTAGTACTTAGTGAAAAACACTTGTTTCATATGAATTATACCATTTCTTATCATTGACATATATATTGTTCTAACCAATACGATGTCGTTGAGTTAGTTACAAACTAATCAGAACGATGTCGTGCTTTCTGTTTCAATATGACCGTTATGATGCCAGGTGTCCAAGTCCCTCTGAGTTTTTCGGAGAAATATTACCGTTGGAGGAGTTATGACCGTTGGAACCATAGGCCTATAAATAGGAGGTCATTTGAAGCTGAAAGAATAGATTGATGAAATGAATGAAGAGACTTTGTGAACTACCAAGATTCTAGAGAGAGACACTGTGACATCTCTCATCTGTCTTGTGCGTCCGATCATCGTATCGAGGGCTTTCAAGTGATTGAAAGATAAAGGTGCTGATTACCTATAAAATTGAGGGCTGTCGGGGATAGGCAGACAGACGTGCCGATCATCGTATCGAGGGCTGCCGGGGATAGGCAGACAGACGTGCCGATCATCGTATCGAGGGCTGTCGGGGGATAGGCAGACAGACGTGTCGATCATCGTATCGAGGGCTCACCAAGGTGTTGGTGAGACAGAACTTTTATCCTAGGTGAAAGGATAACCCTTCTCTTTAGGTTAAAAGATTTGTAATACTTTTACATTTCCACTGTTACTTGTATTAGAAAGGAATTTGTATTGTTTCCTTTCTTCTTTACATATTAAATTGTAATTGTTTCAATTACAATCTCTCTATTACATTTTGTATTGATTGATTCTATACGCTTTAAGGTAGAATCATTCATCTTTGTATTACTCTGATTATTGTGTTCATATTGAATACAATTGTTTTACATTACATTAGTATTACATTACATCATACCTTTTATATTCAATACAATTGTGGGTGTTTGTACTTGTATTAGTTTAAGACTTTTTAAACTAATCTCTTAAGTGCTAAAACTTAAAGGTTTTTAAACCTACAATTCACCCCCCCCCCTCTTGTATTGTTCCATCTAATACACATATATATCCATATATTCGATCCAACACCCATACCACATGGCCAAAAGTACATGGTGTGTGGACAAAGTACACGGTGTGTACTTTCCAAATTCAGTATTTTTCCCCATTTCCCATATTTTCTCAAAAACACTTATGGAAAAGAGAAAAGAAGAAGCATGTACCTCAAAATAAGAACTGGGTTCTTAAAAACTTTCCCCCTTAGAGCAATTCTTCCCCGAATTTCCCTTACAAGGGTGGTGAAGATATAGACGTGAACAAATCTGTACACTGAGCATGTACGTCGGTCTCCCGCTCCCAGGTTTCATCCTACACTCGTCCATGCTGCCACAGCACCCGTACGAGAGGAACTGACCGGCCTCGGAGAACCATCATGCTCCTATCAATGATACAAATCGGATGCTTCTCAAAGGACACATCCATCTAAAGCTCAACCTCTCCTAGATGAAAGGTGTGAGACGGGTCTGAATGATAATAGCATTACTAAGATAAATGGAAAACGTCGTGCCTGGACCGGTACCTCTGAGGTAACAGCAACTGATAGGGTACCATCCCGACTCTCTCCAGAATCTCAAATAGCCCCACATATCTCGGGGAAAGTTTACCCTATCTCCTGATCTGCTTGTGTCCCAGCCTCGGCGAAACACGCAAGAAATCCTAATCCCCAACCACGAACTCTAAAGGTTGTCTGCAGCGATCAGCATAAGATTTCTGACAAGAATGTGTGGTAGCCATCCGCTTCTGAATCAACTGGACCTGCTCAGAAGTCTCCTGTTTGAGACGTGGTCCCAGCAAAGCTACCTCACCTGCCTCTAACAAGCACAAAGGTGATCAGCACGGCCTACCATATAAATCCTCGTATGGTGTCATCTAAATATTTGACTGAAATCTGTTAATATAGTAAAATTCGACTAGGGGTATATACTTATCCTAAGAGCCCCCAAAGTCTAGGAAGCATGCTCACAGCATGTCCTCAAGCACCTGTATCGTATGCTCTGATTAGCCATATGTCTGAGGGTGGTAAGTTGTGCTCAAAAGTACCTGTGTACCCAGTGCCCTCTGAAAACTCTGCCAGAAACGAGACGTAAAACGGGCATCCCTATCTGAAATGATAGAATGAGGGACCCCATGAAGACATACGATCTCTCAAATATACAACTTCCCAATCTCGTCAACACTGAAGGTCTCCTTGATCGGCAAGAAGTGAGCTACCTTTGTGAGTATGTCTACAACAACCCACACGGCATCATTGCCTCAAGGTGACCTCGGAAAACCAGTCACGAAATCCATCACGACATTATCCTATTTCCGATCCGGAATGGGTAACTGCTGTAACATTCCAACTCGTCTCTGATGCTCTGCCTTCACCTGCTGATAGGTGGAACACCTCATAACATAACCAGCTACATCTCTCTTCATACCCGGCCACCAGTACTGACGTCTCAAGTCTCGGTACATCTTGGTAACCCCAGGATGAACTACCCAAGATGAAGCATGAAAATCCCGCATCATCTCTTCACGTATATCCCATGGAACCCATAAGAATCCATGGAAATGCAAAACTTCATCATCGTCTATTGTCCAACCAGGAGTAGGGTGCACACCTGCCACCGACTCTCATATAACTAGGCCTTCTGAATCAAATAGCTACCTCATCCTCACTCTATCCAAGAGGGTAGATGTCACAGCTAATGAGGAAAGATAGATCTGCCCCTGGCTATCGTGCACCTCCAAATTCATCTCAGAGAACAAATCCATAATCTTTCATTCACCACTGGCCTCCTACACTGCCTGTATCTGAGTCTTCTTACTCAGTGCATTAGCTATTGCATTACCTTTTCCAGGTGTATAGGCAAGCTCAAAATCAAAGGACTGAAGGTATTCAACCCACCTTAGCTGTCTCAAATTCAAGTCACGCTAAGTAAAGATATACTTGAGTCTTTTGTGGTCGGTGAAAACCACAAAACGTTCTCCCCATAGATAGTGTATCCAATAGTGCAACGCATGCAAAACCACAGCCAACTCGAGATCATGTGTCGGGTAATTCCTCTCATGTGGTCTCAACTGTAGAGACCCGTATACAACAACTCGATCGCCCTGCATCAACACATCTTCTAGACTAACACCTGATGTGTCATAGTAAACTGTATAGCTCTTCCCCTTCTCTGGGAGTATTAGGATCGGTGCTAATGTCAACCTTCCTTTCAGGTCCTGAAAGGTTACCTCATAGGCTTCTGACCAAACGAACTTTACACCCTTCTTAGTCAGACTCGTCAACGGTGATTCTAAGCGGGAAAAGTCTTGTATGAAGCGTCTATAGTAACCAGCCATCCCTAAGAAACTTTGTATATCAAACACATTCTTAGGATGCTCCGAGGAAACTACTTCTCTCACCTTCTCTAGGTCTACTGCAACTCCTGCCTCTGAGATGATATGACCCAGGAAGTGAATCTGGTCCATCCAAAAGTGTCACTTGGAGAGCTTAGCTTATAGTCGATGCTCTCTTAGTGTACTCAATATGATATCAAGATGGGTGGCATGGTCGTTTCGAGTTTGAGAGTACACCAAGATATCGTCCATGAATACTACCACAAAAGAGTCCAGATAAGGATGCAACACACTATTCATAAGAGCCATGAAAACTGCTGGCACATTCTTGAGTCCGAACGGCATAACCGTATACTCGTATAGACCATACCTTCTCCTAAAAGCTGTGAGAGGTATATCATATGGTCTAACGCGTAGCTGATGATATCCTGATCTCAAGTCAATCTTCAAGAACACTCGTGTTCCACAAAGTTGATCAAAAAGATCAATGATCCTCGGCAAAGGATATCGGTTCTTAACCATCAACTGGTTCAGCTACCGATAATCCACACAGATTATAAGGGTACCGTCAACCTTTTTCGCAAAAAGGACTGTAGAACCCCACGGAGAAGTACTGGGTCGGATAAATCCCTTTGCATGTAACTCCCCTAACTACCTCTTGAGCTTCTGTAACTCAGGCGTGGCCATCTTATAAGGAGGAATGGACACCGGTGCTACTCCTAGCACAAGATCAATAGAAAAATACACCTCTCGCTCCGTAGGAAGACCTGAAAAGTCATCCGAGAAGACATCCCTAAAACAATCAACCACTAGAGGGAAATCCATCTAACAAGTCCTCTGGTCGTCCAGATATAAACTCGCAATCTGGGTTGTGATTCCTCCTCTCCCATGATGCTCTGGTCCAGCTCGACTCGCCTGAACATCCCATTCGCCCATGTATAGAAACTCTCCAACCTCTGGTGACGTGAAGCTCACCCTGCGACAATAGCAGTATAAAAAGGATCGAAAGGGAACCAACCAGTCCATTGCAAGAATGAAATCATAGCTCGTCAACTCTAAGACATAGAGTTCCCAAAGAAAGTGACCCCCACAAACCTCAAGGGGAACTCCTTGCACTGACGCACACCAGCTGTTCTAGTCCCCAACGGAGTGTTTAGCATCATGACATCAAAAGAAGTAGAAACATAGAGCCCAAGGCTCTCCACAACGAGTGCAGATATGAAACTATGTGTAGAACCCGTATCGAAAATTACTGAAGATAAAATAGAAGCTACTATAATAGTACCTCTGACTGTATAAGGTCTGGGATCCCACTCCTGTTGGATCTGTTGCATTTCATATGCCTGCCTAGTCCCACGACCCTGCGACACAGCCTAGCTACCCTGAGCTGTCCCGCCCTGCTACCTCTGTGATCCTGGTGTCTGGCTACCACGGCCTTAACCACCATCTCTACCTGCATTCCCTGACGCATTCTAGTTCCCTGACTGGTAAGAAGCCATTGGTCCTGCTCCCACATGCGGAGTCTGCACAGAACCCCTATCACTAGTCACTGGTGGATACACCCTACAAAAACGCTGCAGATGACCCATCTTGCTACATGCTCGGCACTCCACTGGATCGCATGGACACTGTGGTCTCTTGTTTCCCTCCTTACCACATTGGTAGCACATAATCGGGCCACCTGAATAGAATTCTTGGCTGGTACTGCCACCCTGTGAGAAATCCATCTGTCTCTTCCTCTTTACAGTAGATATTGTACCAGAAACTGGTGTTGAACCTCCCTGGCCCACACCACTAGCTTTTCGCAGGTTCCTCTCTGTAATAAGTGCCTGGTTCACAATAGCATGCACTAAATTCAACCTGAAGACATTCACTAGCACTCGGATTTCATACCGAAGACCATCCTCAAAACATCTGGATCTCAACGTCTCATCACCCACTAGAACGGGAGCAAACCGCTGAATCTTGGTGAAGCGAGCAGAATAGTTAATCACTGACATGGCACCCTATTGTAGATTCATGAACTCTCAATCTCTATCTTCCCATAGTGTCTCAGGAAAGAAAAAGTCATAAAATACTGTTTGAAAATCCTCCCATGCCATGTCTTTGTGATGCTCTAACTGGGTGGTGACATCCCACCACCTCTTGGCGAAATCACACAGTATGTATGTCGCGAGCTTGACCCTCTGCCCTGGAGGCGTCTCAAGATGCTCGAAAATAGTCTACATTGATCCTAGCCAAGACTCCGCAGCCTACGGTCCTCCATCCCCTAAAAACGTAGGCGGATGCTGCTGCTGGAAGATACGAGTAAGCTCAGTCACAGATGTGGTAGCCTGCAGTAATCCCTGAAATGTCTGCATGAACTGCATAAATAATTCACGGAGCTGCCCCTTCGCACCTACATTCGGTATAACTGCTGGTGCCACATCCGGCTTTGTTGGAGGATCAACTGGTAGCCCCTGGACAACCATCTCTGGAGTATACTCGTTGCCTCTCTCCTGGCGAGCAACGCGCAGTCATCTCGGCAGCATGACACTACAAGGTCAAATACATGCCTTAGAAAAATATTTATCAAAGACCGAAAACTAATAAACCACAAAGGGAAAAAGAGGAAAAATCATTTCATGTTTTGCAAAACAAGACTACATGGCATGTATAGTAACTACACAGTGTGTACTTGACTTCCTTTCCCTGCCCGGGTCCTTCTGCACGGCTAAGCCACATGACTCTCGTTGAACAGAAACTACACGGCCTGTATATTATCTACACGGTGTGGATGGTGTTATTTTCCAACTGCCCATGTCATTTGTGACATTGCCGACTACTCGGCTTGACACCACACGACGTGTTTCACCCGCACACGGTGTGTACACCACCTCATTTTATTTTCAGTCACACGGCTAACTCCACACGATCTATCCTCAGACAAGAATACACGGCATGTCCTATAGGTACACGGAATATTCAAGGAGAGGTGACACCGACCCGTGTTGTTAGTTACACGTTCGAGTCCCCAGGTCACACTACACGGCGTGTTCATCATTGACACAGCATGTTTTGTACAAGAGTTCACTGACCCATGTTGTTAGTTACACGGCCAGGCTCCGGGTCAACACTACACGGCATGTACCTTTGGTACACAGCATGTTTCCCCCCAAGCCTTTCTCTGCCCTATGTCACCACCCACATGGTTTGTGACACGGGAAGAGACTACACGGCGTGTACTCAGAGTAAACAGCATGTACTTAAAAAGTTCATTTTTTTCCTGAACAGAAGGCCATACACGGCATGTGTAAAGATACTACACAGCGTGTATACTAGGTTTCCGGACAGTATTCCTTAGAAACTACCCCGGAAACCAAAAAATACTGAAAAAAATACCTAAGTGTCAAATTCTAACACGTGAGGGCCCATACTCCCCATGAATCAAAGTTTGACATCTTTTCTGTTTTATAACAAAATAACCATCTAATGATCCACCAAATTCCAGTCAGTGAGGTCCCATACTCCCCAAAAACCAAATTTTGGCATTCATTCTATACATAGGCTCAAATAAAATTACCCTATCACACATCAGGTATTTTATCAAAGCAGCTATCACAATATCATGCTTTACTGGCACAACAACTAACACAACAACATGTGAAATTCTAATACACCTACATGGCATGGAACTAGGCATGACATGTGATTTCTAGCATGTGCCTAAATGATGCATGAGATGTCATACCCTCATCTCATCGGGTTGCAATGAAATAGTACCCATTGATAAAATATCAACAGCACAATCATAGTGCATCACCCTTCTGTGAAAGCATATCAACTGTAAATTGCAAAATTAGTAAAAATTGAAATAAGTGGTTAATTGGATTTTCCCTGTACACGGGTTAGCTACGCTCGGGCACACCTTATTACCAAATACCTTTTCCATCCTATCCCTGTCTATGGCTCCAAATATCAAGTCAAGGAAAAGAAACCCCTATGATACCACTTTGTAACGTCCCGGTTCTGGGTGCCACTCAATGGGTGCCCTGAACCCGGTTCACTACATGACCTCAAGTGCATTTCCCCAAATTCCATAGGCTGCCGACTAGCAGCAAGGGTCCAGGTTTGATAGTGGGGAAACTATGCCCTCATTTGTCAAAGTGTAGCGCAGCGGAATGCAAAACAAAACATACAACGACAGAAGAAGCAATAAACCATACACAACTGAAATAAACAACTGCAGTGTATACAACCAACAGTATATAAATAATGATGCTAAATGTCTCAAATTCTAAGAAAACAGCCAGAACATGTTATACATCAATACAGTACAATAAAAAGAAGGGTACAGCAATACAAAGAAAAATAGCTGGCAGTGTCATCGTGAGCCTGGGCTCTATCCCATCCCCTCCTACTCCTCAGCCAGAGTCAAGTACCTGTGTAGGGACTCTTTCCCCTACCCACACCTACAGAAACATAATCTATTTGGGCCAAGAAGCATGACCCAAACAGGGTGTGAGAAATATATCACAGTAGGCACCCATCAAAGGCTCGTTCTCAATTGTGCATAAAACATGCAACAAGTGTGCAGTAGCAAAATGCAGTAAGCTAAGCAGTACTAAAAAGTAACTAACTTACCAGTTATATGACCATTTAATTATTCATTTAACCATTTAATATTAAGAAAAACACCATATTGAATTTCTAATTAAACAGTTAGTGTCCTCAGACAAGTAAAACCACACCCTCAGGTAATCAGAATCTCGCCCTCAAGCATTTAGAATCTCGCCCTCAGGCATACGAAGTGTCTCCCTCAGGCATAGAAGTCAAGTCCTCAGGCATGAAAGGTTGCCCTCATGTAAAATAGAATGGCGCCCCCAGGCTAATATAGTCACGCCCTCAGGCTAATACTGTCATTCCCTCAAGCTAATACAGTCACGCCCTCAGGCTAATAGTGTCAAGCCCTCAGGCTAATACAGTCACGCCCTTAGGCTAATACAGTCACGCCCTCAGGATAATACAGTCACGCCCTCAGGATAATATAGTCACTCCCTCAGACTATAGTAAAACACCACCCTCAGGCATAAGTAACTGGGCCATTCCCAACATATAAACATGCAAATTGAATACAATTCCTCTCAAGGAAAAAGTAATTCATAAATTGAACAAGGCATACCCTCAGGTATCCTGGCCAAACGGCTAAACAGAGGAACACACCCCTCAGGATGGTCCTGGATCCAAGCAATGATCCCAACCAACATTTAATTATCATAATTAACCACCTATTCAATTATAGGTGTTTAATATAGCAATGGCCTCTATAAGGCCCCAGCCTTAAACCTTACTTAATCTTGAGTTATTACAAGATTACACATTGAGGATCTTTTCAAGTTTAGAGTTTTAGAGAATTAGGACATAGGTATTACATCTCAAAAGATTACAAAGTAGACACTTCTACTAAGTTTCCATAAAATAAAAACTCTTAAAAAGAAACATGTCTAGTTCCATGTTTTAGATAGCATGACTTTCCCTTGATCCCATCCTTGACCCAATTCCACATTAAGTCCTGTGAAAAACATTTCAAAAAAACTTGGGGTGAGCATAAAAAGCTCAGTAAGGGATACACAAAGAAAGGAAACTGTTAGTTTTTAAAACAACAGGTAAATCATTTATACTTTATCGAAGTAATACCTTCACCTTTATGAAGTAGTAAAAACTCTTCACTGAATAAAATATCATTACTTACCATTTTTTAACCAAAATATTACCATAAAACCCATATAATAAACACAATACATATAAAGGTAACTTGGGACATAAACATACTTAAGTGGAATAACCATACGGTCAACTTCCACACATATCACTTAATGGAATAGCCATTTGGCCAACTTCCATACATACTTAATGGAATATCCATACGGCTGACTTCCATACCCAATGCATTGGAGGTTATAACGTAACCACCCATCCTGGTATTCATGGCACCACATGTCATATGGTTTATCACGTAACCACCCGTCAAATGTCCAAGTACCATTATAAAATTATAACACATAAAACTAATATAAAGGAATGATAACATTTACACATTTCAATCACAATATATAATTTAAATAAATTGACATAATAGAATCCTTTATCAAAACCATTTTCAATACCAAAATACATAAAAGAGTATATGGTATTTATTTTATTTTAAAAACATTACGGCTTGTTGAGGAAGCCAAAGATCAAATAATACTCGTGGCGGCGGAAAAGGTCGTTGTCACCACGTACGTTAAAAGAAACATTCTTTTTGGTTGTTTAGTAAAACGCTTCGTAGAAAAAGATTACTTTTGTATAAAATTAAAATTAAAAGGGGTTTATACACCGTATAAAAGAAATTTGTGTATAAAACGAAATATGCTTCAATGAAAGGAGATTGAGATGAAGTCCCTTACAAATACGGTATCCTTGGTTTAAGGATAAATCAATTACATAATTATGTGTGACAAACGAATACACCAAATATAAGTGGATATTAAGTGTAAAACAATCAGAGGTTATTCACACATATTCATAGAACGACATATTCACGGAGTACAAGTTTACCCCAAAGAATCAAATTTGGGTTATGAAGTTCCCTTGCAAAAATTTGACAGCCTAACGGCGTCACTACAAAATTCAGAAAATGAGTTGATGAGAGATAAAAAGGGTATCTCATCACATGAAAATAAAATTTAAATCAATAAGGATATATAAAAACATATCCAACATAATAGTATGTGAATTAAAATACATAACAAAATAAGTCTTTTAAAAGAGGAGGGTGAAAGGTTCCCTTACCGACATGGGTATCTTTCAAAACATACACCCCGTGAAAGAAGGACAATACAACATTGATGTAAATACTAATAAATTATAGTATATTACACAATGGGTAAAATAATGGTCAGTACATACACCACTCAAAGGGAATTGTCACAAATGTAGCATAAATATCACAAGAATAAAATTGAGATGAAAAATCCCTTACGAAAACTCAGTAGCCTAACGGCGCCACTTAAAACTCACAAAAATGGATTGATGAGATCAAATAGGGTCTCTCATCATATTAACATAAAGTTTACAGAAATAGGAATATAAAATAACATCCCGAAACATAACAAATATGATATTAAAATAATTCACATAAAGGAGGGTACTTAAAAAAAAGTGAGGTTAGATCTCTTACGAAAATTTGGCAGCCTAACGGCGCCACTCAAAACTTCCAAAATGGATTGATGAGAGAGAATAGGGTCTCTCATCATATGAAAATAAAAATTACAGTAATAGTAATATAAAATAACATCCCAAAAACAAGAAATATGAGCTTTAAAATTAATGACATAAAAGAGTGTACTTAAAAAGAAAGAGAGGAGTAGGATCCCTTACCTCAAGTCCAACTTGTCTTGTTTGTTTCTTTATATTCCTGAATAATAAACTTTGGTAAATTTATAATTGCATAAGGACCTACTATAAAGATTATTATTCAGTTCATATCACATATTTTAATGTTATAATAATTGGTTAATAATATGAGTTCATATCAGATGTTTTTGTCGATGTTTGGTACGTGAGTCAAAAATTGAACTTGTTGGAAAATAATTTTCCATGTAGTTATAGGTACATCATATCCAGAATAGTATTGATGTTTTAAATATCATATATATCCAGTATATATTCATTTTATACTATTCCATATCATTTGGAGATAAAAATTAAAGGCATCGTTCATGGAGACGGTAGGTCGTACGTACGCACGAACGCTACTTTAATTTTTTCTCATATTAATGGAATTAAAAAAATGAGAGATATATATAAGTTATAATTACATAATGATATCAATAATTTAGATGTAATATATTAAATACATATCCATTATATATATGTACTTATAATAGTACATAATATTTTGAGATAAGAAATGAAATGTATCGTTCATGGAGACGGTAAGTCGTATGTACGCATGAACGCTACTTCCATTTCTATTTCATATTTAATGGAATTAAAAAATAATGATACATAATAGTATTTTAATTCCAGTATGGTATCATATATAATATCATTAAATATATCCTTTATACGTACCACATATGGTATTAACGAATCAAATCACTTTGAGGGGGTGGTAGTCCGCACTTCCTTAAAAGAAGATATCACGTTTACACATAATGGAAACCATAAAGGTATGCCACAAATGAAAAATACAGAAGCTTAAGTAAAACATAAAAATAATATATATCATATATAAATATATTTTCATCATAATGGCTACCATGAAAGGTGTTAAGAGAATATTGAACAATCATCATTTCGTGAGGTAGTAATTCACCGTCCACAGAAACAGTATGTTCTTTAACCATCAGACGAAGGTGTGTGTAAGTGTAGCTCGAATCCTTAACATAACAACATCCTAGTATATTTAATATACTGGTTTTGTTACAAAAGAAAGGAATAAAAAGAGTTTAGGGGGGTGGAGAAGCAAAATAATACATAAGAATACAAGAGAAGACACTACCTTTTAATCGGGTAACTCTCTTTGATTTGAGCTCAAAAGCTTCCTTGGGAAGGATTCTGTCCAAAGTGAGGCTTTGAGAAGTAATAAAGGGATGTGGAGAGACAAAATGGTCAGGGGTTGGCCGAGCCAAAAGCTTTGGAAGTGTGGGTAAGGAGGTAGAGGTGGGGGCCTTTTATAAGAGGAAAGGAGGTGCACTCTTGGAAAGTATGGAAATGTTACTTTATTTTAGAATGATTTTCGTATTTTAATGGTCCCACATTGATGTGTTTCGAGGATGAGGTGATAAGGGTTAGAAATTCACCCATCCAATAAGTTTTGGACATTTTTAGTTCTTAGATTTTATATTATCTTTTCATTTTATTTAAATCGTTAATTAATGAGGTAATCGCCTCATCATCATGGTGTCATAAATATTTTAATTTATTTAATGTCTAAAAATTATAAAAAAAATACTATGATGTAGGAAATCTTTTTATATTTCCAATTATTATTTATAGTCAAAAATATTACTTGTATAACCCCATTTAAAAATTATTTTAGTAAAACAACTCAGGGTTGTGTCATTTTAATTTTAACATTAAATAAAAAGGTATTTATCTCATTTTTCAACCAATGTGGCTCCATTGGGTCCCCAAGTTGGCCCATGGATTTTTTTTGGTCGTCCATGACTCATCCAATGAGGGTAGGACATGTGTCTAGGTCATTTAATATTATTAAAACATTATTTTTACCTTAAACTACACTAATTACCTCAAATCACGATTAAAACTTAAAAAATTACTATTCACCAAAAAATTATTTTAATCTCATTGAACCACATTTTACTTCTTAATGACAACCATGTATATCGGATTTTTGAAATTCAAAACACAAAGGTGTAAAATTTTCATTTAAACGGAAAATCAGTTTTTATAAGTACCACTTAGTGGTTTCACTATTCATCAAAAATTGAGGTTTTTCAGAAAATTACCAAAAATTCACCCTAAGATATATTTGATATTCAGAATTCAAAAATTATTTCTATTTTAAAAAATTCATAACATATAAGTTAAATTAATTAATTTAATAATTAATTCCCTCTGTCAGAACAAATAGCGTGTTTTTATGAAGCAATATATATCAAAAGATTGACACTAGTTTAAGTCAAATTTCAAAGTGAAATTAATTCCAATGACCACTATTTGATTAAATTGTAAAAATATATTCTAATTTCACTTTAAAACCAATTCAAAAGATAATCTAATCATATAAATAAATTATATGAAAAAGAGGTTTTGAATAAAAATACATCATTTTTTACTATTCATTAAAAATTGAACTTTTTCAGAAAAATACCAAAAATTTACACAAGGTAAATTTTGATGTCCCGATTCTAATAAAGAATTTTATTTTGTCAAATATAACACATAAAATTTTAAAAAAGTGTACTTAAAAGTGGTTCTCCATCAAAAGGCGGTTAATCGACCTTTTAAAGAATATTAGAATGTGTACGCTTAAAATTGGATTCATTCACATTTTTAATCCTCTAACATTTATTGTAAAAAGTAAAAATATTTGACAAAAATATATAATCATTTTGTAGTTAGTTCTATTCATTCCTACCATCATAACAGCTAGGCGTTAACTACCATTTAAAATAATATTATTTTATTATTAGAGTGCAACGTAAGATTCCCAAGAAACTCATTGTTGCGTGTTGGGTACGCCATCGAGCATAGCGTCCCCTTTAAAGTTATATCGATATATTATTCACAAATATGGATAAAAGTGAAAATTTAATACTCTTTATTTAGCTGGGGTGTTACATCCTTCCCCCTTTTGGAATTGCATCCTCGCATTTTTAAAATTGGGCTTGGAAACGTCATTGAAAATCCCACATCGGAACAAGAGTCAGTAAAACAATCACTTTAAAATAAAGAAAGATAAGTACAGAGGTCACCCGAGTTAACCCATACTAGGATTCCATGTAGGAAAACATGGACATGGAGGAGAAAACATAGGGTCATGTTCTGATGGAGAGTGATAGAAAACATGTTTAGGAGAAAGTTAACCACAAGAAAATCACAAACTTGTGATGGGTTAAACGGTATTTGATTCCCCAGTAGGAAAAGTTAATAGACAACATTTTTGTTTTAAGTTACTTTTTATTGAGTAATTTATTCATAAGGAAACATAATCACTTATCATGTTGACTTTCAACTTTTATTACATTCCTTACACAAACTCCTATTTTTTCCAAAAGACGAGTATTTAGGAAGACTTGTTCACATTAAGAGTACTATAATCAACTTCTAGAGAATCACCTAATCCACAAAAGAGAAATATATACTTCCCATGTATTTAGACATTAACCAAAACAAAAACCAAAAAGGTTAGTACAAGATCAGATAATCCAGAAAAGGATAACCCTTTATAAAAAGAAAATATATTCTTAATCTCCAAAATTTTTCCAACAAAACCTAAAGTTCAACGAGGAACATTTGCTAAAAAATTTGTCCATAAAATTCTTGAAAGTAAACCAAACTAGGATTGAAACCCAAATATTTTAAGGATTTAGTCACATAGTCTTCCAAGTTAAATCGTAACATTTATCTCCAAACAACATCAGTTTCTCCTAAAGTCTTGTATTGAAAATTAATTAACCTAATCACATATCCTCCATGATAGGTTAATCATTTTCATAAATAACCCAAAATCAACTTACTCTTAATTCATAAAGTCACCTAACTAAAAAGAATAAGTCATACTAACCAGGGACTTCACGTAGTCCAGTGGTAGGCGATAAATACCAGTTGCACTTTGGTTGTGGGTTCGATTCCCGCAGCTTTGTCCGACACGACGGGTTGTCACACAGTCTGCATGTTGTCCTTTTTTCAAACTATATAATTCTCAAATCATTCCCCAAAAAGAGATAAAATTTTCAAATATAATCATAACATATTTTAACCTCAAGTTTATCTCATGCCTTTCATTTTCCATCATAACATATAATAACCCATAATTACCTCAAAAGTAAGGATCATACAAACCCTAATGGTTACCATAATAATTATTACCTGAACTTCCACATTGATTGGTCATCTTGTACATGATGTATTACAGAACTTACCAAGGTTCAAATGGTTGATCATGACTCCTTGATAGTTGGTTTAGAACAACCATGAGTTTCCTTATTGAATCCCCCATTTCATCCAGTCTCTTAATCAGAGAACCACCACAGTTTCCTTCAATCCTATTGTCACTTTGGTGCCTGCTAGATCCATCTATTCACTAAAAACAGAAATGTCAGTGTGAGTATATCAACAAAACCATCATGTACTAATGAGGAAGATAAACACTAAGATATACTTACTCATTCACTTTATCTAAAACTAGGACTCTTTCTAAAATCCTAACAATTATGGTAATGTCACTTATGCTTAGAGAATACCCTAACCTCAAAAGTTATCTAAACCGACCTCTGATACCAACTATAAGGCCCCATCCTTAAACCTTACTTAATCTTGATTTATTACAAGATTACACATTGAGGATCTTTTCAGGTTCAGAGTTTTTGAGAATTAGGACATAACTATTACATCTCAAAAGATTACAAAGTAGACACTTCTACTAAGTTTCCATAAAATAAAAACTCTTAAAAAGAAACATGTCTAGTTCCATGTTTTAGATAGCATTACTTTCCCTTGATCCCATCCTTGACCCAATTCCACATTAAGTCCTATGAAAAACATTTCAAAAAAACTTGGTGTGAGCATAAAAAGCTCAGTAAGGGATACACAAAGAAAGGAAACTGTTAGTTTTTAAAACAACAAGTAAACCATGTATACTTTATCGAAGTAATACCTTCACCTTTATGAAGTAGTAAAAACTCTTCACTAAATAAAATATCATTACTTACCCTTTTGTAACCAAAATATTACCATAAAACCCATATAAAGAACACAATACATATAAAGGTAACTTGGGACATAAACATACTTAAGTGGAATAACCATATGGTCGACTTCCACACATATCATTTAATGGAATAGCCATTCGGCCAACTTCCATACATACTTAATGGAATAGCCATAAGGCCGACTTCCATACCCAATGAATTAGAGGTTATAATGTAACCACCCGTCCTCGTATTCATGGAACCACATGTCATATGGTTTATCACGTAACCACCCGTCAAATGTCCAAGAACCATTATAATATTATAACACATAAAACCAATATAAAGGAATGATAAAATTTACACATTTCAATCACAATATATCATTTAAATATATTGACATAATAGAGTCCTTTATCAAAACCATTTTCAATACCAAAATACAAAAAAGAGTATATAGTATTTATTTTATTTTAAAAACATTACGGCTTGTTGAGGAAGCCAAAGATCAAATAATACTCGCGGTGGTGGAAAAGGTTGTTGTCACCGCGTACGTTAAAAGAAACATTCATTTTCTTCGTTTAGTAAAACACTTCATAGAAAAATATTCCTTTTGTATAAAAGTAAAAGTCAGAGGGGTTTATACAACATATAAAATAAAGTTGTGTATCAAAAGAAATATGCCTCAATGAAAGGATATTTAGATGAAGTCCCTTACAAAGACGGTATCCTTGGTTTAAGGATAAATCAATTACATAATTATGTGTGACAAACGAATACACCAAATATAAGTGGATATTAAGTGTAAAACAATCAGAGGTTATTCGCACATATTCATAGAACTACATATTCAAGGAGTACAAGTTTATCCCAAAGAATCAAATTTGGGTTATGAAGTCCCCTTGCAAAAATTTGATATCCTATCAGCATCACTACAAAATTCAGAAAACAAGTTGATGAGAGATAAAAAGGGTATCTCATCACATGGAAATAAAATTTAAATCAATAAGGATATAGAAGAACATATCCCAACATAATAGTATGTGAATTAAAAGACATAACAAAAGAAGTCTTTTAAAAAGAGGAGGGTGAAAGGTTCCCTTACCGACATGGGTATCTTTCGAAACATACACCCCGTGAAAGAAGGACAATACAACATTGATGTAAATACTCATAAGTGAAAGTATATTACACAATGAGTAAAATAATGGGCAGTACATACACCACTCAAAGTAAATTGTGGAAAATGTATCATAAATCTCACGGGAATAAAAGTGAGATGAAAAATCCCTTACGAAAACTCGGCAGCCTAAGGGTGCCACTTAAAACTCACAAAATTGGATTGATGAGATCAAATAGGGTCTCTCATAATATTAAAATAAAGTTTACAGAAAGTGGAATATAAAATAACATCCCCCAACATAACAAAGAGGAGCTTAAAAGAATTGACATAAAGGAGAGTACTTAAAAAAAGAGAGAGGTTAGATCTCTTACGAAAATTCGGCAGCCTAACGGCGCCACTCAAAACTTCCAAAATGGATTGATGAGAGAGAATAGGGTCTCTAATAATATGAAAATAAAAATTATATAAAGAGTAATATAAAAGAACATCCCAATAACATGAAATATGAGCTTTAAAAGGAATGACATAAAAGAGTGTACTTAAAAAGAAAGAGAGGAGTAGGATCCCTTACCTCAAGTCCAACTTGTCTTGTTCATTTCATTATATTACTGAATAATAAACTTTGGTCAATTTATAATTGCATAAGGACCTACTATAAAGATTATTATTCAGTTCATATCACATATTTTAATGTTATAATAATTGGTTAATAATATGAGTTCATATCAGACGTTTTTGTCGATGTTTGGTACGTGAGTCAAAAATTGAACTTGTTGGAAAATAATTTTCCATGTAGTTATAGGTACATCATATACAGAATAGTATTGATGTTTTAAATATCATATATATCCAGTATATATTCATTTTATACTATTCCATAGCATTTGGAGATAAAAATTAAAAGCACTGTTCATGGAGACGGTAGGCCGTACGTACGCATGAACGCTACTTTAATTTTTTGTCATATTAATGGAATTAAAACAAAATGAGAGATATATATATGTTATTATTCCAGAATGATATCCATAATTTAGATATAATATATTACATATATAGCCATTATATATATGTACTTATAATAGTACTTAACATTTTGAGATAAGAAATGAAATGTACCGTTCATGGAGACGGTAAGCCGTATGTACGCATGAACGCTACTTCTATTTCTATTTAATATTTAATGGAATTAAAACATAATGATACATAATATTATTTTAATTCCAGTATGGTATCATATATAATATCATTAAATATATCCTTTATACGTACCACATATGGTATTAACGAATCAAATCACTTTGAGGGGGCGGTAGTCCACACTTCCTTAAATGAAGATATCACGTTTACCCATAATGGAAACCATAAAGGTATGCCACAAATGAAAAATACATAAGCTTAAGTAAAACATAAACATATTATATATCATATATAAATATATTGTCATCTTAATGGCCACCATGAAAGGTGTTAAGAGAAGATTGAACAATCATCATTTCGTGAGGTAGTATTTCGCTGTCCAAAGAAACAGTATGTTCTTTAACCATCAGACGAAGGTGTGTGTAAGTGTAGCTCAAATCCTTAACATAAAAATATCCTAGTATAACCAGTTACATCTCTCTTCATACATGGCCACCAGTACTGACATCTCAAGTCTCGGTACATCTTGGTAACCCTGGGATGAACTGCCCAAGCTGAAGCATGATAATCCCGCATCAGCTCCTCGTGTATATCCCATGGAACCCATATGCGTCCATGGAAATGCAGAACTTCATCATTGCCTACCGTCCAACCAGGAGGAGGGTCCACACTTGCCACCGACTCTCGTAGAACTAGGCCTTCTTAATCAGATAGCTGCCTCGTCCTCACTCTGTCCAAGAGGGTAGATGTCACAGCTAATGAGGAAAGATAGATCTTCCCCTAGCTGTCATGCACCTCAAATGTATCTCAGAGAACAAATCCATAAGCTTCCATTCACCACTGGCCTCCTACACTTCCTGTATTTGAGTCTTTCTGCTCAGTGCATCAGCTACTACATTACCTTTGTCAGGTGTATAGGCAAGCTCAAAATCAAAGGACTGAAGGTATTCAACCCACCTTCGTTTTCTCAAATTCAAGTCACGCTGAGTAAAGATATACTTGAGACTTTTGTGGTTGGTGAAAACCTCAAAACGTTCTCCCCACAGATAGTGTCTCCAACAGTGCAATACATGCACAACCGTAGCCAACTCAAGATCACGCGTCGGGTAATTCCTCTCATGTGGACTCAACTACCGAGACCCGTACGCAACAACTCGATCGCCCTACATCAACACAGCTCCCAGCCCAACACCTGTTGCATCATAGTAAACTGTATTGATCTTCCCCTGCTCTAGGAGTATCAGGATCGGTGATGATGGAAACCTTCCTTTCAGGTCCTGAAAGGCTACCTCATAAGCTTCTGACCAAACGAACTCCACACCCTTCTTAGTCAGACCCGTCAATGGTGCTGCTAATCGGGAGAATTCTTGTATGAAGCATCTGTAGTAACCAGCCAGAGCTAAGAAACTTCGTATCTGAAACACGTTCTTAGGATGCTCCAAGAAAACTACTTTTCTCACCTTCTCTGGGTCTACTGCAACTTCTGTCTCTGAGATGATATGACCCAGGAAGTGAATCTGGTCCATCCAAAAGTGGAACTTGGAGAGCTTAGCAAATAGTTGATGCTCTCTCAGTGTACTCAATACGATCTCAATATGGGTGGCATGGTCGTATCGAGTTTGAGAGTACACCAAGATATCATCCATGAATACTAACACAAAAGAGTCCAGATAAGGATGGAACACACTATTCATCAGATCCATGAAAATTGTTGGCACGTTCGTGAGTCCGAACGGCATAACCGTATACTCATATAGACCATACCTGATCCTGAAAGCTGTGAGAGGTATATCAGATGGTCTAACGCGCAGCTGATGATATCCTGATCTCAAGTCAATCTTCGAGAACACTCGTGTTCCACGAATTTGATCAAAATGATCATCGATCCTCAGTAAAGGATATTGGTTCTTAACCATCAACTGGTTCAGCTTCTGATAATCCACACAGATTTTGAGGGTATCGTCCGCCTTTTTCACAAAAAGGACAAGAGAACCCCACGGAGAAGTACTGGGTCGGATAAATCCCTTTTCCTGTAACTCCCCTAACTGCCTCTTGAGCTCCTGCAACTCAGGCGTGGCCATCCTATAAGAAGGAATGGACACCAGTGATGTTCCTAGAACAAGTTAAATATAGAAATCCACCTCTCTCTCTGAAATAATACCTGAAAATTATTCCAGTAAGACATACCTGAAATGATCAACCACTGGAGGGAAATCCATCTGACAAGTCCTCTGGTCGTCTAGATATAAACTCACAATCTGGGATGTGATTCCTCCTCACCCACGATGCTCTGGTCCAGCTCAACTCACCTGAACATCCCATTCACCCTTGTATAAAAACTCTCCACCCTCTAGTGATGTGAAGCTCACCCTACAACAATAGCAGTCTACAAAGGCTCGAAAGGGAACCAACCAGTACATATCGAGAATGACTTCATAGCTCGTCATCTCTAAGACATAGAGGTCCCAAAGAAAGTGACACCCACCAAACTTAAGGGGGAACTCCTTGCACTGACGCACACCAGCCATTCTAGTCCCCAACGGAGTGTCTAGCATCATGAAATTAGAAGAAGTAGAAACACAGAGCCCAAGGCTCTCCACAATAGGTACAGATATGAAACTATGTGTAGCACCCGTATCGAAAAGTACTGAATATAAAACAGAAGCTACTAGAATAGTACCTCTGACTATAGAAGGTCAGGGATCCCGCTCCTGCTGGGTTTGTTGCACTGCATATCCCTACCCAGTGTCACGGCCCTACGACATAGCATGGCTACCTTGAGCTGTCTTGCCCTGCTACCTCTGAGGTCCTGGTGTCTGGCTACCACGGCCCTGACCACCATCTCTACCTGCACACCCTGACGCATTCCAGTTCCCTAACTAGTAAGAAGCCACTGGTCCTGCTCCCGTATGCGGAGTCTGCACAGAACCCCTCTCACTAGTCACTGGTGGATACGCCATACAAAAACATTATAGATGACCCATCTTGCATAAAGATCAGCACTCCACTAGATCACGTGGACACTGTGGTCTCTTGTGCCCCTCTTTACCACACTGGTAGCACCTAATCAGGCCACCTAAAAATACTTCCTGGCTGGTACTTCCACCCTATGAGAAATCCATCTATCTCTTCCTCTTGCCAGTAGATATAGTACCAGAAACTAGTGTTGAACCACCTTGGCCCACACCACTAGCTTCCCACGGGTTCCTCTTCGTAATCAGTGCCTGGTTTACAATAGCAAGCATTGAAGGCAACCTGAAGACATTCACCAGCGCTCAGATGTTATACCGAAGACCATCCTCAAAACGTCTGGCTCTCAACGTCTCATCACCCACTAGTATGGGTGAAAAACGCTGAAGCTCAGTGAAGCGAGCAGAATAGTCCATCACCGACATGGCACCCTGCTGCAGATTCATGAACTCTCAATCTCTATTGGCCTGCAGCGTCTCGGGAAAGAATAAGTCGTAAAAGACTATCTAAAAATCCTAACATGCCATGTCTTGGTGATGCTTTAACTAGGTGGTGACATCCCACCACATCTTGGCGGTATCACACAGCATGTATGTCACGATCTTAACCCTATGACCTGGAGGCATCTCAGGATACTCTAAAATCATCTGCATCGATCCTAGCCAAGACTCCACAGCCTGCGGTCCTCCATCCCCTGAAAACGTAAGCAGATGCTACTGCTAGAAGATACGAGTAAGCTCATCCATAGATGTGGTAGCCTGCGGTGCTCCCTGAAAGGTCTACATGAACCGCATAAAGACTTCACGGAACTGTGCCTCCGCGCCAACGTCCGGTATAACAGCTGGCACCGCATTTGGCTCTGCTGGAGGATCAACTAGTAGCTCATGGCCCATTATCTCTGAAGTATACTCGTTGCGTCTCTCCTGGTGAACAATGCATGGTCGTCTCAGCGGTATGACACTACAAGGTCAAATGCACACCTTAGAACAAGATTTATCAAATACCGAAAACAAATAAACCACAAAGGGAACAAGAGGAAAAATAATTTCAATTTTTCTGAAACAAGACTACACGGTGTGTACTTGACTTCCTTTCCCTGCCCGGGTCCTTCTGCACGGCTATGCCACATGGATCCCATTGAACAAAAACTACATGGAGTGCATATAATCTATATGGCGTGTATGGTGTTATTTTCCAACTACCTGTGTCGTTTGTGACACGGACGACTACTTGGCTTGACACCACACGGTGTGTTTCACCCGCACACAGCGCGTACACCACCTCGTTTTGTTTCCAGTCACACAGCTAACTCCACACGGTCTGTCCTCAGACAAGACTACACGACATGTCCCATAGGTACACGGCGTGTTCAAGGAGAGGTGACACCGACCCGTGTTGTTATTTACACGGCTGAGTCCCCAGGTCACACTACACGGTGTGTTCATCATTGACACGGTGTGTTCTGTACAGGAGTTCACTGACCTGTGTTGTTAGTTACACGGTCGGAATCCAGGTCAACACTACATGGCATGTACCTTCGGTACATGGCATGTTTTTTCCCAAGCCTTTCCCTACCCCATGTCACCGCCAACATGGTTTGTGACACGGGAAGAGACTACACGGCATGTACTCAGAGTACACGGTGTGTACTTAAAAAGATCATTTTTCTTCACGAACAGAAGGCCATACACGGCGTGTGTAAAGATACTACACGGCTTGTATACTGGGTTTCTGGACAGTATGCCTTAGAAACATCCCCAGAACCCAGAAAATACTGAAGGACAACACCTAAGTGTCAAATTCCGACCCGTGAGGGCCCATACTCTCCATGAATCAAAGTTTGACATATTTTCTGTGTAATAACAAAATAACCATCTAATGATCCACCAAATTCCAGTCAGTGGGGGCCCATACTCCCCAAAAACCAAAGTTTGGAATTCATTATATATATAGGCTCAAATAAAATTACCCTATCACACATCAGGTATTTTATCAAACCAGTTATCACAACAGCATGATTTACTAGCACACCAACTAACACAACAACATGCAAAATTCTAATTCACCTATATGACATGGAACTAGGCATGACATGTGATTTCTAGCATGTGCCTAAATGATGCATGAGATGGAATACCCTCATCTCATCTGGTTTCAACGAAATAGTATCCATATATAAAATATCAACAGCACAATCCAAGTGCATCACCCTTCGGTGAAATCATATCAACTGTAAATTGCAAAATCAGTAAAAATTAAAATACAAGGTAAATTGGCTTTTCCTTGTACACAGGTTAGCTACACCCAGGCACAGCTTATTACCAACTACATTTTCCGTCCTATCCCTAACTACGGATCCAAATAGTAATTCAAGGAAAATAAACCCCTCTAATACCACTTTGTAACGTCCCAGTTCCGGGCGCCACTCAACAGGTGCCCTGAACCAGGTTTGTCACGTGACCTCAAGCGCATTTCCCCCAACGCCAGAGGCTTCCGACTAGCAGGGAGGGCCTAGGTCTGATAGTGGGGAAACTATGCCCTCATTTTTCAAAGTGTAGCACAGCAAAATACAAAACAAAACATACAACGACAGCGGAAGCAATAAACCATACAAAACTGAAATAAACAACGGCAGTGTATACAACCAACAGTATATAAATAATGATGCTACATGTCTCAAGTTCTAATAAAACAGCCAAAACGTGTCATACATCAATACAATACAATAAAAAGCAGAGTACAACAATACGAAGCAAAACAAATAGCAGCGGCATCGCGAGCCTAGGCTCGGTCCCATGCCCTCTTACTCCTCAGCCACAGTCATATACCAGTGTAGGGACACTTGCCCCTATCCACACCTGCAGAAATGTAATCTGTTTGGGCCGAAAAGCATGACCCAAACAGGGTGTGAGAAATATATCTTAGTAGGAACCCCCCAAAGGCTTGTGCTCAACTGTGTGTAAAACATGCAACAAGTGTGCAGTAGCAAAATGCAGTAAGCTAAGCAGTACTAAAAAGTAACTAACTTACCAGTTATATGGCCATTTAAATATACATTTAACCATTTAATATTATGGAAAACACCATAGTGAATTTCTAATTAAACATTAAGTGTCCTCAGACAAGTAAAACCACACCCTCAGGTAATCAGAATCTCGCCCTCAGGCATTCAAAATCTTGCCCTCAGGCATAGTAGAATTCTCGCCCTCAGGAATACGAAGTGTCGCCCTCAGGCACAGACGTCAAGACCTCAGGCACGAAAGGTTTCCCTTGGGTGAAATAGAATGTCGCCCTCAGGCTAATACAGTCATGCCCTCAAGCTAATACAGTCAAGCCCTCAGGCCAATACAGTCCCGCCCTCAGGCTAATATAGTCACGCCCTCAGGCTAATACAGCCACGCCCTCCGGATAATACAGTCACGCCCTAAAACTAATATAGGCACGCCCTCAAGATATAGCAAAACACCGACCTCATACATAAGTAATCGGGCCATGCCCAACATATAAACATGCAAATTCAATACAATTCCACTCAAGGCAAAAGTAATGAATAATTTAAACAAGTCATACCCTCGGGTATCCTGGCCAAACGGCTAAATAGAGGAACGCACCCCTTAGGATGGCCCTGGATCCAAGAAATGATCCCAGCCAACATTTTATTATCATAATTAACCACCTATTCAATTCTATGTGTTTAATATAGCAGTGGCCTCAGACAAACGACACCCCAACATGGTTTCGTGGCACAAAAATGCAAAAAACACACGACAGTTGGAAAAATTAACACCAAGCCACCTACCTTATACGCCAACGAGCATTATACACGAATGACGGTTCCAGAAATTCCTAAGAACGACATAGATCTGATGAAGAACAAAACATGCTCAAATGTAAATAACTTTTGTTAGGGAAATAATTGCAATGAACCACACAATGAGAAGAGAGGGCTTACCCGTGCGCTTCCAACGAGATCATCCAAAGTGGAATTGGATTCCAAACGTGTGCCCGGTGGATCTCCAAAGGTTTGACTGTCCTATCCCAAGCTCTCTTCCCGTTCTAAGCCTTCCCTATGAATAGGGGAGGCTACTGCCCATTTTAAACAAAAAAACAAAGTACATGGCGTGTACTTCCTTCATTTAACTATTCTTCTAGCAGTACCGCCATACTGTTCATTTGTCGACATGAGTACACGGCATGTACTCCCAACTACACGATGTGTACTGTCGTCCAGCTGGAAGCTGCTCCACCGCCTTACTTTTTTTTCCTACTGACTGACTACACAGTGTGTAAAGGACCACTACACGGTGTGTAGTATGTTCCTACACCCTTCATCCCCGGAATGGCCACACGCCCCGCGTACCCATCCCACATGGCCAAAAGTACATGCCGTGTGGACAAAGTACACGGCGTGTACATTCCAAAATTCAGGATTTTTTCCCATTTCCCATATTTTCTTAAAAACACTTATAGAAAAGAGAAAAGAAGAAGCTCATACCTCAAAATAAGAACCGGGTTTTTACAAGTATGAGGTATTCGTAGTTCACTTTATGGTTAAAAAAGGAATAAGGATGACCATATTATATTTTGTGGTAGGAGTGTGAAATGAACATTATGGAAGTGTTAGGTCATCTATTACCAATTTAGAACAAAAGGGTCACCTAAAACCTAATTATCAGTTTTCACCTAGAGTGTGTCACTCTTAAGGTAAATATGGTCATCATTAGTATTTCTAGGATTGAGAATACCGGGGGAAAAGTTTGGATCAACCTTCACCATGGGAACCCTATTTAGACCTAATTTAGTAAAAAGAGTGGGATATTAACCCCACATTATTGGCAGTACTCAGGTTGTAAAGAAAGAGTAGGATAAGGTTGGGTATCTATATGCAGTAGAGTGTACACCAAAGGAGACAGATACGTGACTTTATATTGTGAGAGGTATGTTTTCTATTACATCTTCAATGGTCATGGATTTATTTGATATGGGTTCAACTAATTCCTTTATATTTTCTAATCTTATTGATATATTGGGATTTCATTTGGAGATTATGCCTTTCTTTATGACTCTTTCCACTCCTTTAGGAAAAATGTTAGAGTAAGCATTTAAATGTCCTAAGTGTCAAGTGATGATTTTAGACTTTAATAACATGTTGTAATTTTTAGTCCTCATCCATGAAATATTTTATCTTATCATTGTCATGTATTAGATGGTTATATATAACTCCTAGATCGATTGTTATCATCATTAGGTATATTTTATTTCTTTTGATGGAGTCACTCATGTCTTCCAAGGTCATTAGGATCAGAAATAGAGGAGGAAAGGTCCCATTACTCATTGTATTGAGATGATCTATTTCTAGCTATTAGATTTGTTTCTTGATTCTATTGATCCATGTATTAGCAGTATTATTAATTTTGTGTTGTGTGAGTATCCTAATGTTTTTTTTATGATTTTTATAGGTTACTGGATCAAGGGGAAGTTTAGTTCTCTATATACTTGTATCTGGGGGTGTGACCCATTTTTATAACTTCATACCTTATGGATCCTGTTGAATTTAAGGAATTAAAGGTTAATTTTAAGAATCTTGAGGCTAAGGGGTTTATTTATCCTAGAATTTCACCATGGGAATCATCAGTTCTCATTATAAAGAAGTCATATAGGAGTCTCTAGATTTTTTTATTAACGAAAAGTCAATTAGGTGACCATAAATAAAAAATTTCCCTTTCTAAGGATTGATGACCTTTTTTATCTAGTCAAGGGGGATTGGTGGTTTATGAAAATTGATCTTGGATTGGGGTAACTTTAGATGAGGTTTTGGAAGGAATATATTTTTAATATATCATTTAGTATTAGGTTTGGTAAAGTATTTAATTATTTTATTTGAACTTATTAATGATCTTATATTGTTTATAGAACCAATGAATAGAATATTCAATCAATTTTTGAATTCCTTTATAGTTGTTTTAATTGATGTTATTCTTGTTTTCTCTAGATCAGATTAGGATCATGCTGAGAATTTAAATATTTTCCTTAGAATCATGATAGAACATTTATATGAGAGCAATCCAAACATTAGTTCTGGTTTAAAGTGGTGAAATTTATGGGCCATGTGATTTCAGATAAAGGTGTCGTAGTGGATTCTGAGAAGATTGAAGTAGTGATGTCTTAGGGGTAGCTGAGAAACAAGTTTCTAATCCAAAGTTTATTAGGATTAATTGGTTATTATATTTGATCTATTTGAAAATTATCCATGATTTCATCTCCTGTGACAGATTTAACCCATAAGGGTGTAATTTTTTTGGAGTGATCAATACTATAGATCTTTTGAGGAGTTAAAAGTAAGATTAAATTCATCACAAGTGTTGATTCATTCTAAGTTGAGTATTGGTTATGATGTTTTATATGGTGCCTCTGACCAGGGTTTGGGTTGTGTTTTAGGTTAGAGAAGGTATGTGGTAGCTTATATCTCTCATAAGTTATGCCCCTATGAAAAGAGATACCACACTAATTATTTTGAGTTGGTGGCAGTGAATCATTAACTTAAACCATGGTGCCAAAATCACTTTGGGAGTAGTTTATAGTGTATTCAGACCATAAGATTCTAAATGATAACTTCACTCAAATGGATTTTAATATGATATAGGACTATTTGGTGGATTAACTTTAGACCTTTTATTTTCATATTACTTACACCATTATTAAATGAAATGTTTTTATATATGCTTTCAGTGGGAGATTACTGACTCAGGAAGTGAAAGAATCAGTAAAAGAATTGATTATAGATGATCTTTTTTATTTAGATACACTTAGATAAAAGAATATTCGATGCATAGTAATTAATAGATTTAACTAATTCGGGATCATTTATTGATGATTATATTCAACTTGGATAGGATAAGGATGAATAGTGTCATTATTTTAGTAGGAATCATTAAGGTGGGGAGACCTTTGGTGAGTGGTGTCAGTATCCTGATGGATTTTTGGGCTTCCAAGGTAGGAGGGTTATTCTAATAGGCTTGAGGTACGAGTTGATGGATAATGGACATAGGTTGAGTTGGTCTATTCACCTTGGATCTACCAAGTTATACCATGACGTGAGAAGTCATTATTGGTGGTTGGGAATGAGATGATTGATTATAGGTTTTGTATCTCGGTGCCTCATATATTATAAAATTAAGGTGTAACATCATAGACCTATGGGTTTTTTGTGACATTTACCCATTCTAGTGTCGAAATGGGATGAGTTATCCATATAATTTTTTGTCGGACTGTCTTAGAATCCATTAGTAAGGATGTGATTTTGGTTTTTACTCATCAAATCATGAAATCCATGAATTTAATATATATAAATATGTTGAAAAAGTTAGAGGATATTAGTAACTTGTGTATACTAAAGGCTTTAAAACTTCATGGTGTGAAATTGGTTATAGTTTCTAATAGGGACCCTGAATCTGCATCACAATTTTGGATTGGATTGGGGATATTAATGGGTTATCCATTGAGTCTGATCATGGTTCATCATCCATATATGGATGGAAAAATAGATAAATCCATATGTATTCTTGAGTATAGGTTCTAGGCATGCATGTTTGACTTTAGTGTATTTTGGTACAAGCATCTTCCCTTGGTAGAGTTTTACTATAGCAATGGTTATCAGGATTTAATCTAGATGGAACCATTTAAGGATTTTTATGAGAGACCTTATAGTTCTACTCTCTATTTTAAATATTTTGGAAAATGGTCCTTAGTTATACAAAGCATCGTTGAGGTGACGATGGATATTATATAGTTAATTAGTAAGAGATTAGCTACAACTCAGATTCGCAAAAAAAATTATATCAATTAGTGTCGTTGAACATTGGACTTTGATTAACATGATCATGTTTTTTAAAAGCTTCACCTCATTTGGGACATAGAAATTTTGGGAAGTAGGGTAAGTTATCACCTAGTTATGTTATCCTATTTGTGATTGTGGAGTGACTCGGGAAGGTGGATTATCAGTTTAACTTACCTTCTCATTTGAAATCTATCAATGATGTGTTCCATGTTTCCAAGCTAAAGAATTTTTAGCTAGATCTATCACACATGATTGAGTGGGAGGACTTTTTAAATAGAAACCAACACCTCAATGGTTGAAAGATCTATTCTAATAGTGTACTGGTAAGATAAGGTATTGTGAAGCAAGGTGATCCATTGGTTTTAGTGAGATGAAAATGTGGCAGGGAAAACAATGATACATTGGAGTGTGAGGCCTTGATGATTCAAAAATGTCTTTATCTCTTTTAGTATTTTTGATCTTGAACCATTCTAGAGATAGAAATATTTTATGGTGAGGTTAATTGTCATTCCCTAGTATGAAAAATTAGGTAACGAGCTATTTTTTTCATTTCATGTTTCATTTCATTTTTAATTAAGGGGAAGGGTTTTGGTTTGTTGGTGGTAGAAATAGGTCACCAACTAGCTGATGGAGGGCACCGTATAGCTGGTGTAGGATGGTAGAACCAGTGCCCCTATTAGATTCCCTTGTCTGGCCATTGGTCAAGCAAATTAGTAAGGGGTAAGGGGTCATTTTTCTCCTAAATTTTATGTTTAATATCCATTAATTTGACCCTTTGACCCAAACTCTATTTTACTTGGTTTAGAGGCTCTGAATTGGTGTTATTGGATCTCTCCTTTACCTTGGTGGTGAATCTTATTGTTAATTGAAATTTTGGGTCTCTATTGAGAATAATTTGATAATTAGATTATTTCCAATATATTTTCTTATCTAATTATCCATTATTTTTATGACTTATAAGACTATATCACTTGATCTAGTGTGTACGTGGATAACTATTATTATTTTCATCAAATCTTTCTCATCTGGGATTCAATAAATTCCTATTCCATCAATAATTTAAAGTGAGATTTCATTTTCATCAATCTTGATGTAGGTATATCTATCCTATGGTTTAACCCTTGGTATACCTTATGTTCTTATTCTTCCCTTTGGTTTTATAAATGAAATTATAATTTTAATTTCATGATAAGTGATTTTATCTTTTAGGGATATGTAATTTTTTCAAAATGGGGGGTTTGATGGAAACCATTTATTACACGAGTAGTATTTGTTTAATGGAATCAAAGATGGTTTTAAAAAGGAATTATTTTTTATGCATGGAAAGTAGTGTGGATCACTATAGAAATTATCTTTTGAAAATTTGGGAATGAATTTGAAATGGATTTTTCCATGGAAAATGTTTTATGAAACATGGTTTTTGTTTCTTTAATGTAATGATGATATAAAGCACGTTGGGGAGACCTTGGGTATGTAAAAAACTAAATATCGATGATCCCTAATTGAGTTATCTATAACTAGGGGAGGTTCCCTTGATTCCATGTGGCTAGGGGTATCATTTTTGAGGGACCAATATTCCCAGACTTTATGAGTCACATATATTATCCAGTGTTTCTTTTTGTATCTTAGTGGTTTGGTTGTATGTACCCTCATGTCCTAGATTTTCCTCTTTAGTTGTTTTCGGATTATATTGCATGCATTATCTTTAGATATTCTTATTTTCCCACTTGATCTTGATAGGGATATTGATGATTTAAAACTATTTATTTATTTATTTATTCCATTAGATATGTAATATGTCATATTACATCATTTATTTTATGATGACATGATTTTGAAACGAATGGAATGTTTTTTAAAACAAATATAGAGTATATTTTTTAAATGGAAAATTATTTCTTTTGAATTATTTTATAAATATGTTTTTAATAATAAATAAATATTATTGTGGTTGTACATTGTATATATTATTAGTGGTATCCTACTAGGCTCTTGATATCACACCATAATTTTTCCCTTTGGATTTTTTTAGCATTGTTTTTATAGGATATAGGAAAATAGAAGAGGATAATGTAGAGGACGGTGCTCCTAGATCATGTTTCATTTATGGTGGGTGGGGATTGTGGTGTCCTACAGTCACATAGAGATGGACCCATGAGTTATTTTAGGTTCCATATTCTTTATGATCTTTCAGTTTCTCTATGAGACATTTTTATCTAGATATTATATGTGTCATTTTTGGTTTTTTTAAAAATTTGATATATTCTAGGTATCTATTTTTATATTCTATTTGATTATATCATATAATATGTCTATTGAGGGTTAAATCATTCTCATACTCTCATTTTATGATACTCAAGTTACTGTTTCACACCCATGGAAATTGGGAATGTTCTTTGGGCCTTATGGTATGCTAGTTTAGATGACATTATTGGTTGAATCGGGTTGGTATTTTAAATATATAATCATAAGGTTCTTATAAGTTGGTTATAGGGAACCAAATCCAATAATAATGTGATCTTTATCACTACACTCTTTAACATTTAAATCCATAATGATAGTTTTCACTGGTTACGGATCTCTCTATTAATGTTTTGTGTGTTCATATTTTCTTTTTAGTGTCCAGTGTTTCCTTATAAAGATTTCTTTCTAATTTTTTGAGTATCTATTGAGTCTTTTATGGTAATTTTTTACTACCTTCTAGTGAACTCATAATTCTTCATCATATTGGTTCTGATCTCATGATCGATATACAAATTCTTGACAAAGAAATGCCTATATAGGGAGTTTAAAATAAATTTTGGTAAAATGTGTCTTGAAGGAGTTAAATGTATCAGGAAAAATTGATGGTACTCATTTAGATTTAATTAATCACACAAATATTGAACCAGGGATTATTGGAACTTCAGTACCTATAGATTACTGATCATGGTTGTTCTCCCCAGTGGTTTAAGGAAGTAGATGTCGTAAATATATTGGTAAGGATTTTACTTATACTATAATATTTTTATAGTCTGGTCCATAACCATTTTCAAGGTATAAAATGAACATAATAGAAAATTAATTTATATATTTTCAATATAAAGGAGTATTGTTAATTTCAACATTGTTGGAGTCACGGTTCAGATATTTTTAATCAATATCAAATAAAAATTATAAAATTGTCATATGATTTTAGATCAAGAACGAAATCACCTATTGTTCCAATTTTTATTGGGATAAAGAGACTTCTCATATATATTTTTAAACCTTGAACTCTTTTTTAGATCAACTACTTGGTGGGAGTTCCTGTCCAGTTAGACACATCAACTAGAAAGCTTTTATAGACATTTATTTCATTAATATGTGTGGATCTTGATGTTTATAAATCATTACCAATTAAATTTTGTATTCAAAATGGAGACCAATTATTTTTATAAATAAATTGATATAAAAAATATTTTCATTTATTGGTTGAATTTTAAAATTTGGGTTGTGGTTCTAACTAAGATGATATATGTAGATCTCCTAAATATCTAAGTAATAACTCTATGTAAGTTCCAACATTTCATACAATTGGAAAACCTACTCTAATAACCCAATCTTGACGTACACAGAAATTACATTACTTAAATAGAATACTTAATATATCACACAAACAGACGCTCAAATACCGTATTAGTTTAGTGACTATGGAAACATAGAACACATTTCTCTAATTTGGTGAAAGATCTTAAAAATATGCTGTAAAGATATTCCCCTTTATTTTTCCTATCTAAAATCTTTATTTATACCTTGGGGAAAAGAAAACATATGAAAAGTGTGAGATCAGATTCTCATTAAGGTTAAACAAGGAAAAGATCAAACAAAACATAAACATAAGAATGTAAAAACATGGACATAACTTTTGAAAATCATACCATGTATAACATATATAAAAATATTGAGTCATGTAATAAATCTTAGCAGTTCATATGGAATTAATCATAAAGTAAAATGATCTGTGAGAATGTATGTAACAACCTGAGAATTTATGAGAATTATTCTTTTTAATTTAATTTATGTCTTTTGTTTTACACTACACCAAAATTATCTTGTGCTATACGCAACACCATATTAGCTTGCAGTATACGCCACACTATTCATCGCTCGTGTTACACACAATTTCAAGTTCGTTTTATAGAAATTATTCTACGCAACATTAAGTATAGATTTTTTTAATGTATAAATGAAATAAGTTTTTATTATGTTATACGTAACAACAAAGGGAGCTTGCACTACACGCAGCCTTGACTTGGCTTGCATTACACGCAATCGCGACCTTCCTTGATAGCGTGTGTAGTACGCAATATTGGGTTTCACTAAACAACGATATATTGTTATAATATTATTATGAACTAGACGTTATTAATACTATTAACTAAATTTTGAATTTTATAACATTATTATTCATCTTACACATTTTCTAGAACATCGTGTGAGAACAAAATAAATTTTTCGAGTAAAATAAGTATTTTTCAAAAAAATGCAGTTTTACCACCTTTTGATGGCACACCCACTTTAAATCTAGTTTTTGACATTTTTATAAGTTAAATTTTAAAAAATAATATTCTTATTTGGAATCAGGATATAAAAATTTACTTTGGATAAATTTTTCATATTATTCTGATAACTTTCATATTTTAATGAATAGCAAAAACACGCTATATTTTAATTAAAAACATATTTTTCCATCATAATAATTTATATGGTTAAATAATAATATTGAATGATTTTAAAGTGTAAATAGAATATATTTTTACCATTTAATATAATTTATGTCATTATCATTGATTTTACATTTAATTCATAGGTAAAATCATTTCAATCTTTTGCAATGTTTTAACTTTTAAAACTCATTTTCTTAACAATGGGATTAATTTTAAATTAATTTCTGAAACTTCTATGATTTGAATTTGGAAAAATGGATTCCATATTTGTAATAAGTTGTTCCAAATTATGTTAACAAGCTACTTTTTATTTTTAGTCATTATGAATAGTAACTATGATAAATTTTATTTACCATAGGTAAAGGTAAATCGGGTAATTAAGGGTAAATATAATATTATAAAATTACCATGACACTTGTCCTAATATAATTGGATGATTATATTTTACCCTAAATCATACTCGGGTTGAAATGGAATCTAATGGAACCCACTTGTATTTGATTAAGACCTTTTATATAGTTTATTTAAAGGAAACTGAAATGTCTCCCTCAAACTTTAATAATTAGATTATTTTTAATATATAGTTATACATAATATAAATTCGATTATAAATACTCATTTAAAATATAAAATTTTTTTATTTATCATGGTAATTTATTTTTAATTTTTAATAAATATGTTATTACCTTAAAATATTAAACATTAATGTTGTAAAAATTATTTATTTAGTGAAAAATCAATAATATAGTTTTTATTAAAATAATAATACCTATAAAAAGGACCATAAACTTTCCCAAACTTTATTGGTTGAGTATATCTATAACCTAATCATCCAAGGGTATATTTTTGGACCAATTATAGTCTTATAAAACCGATTAGGACATTTATATTATTTTATTTTAAATGATGTAAAAGATGTCACCTTCATAATTTAATAAATATTAAAACTTAAATGTTGAAATTTTAAGATGATAAATTCATGTAAAAATATTATTATGAAATTTACTATATTTATCTTCATCTTAGGATTTTATTTTTAATTTTTATGCAAATAATAAGTATATTAAATTATTATACAAAATGATGTAGTAATTGTTTTATTAAGAGAAATATCAAATAAATGGTTTTATAAATATTAAAATAAACATTATATGAACTAATTAATGTTCTAAAAAAATTTATAGATTAATATGACATGTTAGTAATATATTAAACATTTTTTTTCTAATATATCCTCTGTGTGGATTTTATTTAAATACAAATAAATGAAAAGTGTCTAAATTAACACTATTGTTATTTTATAAAAATAACATATTATTAAATTGTTTAAAAATCACATAAATATTTAAAAATTATAAATTGAAATTTATATGGTCTAAAATTTCATAAAGTACCCAATTAGAGATAATTCAAAACATATAAGTAATTATTTATAACAATTTAAAATTTAGAATATTATTACCACAAATAAGATTAAATAAATTAAATAAGGATAAATCAAATTGATAAAGTTTAAAATAAATTACCAACATATCTAAATTTTATTGGATGATGAGATTAAAACCCTATCTCATCTCATATTCAGATTTAAGTCATTTTTGTAGGTTTTTAAGGGGGGTTTGAATTTATTATAAATTAATATTTCTTATGTTTCCAAAGGTTCCCCTCTCCTCCTTTATAAAAGGGAACCTCCCCTCTCTCCTCTTCACAACACTTTGAGCCTTAAAGCTCAGACAAAACCTGAAAATTTCTCTTCTACACTTCCCTAGAAACTTTCAGGAGGTTCTGGTCTTCTCAAAATACCAACTCTAGTGCCTTAAGAGGAAGCTTAAATGAGGTGCGTCGAAGAAGAGGTAATCTCTTCTACCGATTCATTCAAGTTTCTTTCTTATTAAACTTCTTCTTCTTTAGTTGTTTCATTATAAATTAATAACATCAGTATAAATAATATACTGATATTTTATTATAAATATGAAACAACCCCATTTCACCTTCTATCCATCCTACAGAAAAAGAAATCATCATGAGTGCGTACGTACGGAATACCATCTCCACACCGTGGTGTAATCTGTTTTTCCACCACCACTTTGCTTGGATGGGTATAATGGTGTAAATAATAACTATATATGGTTATTATAAAATCATAATGATTCTAATATATTATATCATCCACTCCAATTCCATTCAATTATTATGGGAACGATATCATCGATCGTGCATACGTACGGATTACCATCTCCATAACGCGATGAGATTCATTCTCCATGTTAACCATTCAAGAATGATTATAAAGTATATATAATGAATAATAATGATATATATGACATAATAATTCTACTATATTTATTTACATATATGTTTCATTTACTTAATTCCATTCAATTCAATAAGGAAACGAAAACAGTGTTCATGCGTATGTACGGCCTGCCGTCTCTATGAACGGTGTATTTCATTCCATTTATTTATCTATCATATATATTTATATGATGAATATATATTATATATAAATCATTTTTTACATTCTGGAATTAAGTAAATCAGAATATAAGTAATAATATCAAGAACAACAAGTCGAAACACGTACGATAAATGAAAAGATTTTACCCAAAACGCTGCTTTAACATTGAATTTACAAAAGAACGGGTAATATAAAGTCATAAGTGAACCATATATGATATAATAACAATGAATATGATTCTTTAATTAGTCAATGAAATTATTTAAATCATTATACAGGAGGTTCGGATACATACGAAGCATATCAGACATAAGGTAAGGGATAACTTTTCCAATATCGTTTTTATCTTATTCGAAAGTATTTACAGGGGTTATATTTATCATCTATGTCTCTATTTTCTAAAAATGGTTTCATGTATGTTTAAAGTCTTTATACCCATTTTTGACTTTTACTACAAGTTATGTAAGGAATATTTCTTGTTTTTTACCATATGAGGTACTTTTTGACTTTTCCTGCAAAAGTACGAGAAGAATGATTTTTTAACTTATACAGCATGAAAGGATTTTTATGGTTTCATAACACCTAATTTTCAGGAGGATTACTCTAAAATATTTCATTATTATTTTCAAAAAAAAATCCTTTTATATTAAAATTTCATGGAAATTTGTGAAAAGAAAATGATTTTGAAGAAGAAATGATATTTTCCTCAAGAATTTATTTCAAGTGTTTATTCAAAACTATTTTCTATATAAGATTACATTATTTAATATGGTTATGTTTCAGGTATAATGCTCTAATTATTTACATGGTTTTATTTCGTTTATGATGAAATGATATCCATTGTTTTATATGGATTATGTTATGATGGGATGATGTTTATGAAACCCATTTTATTTATTGGGTTAGAATGAATAATTTATATTTATTTTGTGGCACATGAATGAATGATTTCATTATGAGATAGGTGGGACCTATATATCCCTCCAATTCATTGGGTAAAGATTTATATCTCATGATATAGACATGGATGGAACAGAAAGTTAATCTGGTTCAGTGATACAGGACTGGAACGAGGAGTGAACTCGATTCGGTAAGGGAATTTTTCCACTAAGATGGTCTTGGAAGCAATGCCTTGGATACTATGGAAATCATATCAAGTGTTTAATGGTTTTCCACAATTACATGTTTTATTCCCGTGCTATTTTATCATGATTGATTTTCCATTATGATCTATGCCTTACTTAATGCCATGTTTTATTTCATTGCTCAAGATTTTTTTGTTTAAACATTATGTTAATGTTTTTAAGTTAAAATGTATAAGTTTTGTTTTATTTTCTCCATGCTTACCCTTACTGAGCATTTGAGATCACCCTTTATATGTTTTCTTTTCCCCAAGATATAAATAATGGTTTTAGGTAAGAAAACAAAAGGGGAAGATCTTTATGGGAGATGTTGAAGATCTTTCACCATGATTAGAAGATTATGTTCCGAGTTTCCAAAGACACTAAACTACTACGGTCCTTGAGTGTTGGTTTTTTACGTATTAAGTATTCCGAAAAATTAATGTAATGTCCATGTACGTCATGTTTTTGGTCTCTACAGTTGGTATCAGAGGAAAGGTTTAGTTAACCTTTGGAAACTAGGATACGAAAACTTTAGTGAGATCCCTAGAGATATTTCTAAGGTATGTCTAGTGATGTCCCTAAGGTTAAGTATAAGTATAGGTTATAGTCCTAGAATTATGGTAACGATATTAGAGTTAAACCTAAGGTGTTAGATATTGAAGGTACTCCCCCTTTATTATGTTGTTTTCCCTAGAATGATTTTTCCCTCTCACACTATTCTTTTTGGGTTTTAGACGAAGGATGGAACCCGAAGGAACCATGTTGATCAATGTAATGGACAATGCAATGATTGTCCTTCTGAAAAAACCAATGTTATGGGAGATGGAGTGAAAAATATTATTTCTATACTTACACAAGCTGTGAATCATTCTGGACTTCCAAATGAGTAGATAAGGGAACAATATTCTATTGAGTCTTTCAGGAAACAACGCCCACCTTCTTTCAGTGGGTCTTCTAATACACTTGTTGCTGGACAATGGATTAGTACCATTGAAAAGATATTTTCCATACTTCGATATTCAAAACATGAAAAAGTCATTCTATTTGTTTACCGTTTAGATGGTCAAGCAGACCAGTGTTGGACTCTAATTAAGAATACAAGGCCCCAATATGAAATTTAATCAATGGAATGGGATGAGTACAAGAACTTGCTTTTTAATAAGTACTTCCCTCATATTCTTCGAACAAAGATGGAAAAGGAGTTCCTTGAGCTTAAGAAAAAGGATGATGAATCTGTTGGTATATACGAAGAGAATTTTACAAGGCTTTGAAGGTATGCATCTAGCTTTATCATCCAAACTGAAAGTAAAGTTCATCGAATCTTCAGCGGCTTAAAAATAAGTCTTCGAGGGGATTAGATATAAGAGACTTCATTAGCTATGAAGAAATTGTGCATTGTGCTATCAAGGTAGAACTGGAAGTTGGTGTTATATATCCATCTCATGGTTTTGACAAGAAATGAAAGATGGAGTTCAAGGAAAAATCTCAGAACAATGGTGAAAAGAAGATGAATGTTACTTTACGCTCAAAGTGTGGAAAGAATGTTGGGTAAAAATCCCTCAAGGTAACATTGCAGTATTTTTGGGTTGATTGTGTTTGTTGACAAAGTAGGTTTTCATGGATATTTGTCGAGTTCCCGAGAATTTGTTGACAATCCATGTTGACAAAGAACGATGACAAAGGAAAGGGCGATCTGGAGGCAGTACAAAAGAGCAGTACAAGGTTGCGCCGTTTCCCAGTGTTTTCCAAATTTTTGGGGTCCAAAATTTGGAGTTTGGTGAGCATCGCGAAAAGTGTATTTCCATGAAGAGAATAATTTAATATGGAAAAGGCATGAATTTCGCGAATATAGGATGTATGGATTGGATTTCGCGAAGACCAGAAGAATGGAGGTGGTGATGCTTTGCGATTACGTCAAGCTTCACGAACGGCAGAGGCTGAAGCGCATCGCGGCGGAGAAGGGCTTTGTGAGGGAGCTTCGCGGCGAAGACGCGAAGGAATGTTAGGCTTCGCGAGAGATCTTTGCGGCGAAGGTGCGAGCCGCGAAGGTAAGTTGACGGTTATTCTACGCGACTACGTCAAGCTTCGCGAACGGATAATTGCCGTGGAGCTTCGCGATTTGGACATATTTCCGGTAGAAACTTTGGAGCTTCGCGAATTGAGATGACGTGGCGTTGACTTCACGTGGAAAGTTCGAGGGTCGGTGGAATCTCCTATAAATAGAGGCCGACCCCTTCGAGCGAAGTAGAGAGAATTTTCAGAGAAAATACTTTGCTCTCGATTTGCGAAGGTGGTTCGCGGAGCCAGTGTGCTTCGCGAAAGAGGTGCTTCGCGGCGGCTATTGTAGCTCCGCGAAAGCTGCGCGCTCCGCGTTGGCTTACTTAGCTTCACGAGGGTCATTGCTTTGCGACGGCTTGAGCATCGCGAGAGAGCTTCGCGAGGGTGCTTCGCGAGTGAGCTTCGCGAAAAGGCAGGAGCTTCGCGAAGGCTTGTTTGAGCTTCGCGAAATCGAGATCCTCGCATTGTAGGGTGCTTTGCGAAGGTCTTTCCAAAGGTTGTTTCCCCAGTGGATAGTGGCAAAGGGGTATTCATCTACGGGTGAAAGTTGAACTTCAACAGAGCATATACATACAGAGAAAGATGCATTCCTTAATGGATATGAAAAGACCTACAGGTCTATAAACTGTGAGTGAATCCCTTCCAAGAGTAGTGAGCTTATTAAGAGGAAGAAGGTGATCCTCTCCACCGGTAGTGAGCCAGAGAGAGAGAAATAGGGAGTGACCCTTGGGAAAGCAGTGAGCTGACCCTAAACTTTGTATAGGCAGTGAGCCTGGGCCTAGAAGTGATCTAGCCCGAACATTGTAATCCACAGCTAGTGAAGTCTAGTGGAATTTGGTACGAACCGACAACTTGTCGGTGTATGCTCCTTGGATGTAGCCCTTAGCGGTGAACCAAGTAAAAATCTCTGTGTCTGCCTGCTTACTTCCCTGCATTGCATTCAAAGCATCATCATCAGGTAGAGGAGACAAGTGATCACAGTAACCACACAAGTGCAAACAAAGTGACCCTTGTAACAAAGAGGTCAAGATCCAGTGGGGTAGAAAGAACTTTGAAAAATAATATCCATACCCTGATTCACCCCCCCTCTCAGGGTATATAGGCCCCTATTGGTCCTAACAATTGGTATAAGAGGGAAGGTTGCTTTTATCAGATTTGTTTACTTCGACTTGGTGTTGTCTTTCTGTGTAGTTGAAGATATTGTTTTCGCTTATCTCGGTCTATCATGGGAAAAAGTAAATCTTCAAAGAAGAATCAGAAGTCAGGTGGTATCCCTCAGTGTGGAAGTGTTTTTGGAAAAAGTGTGATTCAACTAAAAGAATCAAATAGCTTACTGAAGGAATCATGCAGTGAACAGAAAAATGATTTGGATAAATCATACAACAAAAATACTTACTTATTCAAAGATGTTGACAGAATGAGTGAAGAACCTGACTTTCCAAGTGATGTTGGAACCACTGACGATGAAGAAGAAGAAATTGATGGAAGAATTGATATGAGAGCTGAGTTGGAGGCTGCTCTTGAAGAGATAGATGTTTGGAGGGCCAAAACCAAGAAAGCTAACAAAATTGTTCGCGATGGCAAACTCTATATGCAGCAGCAGGAAGAAGATAAATCGGATCTGATGGAAGAAATTGAGAAACTTAATTTATCAAAATCAGAGAACTCAGAATCTGTTAGTAAGTATAAGCTGAAGGTTGAAGAATAGAAAAGAGAGATCGATGGCCTGAACAAAAAGGTGGAAGTTGTCCATGGGACTAAAGAATTGGATCAGAAATCCACTGAGGAAATTAAATATAAAGGCATACAGATCCATGCTCTGGAAACTGAGGTCAACAAGCTAAGAGGACTAAATCAAAGGCTTATTGATATAGTTACTGACCTAACAGAGAAGAATGATTCTCAAGGTGAGGAACTACAGAAGGTGGCTAAAGGAAAAGGAAAACAAAAGGCTGGTAAGTGTGGAGAGAATCAAGAGTCCGATGAAGTTCAGAATCTGAAAGCCAAGAATGATGATATAGCTATACAGCTGTCTGAGTTAGTTCAGAAGAATCAAAGACTACAACAAGAGAATGCATGTTGCTCTGATTCTCTTGCTCAAGAAAAATTGAACGTAAAAGAGCAAAATTTCGTGGTTAATAAGCTGAAGCATGAACTGGAAGATGAGATGAGTTATGGAAAGAATCTCAGAAAAGAACTTGATGCTCAACCTGTATCAAGAGATTTGAAGATTCAAAAGTTGGAAGAAGAGATACAATCAGTCAAGAAGGAAATGGAGAAATCTAAATCCAAAGATAATCCCAAGTTGAAGGATGCACTGCACTTATTATTTGATCATCCTTCGGCAGGTGATGATAAAATGAAGTCCAAATATGCTGCATCAGAGGAGAAGCATGAAAGGATTTTATCTTCCCAAAGGTCAACCTTTTTGGAATAATCTGGAATTGGATATGATAATCCCACTCCTATGGATGATAAGAAAAATGCAGTGAAAAATTACAAAGGTAAGAAAAATCCTGTAGGTGTTGGAGATAGGCCTATGAGGATAGTTTCAAGGAGTGATGATATGTGCTATTTCTGCGGAGTTCATGGCCACACATCAAGCTTCTGTACAGAGGCTCTGGAGTACATTTCAGGCTGTGAAAAGAGATCCATTAATAAATCTGAGAACAGGAAGAAGCATCATGAGAAATTAGAAAGAATAGCTTCTCAGAGGAAAGCATATATTAGATGCTATTACTGTGGAAGAATGGGACACCCCATGAGCATGTGTCAGGAAGCTCAGGAGAACAATATCAGAGGATGAACTCAAGATGAATCAACATCTCAGCAGAGAGATGATAAAATGAGGTATGCCTTTGAGGGAAAATGTTTTATATGTTCTCACTATGGGCACATGGAGAGACATTGCAGTAAGAAGAAAGCAGGAAAGGGAAAGGAACAAGAAAAGAGATCTCCACCACAGGAAGTGTACAAGAAAGAAGCCTGTACTAGGAGACAAAGTGGTAAGGAGAAGAATAGGCTTCTTGCCTCGGGGAAATCACATGGAGCTGAACGAAAGGTGTATCAGTCACCTCCTATGTCATACTCACAACAGCTCTCAAGGAGAGAATATGAGCAAACCTGGAAGATTAAGGGGAGATCTACTCCAGTGGTGATAAAGAAGAATGGACGTTCAATGGAGGACCCACCACCAATGAAAAATAGGGTGGTGACTCATAAATCTGATAAAAGGCAGATAAGAAAAGAATGCATCGAAAAATCCACATGTCTTGTTTCTCAGCGAGAAGTGAAGGAAAGAGGAAGACCCCTAAAATGGGAGAAGAAGAAATGGAAGATGCCAAATAGAGAGGTTTCTACTCAGAGAAATAATCAAGGAAAGTGGAATTTTAGTAGAATCTCAAAGAAGGAAATGTGTACCAGCGGGCTTATACCCCAAGCGGTGAGAAAGGCTGATCCTACCAAATCTACATATCAGAAAAAGGCTCAGAATGTAGGCAATGAATGCCTAGTCATATGGCCAGAACAATTGAAGTTGTCTAGGCAGTTGGAGGAAGCAATAAAGGAGTGTGATGCTCTCCAAGAAAGAATCAAAGGGTTGACCAATCAGGATCAACCACAATCCTCATCTTGAGGAGTCCAGAAGGACAACCCCTCTCCCTATGTATATAAATGCTATTAACTGATGATCCGTGTGTTTCAGGTTTTAGGGAGATACGATCCAAGGGTAAGTGGCATCTAAAGATGCAAAATGGAAACGTGATATGCTTCAGTGTTCTGATTGACTCAAATCAGTTATCAAAGTTGATGATAAAAGGTAACAACAGAGCACAACAGGAAGTGAGAGCACAACGGTGGAAGATAAGAATAAATGATGCAGGAGAAGAATGACATTTATGGGTATAAACAGTGGGTCTAACCCCAGGAATTGTTGCATAACACAGGGGGAGCATTCTATATCCTAATCAGATGCATGATCTCAATATGATATGAAGGATGAATGTTTATGCTCATGAATAATGATTGGGGATACCAAGAAGCTGCAAGAGAAAATCAAAGGTGTCTCAACAAAAATATGAGAAAGGTATCTGAAAGAAATGGAGCCACTGAAAAATGAGTCAGTGAACAACTTCCTGATGAAACTGCTAAGGAAGAAAGCAACACAGGGAGAGAAGAAGTGGCTTATGCTGATTCAGAAGAAGACACCGATGATAAACATAAAATTGTCTAGTTTGTGTCTACAAGGATGCCAAAGAGATGAGCTGAAATTGATGGACAGAATATCATTGGTGATCAGGCAGCTCCAGTTCAGACAAGGATAATGAAATCACTGCAGCATGCATCTTTTATATCTTAGGTTGAGCTAAAATGCATTGCTGATGTAGCTGATGATGAAAACTTGGTTTATCCATGAACGAAGAGATAGATCAGATTGAGAAGAATCAGAAGTGGGAGATTGTTTCGAGGCCAGCAGACAAGAATGTCATCGGGACTAAATGGGTCTATCGCAACAAGATGAATGAAGATGGCACAGTGATTCGGAACAAAGCACGACTAGTGTGCAAGGGATACTCCAAGATAGAGGGAATAGATGTTGATGATACATTTGCACCGGTTGCAAGGCAGGAGACAATCAGATTATTTTTTGTCATAGCAGTGCAAAGAAAGTTCAAAGTGTTCCAGATGGATGTCAAATCCGCATTCTTGAATGGGGTTCTGGAAAAAGAGGTGTATATTAAGCAGCCAGATGGTTTTCTCATTCATGAGGATGAGAACAAAATTTGTAGGCTGAAGAAGGAGTTATATGGGCTGAAACAAGCACCAAGAGCATTGTACTGAAGGCTATATCAGTATTTGAAGAAGCTTGGTTTTCTGCATTACACAAGGCAGGAATGACACATTCATTTCTCAATCCAAATATGCCAAGGAGGTTCTAAGAAGGTTTGGAATGGATAATTCCAAGGAGATGAAGACTCCGGCTTCTACCCGGATGAAATCATCAAAAGATGACAGTGGCAGGGCAGTTAATCTCACTGAAAACAGGAAGATTATCAGCAGTTTTCTGTACATGACCGCACCAAAGCCTGATATTGTTTTCGCCACATGCTAAGCAGAGAGATATAAGAGTAATCCCAAGTAAAGTCACATGCTCGTAGTGAAAAGAATACTTCGGTATATCAAGGGAACGATGAACTTTGGTTTGACATATAATGACAAATCTCAGACATAGTTATTGGGATATACTGATATAGACTTGGCCAGATCAGCAGATTACAAAAAATCAATGTTAGGAGGTGCATTCTATCTTGGTGGACTGTGTATTTCTTGGATAAGAAAGAAGAAAGATTGCATTTCATTGAGCACCGTAGAAGCTGAGTATATTGTGGCCACTCAAGCGTGCACACAACTATTATGGATGAAGAAGCAGCTTGAAGATATGGGATTTGAAGTGAAGTCTACGATCGGAATCCAGTGCGACAACTCAAGTGCTATAAATCTTAGCAAAAATCCCGTCCATCATTCAAGGACAAAACACATTGAGATTAAGTATCATTTTATCAAGGAGAAGGTTGAGCCGGGAATCGTGAAGTTGGAGTACGTGCCTACAGACTGACAAAGGCCTTACCCAAGGAAGCTTTTGAGCGGCATCGACTGGCTCTGGGAGTTCAGTCGACTCCCCGCACTAGCAATAGTGTAGATACTGCAAAGGAATGACCTTTGGGTTCGTTGACAAAGGGGGAGAAAAGTGTTTGTTAAAGGAGGAGAAAATAGTGATTGGGAGATAGTGTGGCTATTTGATAAATCATAATTGATACGGGGAGAAGCTGACAGGTGGAGCAGCCAGAAAGGGGGAGCAATGAGCAAGGGGGAGAGAGTTTTTAAATCTGACGATGCTAGAAGTGATCAATCAAAGAATAGAAATCACGACAGCTGAGGATCGTGATAAAAGCAGAACAGTGATGTAGGAATGGTGTGAGATGGAGTCCAGCTATCAACAATTGGTATCAACTTAAGAATTCACCAACTGGTATCAGTGTGGTTCAACAACTGGTTTTATTTTAAAAATTGGTATCAGGGTGGAATCGACAATTGGGGTTTGACATGAAGTGATTCATTGATGATCTTTTCATACTACTCTTGTTTCTCACGCCGAGCATTGCTCATGTGGGCTTAGAGTACGTGTTAAGTGAATCCTTGAATGCTATCAGAATCTCAAGGGGTGAATGGTGGTAGCGGCTGGAAGAAGACTCAGTGAGGTATCAAAGTGCAGAAAATCATCCTGAGCAAAATTGTGAGGAGTTGTCAACAAACCCAAAGGGGGATATTGTTGGGCAAAAATCCCTCAAGGTAACATTGCAGTATTTTTGGGTTGATTGTGTTTGTTGACAAAGCAGGTTTTCATGGATATTTGTCGAGTTCCCGAGAAGTTCTTGACAATCCATGTTGACAAAGAATGATGACAAAGGAAAGGTCGATCTGGAGGCAGTACAAAAGAGCAGTACAAGGTGGCATCGTTTCCCAGTGTTTGCCAAATTTTTGGGGTCCAAAATTTGGAGTTTGGTGAGCATCGCGAAAAGTGGATTTCCATGAAGAGCATAATTTAATATGGCAAAGGCATGAATTTCATGAAGATAGGATGTATGGATTGGATTTCGCGAAGACCAGAAGAATGGAGGCGGTGATGCTTCGCGATTACGTCAAGCTTCGCGAACGGAAGAGGCTGAAGCGCATCGCGGCGGAGAAGGGATTTGCGAGGGAGCTTCGCGGCGAAGACGCGAAGGAATGTTAGGCTTCGCGAGGGAGCTTCGCAGCGAAGGTGTGAGCCGCGAAGGTAAGTTGACGGTGATTCTACGTGACTACGTCAAGCTTCGCGAACGGATAATTTCCGTGGAGCTTCGCGATTTGGACATATTTCCGGTAGAAACTTTGGAGCTTCGCGAATTGAGATGACGTGGCATTGACTTCGCGTGGAAAGTTCGAGGGTCGGTGGAATCGCCTATAAATAGAGGCCGACCCCTTCGAGCGAAGTAGAGAGAATTTTCAGAGAAAATACTTTGCTCTCGATTTGCGAAGGTGGTTCGCGGAGCCAGTGTGCTTTGCGAAAGAGGTGCTTCGCGGCGGCTATTGTAGCTCTGCGAAACCTGCGCGCTCCGCGTTGGCTTACTTAGCTTCGCGAGGGTCGTTGCTTTGCGACGGCTTGAGCATCGCGAGAGAGCTTCTCGAGGGTGCTTCGCGAGTGAGCTTCGCGAAAAGGCAGGAGCTTCGTGAAGGCTTGTTTGAGCTTCGCGAAATCGAGAGCCTCGCATTGTAGGGTGCTTTGCGAAGGTCTTTCCAAAGGTTGTTTGCCCAGTGGATAGTGGAAAAGGGGTATTCATCTACGGGTGAAAGTTGAACTTCAACAGAGCATCTACATACAGAGAAAGATTCATTCCTTAATGGAAATGAAGAGACCTACAGGTCTATAAACTGTGAGTGAATCCCTTCCAAGAGCAGTGAGCTTAGGAAGAGGAAGAAGGTGATCCTCTCCACCGGCAGTGAGCCAGAGAGAGAGAAATAGGGAGTGGCCCTTGGGAAAGTAGTGAGCTGACCCTAAAATTTGTATAGGCGGTGAGCTTGGGCCTAGAAGTGATCTAGCCCGAACATTGTAATCCACAGCTAGTGAAGTCTAGTGGAATTTGGTACGAACCGACAACTTGTCGGCGTATGCTCCTTGGACGTAGCCCTTAGCGGTGAACCAAGTAAAAATCTCTGTGTCTGCCTGCTTACTTCCCTGCATTTCATTCAAAGCATCATCATCAGGTAGAGGAGACAAGTGATCACAGTAACCACACAAGTGCAAACAAAGTGACCCTTGTAACAAAGAGGTCAAGATCCAGTGGGGTAGAAAGAACTTTGAAAAAGAATATCCATACCCTGATTCACCCCCCCTCTTAGGGTATATAGGCCCCTATTGGCCCTAACAAAGAAGCATGGTGGAGATTGTATAAAAGGTACTAGAAAATGTTTTAAGTGTGGAAAAGAAGGTCATCGAGTAGATGAGTGTCGAATTAATGAAAAAAGGGTCAGTAATGATGTGAATATAGAAAAGACCACAGAGAACGCACCACCAACACTTCAATACTACAAGTGCAAGGAAATGGGGCATTATGCTAATCAATGCCCTAATCCAGGGCTTAATGGTGATCGACATGAGTAACCTCTTAAGGAAAAGGATAAAGGGAAGTCCCATACGATCACTATTTGTGATTTTGAGTATGATAATGATTTTTTGTAATGATTAAGTGTTTATGTAATGGGATTTTAAAATAGTGTCATGGAATCTAATTTATGGTATCATGGAATTTTGGAATATTTAGGTATTGGTCTATTCTGGTTTTCAATTATTTTATGGTACCAGTAACCATGAAAAGTGATTGAAATATTTTTGGAAAGAATATGATATGCGCATAATGAAGGGATAAGGAGAAAATGAAATTTTTGATAGTATTCATGATCTCATGACTGATATATGGACAAAGTGATATCATGGTTTGAGTATATAGGAATTTTGGGATTTTGGTATGTCGAAAGAGTTAACTTTTGACAAAATTCATGTTTTCACTAAGGTTCTATAGTAATTCATGTTTCAAAAGAATACAAGATTAAGGTATTCACATGTTTGTAATGTGACCAATAAGATATATCTTATGATATATGGGGGATAAATGATGGTATTCACGTGCTTGTTATGGGACCTTTCAAGTAATCATTTTCTTTATACTGTGATCTTGGACCGAAGTATTTTGGATAAGCCTAAATATTGGAATGAATTAAGTTAGACATAAGATATTATTGTTTAAGGCTAGAACTTTCTTCAATATTATTGCAATAATGTTATAATAATGTAGTTTTAGAAAAAGGGACAACCTGTAGGATGGGCAACAACCCGTCACGTCGGACAGGGTTGTGGGAATCAAACCCACTACCGAAGTACGACAAGCCCTTATCGCATACCACTGGCCTACAGAAAGTCCCAAGTTAGTATAAATTAGTTTTAATTTATAAATTGGTATGATATATGAAGTATAAGTCCATTTTAGGAACCCTGTACGATTAATCTCACTATATATGGACTTATGTATATTTAATAACTTTTGCTAACCTTTTGTTTGAGCCTGATGTAATGACCTATAATTCTATCACATGATCTGCTAACATTTCACGAATGACAAATTCAACTTCATTTCTTTAAGGGAGAAGTGTAAATTGTTCAAGGAATGACCAACGGTGAAATTGTACCAAAATCATGAAATTATTTCTTCTAATTCCAATTTTTTCAACTTTAGGGAAATGATCTTGAAAACCAAAACTATTTTCCTAGTTCTCTTATATCTGATGAATCAGATGTTAGATTAGATCATAAAAAATTTATGGCTTTGCCATTGTTGGATTTCTCATAGCCATGTTCTCTACCACTCTCCATCAGAACTTGATGGTTAGATTTCTCTTCCATATCCATATTTTCACCTATGTTATCTTATGTGGAAACCCAGTGATGAGTTAATTTGTGTAACAGTTATGTTTCATACTACACTTTTTTAAATTAAGTTTTAGTATTCCTTTTTACAATGTGGGTTTCTATGAAATAAACTTTCAAGCAGTAAACCATTTATAACCCTGATGAATTTCAAGGGAGAAATTCATTTTAAGGGGGGTAGAATGTTACAACCCGAGATTTTATGAGAATTATTCTTTTTAATTTCATTGATGTCTTTTGTTTTACACTACACCAAAATTATCTTGTGCTATATGCAACACCGTATTAGCTTGCAGTATATGCAACACTATTCTTGGCTCGGGTTACACACAATTTCAAGTTCGTTTTGTAGAAATTATTCTACGCAACATTAAGTATAGATTTTGTATAATGTATAAATGAAATAAGTTTTAATTATGTTATACACAACAACAAATGGATCTTTCACTACACACAACCTTGACTTGGCTTGCATTATATGCAATCGCGACCTTCCTTGATAGCGTGTGTAGTACGCAATATCAAGTTTCATTAAACAATGATATATTGTTATAATATTATGATGAACTAGACGTTATGAATAGTATTAACTAAATTTTTAATTTTATAACATTATTATTCATCTTACATATTTTCTAGAACATTGTGTGAGAACAAAATAAATTTTTTGAGTAAAATAAGTACTTTTCAAAAAATGCAGTTTTGCCGCCTTTCGATGGCGCACCCACTTTAAATATAGTTTTTGACATGTTTATAAGATCAATTTGACAAAATAAAATTCTTCTTTAGAATCAGGATATCAAAATTTACTTTGGATAAAGTTTCCATATTATTCTGATAACTTTCATATTTTAATGAATAGTAAAAACACGCCATATTTTAATTAAAAACATCTTTTTTCATCGTAATAATTTATATGGTAAAATTATAATATTTAATGATTTTAAAGTGTAAATAGAATATATTTTTTCCATTTAATATAATTTCTGTCATTATCATTGATTTTACATTGAATTCATAGGTAAAATTATTTCAATCTTTTGCAATGTTTTAACTTTTAAAACTTGTTTTCTTAACAATGGGATTAATTTTAAATTAATTTCTGCAACTTCTATGATTTGAATTTGGAAAAATAGATTCCATATTTGGAATCAGTAGGTCCAAATTATGTTAATAAGATACTTTTTATTTTTAGTCATCATGAATAGTAACTACGGTAAATTTTATTTACCATAGTTAAAGGTAAATCGGGTAATTAAGGGTAAATATAATATTATAAAATTACCCTAACACTTGTCCTAATATAATTTAATGATTATATTTTACCATAAATCATAATTTGGTGGAAATATAATCTAATGTAACCCACTTGTATTTTATTAAGACCTTTTTTATAGTTTATTTAAAGGAAAGTGAAATGTCTCACTCAAACATTAATAATTAGATTATTTTTAATATTTAGTTATACAGAATATAAATTCGATTATAAATACTCATTTAAAAGATAAAATTTTTTTCTTTATCATGTTAATTTATTTTTTAATTTTTAATAAATATTTTATTACCTTAAAATCTTATACATTAATGTTGTAGAAATTATTTATTTAGTAAAAAATCAATAATATAGTTTTTATTAAAATAATAATACCTATCAAAAGGACCATAAACTTGAACAAACATTATTGGTCGAGTATATATACAACCTAATCATCCAAGGGTCTATTTATGGATCATTTGGAGTCTTATAAAACCGATTAAGACGATTATATTATTTTTTTAAATGATGTCAAAGATGTCACCTTCATAATTTAATAAATATAACAATTTAAATGTTGAAATTTTATGATGATAAATTCAAGTAAAAATATTATAATAAAATTTATTATATTTATATTCATCATAGGATTTTATTTTTAATTTTTATTTAACTAATAAGTATATTAAATGATTATACAAAATGATGTAGTAATTGTTTTATTAAGAAAAATATCAAATAAATGGTTTTATAAATATTAAAATAAACATTAAATGAACTAATTAATGTTATCCACAAATTTTATAGATGAATATGACATGTTATAAATATATTAAACATTTTTTTTGAATATATCCTCTGTGTGGATTTTATTTAAATTCAAATAAATGAATAGTGTCAAAATTAATACTATTGTTATTTTATAAAAATAACATATTATTAAATTGTTTAAAAACCACATAAATATTTAAAAATTATAAATTGAAATTTATAAATTATAAAATTTCATAAAGTACCCAATTATGGATAATTCACAACATATAAGTAACTATTTTTAACAATTTAAAATTTAGAATATTATTACCACAAATAAGATTAAATAAATTAAATAAGGATAAATCAAATTGATAAGATTTAAAATAAATTTCCAAAATGTCTAAATTTTATTTTCTGATGATATTACAACCCTATCTCATCTCATATTTTGATTTAAGTCATTTTTGGAGGTTTTTAATGGGGCTTTGAATTTATTGTAAATTAATATTTCTTATGTTTCCAAAGGTGCCCCTCTCTTCTCTTATAAAAGGGAACCTCCCCTCTCTCCTCTTCACAACACATTGAGACTTCAATATTGGAAAAAACCTGACCATTTCTCTTCTACACTTCCCTAGAAACATTCTGGAGGTTTTGGTCTTCTCAAAAGACCAACTCTAGTGCCTTAAGAGGAAGCTTAAATGAGGTGCGTCGAAGAAGAGGTAATCTCTTCTATCGATTCTTTCATGTTTCTTTCTTCTTCAAATTATTCTTATTTAGTTTTTTTCATTATAAAGTAATAAAATAAGTATAAATAATATACTTATATGTTATTATAAATATGAAATAATCCCATTTCACCTTCTATCCATCCTACAGAAAAAGATATCATCGCGCGTGCGTACGTACGGAATACCGCCTCCACGCCGTGGTGTAATCTGTTTTTCCACCACCACCTTACTTGGATGGGTATAATGGTGTAAATAATAACTATATATAGTTATTATAACATCATAATTATTCTGAGATATTATATCATCCACTCCAATTCCATTCAATAATTATGGGAACGATATCATCGCTCGTGCGTAGGTACGGATTATCATCTCCACGATGTGATGAGATTCATTATCCATGTTAACCATTCAATAATGATTATAAAGTATATATATAATGAATAATAATGATATATATGACATAATAATTCTACTTTATTTATGTACATATATGTTTCATTTACTTAATTTCATTCAATTCAATAAGGAAACGAAAACAGCGTTCATGCGTACGTGCGGCCAACCGTCTCCATGAACAGTGTATTTCATTCCATTTATCGATATATCATATATATTTATATGCTGAATATATATTATATATAAATCATGTTTTACATTCTGTAATTAATTAAATCATGATATAAATAATAATATCAAGAACAACAAGTCAAAACACGTACGATAAATGAAACGATTTTACCCAAAATGTTGCTTTAACATGGAATTTACAACAAAATGGGTAATATAAAGTCATAAGTGAACCATATATGATATCATAACAATAAATATGATTTTTAAATAAGCCAATGAAATTATTTAAATCATTATAAAAGATTTTTGGATACATACGAAGCATATCGGACATAAGGTAAGGGATAACTTTTCCAATCTCATTTTTATCCGAGATTGTTTATTCGTAAGTATTTCCTGGGGTTATATTTATCATCCATGTCTCTATTTTCTAAAAATGGTTTCATGTATGTTTAAAGTTCATTTTACCCATTTTTGACTTTTACTACATGGTATGTAAGTAATCTTTCTTTTTTTACCATACGAGGTACTTTTTGACTTTTCCGGAAAAAGTACGAGAAGAATGTTTTTTTTAACTTATACAGCATGAAAGGATTTTTACAGTTTCATAACGCCTAATTTTAATAAAGATTACTCTAACAGATTTCATTATTATTTTCAAAAAAATCCTTTTCTTTTAAAATTTCATGGCATTTTGTGATAAGAAAATGATTTTGAAGAAGAAATAATATTTTCCTCAAGAATTCATTTAAAGTGTTTATTCAAAACTATTTTCTATATAAGATTACATTCTTTAATATGGTTATGTTTCAAGTATAATGTTCTGATTATTAATATGGTTTTATTTTGTTTATGATGAAATGTTATCCATTGTTTTATATGGATTATGTTATGATGGGATGATGTTTATGAAACCCATTTTATTTATTGGGTTAGAATGAATGATTTGTGTTTAATTTATGGCACACGAATGAATGATTTCATTATGAGATGTGTGGGACCTCTATATCCCTCCAATTCATTGGGTAAAGATTTATATCTCATGAGATAGACAAGGCTGGAATGGTAAGTTAATCTGGTTCAATGATACAGGACTGGAATGAGGAGTGAACTCAATTTAGTAAGGGACTTTGTCCACTAAGATGGTCTTGGCAGCAATGTCTTGGCTACTATGGAAATCATATCAAGTGCTTAATGGTTTTCCAAAATTACATATTTTATTCCCATGCTATTTTATTATGATTGATGTTCCTTTATGATCTATGTCGTACGTAATTCCATGTTTTATTTCATTGCTCAAGATTTTGATGTTTAAACATTATGTTCATGTTTTCAAGTTCAAATGTATATGGTTTGTTTTATTTTATACATGCTTACCCTTACTGAGAATTTTAGCTCACCCTTTATATGTTTTCTTTTCCCTAGGATATAAAGAAAGGTTTTAGGTAAGAAAACAAAAGGGGAAGATATTTATGGGAGATGTTGAAGATCTTTCACCATGATTAGAATATTATGTTCTGAGTTTCCAAAGACACTACACTATTACAGTCCTTGAGTGTTGGTTTTTGTTATCTATTAAGTATTCTGCAAAATTAATGTAATTTCCATATACGTAATGTTTGGGGTCTCAAAAAATTATCATTGGAATAAAACATGGAATTATGGAAAACACATAATCATAAAAACTAATTTCTATATTAGCCAAGGCTCATTGTCAAGACCATCATAGTGGAAAAGTCCTTTATTAAACTGAGTTAACTCCTCGTTCCAGCTCTGTATTACTGAACCGAGTTTACATACTGTTCTGTCCCTAGATTACTGAATTGGGTTTACTTACTATTCCATCCATGTATTACTGGGTCAAGATTGTTTCCCATTCTAGCCCTATATTAGTGAAACAAGATCATTTCTCATTCTAGTCTAGTCTATCCCATGAGATACAAATATTTACCCAATGCATTGGATATATATATAGGTACCACCCATAATATAATTAAAACCATACATATGTGTTCTAAAATAACATAAATCATTCATCATAGTATAACCCCATGAATAAAATTGTTTTTGTAAACATCATTTCATCATAACATAATCAATGTAAATGAATTTAATAAATAACATTCCATAATAAAAATAATAAAACAATAGTAATAATAGTTATATTATACTTAGAACATATCCCTATTAAATAATTTCATCTGAGATGGAAAATAATTTTGATAGAACACTTGAAATTAATTCTTGAGGAAAATAGCCTTTGTTCTTCAAAAATGTCTTCCTTTCTTAAAATTCAATAAAATTTTAAAAGAAAAGAATTTATTTGAGAATAAAAATAACATATTTTAAAATAGGCTTCATGGAAATAAGTCATTATGAGAGTGTAAAAATCATTTCATGTCGTATATGTTAAAAGAAAACGTTATTCTTATACTTTTTCCGGATAAGTCAAAAAGTACCTTGTTTGGAAAATGAAAGAAATATTCCTTTCAAACCAAGTAATTAAAAGTAAAAAATGGGTAAAAATGACTTTAAAAAACTACAGGGTGATAGTAAAACATTTTATGATTATATTTTTAGAAAACCTGGACATTGATGATAAATATACCCTAGTAAATACTTGCGTATAAAAAATATCAGATAATAATGAGATTGAAAAATTGTCTCTTACCTTAGGTTTGGGTTCCTACATATCTGCATGACCACCTATATAAGGGTTTAAATAATTTAATTAACTTATTCCAAAATCATATTCATTTTCATGATATCGTAAGTGATCATAGTATTACCTGTTTGTTAATGACATTATTACTCTTCCTTCGGGTGTTAACTACTTTATTTTCTTATGCATGTTTTGCTGGATAAATTTGTGTTCCTCTTATTTTATTATAGTTATATAATTTATAGAATTATATTAATATAATATATATCATATTTATTCATTTTAAACATTTATATAATTGTGACTTAATAATGATCATGTAGAATGAATTGCATCGCATCGTGGAGACGGTAGGCCGTACTTACGCACAAGCGACGATATCATTCCCTTAATTGTGAAATGGTATGGAAGTGGATAGTATATATATTTTTATAGAATAAAAATATTTTTATAATAACAATATATAGTTATTATTTCCATCATTATACTCATCCATGTAAGGTGGTGGTGAAAAGTAGATTACACCACGATGTGGAGATGGTAAGTTGTACGTACGCACACATAGTGATTTCATTCTCTATAGGATTTATAGAAGGTGGAATATGATTGCTTCATAATCAAAATAATTTATCAAAATATAGTTTATACTATATTTATTACTTTATAATGGAAAAACCTCATGAATATAAAGTAGAAGAAGAAATAAGTATGAAATAATCAGTAGAGGAAATTTCGTACCTCTTCTCTGATGAGCTCCCACTAGATCTCCTCTTAAGGGCACTAGATTTGTTCTTTTTAGAAGAACAGAACCTCTACAATGTAACTAAGGAATTTTATTAGAGAAATATTTATAGGATGGTTGATTTTTAAGGTATAAAGTGAATTGAATCAGTGATGGAGGATTCTCCCTTTTATAATTGAGGTGAGGGGAACTTTTGGAATCTCAAGAAATATTAATTTATAATAAAATAAAAACCCATAAGAAACCTCCAAAATGTCATAATTTAGAATATGATATTAGATAATATTGTAATATTATCAACCAAAAAAATTTAGACAGGTTTTTATATCAATTTAAACCTTATCTGTTTAATTAACACTTTGTTATTCTATTTTATTTATAACAAAGGTAACAAATATTACAATACTAAAATGGTAAACTATTTAATTATTTGATGTCAATTAGACTATAAATGAATAATTTAGATAATTTTATATAATATAAAAAAATTATATATTTTAAAAAAATGTTTTATTATTTTTGAGTAATTTAATAATACATTGTTTTGATAAACAATCAATAGTATCAACTTTGACACTATTAAATTTATTGATTTTTAAAAATACCAAGATAAGATATTATACTAAAGAAAAATATTTTATTATTCCATAAGGAGTAAAGGTTATATTTAAAATTAATTGGATATATTAATTATTCCAAATTATATTTATTTTAATGTTTTTAATAACATTAATTTGATATTTCTATCAATAAAAAAATTACTACATCAGTTTTGGGTGATTATTTTATATATTTATTTTTTAAATAAAAATTAAATTTAAAATAATATGAAGAAGATAAATCCTATAGATTAAATAAGGATGCTTACAGTTAAATATATATCCTATAAAATTCTACATTTAAAATTTTATATGTATAAACACATGAATGTGACAACTTTAGTATCACTTTAAATAAAATATTATAAGTGTTGTAGTCTTTTCCATATGGATTCAAATGGTCAATATTCTCAAAACTTGTATTATTATGGTTGATATATACTTCAAAAAATAATATTTTGTCAATATTTTTTGTATTTTAAGGTTTATTATCATTTTAAGAAGAATTGTTATATTTATTTTTCTTCAATTAAATAATTTCTCCATCGTCAATGTATAAAATTTTAAAGACGTTATTTATTTTCTAAAAATTAAAAATAAATTATCATATTAAATAGAAACATTTTATATTTCAAATTAGTATTTATAGTTAAACTTATATTCTATATAACCTTATATTAAAAATGATATTGTTATTAAAATTTGAGGAATACATATTAAAATTTTCGTAAACTAAAATGTATAAAATGTTATAATCTCATTCAAGTGGCTTCCAAATGATACCATTTCAACCTAATGATGATTTAGGTTGAGAAAAACTCATCCAATTATATTAGTACAATTTTTAGGGTAATTTTATAATATATTTTTATCATTAATTACCCAGTTTACCCTTTTACCGTATAAATAAAATTACTGAAGATACTATTCATAATGGACAAAAATAAAAGAAATACATTTATATAATTTTGACCTCTAGATTAAAAATATAGAATCAATTTTTAATAATAAAATACACATAATTTTTATTAATTAATTTAAAATTAATCCCATTTTCTAAATGAAAAAATGGGTTTTAAAAAGTTAAAAGATTGCAAAAGATTGAAATATTTTTACAACAAAATTCAATGTAAAATTAATTTAAATGAACTAAATTATATTAAATAATAAATATATAATATATTTATATTTTAAAACAATTAAATAATTTAAATTAACCATATAAATTATTTCAATGAAAAAAGTTCTTTTCAATTAAAATTTAGTATATTTTCACTATTCATTAAAACTTGAAACTTATCAGAAAAATATCAAAAATTAATCCAAAGTAAATTTTTATATATTTATTCCAAATAAAAAGTTTCTTTTTTGAACTATAATATAAAAATGTGTTAAAAAATTTATTTAAAATGGGTGTTCCATAAAAAGGTGGAAAACTACATTTTTTTGAAAAAATACTTCTTTTATCAAAAAAATTGAATTTGTTCTTATATCATGTTTAGAAAACATATTATATGAATTTTGAACATTATATTGAATATATTAAATGTATATTTTATTAATAAAATCCCTCAAGAGTGATATTTTTATTTTATAAACTCGCTTATTTTCATTTAAATAGTTTTTTAGAAAAAAAATTCCTTTTATTTAAAAAAGGTTTTATTTTTCTTTATAATTAATTTATCACCAAATAATTAATTATATATATACTTGTGTAAATAATTTTTTCATAATTTAGTTAATATTATTCATATCCACCAATATAATGGCTAGGTTATAAGGTAATATAATAACATTTAGTTGTTTGCTTAAATTCGGTCTTGCGTGAAATGAATTCTATCAAAAGAACTTGAAATTTCGTGCAACACAAGACAAGAATAGTATTATGTATACAACAAGCTAAGATGGTGTTGCATGTAGTACAAGGTTATCTTGGGGTAGCGTATAACACAAGACATCAAATAATTTTAAAAATTGCATAAAAAATAAATTAATAAAATTAAAAATCTATCACATAAAAATCTTGGGGTGTTACACCTACCCATTAAGTTTTTAAAAAACCTTTGGGGTGTATTCTCTAAATAACACCTTATAGAATGTGACAATAAATGATAAGTTTTAATGGATTGAATTTAAAATTATTTATTCTAAAAGGAAATAAAAACAAATGGATGATGATGTAAAAAATTCTTATTGACAATGGAAATTATAGAATGGATGATTTATTGATCCCACCCATCAACTATAAGGTAAGGTGAAATATTGAAAATGTAGGTTTCACTTTGGTGGAACTTGAAAAATATAAAATGAAAAAATATTACTCTAGGATTTCGGGTAAAATCAATATTAAAGGCTTTGATTGAGATTAATTGAATTTAACTAGACAATTATAGTTAGCAACTTAAGATCTATTTATTCATTTTAATGATGTGGTGGAAGAGGTATTCAACCTTATAGTAACCTAAGAGGGATCACTACTATCCATTGGCCTTTTATAAGTGCTAGAATTTAAATTTATCAGTGCTAAAAAACAACATATGTTGTATAAACCCTTAAAACTGGTTCACTTTATCAATGTTAGTTTCCTATCACAAATGAAAAAAATCAAAACATTTTATAAAATATATTATTTTTGGAATATATTTTAAAAAATATGAAAAAAATTATCGATAACCACACCACACATGCATCCCCACTAACTTAGGCTCACCACACTCATGTGACCACACCTCCTTAAAATAGGGTATTAATTCATAAATGATGAGATTTATACTCCTCCCCACTACAATATATCTATAAATATCTAAAAAATTTTGTAAGGTAATTAAAATGGTTAGATATTTTTTAAAATAAAATGGATAATAATTATTTCCATATGGTTTATATGTTAGAAAATGTATTTTACATGTAAATATGTTTAAATATTTATTTATACAATTAATTTTTTATATGTAAATATATAAAAATATGTATATATCTATTTCTATTTAATTATAAATAAAACTAAATTATGATAAATAGTAAAATTTTAAAAACATGATATCTAAATGGGTGAAAACCCAGAGAATAAATTCAATCTCAAATGAGAAAAAAATAAAATAAGATCCTCCTAAATAAAGATAAAATTCCATTTAATATTCAAAAATTAGGGTATTCAAAATAAAACTTAGTTTTTGAGGCCTTCTATGGATTTTTTTACCAAAAAACAGTGACTGGGGTCCCCCTTGTAACAATATTTGTTTTTGAATTTTTTAAAAACACATTTGGGATATAATTAATAATTATTTTATGATAGAATTTATAAATTTTCAATTTTATGTTTACCCTTACACAGATCATAGGGCCTAAATAAGGGTAAATTATTTCTACCTATACACAGGATGTTTTTGAGAGTTGTGTAGAGTTAACACCTTATTTTAAGGGTGATATAATGGGAAACCAACCGTTGTGTAAAGTTAAGGATAATTTTGAGATACTACATAAAGGTAAATCTTATTTTTCAAGGGTTACAAAAGGGTACCCCTGCCACAATATAAGGGTAGGTTCAAGGTATGTTAGGGTGGCTCCTAGTTTTTAAAAGCATTCATAAAGGTAACCTAGACCTTTGTAAGGGTTTTTTATGTGCATGAATTTAATAAGGGTAAAACTCATTACCCTCACAAAATAGTTATGGGCTACATAAAGATAAAACCATATTACCCTTACATAGTTCCCTTAATAAATAAAATGTGATTTTAATCCTTATTTTTCATTTATCTTTATCTATCTCAAACCTATAATGTGGTTTCATGATTTTAAAAGCCTAAAATCATGGGAAATCATTTCTTTAACTTTTTTAAATTTGTAACTCCTTTTTTGGAAGGTTTTAAACACCTTCATTCAATAATTTTTGAAAGGATAATTAAATGGTGTTTTAATTTAGGGTTTTCAATACTACAAACATGAACACAATATATTTTCTCAACAATATTTGATCATTTTCCACCTTTAATTTTTAAGATCATATTGGGTTTGGGTATTCCATAATTCATAAATCCAAGATCTATTAAATCTTCGTCGATCAAACCAGGTTATTCTTCTAGTTTCCAATCATTATAGAACCCCCTCTCTCTCCTCTAATCTTGAGTGCATCAGTTATAAGGGCATAATTTTCAGGTATCCTATTTCATGTGAAATTTTTAAATTTAGTTCCTCCTAAACCTTTTGTAAAATTATAAAGAATTGTTAAATTTTAATAACCTGGAATTATTGATGTATAATAAATAATGATTACATGCCTTTATCTTAATTATTCTAGAGAGATATAAAATATTTAAAAGTTGAATTCATAATATTTATTAGAGAAATAAATTATTAACAAATGTTATGGATTAAATCAATAATATAGAAATTATATAGAATATAAAATCTTTTATTACATGTGGTTTTTCTATTTCTTTTTTAAATAATATAATTCTAATTGGTTTTAGGAATACTTGAAGAGTGGTTTTAGCCAACTTACATATGGGAATGATTCGGGTGAAAACTCATTGATGAAACATGATGTTGACATTGACAACCATGAGGTAAGAAATTCCTTTCCATTTAGGGACCTTTTATACACAATTTAACTTGATATGATTCATGTGTTGGCATAGTTTTTTGACCTTGCTTGATAGTGATCGTGTGTGTGTTCATGTGTACCCCTTAAGATCTTTATATTACGTTTGATTACATTAATATAATAAATTATCTTGTTATACATGTTTCATTTTAATCACATGTACTGGTATGTTTCTATTAATTATCATGATTCCATGTTATATACTTTCATTTTATGATCTACCCTGTTATATTTGATTAGATTGCTTCTGGAGGCATTGATTTGGTATTAAAGATAAGTGGACCATCGTGATATGGTAATCCCTTAGAGATGGAGTGTGTATGAAGTGTGATTATGAAAAATGTGGACCCAAAAATAGGGTAGGGTCATGATGTCCTTAAGTCCATACCCATGGAAGTGGTATTGGGGGTATGATAACCTTGTGGATTGACCCAAGGCATGGATAGGATATGACGGCCTTGAGGCCCAACCTATGATTGAGGGTAAATGTGAAGTCCTTGTGGTCTGATCTGAATCGATGTCTTAATACTACAAATAGATGTATTTACTTTTCTTGTTGCTATCTCTTAGTCACATTTTATATCCTTATGATTATTCATTCAACATGGAGCATAGGAAGCTATGGTCGGGGCTCGTGGTGGCTTGGTTAGCACACTAGTTCTCAACATATAATTTTTTATACCTGCTTTCACATTTGATATATCATGTATTACTTATATTATACCTATGAATACATTTTAATGATGCATCAATGGTTTCTTACTGGGTTTTGTTACTCAAAACCCACAGGAGTATCTTGATCTGTGTGCAGAATTCATGATTTAGGATCCAAGTAAGGAAAATTGACTTGTGGTAGATAGTTGAGTTGGTGATTATAGAGTTATTAGTTATACCATAATAGACTCTAAAGGTTTATGTGGTGTTTCTTTATTTTCTCACAAATTATATACACTATTTTTTCTTGCCACGCTGGGAGCCTGTGTAACACCCCAAGGTTTTCTAAAAATAAATTGAAATGCTTAAAATTTTACTTAATGTAGATATTTAGAAGTTGACTTTAAACATAATTTTACTGCATCTATGTTTTGAATATCTAAAAATGGTCATCTACAATTATGTTCAGTATATTATTTGGAGTCCATTGGAACCAACTTGTTTTTTGGTGAATAGTAACATACCCTTATGAATAGTAATATGAATATTAATATGATGCTAATGAATAGTAAATTTTAGTATTATTTTATTTTCTTAAGGATTTAAGATAATGACATCTTGATTAATTTTTAAATGTGATATAAAAGCAGTTATAGTTCATAAATTATTAATTTTTGAATTAAGTATGATTTTATTTAAAAATTAAATTAAAAATATTTAGAAATTTATTTTCAAGAAATGGAATTCATTTTTAAAATCTACACATCAATAAATGGTTAGAGTGATTTTTAAGTATTTTTCTAAAACAGTTGATTTTTCGGTGAATAGTAAAAAAAATACAGTTTTAAGTTTCGTTGTGTTAATGACATCATTAATGATGTAATAATTCTGGTAGACTTTTGTAAAGTAAAATAAGTTATTATGTGTCCCAAGTGGCTTATACCATGGGAAAATATCATGGGAAAGACCATGGTTTTAACAATACCACTAACAAGGTGTCCCATGGAAATTATTAACATAATCCCTCACATTTTCTATAAATACCAACCCATTCCTTCATTAAATTCATTACAAATTCCTCATCAACGAATATATGGCCTCATTACCTCCCTAGTGTCACTATCATGTTTTATAAATCCCCTAAGATCATAACCTTCGTGTTTTAGGAGTTACTCTATAAGGTAAGAAAATTCTCAATTTCTTTTTTTCATTCAAGCTCTCTTTTATGTGGAATAACCTTAAAGTTTCCATACCATGTTATTATTTCCTTAATATTATTGATCTATTATGTATTATGATTCATTTCTGTATGGGTGACCCTTTTCCCTTGTCTTTTTAATATTTCTAAAGCCATGTTGCATAGCTGTTAGGCTGCCGAATTTTTGTAAGGGATTTTTCAATTATTCTTTTATTTTGAGTTCCTTTCTTTTCTTATTCTTTCCTCATCACCTATTAACCAAGAGGAATTACAGATCCAAAAATCATTTATATTATGGATTTTATCATTTTCATGAAAAGTACTTCATCAATCTTCTTCTCCTCTCCCACTTATTCAAGGAATAAAAACGTTGTTTGTGAAGTGTCGAATTACCGACATCAAGGATGATGTGATTTAAATTTTCATTAACTCTTTCAAGTATAATCATGAAAAAAAATTTATGTTTGAACCAAGTTATAATATATGTATTATGTCTCATACATGGTTCTGGAATTCCTTTTTACTCATTGTTTTAATTTATAAGACAAAAAGTGGTCGTTATTATCAAAAAACCCACTAAAATGATCTAAACGAACAATGTTAATGTTTTAACTTATAAATCATCCTCATATAAAACATCAAAATAATAAATGGTATAAATTATGGTACTATAAATATGTAAATACCTTTTTATTCCAATTCTGGAGTTTCACTTCCAATCTACAAGAACATCCATCATGAACTAATCATGGAAAGCTTGTAAGGAACTCACCAAAAACAGTCCAAGAAGCAAAATACTAACAATTAAGAGGCTAAATTATGTCATGAAATGATTCTATAAGATGTTATAAAATTTGAAAATTTTGTTTTAAAATACTAATAGCACTATTTTAATCATTATACGGGAATTTTAAACAAGTTTGAAGTAAGACAATCTTGATGTAAGGGAATTCTTAACCCGATTTCCATTCTTTGGGTTAACCTTATACTTCATTGTTACATGGTATTAAAATAGTTTCTTGGATTAAATTTGTTTACAATATGTTTAATTTTATGTATTTACAATTTATATACATATTACATCCACTCTATTAAGCCTCTCTTCAATTGTATGTAATTTATAAGTGGATTTCCTTTTTAAAAATAACTTTTAAAATTTGGTTTTACAAAATACCAAAGCAATGTATTTATGGAATTATTAATGTTTTATGATTGTGTTTTGGTTCTTAGGAATTGTTTATGAAGAAGTGTGGTACCTTTGTTTCCTTCCAATGCATTGGGTATTTGTAAGTTGGAGGTCAGTCGTATGGTTACTCCAAGTAAAATAGCGATGGTTACAAAAATAGTAAGGTAGTCGTGATAGTTACAAATTATAAGGTAGCCGAGAGGGTTACAAGATTATGTTAGTAATTCCCCAAGATACCTTTATAGTTCTACCTATGTTCTTATGTATTGTGTAAATATCATGTTTCAAAAAGTAAGTATATATATACAGGTGATAAGTATGTCTTTTGAAAATGATTTCATACGTTACAAGTATTCATGGACTAATGTGTTATTTCCTTCTTTTTATATCCCACTCTGAGTTTTTTTATTATCCTAAGTTTTAAATGATTTTCATAGGCTAATGGATGTATAGTAAAAATAAGGAATCCATGTTAAATGTTGAATAATTGTCAAGAAATTAAATTTTATGTTTTAATATCTTAAATTTTGAAAAAAATGGGAAACTATTTTTATAGTATCCACTCTATAACAATGTGTAATGTTATGAATGTATTATGTCCCAATTATCTAAAGCTATAAACTTGAAATGATCCTCAATGTAAAATTAAGTGTTTTCTTGACTAAATTAAAGATTATTTATGTAATAAGGATGGGTTCTTATAGTTGGTATCAGAGGATGGTTTAGATAACTTTAGGGGTTAGGATGATGTTAAAAAAATACCATAAATGATTTTTTTACTCTATATTTAATTTAAAATGTTATATCCTTTGAAAATATCCATGTTCCATCATCTAAGATATGTTTTTTTAGAATGGTTATCAGAATAAGGAACAGGGATGATGAATAGGAGAGGCACTGACATAATGATATCCTTTTGGATCTACAGCCTGGAATGGTAGGGATTGGAACCGAGCAGTTTGTGACAGTAATGGATCAGCTAACGCAGGTAATAAATGGTGGTGTAATCCATGAAAGAGAACAAATAGAGGTACCACAACATAACATAACATTAGTGGAACATTTTATGAGAAAACACCCTCCTGCTTTCAATGGATATTCTGAACTAGTAGCAACTAAAGGATGGATCAAATCCCTTGAAATGATATTTGATGTCATGGGATGTTCAGACAATCAAAAGTTAAGTCTTTACATTTATCATTTTGAAGTTGAAGTTGATCAGTGGTGGTAAATGGTAAGTAATGTCAGGGATAGATAATATTTTTATGCCTTATAGTGGGATGAATTTAAAATTCTTTTCCTTGAAAAATACTTTCTTAATGTGGTGCAACTTAGGATGGGGAAACAATTCCTTGAATTAAAGAAAAATGAGAAGGATTCAGTGGCTGTGTATGAAGAGAAATTCACCCAAATAGAATGGAATGCTCCAAATCTTATTCTGGATCTTGATAGAAAAATCAACCGCTTTTACTCAGGACTGAAGCCAAGGTATCGAAGGGTGTTAGCCTCCTGTGAATTCAAAAGTTATGAGAAACTTGTTTGATATGGTGAGATGGTCCATTATGCAAAGGCCTACCCAAAGAGAGATCATAATGATGCAAAGAAGGTATACTATAAGAAGAAAGGTGTAGTGAGATCCTTTGCAGCTACATCAGCAGATGTTGAGCCATCCAATAAATTTGTATCAGCTACTTTATTTGTTCACTCAAGTTCTGCTAAAGTTTTTTTGGATATGGGGTCTACACATTCCTTCATCTCTGAGAATGCTTTTGGTAAATTAGAAATATCACCTCAACAAATGATACTTGAACTTATTGTTAAAACACCAGGGTGAAATATTTTAGAAAAGAGGATTTATAAGAATATTTATATTGTGGTCTGTGGAAATAATTTACCTGCAAACCTTGTTGGTTTACCCTTAGTCGATTTTGATGTTATTCTATGAATGGATTGGCTTTCTATTTATCATGCTAAGATTGACTGTAGAGATAAATAAGTTGTTTTTTTGAAATATTTTTAGTGTGTATACAAGAATGAACCCATACAATTGATAACATATCAAGAATATGATAAATTATTTAAAGATGGAAATAAAGTTATCTTGCTCATATTTTTGAAAACAATGGAACTGTTAAGATAGATGATGTGCCTATATTAAATGAATACCATGATGTTTTTCTTGATGACCCGATGTCATACCTAATCAAGAATTCAAATTCACAATTGACTTAGTTCCTAATACTAAGCCAATTTCAAGACCCCCAAATCATATAGCTCAGATAGAACTTCTTGAATTGAAAAATTAGTTGCAGGATTTTCTTGATAAAGGCTTCATTAGTCCTAGAACTTCACTATGGGGAGCTCTTGTATTGTTTTTTAAAAATAAATATGGTTCCATGAGACTTTTCATTGATTATAGATCTTTTAATAACATCACTATTAAAAACAAGTATCATTTTACTCATATCGATGACTTGTTTGATCAGCTCCAGGGTGCTCAGTGCTTTTCCAAGATCGACTTGAGATCTGGATATCATCAGCTAAAGGTGAAGGAGTATGACATCCCAGAAACAGCCTTTAATACTAGATATGGGCATTATGAATTTGTTGTTATGCCCTTTGGGTTAACTAATGAACCTGTTGTATTCATGAATATTATGAATAGAGTATTTCATGAGTTCTTGGATAAGTTTGTGGTTGTATTTATTGATGACATTCTCATATTTTCTAAAAATAAAGAAGATCATGAAAATAATCTGAGGGTTGTTTTACAAACCTTAAAAGAAAAGAAATTGTATATAAAATTCAACAAGTGTGATTTTTGGTTGCAATAGATTTCTTTTCTTGGGAACATTGTAAATAAGGATGGAATAATAATTGATCCTACCAAAACAAAAGTAGTTGATGAATGTCCAAGAACCAAAAATGTTATAGAGATTCATAGTTCTCTTAGATTATTAGGTTATTACTGACATTTTTTTAAGAACTTTGCTCTATTATCTAGAATGATAAGAAAGTTAACATGGAAAGGGGTTAAATTTTTTTGGATAGAAGAATGTGATGTTTTTTTTCAAGAACTAAATAATAGATTGGTAAATTCTTTATTTTTGTCCTTGACTTCCCAAAATGGTGATTCCTTTATCTAAATTAATGCTTCGTTGAAGGGGCATGGTTGTGTTTTGATGCAGAATGGTTAGGTAATTTCTTATGCTTCAAGAGAACTAAAACCTCATGAGTTAAATTATACCACACATGATTTGGAATTGGAAGCTGTGGTTTTTTCTTTGAAAATTGTGAGGCATCATTTATACGGAGCCAAATGTCAATTATATACTTACCATAAAAGCCTAAAGTATATATTCACTCATAAGGAATTAAACATGAGTTAGAGAAGATTGCTAGAACTGATAAAGGATTATGATTAAAAAATCAATTATCATCCTGGGAAAGCAAACAAAGTGGAAGATTCCTTGAGTTGAAAACATCATACATCATTAACCATGTTACGTTCGGAACATGATCTCTTGATTAATGATTTGATGAATTTTGGATTAGAAGTTGTCAGTGTAGGAAATACCTCTGTTTTTTTTCAGGTTTTAGTGTAGACTTTTTTGTCATACAAAATTAAGCGAGCATAGAAGGAAGACCGTGAGTTATAGAAAAAGGTAGAATTGGTTAAAATGGGTAAGCTTCCATAATTTAACCTTGATAAAGTTTTTGTTTTAAGATTCAGAAAAAGGTTGTGTGTGCCTTTTCATTCTCAATTGAAGAAATATTTGTTGTGTGAAACTCATAGTTCTCCATTTTTAGTTCATCCTGTTAGTACTAATACGTATAGAGACTTTTTGGATTATTACTAGTGGGATGGAATGAAGAGAGATATTTCTGATTTTACCACAAAATGTTTGACATGTTAGTAGGTAAAAGCAGAGTGGAAATTACTGAAGGGGATACTTTAGCCTTTTCTAGTTCCATAGTGGAAGTGGGAGAATGTATCCATGGGATTTGTGGTGGGACTACCTAATACATATCGAGCTAAAAATGAAATTTGGGTTATTATGGATCGGCTGAAAAAATCTGCACATTTTCTTTCTATTCGAGATACAATGTCTTTGGATTAGCTTTCTTGATTTTACCTCAAAGAAATTGTCAGGTTACATGGAGTTACTCTTTCCATTGTATCTGACCAGGATCCTAGGTTTACTTCTAACTTTTGGAATGTACTTTAGAAGCCATTGGGAACAGATTTAAATTTCAATACATCTTTTCATCCTTAATCAGATGGGAAATCAGAATGAATGATTCAAACCTTGGAGGATATGCTTTGAGCTAGTTCAATGGACAACCAGGGAAGTTGGGGTCAACATCTTTCTTTAGTTGATCTTTCATATAATAACAGTTTTCATTCCAGTATACAGATGGCACCTTTTTAGTATTTTTATATAAAGCGGTGTCGGACTCTAGTGTTTTGGGATGAATTCAGTGAAGTAAAGTTTATGGATCCAAAATTAGTAGAAGAAGTTACTGAGAAAGTGAAGATGATCGAGCATCACATGAGGGAAGCGCAGAGTAGGTAGAAAAGTTATGCAGATGATAGAAGGAAATACTTCTCTTTTGAGGTAGGTGACCATGTTTTCCTTAAAATCACTCCTTGTAAAAGTGTGATGTGTTTTGGTAAGAAAAGAAAGATAAGTTTGCGGTTCATTAGTCTTTTTGAAATCCTAGAGAAAGTTCAACCAGTTTCATGTCGAGTAGCTTTGACTCTGAGTTTATCTCAGGTACACAATATTTTTCATGTTTTGATGTTGAAGAAGTATGTACTAGATTCGACTCATGTTTTCATCCCAAAAGCAGTTTAGCTAGAAGAGAACCATTTCTATGAAGAGAAACCAGTTCAGATTCTTGATTGAAGGGAACTGGTATTGCAGAAGAAGGTAATCCACCATTTAAAAGTTCTTTGGAGAAACAGCCCGGTTGAATAAGTAACATGGGAGTCTGAAAATGCTCTGAGTGAAAAGTAACCTCACTTGTTTAATAAGTAAATAAGATTGTGAGGACGCAATTTCCAGAAGGTAAGGATAATGTAACACCGCAAAGTTTTCTAAAAATAAATTGAAATGATTGAAATTTTGTTTAATGTAGATATTTATAAGTTTCATTTAAACATAATTTTACTGCTTCTATGTTTTGAATTTTGAAAAATGGTTATCTACAATTGTGTTCAGTATGTTATTTACATTCTATTAGAACCAACTTGTTTTTTTGGTGAATAGTAATATACCCTTATGAATAAAAATATGAATAGTTATATGACCCTAATGAATAGTAAATTATATTATTACATTCTTTTCTTAAGGCTTTAAGATAATAACATCTTGATTAATTTTTAAATGTGATATAAAATCAGTTATAGTTCTTAAATTATTAATTTTTGAATTAAGTATGATTTTATATAAAAATTAAATTAGAAATATTTAAAAAATTATTTTCAAAAAATGAACTTCATTTTTGAATTCTACATGTTTATAAATGGTTAGGGTGAATTTGGGGGATTTTTCTAAAATAGTTGATTTTTTGGTGAATAGTAAGAAAATACAGTTTTGAGTTTCGGTGTGTTAATGACATCATTAATGATGTAATAATTCTTTAATAAATCTGGTCAACTTATGTATAGATAAATAATTTATTAGGTGTCCCAAGTGGCTTACACCATGGGCAAGCCCATGGTTTTGCAAATATCACTAATGAGTTGTCCCTTGGAAATTAATAAAATAATCCCTCACTTTTTCTATAAATACCAACTCATTCCTTCATTAAATTCATTCCAAATTATTCATCAACGAATATCTGGCCTCCTTACCTCCCTATTATCCCTCCCAATGTTACCTAAATCCCCCAAGGCCCCAACATTCATGTTTTAGGAGTTACTCTTCAAGGTAATAAAATTCTCAATTTTTTTCTTTTTTTCATTCAAGTTATCTTTAATGTGGTATAACTTTCAAGTATCCATACCATGTTCTTATTTACTTCATATTATTGATCTATTATGTATTATGATTCATTTCTGTATGTGTGACCCTTGTCCCCTCTCTTTTTAATATTTTCTAAAACCATGTTGCATAGCCATTAGGCTGACGAATTTTTGTAAGGGATTTTTCAATTATTCATTAATTTTGAGTTATTTTCTTTTCTTATTATTTCCTCTTCACCAATTACCCAAGAGGAATGAAAGCTCCAAAAATATTGTATATTTTTTATGTTCTCGTGTTCATGGAAAATTCATCACCATTATTCTTCTCCTCTCCCACTTATTCAGGGAATAAAAACATTGTCTGTGATGTGTCGAATTACCGACATCAAGGTCGATGTGATTTAAATTTTCATTAACGCTTTAAATTATATTCATGAAACCATTTTTATGGTTAAAAAAAGTTATAATATATTTATTATGTCTCATACATGGTCCTATAATTATTTTTTCCTCATGATTTTAATTTATAAGACAAAAAGAGGTCGTTATTAAAAAAACCACTAAAATGATCTAAACGGACATCATTAACGTTTTAACTTAGGAATCATCCTCATATAAAACATCAAAATGATAAATGGTATAAATTATGGTACTGTAAATATTTAAATACCTTCCCATTCCAATTTATGTGTTTCAATTCCAATCGACAAGAACATCCATCATGAACCAATCTTGGAAATCAAGTAAGGAACTCACCCAAAATAGTGCAAGGAACAAAATACTAACAATTAAGGGGTGAAATGAGGTTATTAAATGATTGTATAAGATGTTATAAACATGAAAATGTTTCTATAAAATACTAATAACACTCTATAAACCATTATACAATATGTTTAAACAATATTGAAGTAATACAAGCCTGAGGTAAGGGAATTCTTAACCTGATTTCCATTCTTTGGGTTAACCTTCTACTTCATTGTTACATGGTATTAAAATTGTTTGTTTGATGAAATTTGTTTATACTATGTTGAATTATGTGTATTTACAGTTTATATACATATAAAATTCACTCTATTAATCCTCTATTCAATTGTATGTAATTTATAATTGGCTTTCCTTTTTAAAAACCTCTTTTAATGTTCGATTTTATGAAATTCCAAAGCAATGTTTTTATAGAATTATTCATGTTGTGTGATTATATTTTGGTTGTTGAAAATTTTTTATGGTGAAGTTTGGGACCTATATTTCATTTCAATTCATTGGGTATGTGTAAGTTTTTGGTCGGCCATATGGCTACTCCAAGTGTAACTATGATGGTTACACAAATAGTAAGGTAGCCATGAGGGTTACAAATTATAAGGTAGCTGAGAGGGTTACAAGATTATGTAAGAAATTATCCAAGATAACTTTATGGTTATACTTATGTTATTATTTATTGTGTAAATCTCATGTTTCACAAAGTAAGTATATATATACTGGTGATAAGTATGTCTATTGAAAATTATTTCATATGTTAAAAGTATTCATGGACTAATGTGTTCTTTACTTCTTTTTATGTCTGTTACTGAGTTTTTGTGCTCATCCAATGTTTTAAATGATTTTCACAGGTTAATTGATGTGTAGGAAAAGTAAGTAATCCATGTTAAATGTTTAATAATTTTCAAGGAATCATGTTTTAAGTTTTAATGTTTTAAATTTTGAAAAAAAATGGGAAACTATTTTTATGGTGTCCACTATATAACAATGTGTAATGTTCTGAATGTATTATGTCCCAATTATCAAAATCTCAAAATTTGAAAAGGTCCTCAATGTAAAAGAAAGTGTTTTCTTGTATAAATTCAAGATTATGTATGTAATAAGGCTGGGTTCTTATAGCCTGGTTTACTTATTTTTATAACATGGATTCCATTTCTATTACATTATGATATTTATAATTTTTATTAATATATATTATTTATGTTTATGGTGTATTTCTATGATTATCGATGGTATATTCTCCCCACTATTGGTGTTTTTAACCTCGCTACTAGTTGAAATCCTTTTACATATGGGTAATCATGCATGAGATCTTGTGGATATTTGGCTTGCACCTAGTGGTTTAGGTTGAGGAATTACAAAATGTTATTAGAGTATAATTTTCCTTTATTTCTTTCTGGATAACCTAGGACATGGTAGAAAAAAGTTGGGCTATATGGAACTCAGGTAGGGGAGTTACCATGTGCCTGGCCAGCTCATGTGTAACAGACTTCTGAGTTTCCATTAATTGGATTGTTGTTATAGTTTAATTGGATTGGGGTGTGTTTATGCATCATATTTAGGCATGTAGGATCACATTACATATATATAATTGATCTGTTCTATATAATTGTTCTTTAATTAAATTACTTGATTTGTGATATATATTAATAATAAATCTGTATTATCTGTTGAATGATATATCTATGTGTTTTTTGGTACATATATTTATTAATTAATTAGTTAAACTTGAGAATGTTGTTATGTTTTTGTATATATATTATTATAAAAAATCTTTTGGTATAGAGTAACTTGAGTAGTACTAGGAGGGATGTATTTTGGGTTATGGGTATCCTCCTAGGATAACCTTTATGTAACCCCATAAGCTGATTTTAGATATGTATTAATGGATTTGGGTGTTTAAATATTTGTTTTTAATTTTAGAATGATGCCACCTTGTATTTTATTGAATTCTCATGCTAGGGATGATGTTCCAGTTCCACCACATTATATATATGAGTGTGAAATAGATCATTCTCCTGCACTTTCACTAGTGGTTTAGGTGTTAGATCTAATAAATATTAGAGTCTTTCAGATTGTACCTTCCCATGAAGGATGAGTTTAAAAACCCAAAATACAATGAATAAAATTTCCTTTCCTTTAATTAAATGTCTTATGAATATAGAAATCACATGCACTCATTTTGTTTTATTATATCCAATTGTATTTAAATGACTGTTAAGTATCCTTACCATTGATAATATAGTTGTTGAATAGTGATCACACGACTAGTATAAATATAGGGTTTTAACGAATCCTTTTGACACAAACAAAGGAAGTGATGGCCTCAACCAATAAGATCATAACCTACAAATCCCATTTATCGTAGATTTTGAGGGAGATAACATTTCTTATATTTTCACTAGACCAATCCCAAGTCTATATCCAACAACTTAAGCATGAGAGAAACCGTTTGCGGGAGAAGTTTAATTTCATCGAGATCACAGCCCAAACCATGTTCACTGAAAGGCTCCATGAAAGCCCCACCATCACAAACCTTACTCTTAGGGTGTATGCTAGTGTAATATAGGGATATGTAACAAGAATATTTCATTATTATTATTATGTGAATTATTTTTGTATATAATAGTGAATATAATTTCATTCTATTATTGTGACTTTATAAATGATTTTTAAAGCACAAATAGTATTTTTTTGGTTAATATTCAAATTTATTTAACAAATATATTTTTGATGAATTAATTTATTTTGTAAATAATAATATTTTAATAAAATATTATTATTAAATTACTTTTTTTAAATATCAATGATCATATATTTTTTATGAAGTCAATTTTAATTTTTATTTAGGTTTGAAAACTATTTCTATCAAAACCTATAAATTTTAAACAAATGTGGGTTTTTATTTTAAAATTAAAAATTCACATATTTAAAAAATTATTTAGATAAAATAAATATTATTTTTGGAATCAAGACATCAAAATTATCCAATGGTAAATTTTTCAAAATTTTCTAACATAGTCGAATATTTGGGTAAAAATTAAATACCGTATAAATATATAATGTATTTTATAACATCATAAATGAGCCAATAGTGTTGTAATAAAATAATATAAAGGGTATCATAAACCAAATATATGTTTTTATTTAAAATAATATATTTTTAGGTATATTAGAATTATTTTATAAATCCTTAATGAATCCTCCAAGACATATAAAATAATTTATGATTTTAAAATCATTTCCTTGAAAGTGTGACTCGCCCCCACATAATCAAGGGAAATATTTTAATATACTAGACCCTTATCATTTTAAAATAATTTATACCACTCCCCTTTTCTAGAAACTATGGGTAAAAACCATTGGATGGTTTGTGTTTTTGATTATTTTAGTGTGTAGGGTCCAAAACCAAAATAATAAAGAATTCCCCCACCTTTCCTATATAAACCCACCCAATCACCCATTAATATTAACTAAATCTCTTTTAAGCTCAACCATCCTCTTCCCCCTACTACCTAGAGTCCTCCCAAGGTTCCCTAAGCTCCCAATAAGCCCCTCCCAAGCCTTTGAGGTCACACATCCAAGTAAGAGATCATCACCTTTCTCTAATCCTTTCAATTCAAGAACATTGTTTGAAATTATTCTTTTTAATTTCAATTGTTTGGATTTTTATAATTTTGTAATCAATTCCCTACTATACATTTTATTTTACTTCAATGAGTTATCATTTATTCTTACCCCATTCAGACTCTTACCTACATCGTTACTATGTCAAAATTCTGTAAGAGATTTCTCTCTTCTCATTTCAATTTAAAGAACATCATTTGTATTATACATCTTAAATTCCATATCATATTTTTTGATATTATGTTTCATGCTCTCATACCTATCCATTTCATTTATAAATGATGATATACCCCTTTCACTCTCATCTACCCATTTTATAAATTTCCATATGATGTTGTTATGTTTCCAAATTTGCACCATGATTTTCAATGCCAAAATAATCATGTAATGGATACCACACCCATTCATCTATCAAGGGTATTCACTATTATGCACATATACTTATTGATTGGGTACTTACATGAATTTATTTAACATTCTTATATTGTAGAATAAATTATGATGTTTAATGAATCCATGTTATATTATATATGTGGAACACTTAAGCATGATATTGAAATGATTATAAGGGTGTGCCCTGATAGCACTACAATGCATTAGGTAATGTTTAGTTTTATGATAAATCGTGTTGGGATAGGGGTTTACCTAATTCCTTTATAGTAATTTTTTCAACTAATTTGGGATAGGGGTTTACCTGATTCATTTATGTTAATGATGAAGTGTTTTAAGTTGTTTCAACATTTCCATGTTATGATAATCATGCTATATCGTGCCTTTATGTTCATGTTTATCTTGTTCTCCATTTATATTTCCATTTGCTAAAATGTATTGTATTCATCATGTTATGCCTTTTTTACTCCCTCACTGGGATTTATAACTCACTATTTTATTATTTATGTCCTCAGGTTATCCCACGCAATGCTAAGTACGAAGGAATGTAGTGGTCATGTAAAAGAAGTTTTCAATATTGATGTGAATTTCATGTTTTATGTTTTTATGTAATGTTACTAAGCCCCAAAGACACTAGACCTCTCGATTTTATAAGTTATATTAAGTGAAATTTTATGTAAAAAATCATTTTTAAATGTGTAATAAAGACCAGGGTTGTTATAGTTTGTATCATATGATGGGTTCAGTTATTTTTTGGATTAGGATTAGAAAACTCTAGTTAAAAAATTAAGGATAAGACTTAGTATAAGAAAGGAATCCTGATATTTTAGTGGGTATATAGTAAGTGTTTTATCAATAAAATTCATCCCTATGAGGATAAAAACAAGTAGAGGTGGCTCTGACATAGATGTATCTAGGGGTAAAACTCGAAAACACAGTTTAATATAGACTCAAATGAGAACTGGTTCATGACAACGGGCCTTGTTTCACTCATGGTTCAACACTCCCAGGGTATATGCTTTTGTAAATTCATAATCTTAGTAAAAACCATTATTAAGGGAACAATAAAATTCCCATAAGATTATATGTTAGGAAGCAGATCATGGATAACTTAGATCAAAGCTTAGAAATTCATAATTTAATGAGATAAGTTTAATTTAAAAGTTATCCCTTTTTTTCATTGGATTCCACTTTATGTGTTTAATAGATTAAAATTTTTACCCTTATTTTTTTCTTTTGTTCTAGTAAATGGCTAGTAATATGAGTAATCAATCAAACAACCAATGAGAAGATTAATTTGATGACTGCTCTAATGAGATGCCCAATCCAATAAAAGTGGGAATCACAAACTTTATCACAATACTCTCTCATTTAACTCAAGTTTTGAATAGAAACCTAGGTCAAGATGAACTTCCAGACCCCCTAAGAAATAAAAAGTCACAATCGAGAGCTTCATGAGACAATGGACTCCTACTTTCAATAGATCATATGATCCCTCAATCGCCAAACAATGGATCAACTCCATTGAGAAGATCTTATACATCCTTTAATGTTCTGAATAAGAGAAGGTTATTCAAGCTACTTATTGTATGGAGGTTGAAACTTATCAATGGTGTACATTGATCAAAAACACAAATCCTGAGGAATATATCAAGGATATGGGATGGAAGTATTTCTAGAAAAAATAATTTTACAAATATTTTCCCTGCACCCTCCATCTTAAGATGGAAAGATATTTTTTTGCACTCAAGAAAAAGGATGATGAATCAGTTGTGTCATATGAAGAGAAATTCACTAGACTTTCATAATACACCTCTAGTTTTGTCTTTTCCCCTGAATTCAAGGTTGACTACTTCTTTGGTGGGCTAGAATATAGCCTACAGAAATCCCTAGCGATCTGAGACTTTGAAAGCTATGAGGAGATTGTCTAATGTTCCTTCAAAGTCGAGATGGTGATCAGAAAATCTTAGGGATTTCATGGGGATAATAAGTGTAAAGTGGAATTTAATTATGGTGGTCTGATTGATAAATCTAATGGTGCTAAAATATTTCATTACCCCACTTGTTAAAAGTGTAGAAAAAATCACCCTAGAAAATTCCTGAAGGGGATGATGAAATGATTTAGGTGTGGGAAAGAAGGGCACCTAACCAGCAATTTCTATAAAGAAAAACCCACTACTATGACAGAGGAAAGGAACACTCTGTTAGATCCTCAATTAATTGTTCATTTCTACAACTTCAAAGAAATAGGGCACTTTGAGAACCAATTCCCTAAGCCAAGGGTTTTTGGAGGCAACCAACAACCTCCAAGGTAGGAAGGGTGAGCTTTTTTCATCACTACAAATGAAGTGAATTCTGACAACAAAGTGGTGATAGGTATGTTGGTTATTCATTCAATAATATCAAACATTATTTTTGATTCTGGTTCCACACATTATTTTATATATTGAAAATTTAGTATAATAATTCAAACATCAATATATTTAATGGAAGTAGAGATATCTGTGAAAACGGTAAATGGGGAAATTATTACATCCCATGTATATAACTCCTCCCCTGTCACAAATTGTGGATTGGACTTATTAGATAACCTCATCATAATTCCCTTGGAGGAATTTTATGCAATTATCATCATGGATTGGCTTTCCCTATATAGATCCAACATAAATTTTCACGAGAAGGAAATCACTCTCCATATGGAGAATCGACCCCCAATTCTATACAAGTTCAAGGAGGAGGATGAATCTGCTTTAGCACCATCATCTCAAGAATAGATATTAATTCCCTATGATAATTCATATCTTTCTTGGATGATTGAGTATAAAGAAGGAACAATCCTCAAAGACATTCATATTGTGAGGGAATTCATTGATGTGTTTCCTGGGGAATTGCCTCGTCTTCCTCTTAGAAAAGATATTGAGTCCTTGATTGATCTTGTACCTGGGGTGTTTTCAATATCCAAGACTTCATATAGAATAGTTGTTGTGGAGCTTGAGGAGCTAAAGAAACAACTATAAATGAATCAAGATAAAGGGTTTATACGCTCAAGTGCTTCATCATAGGGTGCACCAGTCCTCTTCATCAAGAAGAAGGATGGGTCAATGCGCCTTTTCATTGATTATCATGAGCTCAACAAAATCATGATAAAGAAAAATGTCATTTCTCATTAATTGATCACTTTTCTGATCTGCTACATGGAGCACAATACTTCTTGAAGGTGGATTTGTGGTCAGGATATTACCAAGTAAGGGTGAAGAAGGAGGATATCCCCAAAACTACCACAAAACAGGGCAAGGGGAGTGTTTCCTTTTATTAGCACTAAGAAAAAAGAACTGATAAAGGAGTGGGCCTTTATAAGTGCTAGATAAAAGCACTGATAAACATGATGTTTATCAGTGCTAAAAAAAGCACTGATGAAGTTGTACCTTTTACCAGCGCTTTTCTTAGCGCTAATAATAGTACTGATAAAAGTTTTTAATAAAAACTATTATGAATTTATATAAAATTATTATATTTATATTCAAAAATAATGATTATTTGTATACATTAAATAAAAAACAAATGTTTATAATTAATATTTTTTTTTAATAATTTAAAAATATATATATAATGAAAAAAATTATTTATAATATTATAATTATATATATATATATAATTAAACAATTAGATGATTATAATAAATTACAATAAATAATAAATATATTTATTAGATTTATTATATTTATTATATCTATTATATTTATTAGAGATTTATTAGATTTATTAGGTTTATTGGATTAATTCATTATATTTTTTATATTTTTTATATTTTTTATATTTATTTTATTTATTTTATTTATAAATATATAATAATTTTTAAATATATATTTATTTATAATTAAAATTATTTAATATTTTTTTTCCAATGAACCTGGTTGATGAATATATTGATCATGCGTATATATATGTTATGTATCATGCATGAATTTTCATTTATACATTACATGTCATTGTCCATTGATGTGGTATATTGATTAATTCATAATGTTACTCATATGAACTATATATGTTATAAAAAATGTACTTATAAAATTACATTAAATATATCTAAATAATAAATATATTTTATTATATTTTTAATGATATATGTAAATACTTTTCGAATACATTTTTAATTATAATTATAACTATATATATATAATTATAAAATTATACATATAATATTATAATTTTACTAATATATATATATATATTAACAATTATATAAAAATATTTATGAATATATACTATTTATAGTTATAATTATAACTATAAACAAATGTGTGTGTGTGTGTGTAATCATAAAATTATAATAAATATATTTATTATACTACTTATAAAGTTATTAATATATAATTAAATAGATATATTTATAAATTTATACAAATATTTATAAATCAATACAAATAAATTTATATTTATTTAAATAATTAATTAATTGGTTGTTAAATTGTTCTGATAACGATGCCCTTTATCAGCGCTATAATTTTAGCGCTGATAAATAGGTATTTTATCAGTGCTTTTTTAGGGGTGATAAGGATGGCCTTTATCATCACTAAAAAAGTGCTGATAAAAGATGTCTTTATTAGTGCTGTAATTTTAGTGCTGATAAATATGCCTTTTATCAGTGTTTTTTTAGCAGTGAAAAGGGTATATCTTTATTAACGCTAACAAAGTACTGAAAAAGAATGTTTTATCAGTGCTTATTATTTTAGCACTGATAAAACATACCTTTATCATCTCTTTTAACTAGCGTTTATAATGGTTCCAATAGGTTTTTTAAAATAACCCTAACAAGATTCTTCCCACTTACACCCTTTCAATCCTTCGCAGAAGCGGAACCCTGTGTCGTCGATCCCTCCTCCACCATGTCCCCTCTTCCTCATCCTCCTCCTCCCATGTGACCCCTCCTCCTCCTCCTCCATTGCCATTTCCTCCTCCTCATCCTTCGTGGATGCTGACTCGTCCTCCTCCACCATTGTCGTTGCCTCCACCTCCCCCTCCTCCGCCACCACCGCTACCACCTTCTCCTACTCCTCCTCCTCCCAGATTCATTAGTAAGTTCTCATTATTCTTCATTCTTTATAGATCCATGGTTCTTCCTTATCTTGGAATCATATACCAAGTCTATTGGGGATATTTATTTGGTCTTTGTTGTTTATCTTGACGTAATTTTGTTGGATATAGTAATGTTAACATGGTTTGTGATCAGATATTGAAGTTTTCTTATATCATTATTCATTTTTTAAAACTGTTGTGAGGAATGTTTCTTCCCTCTAATCTCTAATTATCTTTTAACATAAAGAATTTATTTTGATTAAATATTTTCATTGAATTTTTTTTGAAAAAAACATGTATGATTATTGAAGGAAATCCCATGTTATATGGTTTTGGAAAAATTGGTTGGTATTTAGAAAACCCTCTTATTATATAATTTTTAAGTTATTATTTTAAAATTATGGTTTTCCATTTACACATGTAAAGTATTTGATGAAATGATTTTAATGAAGATTTTTTTTGATATATTTGGAATGGTATTTGTTAAATATGGTTGGTGTGAGTTCATGGGATGGACTTGACCATAAATATGGGGAGTACGCTATTGGGGAACCTGGATGTTTTACATTATGATTACTTTGTGGATCAATGAGGTTTCTCACATGAGTATAGAAATTTCAACTGAGCATGCATGAAGAGTGGGTAGAGACATAAATGTGGCTATTCCTAATAATGGAATTAAATTTTTTTGTACATACAAATTTTTACCTTGGAGATTATTTATGATTTTGGGATAAGCAGTTTAAATGATTTTAAATGGTTTTATATAAAACTTTATAACATTTTTTTCCAAGTGGATTGAGATTGGAAGTTTTTGGGAAAATAATACTAAGTTTAGTCTTACCCCCTTTCTTCAGAACTATTTCCTATTTGAAATTATCATCTATCAAGACACATATAAGGGAAAGGTATTTTAGTTCTTTAGTAATTTTTTGTGATACCATTAAGTGGGATTTGGTGTAATGTTTTTTAGAATCTTTCATATGTGATGGATCAATATGGACAAAGGATCATAAGTTGTGGGGGAAATTATTTAGAAGAATATTTTCTGGAAGTATAGGGTTTTTTCGAAGGGTGTGGGAGTTTCATATGGGGGCTTCAGGGTAATGGGAAGTGTGGACAGTTTCAAGCTCCGAAAGTAGGATTATTTTCCTATAATGGATTAGATGACTAGAAGAATGAATCTAATGCATGTGTGTCATGAGTGAACTGTAGTGAGAGGGAATGAAGGATGAGAAATATTAGTTGTGGGAGTTATTGCTAAAAATTAGTGGTAAATGGTGAAATATTCAGTGGTCACAATAGAATTATAGGTTTCAATGGATTCTCTCATGATGGAAATTGTACTTAAAAGTAATTTTCCCATTGACTTAGGTTGCTTATAAAATTATTTATAAGTTTTTTGGACTGCAAAAAAAGTTGTTCATAAACTATTTATCTTGTTATAAAATTTTTTATAAATAGGTTGAGTTGTTTATATAATTGTTTATAAATTGATTGGTTTGTTTTTACAGTTGTTGATAAATTTTTTGGTTAGTTTTATAATGGTGTCATCATTTTATAGTTTTGATGGGTTTTTTTATGGAAATTATTTGGTGTGTGTTTGGAAAGGATAAGTGCCCTTTAGCAATTGTGAAATGTTTGGGTGTGTGTGTGTTTAAAATTCAAGGGAATGTTTGGCACTTTCATAAGCTTTGTGTGTTTCACATTCCCAGCCTCTAGTTTTAGTCTATGATGCACATCCCTAGATGCTTGATGTGACTCTTCTTATTGAACCTTGTGATGGGATAACACAACTGACCTAAATATAATTACATAAACCAACCTCATTCTAATTAAAAATATACAATGAATATTTAAACACACTTCCACATCATCATTTCCACATCATTAAGCCCCCCCCCCCCAAGATTATTATTTACACAATCCACATCACCTGTAACTATATGATGAATGAAACCAAACCTATTAAAATTCAATGAGGTTTGTAAGATATGTCTCATATAAAAATGGACATGGGTCGGTTACAATTGGAAATGTAATGATATGGTCTTGGCTGGTATCATAACCAACAACTGACCTGACTTTCCACTAACTTAAGAGGAGTTCATGATCCCTAAGGGATAGCAAAAATCCCCCAGAAAAAAGATACAATTAATGTGGAATACTTTACCCTTAAATTAGAGTAAATTAAAAATGTTCTTTCTCCAGAAAACTAGACATGTCCCCTTCATAAGTTGAACATCTAGGAAAATAGTATATACGCAAAAAAAATAAACAGGAAGCAGATATTATAGAAGGAAAATAAAATCCCACTATTGGCCAATAAAACTATTTAACCAAACATTTTCCATTCTTAAATCTCATTAGACCTATTTTGGATAGGTATAACATATGAGTTCTCATTTTATGTTTTCTTTTTAGTTGGAAATCTTCTCTGTCGTACGCCTCTCCTCTGTCGCGAACGCACCTTCGCCGCACGCTAAACGACACCTTCGCGGTGAGTTTTCTCCTCTTACTCATTAGTTTCCTATTGTTCTCATGTTATTAATGTTTGATATTGAAGGTTATGTTGTGAATTCTATGGGCCAAATGTCTCCTTAAAAATCATGACTGTTGGTGGTCCTTGTTTTCACACTAAATGAATTGCATGTTGTTTGGTTCCTCTTGAACATTTGAATACAGAAATTGGTAATTTATGCATATTGGATAATGAATGAATTCCCCAGGATGATAAAACTTATGTGATAACCCCTGAATTAATTAGAGGAATTGAATAAGGGGTGCTTTTTAAAATCTGAAATTGTGTTTGTTTGGTTTTTATAGTATTGTGATTGTGAGCATGATTGTGTGTTTGTGTGGTGTTGTAGTTTTTGACATGATTGGTATGCCATTTTTTCCATGTTTTAGTTCCTCCACCATTTAATATCAAACCTTACCCATTTCAATGGTACCACCACTTTGTTACTAGTGAAAGTCCACTGAATCTTAGAAAATCACTTCACTAGAGGACTCTATGGGGCACTTTATGGACACCCTTGTCAAATAACCATAAAAACATATGTAATAAATCCTTCCACCCACAAGAACTCTATGGAAAATCATACCATATATTAGTTTAGTACCATAGTTCTTGACTCGAGACATTATGTATCTAGAGAAACACTAAAAAACTGGTTTACAACAATGTATATAGATCACATGTGGGATACTAAAACATTCTACTGTAAGGGATTGCCATAGATAATTCAATTGATCATGTGGTTAAGAAGATGGGTGTGATCTACTTTGGTCATGAGTAATGCATGGAGAGGTAAGGGTATTGTTTACCATATCTAGTTCCATTGATTATAGTTGGATGATGACCCTAGTTGAACATCTTTTGTGTAATTATTTTGTAAAATATTAATATTACTGAATCAAATAGGATGAATAAAAAAATAATGGATGAATGCCAATTAGTTGAAAAAAGAGTATGAAGATGGTGTGAAAGAGTTTATCAAGTATGCAAAAGATCATGCATATGACTCTTCTCAACACTATGCCAAAATTTGTATTTAGTGGCGGTTTTTTCCATTTAGCGGCGGTTTTAACCACTGTGAAATCGTTCTACGACGGTTTTGGAAAACCACCGCTAAATCATGCATCGGGAAATAATTAGCGGCGGTTCAAACCGTCGCTAAATCGTTTTAATTTTTTTTTAATTTTTTAATTTTTTTTAAATTTTTTAATTAGCGGTGGTTTTTTAGCGGCGGTTTAAACCGTCATGAAATCATTTTTAATTTTTTTTAAATTTTTTAATTTTTTTTAATATTTTTATTTTTTAATTCTTTATTTTTTTATATTAGTAATTTATTTATTATTTATTTATTTATTTTTATAATTTATTTATTTATTTATTATTTATTTATTTATTATTTATTTATTTATTATTTATTTATTTATTATTATTACCATGCACATGCCCATCAATCTCTATGCATAAGTTTATGCCCATGGACATGCTCATGCACATGCCCATGCCATATATATAAATTCTACATTGGGTGAGATTTGAACCTCTTACCTCTTGCTTATTCTCCAAAGACTTCACCACTCTAGTAGGCTCTTTATGTGGTCAATAAATCAAATTTAATATACTTATACTCATATATATTTATATATATATTAATTGAAAAAACAAGTAATACATAACAAATAGATACAAACTAAATAATTAATCAATAATTATTAAACAATAATTAATAATTAATAATATATAATATATAATATATAATATATAATATATAATATATAATATATAATATATAATATATAATATATAATATACAATATATAATATATAACATATAATATATAACATATAATATATAATACATTATACATAATAAATAATATCTAATATCTAATATCAAATATCTAATATGTAATATATAATATATAATATATAATATATATTTTATATTATATAATATATAATATATATTTTTTATTTTATATTTTATATTATGTATTATATAATATATAATATATAATACATAATACATAATAGATAATAAGTAATATTTAATATATAATATATTACATAATATATATATATATAAGTAATGTATAAATAATAAATTAATTAAAAAATAATTTAATATATAACATATTAATAAAAATTAATAAATAACTAATAAATAATAGATAAATAAATAAATAATAATTAATAATTAATAAATAATTAATAGTAAATAATTAATAATTAATAATAACAAATAACTAATAATTAATAATTAATCATTAAGAATTGATAATTAATAATTAATAATTTATATTTAAAATTTTATAAATAATTAATAATTAATTAATAAATATTGAATAATGAATAAATAATAAATGAATAATAAAGTAATAAAAAATTAATATTTAGTAAATTAAAAATAAATTAAAAATAAATTAATAAATACTAAATAGTAAATAGTAAATAATAAATAAGAAAGAATAAATAATAAATAATAAATAAATATAAAAATACATAAATAAATAGATAAATAATTAATAATTAATTTATAATTAATAATTAATAATAACTAATTATTATTCATTGATAATTATAAAATGAATAATTCTTAATTAATAATTAATATTACAATTTCAATATTTAATAAGCAACATTCAATATTTAATATTTAATAAATAATATATATTTAATTAATAAATATTCAATAAATAATTAATAATAAATATATAAATATATAAATAAAGAGATAAATAAATAATAACTAATTAACAATTAATAATTAATAATAACTAATATTTGATAATTGATAATTATAAAATTAATAATTCTTAATTAATAATTAATATGCAATATTCAATATTTAATATTTAATAAATAATTTATAATTAATTATTAATTAATTAATTAATAATAAATAAATGATCAATAATTAATAATTAATAATTAATTAATAAATGAATAATAAACTATTAATAAATAAATAATAACTAATAACTAATAACTAATAATTTATTATTAATATTTTAATAATTGGTTAATTAATAATTAATAATTAATAAATAATGAATAAAGAATAAATACATAAATAATGATTAATAAACTAATAATTAATAATTAATTAATAAAAAAATTATAAATAAATTAATAATTAATATGTACATAATAACTAAATAAATAAATAATAATAATAAATAATATTTAAATATATAAACAAACAATTAAATAAATAAATCCTAAAATGTTAAGAACCACTAAAAACACTACAAACACTGAAATGGTCATAAAATATGATCTGATACTCATTTTTCAGTGCCACAACTAGTCAAATTGAAGATCATGAAATGATCTTCGATATGATATGTGGTAAAGGCCGAATGGACACCTGGATCGAAAGTTATAACCGTTTGAATTTTAAGAAATCGGTGTCTCCAACTAAAACCTCTGATTCGGAGGCCTTCTGGGCCTTTTTGGTGGAATCAAAAAGGTACAATACTTGGATAGATAGTATGAGATCTAAATGGTGTATAGCACATCGCAGGCTTCAATTTGATATGTGGTAGAGCCCAAACGGACACCTGGATTAAAATTTATGGTCGTTTGAAGTTCGAGTTTGATTTTCGACTTTTGAATTTTGAATATATTTTTTTCATTTTGATTAACATGTGATTTAAATCTCACTTGGTTTTTTCTCATTTGATAAACATCAATTTGACTAGTTGTGGAGATGAAATGGACTCTTGGATCAGAAGTTATGGTCATTTGATGTAGATATCTGTTCTTCTACTTATTTAAGATTTGCTTTCCGTTTAAAAATATTATTAACTAATAATTATAAATATTAATTAATTGACAAATTATAAATTTATAAAATTATAAAAAATAAACTATATTTGATTTTAAATAATAAAAAAATAATTAATAAATAATTTTTTTAATTTTTTTAATTTTTTTTTAAAAAAAAATCTAAATTTTGCGGCGGTTTTTAAAAAAACGCCACTATTTCATAGTGGTTTTTTAAAAAACCACAGTTAAAAAAATTAAATATTTTGTAGAAGATTTTTTTAAAAAAAAATTAAAAATATTTTTTTTTTAAAAAAGAGCGGTGGTTTTTTCACGGCGGTTTTTAAAACCGTAGCGAAAAACCCACCACTAAAACATTGTTTTCTTAGAGTGTCAAATCTTTTGTCCATGTTTACGTTGTTCTTATTAAAGACAAATTAGTCCAGAGGAGTTGGAAGAACACTTGATCTGTCATGGAATAGATCGAATTTATACATGTTGGAATAAACACGGGGAAAAAATAATGTAGGTTGTGGCTGGGATAGCACTGCATTTTATGAACCATCTAATATGATTACAAGCATGAAAAATGAAGACGACCATATGGAGGATGTGATTATATATTTGAATGATGATGAAGATCGTATTGAAGAAATAACAAAGACAATAGAAGATGAAATTCGTGATTTCCAAAACTTTTTGAGAAGTTAAAAAGTTTATACAAATATGTCATTGTATGTTGGTTGCACTAAATATATAGCATTGTCAGTCGTACTGAAGCTATATAATTTGAAAGCAGGAAACGGGTGGAGTGGCACCAATTTTATAGAACTACTTGCTCTCTAGAAAGACTTGTTCTCATGGGATAATTAGCTCCCGATCTGAACATATGACATCAAACGAATGCTACGCTCGATGGGTTTGATAACGGAAAGAATACACGTCTGCCTAAATGACTATATATTGTTTCTTAAGCACCAAAAATCACTTAAATAATTCCCAAAGTGTGGTACTTCTCGATACAAGAAAGATTAATCCAGTCTTACGAAAATTTTTATGGTACTTTCCAATCATTCCAAGATTTAGGCACCAATATGGAAGTGAGGAGATTGTAGGAAAATTGACATGGAATGTAGATACAATAATTAAAGATGGGAAACTACGTCACCCAGTAGAATCTCTTCAGTGGAATAGAATTGATCATGAGTATCCTGAATTTGGAAACAATACAAGAAACCTTTGTCTTGTGTTATCTATAGATGGAGTGAATCCTTTTTGTTTTCAAAGCATCACTCATAGTACATGGCTGGTTATGTTGGTAAATTATAACTTACCACTGTGGTTATACATGAAACAAAATTACACCATGTTATCTCTTCTTATATCAGGACCAAAACAACCGGGCAATGATATTGATGTTTATTTTTCTCCATTGATCAAGTATTTGAAATTATTATAGGATTCAAGTGTTACGTTGTATGATGCTTACAAAAATAAAGATCCCACTTTGAGAGCCATGTTGTACGGGATGATAAATGACTTTCTTGTTTATGGAAATTTTTTAGGATATATAATTAAAGTAACTCTAGGTTGTCCTATTTTCAAACAAGGTACATAGTCAATTAGGATGAAACATTCATCGAAAACTGTGTTTCTAGGACATCGCAGATTTCTACCCCGACAGCATAAGTACTGATCTTTGACGGCATCATTGAATGGAACTTCAGAAGAATGTATAGCACTATCTCCACTAATAGGTGATCAATTGTTTGAAAAAGTAAAATATGTGGACACTACTTTTGGTAAACCATTTTTGAAAAACCTTACATAAACAGGTTGGAAAAAGAGATCATTTTTTTTAATTACCATACTGGAATTGTTTGTATGTCAAACATTTTCTTGATGTTATACATGTTGAAAAAAATGTATGTGATAGTGTCATCAGCACTTTGCAAAATGCACCTGGAAAAACAAAGGATTGAATTAAGGCTAGGTTGGACATGTTTGAGATGGTAAAGGGAGAAAGATTAACCGTTTATAATGAAATCATAGGTAGTACAAGTATTTTATGTTCTAGATCCCGTAAACTGAAACTGGTCAATTGTTCTGTTATCGACCAAAACAACTGAAGGGTCAGAGAAAAATTCAACGGAGGATAACCCTTTCATTGGGACTTGGAAATCATTTCACAGCGGTCCCAATGTAGACGACATTTTTTATGTCATAGGAGACCACAATTAAGGGATTTACATAGTTTATAGAGGGGTCAAATCTCTTCAGCCTTTAAAAAAAAGAGAGTTCAATAATTAGGTTATTTATTATTGTAATATACATTGTGTTACTTTATTTTATTATTTGTTTGTTGTTGATTTTTTGTAATCTAAACTAAATGTTAAACCACTTCTGTAGATAATGACTTTGGCACCTACTGATTCTCCCAATCCCGAGGTACAATAGTTCTATCAACCTACTACTGCTCGTCCCAGTGCAGAAAAACAACAAGTTTCTCAATCTATTATTGTTGGTCCCAATGCTGAGGTATAGCAGGTTTCTCAACTTGTTGTTGTTGGTCCCAGTGCCAATGATAGTGCTCTGGAGGAACATAATGATGATGTTGAAACTGATGAAATGGTAGGCAATGAAACCTTAGCATCACAAAAAAAATAGTGTTGTAGTTTGATAGTGTTAGCCCAAATCCTTAAGACAAAAGAAAAAGGCATCAAATTTGAGTTGGTGTGGAATAAGCGAGGCTAACATGTTAACCCCAAAAAAGATATCTTTAGTAGCTACATTAGAATTTTTACTCAGCAACGAGTACCAATTGATGTATAGTCATGGAATCTTGTTGTCATTGGGCTTATTATACTAACATGGGAAGAGATTATGGTAACATCATGATATCATTACTTTAATTTATTAAAATAAAATAAAATACTAAAACATTGACTTACTCTACATCATCCATTGTAGAGTTCATTAATAATAGATTCCTCGCTAAAAGAATATGTATTAAGAGTTGCAGGAATGATTCATAGAGTCTTCCACATAATTTTAATTAAATATCATCTTAAAGATGCTAAAAGGAATATCAAGCCACACCCACATCCTCTTTATGCACAATTGATATCCCAAGGAGCATGGGATGTGTTTATCATCTGTCATGTGAAGCAAAAGTTTTAGATACATTATGTCTGGTAATATGTTTTTTGATGTTTCTTGTATTAATCACTTTAATGGATAGTTTTTTATTTATGAAATAACAATTGACCGCAGAAAATAAGTTACAGTCATCAAACCCAGTGTACCCCTATCGTAAAACAAGTATGGGGTACGCTTCACTTGAGAAAAAATTGGTACGTATTTTAAATATACCATAATTCTTTTATGTCCCATAAAACAACACCACAACAATGTTCCTCTATTTATATACAAATTGCTGAATCAAAATCGAAATCCACTTCCATCCTATTCCATGTTCTATGGAAGGAGGCTCATGTAAATAAGGAGGGGATACTGATTGATTAAAACACACAAAAAGTGTGGGAAATATGTGTAAGTATAACATAATATAAATTTGTTTTTCTTTAAATCACTATTACATAACAATGATTACTTATTTTCCTATATTTTCTATCTGACATAGTCATAGTAATCAACAACACCCACACTTGATGCAAACATACTTTTAGTAGCCTTGAAGCATCTAGAATAGTATGTACGTGTTAGAGGTGCGGGTTTCAGGGTGACACCCCGAACAGATTTTTAGAAAGAAAAACAAGAGGTGGATCAAACTGAGGAAATTAAAAAGATTAAATAAACATTAATTATTTTTTAAGAAAAATTACAATACCAGAGAGAGCTGATAGCAAGTATGATGGGGGAGGCAAAGAGAAGAAACAAATCAAGAACAATCTGTGTTTGAAGATCCTGCCCCACCCCACACTAGTTTTGAGGCGATCCATTCCCTGAAAAAACCTAACTTAGCTGAGGTAATCGATGTTATAATAATTGTTTCTGTGAAATATGAATCACATAGACACTGATACCTTTTTTGTACTTATATTCTATAGGGTTAAAATGACTATGATTTATATCTATCAACTCCCACATATTTCCTTGTTGTAGGGGATACAGTGTTCAATATGTAGAACAACATGCTACACAATAGACCATTTCAAACAGATCATGTCAGAGTTTAGATTAACATATCTCATGAGCCGAGTGCTGAGCTACTTGTTCCAAATTATGATGATGAAATTCATACGGTTGAACAATTTGTTGGAACATTCATTGCATGGCCATCAATTCTTATATAATAACATGTCAATACGGAGTTATTAATTTCCAATTTATTATTCAAGTTGAACCTTTAACATTTAATGAAAAAAGGTCTGAACAGATGAATGTTATTACATAAAGAAAAAGAGAAGGGGTTGAAATGAAGGATCATCTCAACATTATCTCAAGGATCAACGAACTGATTGAAATGATATACAGGGATCACATTCACCCCACCTATTCTATATCCACATTTAGTATCATTGTAGGCTCATGTGTATATAAATTTGATAGATGTAAAAACTCACATAGTTGATTTTGAAAAAAAAAATATGTCTGGAGTGGAAAAATATGATTTCATTAGTGCTAAAAATGTAAATAAAACCCTAAAGTATGAATGGATGGGCACCTCATTTGTAAATGTATACATGAGGTATGTTTCCATGATTTTATTTTACAACAGTTGATATACTATGATAATTATGACTAAATACATTTCATATTTTTCTTACGCGTATAAATGAAAAACAATCGAAGGTATTTCCCAATGAACAAAAATTTGGACTCGTTAGTCCTCGCATCACCTCTTCAAAAGAAAGAAAAAAAATTTGATAGAGGGTTAAATAATTTCATCCCTACTCAAATTGTTTGTAAAAAAATTATGGATGAAAGACTATTTTTACTACCAATGATGTAGGGTTAAAACTCTACAATTTAATCATATCAACTATTTCTTCATTTATTTCATTAATTATTATTTTTTGTGTTTTTAGGCAGCATTGGATGTGGATTACAATCAATTTGAATACTCCAAATATTTTTTTTTTAGATTAAATGCATGGATATCCAACAAACCGACCATGCTTGATGGAATTTTTAAATTTTTAATACACTAGATCCAACATTTTAAAACTAAACATCTAGTTATATAATTTATATAATATTTTAATGAGGATTCTGTTATAATAGGGCAGTGCATCAATGTCATCTACTTTAAGGAATGAATCCAAGGCCTAAAAACAAGAACACCCACAAGATCTACAACTGGACAAGTATCTTGGTATATATAATAATATTTCATTATCTTAACACATATCAAAACAAAATACTTATTTTTTCGATGTTTCTGTAGTGTCTAAAACAAACAAACAGAAAGGATTGTGGATATTATGTTTGTGAATTTATGAAAATATCATATTTCATCAAAAACTAGCATACCTAAAGAGGTGTTTTCAAAAATAATTACTAGTTCATTTAAAATATTTATTAATACTTTTTTTATTTATATTTTTTCAGTACTACCATGACTGTCATAAAAAATTATATTCACAAGATGATATAGATGTGTTCATAAATGAATCGGTAGCATACCTGATGGAAGATTTTACACAAATAGGATGGAGGTGAATTCCTACTACTTATGGTATCATTAAATGATCATTGATATCTCCCTTTATTACACTTATTGAGCATATATGATCACCTTTTGTTATGTTTTATATCCTTAGGTTATGAAGAATGGTTTTAGAAATGATTTTTCTTTATAGTAAAGCATAACTTAATGAGAGACTCTTACGGACTAGTTCTTTATGTTTCTATGTTTCCAAAAGCACTAAACCTAAACTATTATGGTATTGATCATTTATATTCTATATTTTGGTCATTTATGCTATAGTTTCTACCGATGTAGTGTGTTGGAATAATATTGGTTGTGCATCACTCAAAATTTTAATAACAAAACTAAGGATTCTTTACTATTGTTGGTTAACTACATCTTAACATAACATCTGATATGAACTTTTGATGTGGCATACCCATGATGCTCTCATCCGACACCATCTCTATGATATCACCATTCAGCCTTCACTTTCCCTTCTCTTTCTACACCCATTTACCTAGTAAATGGTTGCAATAAGAGAAGTAAAAGTGAAGGCTCAATGATGTTATGATAGAGATGGTTTCGGATGAGAGAATCATGGGGATTCCAGATCGTAAGTTCAAGTCATATGATATGTTAAGCGGTAGTTAACCAAAAGTAGTGAAGTGCACAAAGAATCATTAGTTTTTTTATTAGCTTATATATGGACCAAAAAAACCCTTTGGAAAGATGTAAAGGTAATGTTGCGATATGATATCTCTATTTTGACTATTAATTATATAATGAAACATTTATTTTATTTTCATTATTTCTTTTAGGGTTCATTTATTTTAAAATATTTCTTTCCATGTGACATGACTTTGCATGAAGAACAACAACGTTGTGTCTTCTCAATCACATAGGTAATTTTGATGTTTTCACAGTAAAATCATTGCTCATATAATTAATTCATTTCTTCATATTTATGTTTAATTTATTTCATTTATGAAAGTAATATTAATATACTCGTATGTGATATCAATTTATGAAATGTTTAGGTCATTATAGTTGGTATCAGAGTAAATGACCTGTTAAAAATTGAGAAAATGCATTCATTTGTTTTGATACTTTAGGGAGATGATCTATAAGTCATTTAAAATTTGTAGGAAACAACGCCACATTAATAAAACATATGATGAGACCCGTATGACTCAAAGTGTCTCTTTTTATTTATAATTGACATTATTTTTAGTAAAAAGAACAAGTCACATACTTAAAACTGAGCAAACACATTCGGATTATTTTGATACTTTAGGAAAAAATCCATAAGTCATTTTTGACATGTAGGAATTTATTTCACCACAATTCAATGCACAATGTGACTAGTATGACTCAAAGTGTCTCTTTCAATTTAGAATTGACATTAATTTTAGAAAAAAAACACAAGTGACATACTGAAAACTGAGAAAACGTATTCAGATTATTTTTATAATTTAGGAAAGTTATCCATGAGTCATTTTTGATGTGTAAAAATCAAACTCGCATCAATCTGATGCATGGTGTCACTAGTATGGATAAAAGTATCTGTTATCAGTGTAAAATTGACATTTTAGCTTAAAAAGTGTCACTCATTGAAAACCAATTAAACCCAGACAAATTGTCTTCATAATTTAGTATAATGATTAATAAGTTCTTTGTGACGTGTATGAAATAGTATCATATCAAACCAACACACAATGCGACGGATATGACTCAAAACGCATGTTTCCAGCTTGAAATGACATTTTAGTAAAAGAACACAACTGATATACTACAAACTGAACACATGAATTTAGATTGTTTTTATAATTTAGGACAATAATAAAAAAGTCTCTTTTGACATGTAGGAATCAAACACACCTCAATTTAATGCACAATGCGACTGGTATGACTCCAAGTGTCAATTTTTATTTAAAAATGACATTAATTTTTGGAAAAAAAAACTGACATACTAAAAACTGAGAAAATACATCTGGATTGCTTTTATAGATTGGGAAAATGATACATGAGTCATTTTTGACATGTATGAATCAAACTCACCTCAATCTAATAGACAATTTCACTGGTATGGCTAAAAGTGTATGTTATCAGTTTAAAATTGAAATTTTAGCTCAAAACATGTGACCCATTGAAAACCAAGAAAACCCACTCCAATAGTATTAATAATTTAGGATAAAACTTCATATTTTATTTGGGATGTTTATAAATCATTCTCATATCAAACCAATGCATGATGCCACTGGTTGACTCAAAATAAGTGCTTCCAGTTTGAAATGACATTTTTGTAAAAGAACACAATTGACATACTACAAACTGAGAAAACACATTTTTATTGTTTTAATACCTTAGTAAAATGATCCATAAGTCATTTTTGATATGTAGTAAAAAATATCACCCAAATTCAATGCATAATGTGACTGGAATGACTCAAAGTGTCTCTTTTTATTTAAAATTGACATTAATTTTAGAAAAAACACAAGTGCCTTACTAAAAACTGAGAAAACGCATTCAGATTGTTTTAATACACTATCACAACAATATATGAGCCATTAATGATGTGTATGAATCAACTGAACCTCAATCTTATGCACAGTGTCACTAGTATGGCTAAAAGTGTCTGTTATTAGTTTAAAATTGACATTTTAGCTCAAAACGTGTCACTCACTACAAAAGCAAGCAAACCCAATCCAATTGTATTCATGATTTAGGATAAAAACTCATAAGTTCTTTTTGATTTTTTTGAAGCAGTCTCATATCAAACCAATTCATGATGCGACTTGTATGACTCAAAATGCGTTTTTCCAGTTTGAAATGACTTTTTAGTAAAAAACAGAACTAAAATACTACAAACTGAGAAAATTCATTAGGATTGTTTTGATACTTTATGATAATGATCCATAAGTAATTATGACATATAGTAATTGACCACACCTCAATTAAACACACAATACAACTTGTAAGACTCAAAGTGTATCCTTTTATTTAAAATTGACAATAATTTTAGAAAAAAAAATAATGACATACTGAAAACTGAGCAAATGCATTCGGATTGTTTTTATACTTTTGGAAAACAATCCATGAGTCATTTTTGACATGTAAGAATTAACCACACCACAATCTGACAAACATTGTAACCGGTATAAATCTAAATGTGTCATTTAAAATTGATATTAATTTCAGTAAAAGAGAAAGTGACATACTCAAAATTGATAAAACTCATTCGGATTAATTTAATATTTTAAAACAATAATCTATGATTCATTTTTTGACGTGTAGGAATCAAGTCCACCTCAATATGATGCACGATGTGACCGGTATAACTCCAAATGTGTCTTATTTATTAAAATCTACATTTTATTATTATTATTATTATTTTGAATGAGGCGTGAGACCCCTTAAATTAAGAAATATGGAAAAGTATAAAAGTGGAAAAGTAAAAAATGAAGAGGATACAAACTTACTAACAATAAAAAAAAGCCAAATTCATCTCAACAAACATGAGAGTGAGTTCTCATACCATGAAAATAGGATCCCCCCCCCCAGCCACGAGAGTGGCGACCCCTTCACCAAGTTTTTACAAGAACCTATGGGCAATCACAATCATCAATGTACAATATTTTTATCTTCATTCGTTGAATTTACATAAGTTGCCCCAAAATCTTCTGCACTATTTTCAAAATCCATTAAATCAAAGGGATTGTGAGTGCATACCTTTTCCTTATCCTTTTCTTTAAAATGATGAGCAGGAGGAGATATTCCATTCCCTTTACTGTCCAATACCTATAGTAGTACCAAGGTCATATTAGAGTTTCCATATGATACCCCTTCATCTTTATCAGATGGGGAGGCTGAAAAAAGGGCTAGAGCTGATCCTTTTCCAAGAGAGATAGAGGCCTTTGGAACACTGCAAGAAATAGGGGTAGCAAGAGTATTGGAAATCACTTTCCCTATATAAAATTTTTAGTCAACATCAGGTGTAATCGAATCCCTCCCCTGAGTAGGGGTTTCTTTAGAAGGGAGAGCTCCTCCTGATCTATTCTTTGGAAAATAGACAACATCTAGGTTAGCCTTCCCCTTACAGTTCTTATCATATATCATCTTTTCTTTTTTCCATATGTTGAAGTCCACTGCCTCCTGGGTGAAAAATTTTATGGTCATTTGACTTTCCTCTGAGACTTCAGCAACTTGGTCATCATACAGATCTATGGATAGCATGTCCTTGAATGAAACAATTTCCTTATGTTCACTTTCTCCCAAATCGGTCCAAGAGATTGCAGGTTTGTATGGACTAGACAAGACAATAGTAAACAATGTTCTATCACGATTTGAAGCAACATTCCAGGACTGGTTTCCTTCTAAGTTTTATTTATCTAGCCTAGTGAAATCTAAAATGGGGCCACCCTTATCATGTAATGAGATATAAACATTATCAATATAACTCAAATATGGAGTTATTATAGGAGGTGGAACTACTCCAACATCTACATTCCCCTCTGCCTCGTTCAGAAGTGTAGCACTCTTATCTCTTCTTCTACATTGATCTGAGTCATGTCCCTTCCGATTAAATTAAGGAAAAATCATTTTTCTTCTACAATCTAAGGTAGTATGACCAATAACAATACATTCTTCACAAAAGAGTTGCATTTTTTCATATTCCACTCTAAGATTAATATCATCATGTGGAGTATAAATCACAATATTATCAATCCTTGGAATACTCAGATCAACATTTTCCAGCATACGAGCAAAATGGATAAAAGACATCATTTATGTGGCACTGTCTATCCTTATAGGGACTCCTAATGCAGGTGTGATATCAAATGAAATTTCTAGATGACATAGGATCCAGTTTAAGCCATGTATTTTTACCCAAACCTGGGCATTAGTCTCCTTGAAATCAGAAAGGTTGAAATTTAGATGCTAATAATGTAATCTCAAAGTTCCTAGCCTTAAATTGATTTACCAAATGCTCCAATATTTACTTTTCAAGTCCACGGAAAGAAACAAAATGTTCAAAAACCCACAGCCTAAAGAAACGCATTTAAAATCGAAAAACCCCCAAATGGTTGTAAGATGGTCAACGAGATCTACAATTTTCCATAGTTTCATTCCTTTTGATAGGTTTATTCAAGACATGATATAAAATTTACAAAGATCTAACCTTTCTACAATAGCGTCATTGGATGCTAAGACATGGGTCATTGTGCCTTTTCAGATAATACATTGCATTTTATGATTGCTAAAAGCTGAAAAAGAACAGAGAGTGGAACTCATGAAGGCCATCAGGTTCTCTCTGTCTTTCACCTTAGTGAGCCTCAAATGGTTTCATTGATGTGCGCCCACTCAAAGGGAATAATAGGTATACATATTCATACTTCTATAGTTTTCTGTTACAGCGTGTCCACTGGAAAAAACCGGAGTGAGGGAGTCCCGATCCTTCACCCTTCAATATTTGATATCATTTTGTTAATGTATTCTTTCATATTAATGTTTAATTTATTTCATTATTGTATTACTAACATAATATTATATTCTTATATAGGTGGACTTTTTTCTTGAGTTCAGATGCTTTGTTCAGTAACTAATTCCATTGATGACAATATTTGAGAGGGTATCATGGATGAAAAAGGATAAAACATTGATGTTTTTAACTGTTTGTTAGATAATTGTAATTGTAAATATATAATACATTGTTTGAAATGTATATAGAAGTGTGTTATTTTGTATTCATGATGTCAAGTAAATGTATATAGCATTGTTTGTGAAACTCTCGTGTCTGCGGTTTCGTTCTCCTGTGCTTTGTTCGTGTGTAGGTGTTGTTTTATACAAGTGTGTCGGTGTTGGGTGTGCTGTTAAATAAACATCACATCCCAAGAAACTAGGCCATTATCAGCACTATTTTGAGCACTGATAAAGGCCCATTTTATCATCAATAATTAAGCGCTGATAAATTGTCCCTTTATCAGTTCTTTTTTTAGTGGTGATAAAGGGACCCCTTTATCCGCACTTTTTTAGTACTGTTAAAGGGGAACCCCCTTTATCTTCGCCATGATTAATAGTGATTCTCTAGTGCTATTAAAAGAGGTTTCTAGAGCTGATAAAATCATTATTTTTAATAGTTCAAGAATGATTTTCGTACAAGGTACAGGCACTATGAATTTATAGTAATGCCTTTCGGACTCACTAATGATCCAAAGATCTTCATGGACTCGATTAAAATTGCATTTAGATATTACCTTGAAAAATTTGTGATAGTCTTCATAGACGATATTCTAATATACTCAAAACCCAAGGAGGGGTTTGAGGAACATCTAAGCATTGTACTACAGACCTTGTGAAAGGAGAAAATCTATGAAAATTACAGTAAGTGTGAGTTCTGGTTGAAGTAAGTATCATTCTTGGGTTATATCATCATAAGTAATGGGATATTTTTGGATCCTTCCAAAAAAAGCAATTAAGGGATGGTTGAGGTCGAAATCTATGATGAATATTCGTAGCTTCCTAGGGTTAGAAAGATACTATTGCTGATTTGTGAGAAATTTTACACAATTTTCAAATCCTCTTACCAAGCTATCTCGGAAGGGAGTAAAGCTTTCTTGGAATGATGAATGTGAAGAAATGTTCATGGAGTTGAAGAAGAGGATTATCACTGCCCCTTTTCTCACACTACCCATATGTGGGGAGCTTTTCTTAATCTTTTGTTATGCTTTGAAGAAGGGACTATGATTTTTGTTTATGTAAAATGAAAAATTCATTACCTATTCCTCAAGGTAGTTGAAAATTCATGAGAAAAACTATCCCACTCATGATCTGGAGTTGGTAGTAGTGATCTTTGTGTTGAAAATCTGGTGTAATTATCTCTTTGGGGAGATGTGTGAAATATATAAAAATTACAAAAGTCTCAAATATATATGCACACAAAAATAGATGAATATGCACCAATGAATATGGTTAGAGCTCATCAAGGATTACAACTTCCCAATCCATTATGACCTTGGGAAAGTGAACAAGGTGGAAGATGATCTAAGTAAAAAGGACCCAGCAATTCCACCATTGATGAGAATTTAAAAGGATAAAATCTTCTTAGATTTGATGAAGATATACATGGGAATCATAAAGAAGGGAACATCATCAATCCTTTCACAAATAATTTCTTAACCGTCTCTTTTAAAAAGGTTAAAGGACCCTCAAAATGATGATATGGGAATTCAGAAGAAAGTGGAAACTATCAAAAAATGGAAATCATCTTTGTTCAATGTTAATAAAGAAGGAATTATGATATTTGGGTCATGACTATGTGTTTAATCAAATATGGAGTTAAAGAAAGAACTTTTTGATGATGCACATAGTTAAAATTTCTACATTCACCTAGGAAACATGAAGATGTATCGAGATCTCTGGGAGCGCTATTGGTGGTATAACATGAAGAATGATATCACTAAATATACATCAAAGTGTATGGTATGTCAGCAATTAAAGGATGAGAGGTAGAAGTCTAAGGGGATGATGCAACCATTACCCATACCAATATGGAAATAGGAGAACATCACTATGGAATTTTTCACCAAACTTCTGAAAGAATCCAAAGAAAATAATTCTACCTAGGTTTTTGTGTATCATCTTATAAAGACCGTACACTTAATTTCAATTTGAGATGATTTCTCATTGGATCAATTGGAAAGGATATAAATCAAATAATTGGTAGGGCTGAATGGGGTACCACTATTGATTGTGTCTGATTGAGATCTAAGATTGAACTCTAAGTTCTGGAAGAGTCTTCAATATTCTATGAACACTGAGCTAAACTTTAGTACAGCCTATCACCCTCAAACTGATGGCTAATCTGAGAAGACTATCAAGACACTTGATGACATGTTGAGATCTTGCTCAATGGACTTCAAAGGTAAATGGGACCAAAATATTTATTTGGTGGAGTTCTCTTACAACAACAATTTCCACTCAAGCATCCAAATGGATCCTTATAAAGACCTTTATGGGAAGAGGTGAAGAACACTGGCATGTTGGAATGAAGTTAGGGGACGAAAACTTCTATGTCCAAAAATGGTTGAAGAAATGGTGGAGAAGATTAAGACCATCCAGCAGCACATCAAAGCTGCTCAGAGTTGAGAAAAGAGCTATGCTGACAATCATTGATGATACCTAGAGTTTAATATTGGAGATATGGTATTCCCCTATATATCTCCATGGAAGAGAGTTATGAGATTTGGGAAGAAGGTAAAGCTTATTCCAAGGTACATCGGTTCTTTTTAGATCCTCGATCGCATTGGAGAAATGGCCTATTGACTAGCACTCACACCGAACTTTCCTCAAGTCCATGATGTATTCCATGTATCACTCAAAAGTAATTATATACCAGACCCATCACATATACTCAATCTAGTGTTGGTACCATTGGATAATAACCTCTTCTATGAGGAGAAGCTGGTGAAGATCTTAGATCGTAGAGAAAAAGTTCTACGAAATAGGACAATACCCCTCGTCAAAGTTTTATGGAGAAACCAAAAGTTTGAAGAAGTGACGTGGGAACCAGAGGAAGTGATGTGTAAGATCTATCCTCACCTATTTTATTTTGGGAAAATAAAATTTTGAGAGTGAAATTTCTTAATGGGGGGTGGTTTTAATGACCCAAACTGCTTTGAATAAAACTCCCTTTCTTTTAATTAAATGTATTTTAGATATAGAAAACACATGAACTACTTTTGTTTTATTATATCCAATTGGATTTAAATGACTGTTTAGTATCCTTAACATTTATAATATATTTGTTTAATATTTATCACATGACTAGTATAAATATAGGGTTTTAAAACATCCTTTTGAGATGGACAAAGGAATTGATGGCCTCAACCAGTAGGATCATACCCTATAAAGAGCATTGATTAAATATTCTAAGGGAGATAGAATTTCTAGGATTTTCCTCAGACCAATCCCAATCCTAGATCCAACAACTTAATTATGATCGAAACTGTTTACGGGGGAAGTTTAATCTCATCAATATCACAGCCCAAATCATGTTCACCAAACGGCTCTATGAAAGACCCATCTTAGCACACCTTACCCTTAGACAATATTCTGGTGTAATAAAGGGATATGTAATAAGCACACATCATTATGATTATGTGTATTATTTTTTTATATAATAATAAATATACTTTCATTCTATTATTGTTATTTTGTAAATGATTTTTAAAGCACAAATAACATTTTTTGTTAATATTAAAATTTATTTAAGAAATCTATTTTGATGAATTAATCAATTTTTAAATTAAATAATATTTTTTAAAAATATTATTATTAAATTAATTTTGTTAAATACAAATGATTGTATAATTTATATGAAGTCAATTGTAATTTTTATTAAGGTTTGAAAACTATTTTTATCAAAACCTATTAACTTTCAATAAATGTCAGTTTTTTATTTTAAAATTTAAAATTCACATATTTAGAAAATTATTTAGATAAAATGAATAATATTTTAGGAATCAGGATGTCAAAATTATCCAATGGTGAATTTTTCATAATTTTCTGAGATAATCGAATTTTTGGGTAAAAATTAAATACCGTATAAATATATAATGTATTTCATGACGTCATAAATGACTCAATAGTGATTTAATAAAGTATTATAAAGGTTATATTCAGCCAAATATTTTTTCCTTTAAAATAATATAATTTTAGGTTTATGTTATTTATTTTATAAAGCCTTAGTGAATCCTCCAAGACATATAAAATATTTTAAGATTTGAAAATCATTTCCTTAAAGTGTGACTCACCTCCACATAATCAAGGGAAATATTTTAATATCATAGGCCATTATCCTTTTAGAATAATTTATAACACTTCAATTTTCCAGAAACCATGGTCAAAAACCATGGCATGGTTTGTGGTTTTGAATATTTTAATTTGTTGGGTTCAAAACTGAAATAATATAGAATTCCCCCACCTTTCCTATATAGAACCACCCAATCACCCATTCCTCTTCACTAAATATCTTTTAATCTTGACCACACTATTACCCATACTCCCTATAGTCCTACCAAGGTTCCCCTAATCTCCCAAGAAATCTTTTTCAAGCTTTTGGGATCACACATCCAAGTAAGGGATCCTCACCTTTCACTCTTACTTTCAATTAAAGAACCTTGTTTGAAATCAGTCCTTTTAATTTAAATTGGTTATATTTCCGTATTTTAATAATAAATTACCTAATTTACATTTTATTTTATTTAAATGAGGTATCATTTATCCTTCCTCCATTATACCCTTACCTACGTCGTTACTATGCCAAAATTCCATAAGAGATTTCTCTCTTCTCATTTCCATTTCAAGCACTTCATTTATATTATGCACATTAAATTCCATATCATATATTAGGATAATATATTCCATGATCCCCTCACTTATCATTTCATGTATAAATTATTAGATACCCCTTTCTCTCTCATCTACCCATTTTATGAATTTCCATATGACGTTGTTATGCTGCCGAAATTGCTCCACAATTTTCCATGCCAAAATTATCATATAGTGAATACCATACCCATTCCTCTATCAAGGGTATTCAACCTTATGAACATATACATATTTATTTTTTAATTACATGTATGTATAAAACATTCTTCTATTGTGAAATATATGATGATGTTGAATGAATCCGTGTTATATGATCTATGTGGCACACTTAAGCATGATATTGAAATGATTATGAAGGGTGAACCCTGATAGCGCTCCAATGCATTTTTAATGTTTAGTATGAGGATACATCATATTCTAATAGGGTTTTACCTAATTACTTTATAGTAATTTTTCCACCATGTTGGGATAGGGGTTTACCTGATTCCTTTATATTAATGATGTAGTGTTCTAAGTTATTTCCACATTTCCATGATAGATATGATCATGTTATATCACGTCTTTATGTAAATATTTCCCTTATGATCCATTAATATACCCATTGCCTAACATGTATTTTATTATTAATGATATACTTTTCTTACTCCTTTACTGGGCTTTATATATCACCTTTTTCTTATTTCTTTCCACCGGTTATCCCACTCAATGCTAAGTACGAAGGAATATAGTGGTCATGTAAAATAATTTTTCAATAAAGATGTGTATTTCATGTTTTAAGTTGTTATGTAATGTTCCTAATCCCTAAATACACTATACCTCTTGATATTCTGAGTTTCTTAAGTGTAATTTTATGTAACAAATCATGTTTTAATGTGTTATAAACACCAATGTCATTATAATGAGTACAAAGGATCATGGTTTACTATTCTCGTGACTTCAAAATCCAACATCCATAAGAATTTCAGGGTACTATTGGACCACAATATTTTGAGGACTTGTTAGACATTATTAAATAAATATTTGATTATTCCATACACTAGAAGATATATGGGTCAAGCTAGCGATTTTCATGCTTCTGGGACCCCCTAGAAGATATTGGGGTGTTATGGGAAAAGTAGGTAGATGTCAAACTATTTATTGGGAGAAATTAATGAAATTTTTCTATAGGGAATTATTTACCAACATGATGGATTTGGACATGACCAATAATTCTTGGAAATTTAGCAGGGATCTAAGACAACATCTGTGTACTCCATTTGTTTCATTGCACTGATTCATTTTTCTCTTCTATGGGATATAAACAACAAACAAAAGGCTAGATATTTTTAGATTAGTATTCTCCATAACATAATATGGTATGTTAAGAGTTTTAACCTAATGACATACTCTGGGGTTTTATAAAGGCCTTAACTATTGAGAAGGTCCAAAGAAGGATCAAACGGTAGGTCTTTTTCAATTATTTGGTACTCAGGTGGGTGGATCTCCTACTACTACGGTGAGTGTCTTTTCTAGTAGCAGTAAGGGTAAGGTCAATAGTTTACATCAATGTAGTGGTAGGAAGGTAGAGTATAGTATGGATTATTTATCCTCCTTATGAATATTTTCAATGTACTTTAATTATTGGAAGGTTAGGCGTTATCATAAATTCTTCACAACACCTTAGAACAGGTGTTAGAATTATGGTGGGATGGGGAATCTCTATCAGTTATTCTTTAGAGATTTGAGGTCATATTTTTACAAGGGTATAACATAGACATGAGCTATGTCCCATGGATATATTTGGGGTCCTCAATAGTAGGATTAGATGATGATGACTTAGGTGAGTAATGCACCTCAGGGTCAAGGTTGTGGAGTTGAGGTAGGGTGAGTGTATGTAGTAAACGTGGATCTAGTAGATTGTAGTAATGGATAATTTAATATTTAATATATCATCTTGATCACTTATACATTTTATACTTCTTTTTTTAATACTGGTGTTTTTCATTCCTTTATATCTATGAAAATTATTGTTGGACATGACTTAGTAGTCAAGTTATCTTTTGACTTACATTCCCTTGATACACCATTGGGGAACAAGTGGACCATGTTCAACTATTACTAGTTTGTCTTGTTGTCTATTAAGTTTATAGATATTTGTGGGACTTCATAATTCTATAGTTAATGAGCTTCAATTTGATTCTTTTCATGGACAGGTTGAAAATTTATAGATCCCGCATTGATTACTATAAGTGATAGGTGTATTTTACTTCACTAAAGGGATAGAAGTTCATGATAACCAATGAATAGGAGTTGGGATCTAGTAGATTGGTTCTATACATGAGATATCTTGGGATGATTATAGTTTATATTTAAGACTTGGATCTTTTTATAAGATCAATGATAAGCCCCTCATATTTTCCTTTAGTTTTGGATCCTTGTCAGTAAGTCTTTCCAGATGACTTTATAAGAATTCTTCCTGATAAAAGAGTTGAGATTAAGATATAACTTGTATCAGGTGTGCATCCCATTTAGATACCTCCTTATCATATATAATCAGTAGAGTAAAATAATCTCAAGGTACAGCTTGAGGAGTTGGAACAAAAGGGTTTTATCAGGCTTAGTACATCATTGTGGGGTGAACCTATTTTGTTTACTAAGAAGGTGTATGGTGGTCTTTAACTCTAGTTTGATTACCAAAAACTGAATCAAGTGACTGTGAAAAATAGAAACCCTTTTTCCAATATCAAAAATCTCATTATTAAATTATAGGGATCCTGGTGGATCTGCAAGATTGATCTTTGGTCCAGATTTAGTTTGTTTCAGGTTAAAGAGGAGGAAATTATGAAGACAACATTAAAGATAATGTATTGGTTAAAGGAGTATTTTGTGATAATTTTTTGAATGATGAATTGATAGTGTTAATTTATCTCATTAAAATGATCTTACACTCATACTTTGACTCACCCATCATGGTGTTCATTAAAGATATCCTCATTTACTCATTGGCCATAGAGTAGAAAGTCAGATGTATCGAGATAGTCCTCATTACACTTCGAGTACATCAGCTTTATTCCAAGATTTCAAACTATTAATTTTTTATTTAGGAGGTACAATTAATTGGGAGTATATTTTTTGGTATTGGTATGTTAGTGTTCCTAGAGAAGGTGGGGGAAGTGATGTCCTAGACATATCCTTAGAATGTGTTTGAGACCAGGAGCCTTTTTATATTAATAGGGTACTATCAGTGATTTATCCCAAAATTATCCAATTTATTCGTACCCATGAATGCACTAATGAAGAAATGGGTGAATTTTTAGTGGTTGAACAAATGTGAGGAGTTTTTTATTAAGTTATAGAGGAGGTTTACTACCGATCTGGTGTTGATTCTTCCTCAACATGGGATTGTTTATACTATTTATTCATATTCATTGGGAGTGGGTTTTTTATAAGTATCGATTCAAAGGGATCAAGCAATAAATTATGGGTAACAAAATTTGTAGCCACATGAATGGAACTATCCTACTCCAGAATTGGAGATAGTAGTTGTGTTCTACATTTTAATGTGTTTGTGGAACTATCTATTTCAAAATATATTTACTATCTACACAGTCTAAAAGAGACAAAACTATATGTTCTCATAGTAGGATCTCAATTTGAGGTAGAGGAACTGGGTAGAGTACATGAAAACATTTAAATTTGTGATGACCTATACACCAGGTAATGGTAACATCATTTTATATGCTCTTATCCATAAGATACTGGTATCTCAGGATTATGGTGAATGACCTTCAAAGGAACTGTGGTGCCTAATGAGCTTATTGTCTGACTAGTGGATGGATGAATTTGAGGACCAGGGATCAATGTCATGTTCCCCATTTTTGATCACATATTCCTTAGTATAAAAGTTTAAGGATAATCAAGAATCTGATCCATAGTATGTTGTGATGCAGGAATAGCTAGTAGTTAGTGACCTTATACCTAGGTGGTCATTGGATGGTGATGATGTGATTCTAGTACATGAGAGATTTGTATTACCTACTTCCATTACGGAATATTTGATGATAGATTTCCATACCTAAAATTTGTTGGCTCATCTTAGAGTGACAAATATATACCATGACTTTAGATGAAAGTTTTGGTGGCTAGGGATGAAGAGGGACATTGCTGGAATTGTTTTCTGATGCCTTGCTTACTAGAGGATAAATACTAAGCATAAGAATCCTGGTGGTTTTCTCCAGCTACATCATGTTCCCATGTGAAATTGTAATGATGTAATGATGGACTTCATGATGGGGTTACCTACGACCCTGAGGAGAAATGACACTAATTGGTTTATTGTTGATCATCTAATGAAATTTTCTCACTTATTACTCATTCATAAGACTCACTCAATAAATGATATGGGAAATATATTTGTCCTTGAGTTTGTATGTGTTCATGGATTATGCTTGAGAGTTTTATATAATGTAAATTCACGTTTTACATCATAGTTTTGGAAGGGTTTATAGATATCCTTAGAGACCTGATTGATATTGGCAAAAACATACCATCCCTCAACAAACAGAAAATCAGAGCAGAGAATTTAGATATTAGAGGATATGCTTTGTGCCTACATTTTTAATTTGGAGGATCATTGGATGATCACCTCAACTTGGTTTATCTTGCAAAAAAATAGTTTTTAGACTTTCATTTAGATAGAACCATATGAGTATCTTTCTGGTAATCCATTTCATTCACCACTTTGTTGGTATGAGGCTGATGAGGTAGTAGTTGTGAATCCTAGTACGGTACAGGAGATATCTAAGGGAGTATAGCTAATTCAAAATAGGTTATTTACCACTCATAGTAGGAAATGGTCGTATGTTCACTAGAGTAGATTACCATTGTATTTTACTATTGGTGATTGGGTTTTCTTAAAGGTATCGCCTCAGTTGGGGAATCTCTCTTTCTGAAAGTAAGGAAAGCTGGAACTATGGTTTTTGGGACTATTTTAGATCACAGAACATATATAAGTAGTGGATTTCTAATAGGATCTTCCCCCACATTATTGAGGCATGTAGTATTTTTTCCACATTTCTCATCTTCATAAGTACATTCCTGATCTTGTTCATGTGATCAACTGCGAGAACATTAAGTTAGAACCAGACACATATTTTTCTAGAGCACCTGGTATGGATCATAGACCATAATGAGAAGGTGTTTAAGGGGCGTAATAGATCCTCTTGTGTGGGTATTTTGGAACCATGGATGGATCCAAGTGGAAATGTGGCAGCAAGAATCTGTTGTTCAATATTAATGGTCTAAGTTGTTCTAACAAGACCACTAGAGAAACTTCTTGGTGATGAGAAGTCATTAGAGGGGGGAATTGCAATATTCTCATTTTTTAAATTTTTTTAAAACTCTTTTGGATATATTTAATAATTATTTTATGATATAATTTAAAAAATTCAATTTTATTTTTACCCTTATGCAGACCACATGGCCTTGGTAAGGGTAAATGCTTTCTACCTATATGTGGGCTAGTTTTTTTGAGTTTCATAAAGGTAAATCCTTATTTTAAGGGTTATGTAAGGGTAACCTAATCACTATGTGAAGGTAAGGTTAATTTCCAGGATCTATATAAATTTAAATCATGTTTTTCAAGGGTTATGTAAGGGTAAATCATCTTCCATTTAAGGGTAGGTTAGAGGTTCATAAGGGCATCTCCTAATTTCTAAAGGATGTATAAGGGTAACCTAGATATATGTACGGCTTAGTCTATGTTCCTTACCTATGTAAGGGTAAATATATTTACCCTCATGCGATTTCTATGATCTTAGTAAGTTTAAAACCATGTTGACCTTACGCGACACCCTTTTATATAAAATGTTGTTTTAAATCCATTTTTCATTTATCATTGCCTAACTCAAACCTATAACATCTTTTATTGGTTTTAAAAAACTAAATTCATGGAAATAAATTAGTTTGAATCATTTAAACTTGTAAATATTATTTTTAAGGTTTTAAACACCTGCATTCAAGAATCTCATGAAATTAAAATTAATTGGCGATTTAATTTGGGGTTTTCGATGTTGTGAACTAAATTTCCTAATGTATTCTTAAAATATATATTGTATGCCTTTAGTTTTTATGATCCTCTTAAAACTGAGAAGTCAATAATTCCTAAATCCAATTTTTTTGAAATCTTCTTCTATCAAACTAGGTTTGTCTTCTAGTTTCCTGGCATGAAAGAACCCTCCCTCTCTCTTACTCTCCTCCATTCTTGTGTGCAGTGGTTTTAAGGGGATAATTTATTAATATCCTTTTAATGTGAAATTTTTAACTTTAGTTCTTCCTAATCCTTATGGAAAATGATAAAAACACCTTTAATGATAATAAACTATAATTATTGATGTATAATAGAGAATTATTACATCTTTATCATGGAAGTTTTCTAGAGATATAAAATATCATCACGTGTTGAATTCATAATATTTCTTAGAGAAAGAAATTTTTAGCACATTATATGGCTTAAATTAATAATTTAGAAATTATCCAGGAGAGATAATCTATTATCACATATGGTGTCTCTATTTCTTTAAGAAATAATAGAATTGTAATCGATTCTAGGAATCCTTGGTGAGTGGTTTGAACTGACTAATATGTGGAAGTGATTCAGGTGACATTTCCTTGAATAACCTTTACATTAATGTCGATAACCTTTAAATAGTAAGTTCCCACTTCTACATAAATGGACGTTATCAAATCTATAAAAGGTCCTTTTCAACACTAAAAAGTTTTGACAATCTAAGCCTCTTTAAAATCATGTTCCCATTATCAGTGCTTAAAAACTAGCTAATAAAGAAAATCTTTCTCAGTGTTAAATAAACAACACTGATAAATATATACTTTATCAATGCTTATATTTTAACACTAATAAAGGGTTAAATTATAATCACTTATCTAATGCTGATAAATTTGACCTTTATTAGTGCTTGTTTAGCACTGATAAAGGTCATAGTAGCTGTTGTAAAGTTGCAGCCTTGCAGTAGCCCAATAAATAAAAACCAAATACGAAAACATATTGATCTGAATATAACTATATAGAAATTTGGATTCGAATGAAAATATTACATTTCACCACCATTTTAGTTTAAAATTTACATAAAAAATATTTTTATTGATTTCATATTTACAATTAATCAAAAAAAATTACAAACCAATATACAAAATCAAAAATCTTATAGGATTTTCCAATGGTTAACCTCTATACAAAATATTGAACCTATAATAAAACCGGTATTTATTTTAGTAATAGTACACAAAAATAATTAAATTATAATTATAATGTTATATAATATACATATGATTAATTATATTGTTAATTTTATATTAATTATAAATTATATTATTAATTAATAATTATATTATGAATTATTAATTGTATTGTTAATCAATAATATATATATATATATATTATATTTTTATATACTAAATATATTAATGATATTATCAGTTATTAATTATCTTAATTTTCTAAACATTTGTTAATAATTATATTATTAAACTAAAATTACATTTCAATATTGAAAACACACACATCGAATCATACCGACCACATCATTTTTCCAATTGAAATTTTGTCGATTCATACACATCAAAAATGAATAATGGATCATCGTACAATAGTTTGAAAACAATATGAGCTTGTTTTATCTATTCGGTCTAGGTGATGTGCATTTTAAACTAAAATGACATTTTTAAATTAAATACATGCACTTCAAGTCATACATCCCACATCGTGTGTCATATTGATGTGGAGTCGATTTCCTTTACATAAAAAATGAATTATTGATCATTTTTATATATTTTGAAAATAATCCAAGCTCATTTCTTTGGTTTTGTCTACGCGATGTGCATTTAAAACTAAAATGACACTTTTATATTGTAAACATGTACTTTGATTTATACCATCCACATCATGTGTTAGATTGATGTGTGTTCAATTTATACACATCATAAATGAATTATAGATCATTTTACTAATGTTTGAAAACAATATGAGTTTTATTTATCAGTTTTGGATTTGTGACATGAGTTGTAAACTAAAATAACACTTTTATATTGAAAACATGCATTTTGATTCATATAAGACACATAATGTGTCTGATTGATTTGTGTTTGATTTCTACTCATCACGGATAAATTATGTGTTATTTTTGTAAATTTTTAAAATAATAAAAATAAATTTTCCTAGTTTTTTCTATGTGACACATGTTTTAAAGTAAAATGACACTTATATTGAAAACACACACTTTAATTCATACCACCCACATCGTAAGTTGGATTTATGTGAGGTCAATTTATACATATAAAAATAAATTATGGATTATTTTCCTATATTTTTAAAACAATAAAATCTCATTTATTGGTTTTTTATGTGCCACGTTTTTTAAACTAAAATGAAATTTTTATATTGAATAAACGAACTTCAAGTATTACCGAGATCATCGTGTGTCCAGTTGATATGTGGTTAATTTCTACATGTCAAAAATGATTTATGGGTCATTTTACAAAATTTTAAAAACAATCCATGTTCATTTGAGTGGTTTTTTATATGTGATGTGTGTTTTAAACTAGAATGATGTTTTTATATTGATAACACACACTTCAAGTCATAACGACCACATTGTGTGCCAGATTGATGTGTGTTGGATTAAGAAACCTTAAAAATTAATTACGGATTATTTTAAATAAGTTTATTTTGAACTATTTTATTGGCTTTGACAATGTGAAATGTGTTTTAAACTAAATATAATCTTTTATATTGAAAATACACACTTTGAGTCATAATGACCACATCATGTAACTGTTTGACATGCAGTCAATTCCTACACATCAAAAATAAATTATGTATTATTTTACTAAATTTTTAAAACAATCAAAGATTTTTTTCTTGGTTTTAGCTATGTGACATGTGATTTAAACTAAAATGACACTTTTATATTGAATACAAGCACTTCGAGCCATAACGAACACATCATGTGTCGAATTAATGTTCTATTGAATCCTACACATTACAAATGAATTATGGATGCCTTTTCTAAATTTAGAAAACATTCCAAACTCATTTTCTTAGTTTTGAAAATGTGACGCATGTTTTAAACTAAAATGACACTTTTATATTGAAAACATATGCTTTGAGTCATACTGACCACATCATGTGTCAAATTGATATTTGATCAATTCCTACATTCCACAATAAATTATGGATCCTTTTAATAAAGTTTGAAAATATTATGAGATTATTTTCTTGGTTTTGGATATGTGATTTGAATTTTAAAGTAAAATTACACTTATATTGAAAACACACACTTTGATTCATACCACCCACATCAGGTTTTGGACTGATGTAAGGGAAATTCCTACATGACGCAAATGAATTATGGATCATTTTTTTAAATTTTGAAAACAATATGAGATTATTTTATTAGTTTTGACAATGTGACATTATTTTTAAACTAAAATGACACTTTTATATTGAAAACATACACTTCAAGTCATATCGATCAAATTATGTGTCAGGTTGATGTGTGGTCGATTCTTACACATCAAAAATGAATTATGGATCATTTTCATAAATTTTAAAATAAATATTAGATTTGTTTTATTAGTTTTGGATATGTGACATGTGTTTTAAACTAAAATTATAATTTTAAATTAAAAATACACACTTTAAGTCATAACGACCACATAGTGTGTCATATTTATGCATGTTCAAAACCTAAAAATCATAAATGAATTATGGATCTTTTTCATAAAGCTTGAAAATAATCTAAACTCATTTTTTATTTTTTGATAATGTAATAGGTGTTTTAATCTAAAATGACACTTTTATATTAAAAACACCCACTTCAAGTCATAGTTAATTCCTCGTTTCTAATTTGAGAAACAGAAAATGTATGATTATAATAAATATATAACTAATAGATTTCTAATCCAAGGTGAATTTTATTTTTGTAAAAATAATATCTAAATCATTATAATATTGATGCTTCACATTCCAAAAATATATATAACATTGCAGTATATACTAGATTAAATAAATAAAAGGTAATCACCTCAACTTGATGTCATTAAAAATTATAAGACGTGTACTCTTACCACTCATCCCTAAACAAGTTTACTTCTTCTTTTGAGTACATAGATTGGAGGAATTATGGGTAGTAGTGAGAAAATATAGAAAAATAAATAATTAAAACATATTTTAAATGAAATTGTAATTATCTTTATAAATTACCTTTCTGAGGATACTAGTTTTTTGATGGTATATAATATCCATATAAATTTTTAGATGTAATATCCACAATCATTTTTATTAATTTTTTTGGAAACTTTAGAAACATTTACCAAAATAAGAATATTATTTTAAAATATGTTTTCATAGTAAAATATTACTATATATACCATTATTTGATTATATTTGAAGGAATACATTGTCTTTTTATATGTTCATTCACCAACCCCATAGAATTTTTATATGATATTTATAGATATCTCTATCATAACAAAATTCTTGTTAAAATAAAAAATAAAATGTATAATTTTATATTTATCTATAAAATGTTTATTGTAGTGCATTACAAATTCACAATATACATTTTATATGTGTTTGATTTGTTGGAAATACATTATTTGGATACAAAAAATAAACATTTAGGGTATCCAAATTGATTTATATTAGAATCCAGTGCTTCCTAGAAACTAAAACAAATAAGTAATGAAAAAATAAAAATATATTTTATTTTATTCGATTGTATATTTTTACCCTTGCATTGTAAAAATCAAGAGGAGTCTATCTTCTATTATTTTATTTTCAAATTCCACACTTAGTTTATCTTTTCTCTTTTCAATTTTTTCAATTAAAAAGAAGGTTTTTATTTAGAAATTGTAGGGATTAATGATTACAAATCTTGTTTAATAGGGTTTTACATTTATTTAGTATTAATATATAATCTTGTATAAAATATGAATAATTATTAATTTTAATGAACATAGTATATCATTTTTGGGGAAAATAGATTATGAGAATGTACCCCATATATGTATTCACGAATGAGTCTCCTAGCCATTCAATCTTGATAATCACATTTATAATCTCATGAATAAATATGTTTATAATGGAATATCTAAATATTTATTATTCATATCCAATATAGGAAATATTTCCATATTATAATGTGGTATCTACATTAACTTGTAATGTTAATATATGTGATATTGGAGCTGGTGGGATGAAGGTGCTCTCAAAAGGTCATTTAGATTTCTTGGTTGATATACTATATTTTCTTGATCCAACCTTATATTTCCCCTTTATTTTGTCCATATGTAATACCATACCTTATCTGAGGCCTTTTTTTATAAACTATTAAAGGTTATTCATTTGAAAAAAATGTTAAGGATATACCTCATATCTCTTTATAATATTATACAACTATAGTACAAAAGTTTCAATAGCATTATCAATCATGATAACATCTAGATCATTAGGTGGAATAGACAAGTCCACACTCAACATGTGATCTACTTCAATCTACACTCTCATGTGATATTTTGGGAGTTTTTATTGTATAGCATGTCTCCTAGGATATTGTAAATTATACCCCTTTCAACAAGGTGATGCATGGGTGTAGATAGATATAAATCACATAAAATTTCACCCTGCATGGTTTTAGTAATATAAATTTATTGGAACATGGTTGATTTTTATTTATAAGAAAGAGTTATGAAAAAAATTATTAACATGGGAAAGGAAAGAAGTTGAGGGAGACGGATAGCCCCTAATCTAATGGGTCAATGTGTCTCTTCATGTATTGATTTTTGTTCCACTACTAATTTTATTTGACCCATTCACATATACAGGTCCACCAAACCTAATTGAACAATAATACCATTCAAATCATCTATTTATGTTTTCATTATTTTCATCATCTCATTATAGCTTTGTCTTCTCAAGATATGTTCAAGGTGAAACTCCAAAACCTACACCTCTAATGCGTCCATATTGGTTTGTCCTCTTCAAATATACTTAAATTAGTTTTTCTTCAAGTACATTTGATTTCAATTCTTGTGTCTAAACTATATAAAAAACATATGAACATAAATACATGGTTTTATCATGTTATTATTACACATGATTCTTATACTAGTTAAATATTTTCATTTACTAGTTCACCTTATTTATTTACAATATCCACCTTCTATAGTACATGATGTGCGATGGAAGTGGCTTTGGATTATAATTCATCAATCTGCATATAATTAAAGAATCATATGTTGTTTCATATCACAAAAAAATTACTATAGATTTAAAATACCTATCAATTTCTTCAAATGTGAAGTGTACCCCATCCTTGCTTTATAGTAGGAGTACATGGGTTTTTATGCTCATTTTTTATTTTTGATACTCCTTTACTATTTCATAAATTAAAAATTAAAAATTAAAAAACAAAATGGTTAAAATAAATATTTTAAAATAAAATATTATCAATTAAAATTCACCTAAAATTATTTATCATCACGGTAACTAATGAAATTTTTTCATGTTTTTGTGTTTATAATGTGTGATTACATAGCTGGTGGGCATTGATTTACTTTCCCCTCAATATAACATATATGATTCATTGTAATAATTGTTTTGAAGCCTCTATGAGATTTTACATTGACCATTAAGACATATTTCTCATGGAAATCATCTAAAATAAATAGACACTTCAAGGGATAATGAAACAAAAATAAAAAATTCATTATATAATTTTTTGGTAAAAGATATAAAGTATATTATGACAATACCTTGATATCTTCCAAAATGGTTTCCTTCAATATAGGCACAACATTGTTCCATATATCTATATCAATTTTCACATGAATTATTATTATGAACCTAATGTAACTAATGAACATTGACTGATTAGGGTCGATAGGTCGGATGCATTGATTCCATAAAACCTTAAATTTTATATCTTCTCTACTTTAATTGATAATTTTAGTTAACATGATGATTCTTTGTCATTTTTATTGTTTCATCTACATTTTTTTGATCCCTTAATAATTTCATAGTTTCAACATCGACATTTTTTTCTTCCTCAAAATCAATAACATCATCATGTGAGGAAGTCATTATCTTCATGAGTATTTAAACATTAAATTTAGATTACTTAAATTCAATATATATTCCATAATATTATAAGTAAAATAATAGTATATTAAAAAACATTAACATATTCATTCAACTCCCTTTTTTCTTTAAAGGCTGAAGGAATTTGGATCCTCTATTGAGTATCCAAATCCCCTCTTTGTGTTCTATTCTAAAGTACAAGAAACTATCTATATTGGGACCTCTATGAAATTATTTTGATCCCCCCATGAAAGGTTCGTCATTAATTAAATTTCCATCTAAACCTATGGTTGTTTTTGTCACCAATAGGGAAATTGACCAATTTGTATTCGTTAGATCTAAGACATAAAATATTTTCACTCTTGTGATGTTACTATGAATGGATTGTCCTTATAACCTTCTAGACTAAAATTCACATTTATAAATCCTAATTAATCGAATTTAACTGAAATTATGTTATCAACCAATTTATGATGTAAATTCATCACTTGAAATGTTATATAATCTAACTCATATATCTATTTGATGATACCAAAATATGACATATTCACATAAATTAGATTTATATCCTTGAACCAGATATGTGCATCACTTTCACCACAAGAATAAGTTTGCTATTTTTCATCATACCACAGTAATCTTATTTCTTTTTATATAACATATAACCATTAATTAAAAACCCACTATAAGATATAAAATTTACATTTTGTCCACTGGTTATCCATCAAAGTGGTTCAATAATTGAATTAATATTTTTAGATAACTCTTTATAGATATGATCTCATATCCATCCTATAAACTATTTATTATGGATATTTTATATCCATTCTTTATACCTCGATGTATTAAAATAGATAAAAATTTACTTATGGGATTCAACTTATAGTGAAACCTTTTCACGATTATGTAAAATGTAATGGTGAATTTTCTGCCACTCTGTAATGGTAATTGTAACAATATATCTTCTAGAAGCCCCTTATCCCATAATACATCCACTATGATGAAATTTTGGGAGAATAATTATATCAACATATGACAGGTAATTGAGGAATAATTCAATAGCTTCTTAAAAAATATATATCTATGTAATAAAACATTCTTTCTGACTTTAATTCTTGATATACCCTTTCAAAATGATTATATATCATTCAATGGGATACAAACATCTATAATGGATAGGTCCACATAGTTGAATATATCTAAGAAATTGAACCATAAAGTCGACCATTATATCAAAAAATGGTGGTGTGAGGAACATCTCCAATTCACATAATATGACTACAATCCTCTTAATCATGTTTGGAAACTTCATTGGTTCTATTAACTTACTACATATAGATTTTACAAAATAATTACATTTTTTTAATGTATTCATACATTTTTAGGTTAAATTTAACATATATTGATAGGAATGAAAGCTATGGTCGTGTGATTTCAGATCCTATAACTTAAAATTAGTCATTGGAACAACATTCTTTATATTTGATTAATACCCCTTTAGAACATTTACACAATTAAGGAAGTTAGAAAATGAAAATTTTCTAATCTGGATAGAGTGAAAACTACTAGAGGAAGAAAATTTCAACTTTCTCCCTTCATTAGTACCAACACATCCCTTATCCCTATGTCAAACATGTACAACCTAGCCCTGATTCCATATTTTGTTTTATTTAGTACATTTAGTATTGTTCCAATAACACTGTCATATATTTTTTTCCATATGCATGAAATCAATAAATTGTCTTATGAATAAAAAATTCTAGTATAGTAATCCACAAAATTTGATCTCTTTTTACAACATGATTTTATAAGGTTTTTTGAAAAACAATTACCAAAAACAATATCAATATCTTTTATTTTCTCAAACTTTTGATCCCCGGTTGGTAGAGAAACTGTTGTACCTTGTTCTATATTTCCATCAAATCTTGTCATATAGGATCGGTATTTATGTCATCTATATAAAAATATATGATGTACTAAAAAATAGTATTCAAGGAATGTTTTAAACTAGATCAGTGTGTAAATTATTCACAAATGGGATACCCCATTATTCCATTAATTATATATCCTGAAAAAAATTCATAAATGATAAATTCATTTTTCATCTCATACAAAATTTCTCTGAATGTGGATTCTTCAATTATATGATCATTATACAGTGTAAAACATGAATCCCACATCAATTTCAGATCATTTATCAATAGATTAAAAATACATCAATATCATTGCCTATTTGTTCTAGCTAGGATATAAGTAGAGACAGCAAAGTGTATTTATGCTTCATGTATAACCATGGTGGAAAGTTATAATTTACCAACATAACTGAGCATAGGCTCTAAGTATTACTCTATACATGTAATGACATAGGTATTTATTGAATAATTGTGTTTTCATATCACTCAATTTTTTTATTTAATGAAAAATATATGATATATGTTAAATGTAATGTTTTAAATTCATCTTATATGCTTTATAGATATGATATAAGAATAAATCCATTTTTTGGATAAAAGAAGTGTTTTTCTAAAAATACATTTTTACCACCTTTTGATGACAAACCCTTTTTAAATATAGTTTTTGACACCTTTATATGTTTTATTTGAAAAAATAAACTTCTTATTTAGAAACAGAACCAAAAAATTTACTTTGGATGAAATTTCTCTATTTTTCTGCTAAAGTTCATTTTTTAATGAATAGTGAAAAATATTGCTTGAATGGCCTAAAGGCCTTATTTTTTATTTTATTATGGATAATCCCCATTTTAAGGATTGAAGCGGAACCCTTACATGAACCATAAGCCCAAGGCCCAAGGCCTGACATGACCCGAAGGTCAATACAAGACCCGAAGGCCCAAAGACATATAATGCCAATTACATGACCTGTAGGCCCAACCCACTAGAACTTCTCTTCCCCAGCTTCTCCATCATTGATGGACTAACTCCCCCATTTTTCATTGATAATTGGATAGAATTGACCTATACAAAGATGCAAGGTGCCTGGTCCTGATGGAAGTTACCATATCCTCTCATACTTCCACTCCGGTTAGCTTTGTTTTTGGTGACTCCTACTTGCCCTGATCTTCTTCTAGGGCCTGCTCTATGTGAACTGGGATAATCCATAGTCTATGTGGCCCGAAGGCCCTGAGGTTTGAAGGCCTTTGGTGACATGAAGTCCATGAGACTCATAGGCCCAAACCGGGGGCCCGAAGGCCCAAATCAGGTGAATAGTTTCAGATGCTACAATACCGAAGAGTGCCTACTATAGTACTCCTACAGTACCCTGAAAATTCTCCTCCACCCGGTTTCGAACCTGGGTCTCTTGGATACCTTTTAATATAATTTATTTATATAGTTAGATTGTAATTTTAATTGGTTTTAAAATTTAATTGGATTATATTTTTATCATTTAATCCAATTTTGGTTATTAGAACTAATTTCACTTTAAAATTTGACATAAACGCATGTCAATCTTTTGGTAGTTTTTACTTCTTAAAAACACGCTTTTTGATGTTGACAATGGAAATTAATTTTAAATTAATTTTTTCAACTTCTGTGTTTTGAATTTATAAAAATTTATTTCATATTTAGAATAAGGAGGTCCAAATTTTGTAAATAGGTAACTTTTATTTTTAAACATTATGAATAGTAACTTTAGTAAATATATTATTTACCATGGTTAAAGGGTAAATCTGGTAAATAAGGGTAAAATATAATATTATAATAATATTAAATTACCCTAACACATGTCCTAACCCTATTTTAGGAGATATTTCTGACCATGGGCATCCTTGGGTCGATTTTAGGACCCCATGGAGCCACTTGTGTGTGAAAATGGCATTTAATTACTTTTAATTTAAAGTTAAGGAAAATATAACCCAAACAAGTATCTTCTAGTGAAACATTTTTTATATGGGTTTATATAAGTTACCTTTTTTACTATAAATAGTCATTAGAAATATATAAATATTTCCTACATCATGGTATTTTATTTATAATTTTTATACATCAAATAAATAAATATATTTATGACATAATGATGATGTAGTGATTACCTTATCAATGAAAGATTTAAATAAATGAAATTATAAATATTAAAATAAATTTATTTTGAAACTTTTTATGCCTTAAAAGAATATTAGGGATGAGTATGACATGTTATATTTTAATTTATAAAGTTTTTTATAAATAATCAAGTTGTTATGGATTTTTAAAAAAATCATGATATGAATAGTATAAAAATTGACATAAATGAGTTTTTAAAACATGTACTATTTTATTAAATGATATAATAGTCCTAAAAATCTAATATTTGGAAAAATGACTTATATAATTTAATATATTTTATTAATTAACCACTTGAGTTTCTATTGGAATTTTATGGTAACTATATTAACCATCTAGTATGAATATACAAGAAGACATGGTAAAAGTTAAATTAGTTAACTAAGGCTTAAAGATAAAATATAATGTTACTTTTATGACCTAAACATGTATAAAACCCATTTTCTAAGAGGATTTAGACCCATATTCATTAGATATTCTAAATATATCACTTTGGTATTATTATAATTCTAAAATCAATTAATAATAAAATAATACTTTCAAACTTTCTTAAAGTTCTCCTCCTCCCTTTTATAAAAGGACACCACCTCTAACCCTTACTCACACCTCCCAAGAATGCTTGTATCTTCTAAAATATACCCAAATAATCTCCCAACATCCCTATATTATTTTTATAATCCTTACATAGGGAATAAATCAATTAAATAAGGCCTTTTTAGGTTAAATTAAAAGGAGTTACCTGATTTGAGGTAATGTCTTCTCTCAAGTTCCTTTCCATTATTTTCCTTCTCCACTCTATATGTTCTTTTTATTATTTGTTTACATAACAACACCAGTACTATCAATATACTAGGTTTTTTTATGAGAATTATTCTAACTACACTTACACACACCTCCATCTAATATATATGATCATATTGTTTCTCTGTACAACGAACTGCTACCTCACGAAATGATGATTGTCCAATCTTCTCTTACCACCTCTCATGGGGGACATTGTGATGAAACTGTAATTATATATGATATATATGATATTTTTTATCTCTATTATTCTGTAATTCTCATTTAGAACATAACTTTATACTTTTCATGTTGTATAAATACGATAATTTCATTTGAGGAGGTGCAGACTACTGCCCACTCAAAGTGATATGGCTCATTCATTCTTTACATGAAATGTATAAAGGATGGAATTAATGAACTTATTTAACATATATATGATATATATTATACTAGTGTTATAATATATCTATGTATCATTTATTTTTCATTCCCTTAAATATAAAAAATAAATGAAAGTAGGTTCATGTGTACGTACGGATTACCGTCTCCATTAACGGTGCATTTCATTTCTAATATCCAAATGATATGAACTATTATAAATAAATATATACTAGATATATAGGATATTTATGATATAAAAGTCATGAATATAATTCTAGAGATAATGTGCTTTTGACCACATGGACAATTTTTAATTATAACAGGTTCACTTTTTACTCAAGTATCGAACATTGAAAAAATGACTAATATGAACTTGAATAAATATATGATACTTATAGTAAGGTAATAATTGATGTAAAAGGAATAATAAACTTGAAAAATGTTCTGAAGCATGTATAAATTAACTTAAGTTTATTATTCTATAAATTAAAGAATAAACGAGTCAAGTTAGACAAGAAGTAAGGGACCCTTTCACCGTCCTCTTTTATTCAGAGACTTCTTTGATTTTATGTCTTTTAATTTTAAATTTTAAATTGTTGGGATATTTTTTTATATATCCTTATTTCTGAAAAATGTATTTCCATGTGATGAGGGACCCTTTTTTCTCTCATCGACTCATTTTCAGAATTTTTAAGTGACACTGTTAGGCTGCCGAATTTATATAAGGGAACTTCCTAACCCAATTTCTATTCTTTGAGTTAATATTATACTTTTTTATTATGTTGTGATATGATTATGTATGAACTAACTTTTAATGTCCTATATTTAATTTATACATTACTTATGTGTACTTATAGTTAATACACATAATCGATCTATTTTATTTTCAAAATGATCTTTGTAAGGGTCTTTATCTCAATCTCCTTTTATTGAGACATATTTTGATAACATATACCTCCTTCTATTATACAATGTATAATAAAACCCTTTTACTTTTACTTTCATTCAAATAAAATATTTTTTCTATGAATTATTTTACTAAACAAAAAAAAAGGAATTTTTTTAACGTATACAGCAAAAATGACTTCTCTGTTACTGTAATCATTATTTAGATTCCTCTATAAGCCTAAATTTTTTAAAAAGGAAAAAGAAACCCTTATTCTATTTTTGTGTGTTTTGGTATTTAAAATGGTTTTTTGAAGTGGATTGAGTATTTAAATATCTTTAAATGATTTCTTGTGATTGAAAATGAAATCTTATTAGTGAAATATTGATATTTGTAATATTTTATGTGTTATGATTATATAATGGTACTTGGACATTTGACGTCTGGTTACTGATAAACCATGTGACGGGTGGTTTCGTGATAAACCAAGGATGGGTGGTTACATTATTACTTCCAATTCATTGGGTATGGTAGTCATCCGAATGGATATTCCATTTAGTGATATGTGTGGAATTCGACTATATGGTTATTCTATTTAAGTATGTTTATGTCTCAAGTTACCATTATATGTTATACATTGCTGTATATGGGCCTAATAGTAATCTTTTGGTTATAAAAATGATAAGAAATGAGCTTATATTTAGTGAAGTGTTTTTTCAACTTATTTAAGGTGAAAAGTATTACTTTATGATAAATTATCCATCATTTAAATGTTGTTTTAAAAAAATAACAGTTTTTCTTCTTTATGTATCCTTTACTGAGATTTTTATTCTCATACCAAGTTTTTGAAATGTTTTTCATATGACTTAATGATGAATAGGGTCAAGGATGGGATCAAGGAAAAGTCATGTTGTCTAAAACATGGAACTAAACATGTTTCTTTTTTAAGAGTATTTTTTATGAAAAATGGATAGTGAGTAGAAGTGTCTACTTGTAATATTCAAGTTGTTATGTATAAGTTATGACCTAATTCTCTAAAGCTCTAAACCTGAAAGGATCCTCAATTTTAATTATAAACTTAATTTAATATTATGTTATGTTTTAAGTTCGGGGCCTTACAGTTGGTATCAAATGTCAGTTTAGATAAGTTTAGAGGTTAGGGTTATATTTAAGCATAACTGACATGTTTTATATAAATACAATGGTTAGCATATTAGAAAGAGTCATAGTTATTTTAGATAAATTGAATGAGTTTAAAATAACATGAATTAGTATATCTTAGTGTTTACCCTCCTCATAATATACTATATGATGATTTTACTGATATACCCACACTGACCTTTTTGGTTTTAGTAAATGGATGGATCTAGCAGGCACCAATGTAGTAATGGATGTGAAGAAAACTATGATGGTTTTCTAAGTAAGCAATCAAATTAAATGGGAGCTGCAATGAGAACTCTTGTGGTTATTCTCAACCAACTATATAGAGTCATGATTGACCACTTTAACCTTAATGATTATTCTAAGGAATCATATATGTGAGAAATGAATCCCTATGGAATTTCAAGTAATAATCATAAAAGTAATTATATTAAAAAACCTTGGTGTTAAGGATGTGGAAAGAAACACCCAGGAAAATGCTTCAAAGGGACAGATTGATGTTATAGATGTGGTAATAAAGGTTATAAGGAAAGAACCTAACATTGAAAAAAGTAAGCATCCAGTTGACTCCAAGAAAGGGAAAGAAGTAATTTTCTAATGAATCAGTTGAATGTTTTAAATTTGGTGTGCATGGCCATTACACAAATAGATGTCCTACAAAGAAGGTTCGGGAATGGGACTAGCAGGATCGTACAAATATATGTTTACCAATACCTATCTTCATTCCAATTGATGATGAAGAAGCTAAAAATGACCAATTAAAGGTATGGATTATTTTTTAGTTGGTGTTTTGACATTATTTAATCATAGGATATGATTCATGATTGTGTTTGAAGGAAACATTTATTATGGAATAAGTTGGAAAATAATGGTTAATGGATCATGAATAACGTTGAATGAGTAAGAAGTCTACATATAAGGGATTCAAGAATTATGGTACATCTTAGGATGATGAAATGATTAAAAGTATTAAGTCTCTTTTGATGATGGGATTACTTTGGAAGACTTTTTCTATTATGTGTAACCCTGAAGTTTGATATATGAAAATTTTATTTAAGAAAGAATTATCTTTTCTTGGGTGGACATAATGGATAACCTTAGGGGTTCATATGATTTTTTTTTGAGGAGATAAATTCTTATTAGATTTTGGGATGAAAAATCAAAGGTATTAGATAACCTTTGATGATAAAATAGTTTATGGTTATTTTTGAGGAAATTATCTTACTTTTGAGAATGTTATAAGAATGATATGGTTTTAGAAAAATGAAAACCCGCATGATAGGTGACAACCCATCACATCTGGAAAGGCCATGGGAATAAAACCAACAACCAAAGGTCGACAAGGGCACATAACCTACCACTAGACTACGTGAAGTCCCTAGTTAGTATGACTAATTATTTTTAGTTAAATGATTTTATAGATCAATAATAAGCTGATTTTGGGAACTTATGTTTTATAAAATGTATATCCTTATTATAGGAATATGATTTGGTCATTAAGTGATAAAGGTTATTTTGGAAGACATTATCTCTTTTTTGGAACACTATATGCCTAAAGAAAATAGAATACTATGGGATTTTATTTGTGTAGTAATGGTTGAAATTTTATTTTGGTAGAATATGTGTTTTTATTGTGAACATATAGTGAATTGTGTTATTTATGGAAATGATAAGCCTATCATAGAGAATATTTTATTAGGTTAATTAATTTTCAGTGTGATACTTTTAGAGTAGTCGATGTTATTTGGAGATAAATGTTAAGATTTTTTTGGAAGACTATGTGATTAAATTCTTATGAGTTTTGGGTTTCAATCTTAGTTTGGATTATATTTAAGAACATTAAGGACAATTGTGTATTGAATGGTCTTTTTTGAGATTCGGGTCTTGTTTGTTCAATTTTGGAGACTAAGAGTAGTATTTCTTTTTATAAAATATTATCCTTTTAAGGGATTATCTGATCTTGTACTAACCATTTTGGTTTTGGTTAATGTTTAAAAACAGGGGAAATATATGGTTCATCCTTTGTGGATCATGTTATTCTCTAGAAGTTGATTATAGTGCTTCAAGTGTAACCAAGTCATCTTTAATACTCATAATTTAGAGAAAATATGAGTTTTTGGTAGAAACTTATTAAAGTATGAAACTCTACTTGAAAAGTAATTATATTTTCTTATGTTCTTAGTCAATCTCATAAATAAATTCTCTAAATTTATGAAAGGTAACTTAAAAAAACATTTTTCGTTTACTTTTCCTACTGTGGAATCAAATACTATTTAACCTATCATAGATTTGTGGTTTTTTGGTAGTTAACTTTCTCCAGGTCATGTTTACTATCACTCTCCATTAGTACATGATGGTTAGTTTTCTCTTCCATATCCATGTTTTCAGGCAATCCTATTATGTGTTATCTTGGGTGACCTTTGTACTTATATTTATTTATTTATTTTAAATTGATATTTTTATTGACTCCTTTTCCAATGTGGGACTTTCAATAAAGTTTCTGAGCCCAATTTTAAAATTGCAAGGAAGCAATTTCTAAAAGGGGGGAAGGATGTAATGACCCGTGTATTCATAGAATAATTGTGATTTCATATCACTATTTATGGATTTTTATTTAATTAAAATACATGTTATATATTTAATATAATGTTTTAAATTCATATTATATGTTTTCTAGATATGATATAAGAATAAATTCATTTTTTGGATAAAAGAAGTATTTTTTCTAAAAAAGCAGTTTTATAGCCTTTTGATGGTGAACCATTTTTAAATCTTGTTTTTGACACCTTTATATATTTCATTTGAAAAAATTAAATTATTTTCTATAAGTGGAACATCAAAATTTACTTTGGATTAAATTTTGGTATTTTCCAAATAAGGTTCGTTTTTTTAATGAATAGTGAAAAATACTACATTTTAATTCAAAACTGCCTTTTAATCAAATTTATTTATATATTTATATTGTAATTATAATTTATTTTAAAGTTTAATTGTATTATATTTTTATCATTTCATTAAATTTTGGTCATTTTAAGTAATTTAACTTTGAAATTGGGTATAAATGCATGTCAATCTTTTGGTAGTTTTTACGTCTAAAAAACACGCTTTTTGGTTTTGACAACTAGAATTAATTTTAAATTAATTTATTAAACTTATGTGTTTTGAATTTGGAAAATTTTATTCCATATTTGAAATCATGAGGTCCAAATTTTTTAAATATGTAACTTTTATTTTTAGACATTATGAAGAGTAACTTTAGTAAATATTTTATTCACCATGGTAAAAGGGTAAATCTGATAAATAAGGATAAATAATAATATTAAATTATCTTAACAAATGTCCTAAACCTATTGGATGAGATATTTACAACAATGGGAATCCTTTTTTTATTTTAGAGTCCCATGGATCCACTTGTTTGTGAAAACTACATTTAATTACTTTTCATTTAAAGTTAAGGAAAATATATCATAAACATGTATATTTTAGTAAAACAATTTTTATATGGGGTTATATAAGTTATTTTTTCGACTATAAATAGTCATTATAAATATAATAATATTTCATACATCATGGTATTTTATTTATAATTTTTATACTTCAAATAAATAAATATATTTATGACACAATGATGATGTAGTGATTACCTTATTAATGAAAGATTTAAATAAATGAGATTTTAAATATTAAAATAAATTTATTTTGAAACTTTTTATGAAATTAATGACTTTTAGGGATGATTATGACTTTTTATATTTTAATTTATGAAGTTCTTTTGAAATAATCATGTTGTTATGGATTTTTTTTAAAAAAAGTAATGATATGAATATTATAAAAATTGACATAAATGAGTTTTTAAAAAAAATTATTAAATGATATAATAGTCATAAAAATATAATATTCATCAAAATTACTTATATAATGTTTTAAGTGTCATTAATTTACCACTTTATCTTTGATGGAAATTTTATGGTAACTATATTAACCATGTAGTATGAATATACAAGAAGACATGGTAAAAGTTAGATTAGTTAACTAAGGGTTAAAGCTAAAATATAAGGTTAATTTTATGAAGTAAACTTGTCTAAAACTCATTGGATGAGAGGTTTTAGACCCACACTCATCCTATCTTATAAATATATCAATTTGGTGTTATTATAATTTGAAAATCAATTAATAATAAAATAATATTTTCAAACTCTCTTAAAGTGCCCCTCCTCCCTCTTATAATTGGACATCACCTCTAACCCTTACTCACACCTCTCGAGCCCCCTTGTCTCATCCAAAATATGCCCAAATAAGATCCAAAAATATCTATATTCCTCTTATAATCCTTACATAGGTCATAAGGAAATTAAAGAAGGCCTTTTAGCTTAAAACAAAAGGAATTACTCGATTTGAGGTAATGTCTTCTCTCAAGTTCCTTTCCATTATTTTCCTTCTACACTCCCTATGTTCTTCTTATTATTTTTTACATAACAACACCAATATCATATGTATACTATTATTTTTTTATGAGAATTATTCTAACTACACTTATACACACCTTCATCTAATGGATACAAACATATTTTTTCTGTGTATGACAAATTGCTGCCTCATGAAACGATGATTCTCCAATATTCTCCTACCACATCTCTTGGTGTCCATTATTATGGAACTATAATTATATATGATATTTATTTTATCTTTATTCTTCTTTAATTATCATTTAGAACATACCTTTACACTTGTAAAGTTTTTTAAATGCGATAATTTCATTTGAGGAAGTGTGGACTACCGCCCCCTCAAAGTGATATGACTCATTCATGCTATACATGTAACGTATAAAGGATAAAATTAATTAATTTATATAACATATATAACATAGATATTATACTAGAGTTATGATATATATATATATGTATCATTTATTTTTCATTCCTTTAAATATGAAAAAGAATTGAAATTATCATTCATTTGTATGTACAACTTACCGTCTCCATTAACGGTGGATTTCATTTCTTGTATAAAAATGATATGGACTATTATAAATACATATATACTAGATATATATGATATATATGATATATAAATCGTGAATATAATTATAAAGATAATGTAATTTTGACAAAATGGACAATTTTTAATTATAACAAGTTTATTTTTGACTCAAGTACTGAACATCGAAAAAACAACTGATATGAACTTGAATAATTATATAATTTTTATAGCAAGGTAATAAGTGATAAAAAAGGAATAATAAACTTGAAAAAGGTTATGAAGCAAGTATAAATTAACTTAAGTTTATCATTGAGAAAAAAGGTTGTGTGTTTTAATTTAATTTTTCAATTTTTGGGATATTTTCTTCTATATACTTATTACTATACATTTTATGTTCAAGTGATGAGGGACCCTTTTTCTCTCATCGACTCATTTTCTGAATTTTTAAGTGATGTTGTTAGGCTTATGAATTATCATAAGGGGACTTCTTAACCCAATTTCCATTATTTCAGTTAATCTTTTAATTTTTTATATCATGCTATGATTATGTAAGAACTAAATTTTGATGTCCTATCTTTTACTTATACATTACTTATGTGTATTTATAGTGAATAAACATAATCGATCTATTTTATTTTTAAAATGATATTTTTAAGGGACTTCATATCAATCTCCTTTCATTGAGGCATATTTTGATAATATATACCTTCTTATTTTATACAGTTTATAACAAAACCCTTTGACTTTTACTTTCATTCAAACGGGATATTTTTCTACAAAGCATTTTACTAAATGAAAAAAGTAATGTTGTTAACATATGCAGAAATAATGACCTCTCTATCATCGTAATCATTATTTGGCTTCCTCTATAAGCCTTAATGTTTTTAAAAGGAAAAAAAACTCTTTTTTCCATTTTTTGGTGTTTTGGTATTGAAAATGGTTTTTTGAAATTGATTGAGTATTTCAATATCTTGAAATGATTTATTGTGATTGAAAATGGAATGTTATTAGTGAAATGTTGATATTTTAAATATTTTATGTGTTATGATTATATAATGATTATAAGAAATTTTAAGGGTGGTTATGTGATAAACCAAATGATGGGTGGTTCCGTGATAAACCAAGGATGGGTGGTTACATTATAACCTCCAATTAATTGGGTATGGAAGTCGGTAGTATGGATATTCTATTTAGTGATATGTGTGGAACTAAACCATTTGGTTATTCCATTTAAGTATGTTTATGTCCCAAGTTACCTTTATATGATATATGTTTCTTTCTATGGGCCTTATGGTAATATGTTGGTTATAAAAAGGGTAAGCAATAAGCTTATATTCAATGAAGTGTTTTTACTACTTATTTAAGGTGAAAAGTATTACTTTATGATAAAGTATTCATGGTTTACATGTTGTTTTGAAAAAATCAAAATTTTCTTTCTTTATGTATCTTTTAATGATCTTATTATGCTCATACCATGTTTTTGAATTGTTTTTCACAGGACTTAAATATGAATAGGGTCAAGGATGGGATCAAGTAAAATCCATGCTATCTAAAACATGGAACTAAACATGTTTCTTTTTTTAGAGTTTTTGTTTTGTGAAAAAATGGATAGTGAGTATAAGTGTCTACTTGTAATATTCAAGTTGTTATGTATAAGTTGTGACCTAATCCTCTAAATCTCTAAAACTAAAAAGATCCTCAATGTGAATTATTAACTTAATTCAAGATTATGTAACGTTTTAAGTATAGATCCTCACAATAAATCAAAAGGATTTATTTCATCTATAAATAGCTCAAGATGGAGGTTTCTTATCTCATTTCCAAATTTAGGATACTCATAATCAATTTTTTCCACTAAGGTGAGTTTTTGGGTGACGTAGTTTCCCATATTTAATTCATGTATCTATGTGCCATGTCAATTTTATAGTAGTTTCATAACATCCATATAGTAATCTAAACCTTGGAATGATATGAAAGTATCATATAACTTTAAAAGGACTTGATTCATCTTTCTTATATCAATATTCATGACACTTAGGGAATTTTATAAGTGATTCATGGTCCTTAGGAAACAATACAAAATCATTTGGAAAAGAATTTGTTTTTTTAAAGATCATACCCATTGAATGTAGCATTAGTTTAGTGTCATATTTTAAACAAGGAAGCTCATTTTCTTCTGGTAACATATGATTTCGTAGACCAAGTAGTTATATAAAGTTGATGTTTCTCTATCCACTACCTGATTTCAAATTATATAACTTCAGTACAACAACTATGGTGAATATTTAGTATAACTGGTATAAAATTGTCTATTTTAATAGATATTTATCTTTTCAAACAACTTTTGATAGTCATGAAGGTCATATTAAATTTTCAGTGTCATTTATTTTATATGATCTTCATCACCATTTAAACTAGTATTCATACCAAATGATTAATAAATCATTGTTTAATCCCAATCAGTATATAAATTCAATTTATCAATATATTTATCCTAATATTTATAGCTTCAATATGCTCCTTGATAAATAAAATTTTCTTCCAACTCTTTTGGAATAATTTTTATTGAATAACAACAATGTAAACATGGACAAAGTATTTGATAAGGGTTGTATGCATGCCCTATTTCAAATTTGAAGAACTGTTTATTTCCATACTTATAATCTTTTTTTATATGATTAGAATCCATCCATTTTCAATACATATCCATCCTATTCGGTTCAAAAAATATTAATTTTAACAAAAATACATAAATACTCATAATGTATTCATAATAAAAGGATAAAGTTATAGATACTTATAATAAGGGTAACCCAACATTTGAATGTTATTAGTGATAATCCCTAAAAAGTTATCATTTTTACAAGAGTAAAATGAAAATACACAACATATAGTGGTTTAAGGGTTTTACATAAAAAAGTAGGAATAAGTATTATAACATTATTGAATAATAATTTAAGCTACATGAAGATATTGTTCAAAGATAATAAGATTTGAATTATAAATATTGAGATTGTTTTGTAGGGGTGTTTAAGTGATAGGGTTCTAAGGAGACGAAGTTGATGATATTTCAGTATATGATGAAAATGTTGATAGGGCATGATCACCTGATCTTGAGAACCCAATGTTTGATGAAACTCTAATAAACTAGAAGTATCAGGTTGGGGTTCTCAAGCTAATGAAAAAAACTAAAGAACAATATAACTGGGGTTTGATGGATGCAAAAAAATTAAACAATTCTTATAGCTAGGATAAAGTATCTAACAATAGTAATGCATATTCGGTCAAGAGGGGGCCAAGAGAAAGAATGAACTGAAGAAAAAAAATAATGACACTTACTGATTGGGACTGATATTAGAATGAAAGTGGAAGGAATCCCTAGTGGTTTAGTAGGGGAAAGAAACTACTATGAGTGAAAATTTATAGAACTGGGGCACTCTAAATAAAAAAAATATATGAATTGAGTCAACTTGAAAATTTTCATGCTATGAGTTCTCTAGATGTTGATGGAATAAATAAAATATAACCAACATCTCAATGGGTAAACAAAACTATATTACCTTTCAAGAAGGGTCATGTGGTCCAAGTGGTGTCTTAGTGACTGGGTGATTAGAAGATGAAGTTGATAATTTTTTTCAGATGATGAAAACATTGATAAGGCCCAATGAACTAGTCTTGAGAAACAAAAATTTAAAGAAACACTTGAATTTAAATCCAATAAACAATAACTCTCAGGTTGGGGTTATAATGCTACTGAAAAAACCAAAGAAAAATCAAATTGGGGTTTGGTGAATGCTTTAAATTTAAAAAATTCACATGGTTGGGATGAAGGATTGAAGAAAAACAATGTAAATGGGGTCAGGATGGGTCTAAGAGAAAGAAACAATTGAAAAGAAAGAATGAAACTTACTATTGGGACCGTGGTTGGAATGAAAGTGGATAGAATCCTAAATGGGTTCAGTAGAGGGAAGCAACTACTACGAGTAAATATTTATAGAACTGAAGCACCCTAAATGAAATAAAAGGTAAAATAAGTCAACTTATAAAATTTCATTCTATGAGTTCTCCAGATGTTGGTGGTAAGAATTAAATCCAACCCACATGTCACTAGGGACACCATATTAGATTTCCGTTCAAGAAAGGTCATGTGAATGATTCATGTGGTTAGGGTGACTCATCTAATGTTGGTGATTGGAAAAAATCCTAAAAGGGAAAGCCGCTATGATAAGGGAATGTAACATTAAAAAAAGTAGGTGATAATCAATTGAATTTGTGCTCTCCCACTAGATATCCAAGCATTAATTAATAGTTTACTATTGTAGATTCTAAAAAAATCTTAACCCATTAAATTAGAAAAATCTTAATTAAAATTTTACCTCAATCTTCTATGATGCCGATTCGAATGGAGTATTCTACCTCATCTAGTTTTGGATTAATAGGATTAGATAAGGGAGAGAGGTAAGTTTTCATTTTCTAACCTAGGCTTTTGGGGAAGGTGAATGATGATCAAGTGTTACAATGGTGGTGATGATGTTACAGATGGAAAATGGAAGTGGTACTGGTTGGATGTGGCTGTTATTATGGGGATGCACAACGGTAGGGTAATGAGGGTGATATGGCACATGATGAAAGAACCAAAAATGATAAAACAATGCAAGATCAACTAAAAGAAATATAAATAATCACATACTATAGGTTTTGATATGGTCGATTCATCCAAGAAGTGTGATGGAGAGAGGCTTCAGAGATCGACTTCTACAAAAACTTGAATGGTGTAATAAATGGGTTCTCTTAGGATTGAATTTATAAGATCGGTAAGGGTTTTATCAGTGCATTGTGGAAAGTATTGATAAAAAATGTTTAAAATAAAATACAAAAAAAAATAAATGAATATATTTTAGAAAAACATAAAAAAAATATTAAACATTATTAATGAACATATAAACTTAAATGAATGAATGTTAAAAATGAGTTAAATTGAATAATTAAAAATGAATAGACTTCAAAAATATTAAAAAATAGATAATTTTTATTAATTATATAATGTGTTAAAAAGTAGAAATGAATATATATTAAAATAAGGATGGAAACATGTTAAAATAATTAAATTTTAATGGATAAATATGTATAAATAAATATTTAAAATGAATAAATTAGATAAAAAATAAAAAATAATTAACACTATAGGTGAATAAATAGTATATAAAATGTTAAACAGTAGTGATAAAAATATATAAATTAAAAAATGAATAAATTTAAAAAATATTTAAAAATAATTGATATTATTAATGAAAATATAATATTAAAAATGAATAAATTATAAAAAAAATATTAAATAGGGATAAATAGTATATATTAAATAAAAATATAAAAAATGAGAAAAATTTACCAATTAAAAACATGATATATTAAATATATTATGTTACTATATGAAATTATAAAATGAATGTTAAAAATTAAAAAAATTACATAAATATCATGTGTGTCTGTGTGTGTGTGTGTTTCTATATAAAAGTACATTAATTACATAAATATTTGTGTGAAATTAATGTATATATATATATAACACAAGTTTGATATATATTAAATTAAATTAAAAACTGATGAATTTATATAATATTTAACGTCTATTACTTGATACTAACTAGTCAATATTTTAAATTAATGTTAATTTTTAATTATAAACCATTTTTCACTAGATATATGACTTATTAAATGTAAATACATATTTTGTATTTAAATCATATTTAATGAAACATTATATATTAATATATATATATATATATCATTGTGAATATATTTCTATATTAAAAATATTAAATATATTGATGATTAATTAGGCATGAAAAATATAACAAATGAATAAATTATAAAAATATTAAATGAATCAATATTAAAAATAGATAAATTATAAAAAAAAGTAAAAAACACTTAACATTATTAATGAAAAAATAATATTAAATGAATAAATGTTAAAAATGAGTGAAATTTATTTAAAAATTGAATAGATTGAAAAAATATTAAAAGAATGAATAAAAGTTATTAATCATTTAAAAATTTAAAAAATAAAAAATGAATGAAATTATTGATTATGAAATTTACAATTGTATTAAAAGAATAAATTCTAATCAATAAACATGTATAAATAAATATTAAAAATTAATAAAATTTCAGAAATAATAGACAAATAAAAAATAAAAAAATAAATTAAAATAATATTAAAATAATTATTTTTAAAATTATTAATAATAAAAATGAATAAATTCAAAAAATGAATAAGTGTTATTAATTATATATGTTTTTAAAAAATTAAAAATGAATATATGTTAAAATGATAATGAATACATATTAATTTTATAAATTACAACCGTATTTAAAACATTAAATATTAATCAATAAACATGTTTAAATAAATATTCAAAATAGATAAATTACAAAAATATTAAACAAATAAAAAATGAAAATGAATAAATTATAAAAATATTAAAAAATAATTAAGTTTATTAATTAATAAATAATATTAATAAATGAATAAATTATAGAAATATTATGTTCGTGTGTGTGTTTCTGTATTAATTACATATATCAGTGTAAAATTAATGTCACACAAGTATGATATATATAAATTACAGCTGTAATAAAAATATATTAAATTTTAATTAACAAATATATATAAATATTATAAAATTGAATAAAATTACAAAAAAATATTAAATAAAAAAAATTAAAAATGAATTAATTTATTATATGTATGTATATCAATTAAAAGTTAATAAATAGTATATATTAAATATAAATATAATAAATGTATAAAATTTGATAAATAAAAAACATAATATATTAAATATTAAATATTAATAAATAAAATTATTAAACGATAATATTAACAATTTATTATTTATGTATATTTTTTTCTCTATAATATTGAATTAATTTCGTATATGTATGCGTGAAATTATTATTTGACATATTAAGTGTAAATATTTATTATTTTATATATGTGTGAAATTGAAAAAACAATTTTTACTGATAAAAAATATTATTAAATGCCTATTAATATTAATTAGTCAATATTTTAAATTAAAATTAATTTTTCATTAAATTAAAAACCATTTTTAACTAAATATATGGCATATAAATATTATTTATAATACATTAGTATTATAAAAATAATATTTAATAAAATTATATAAGTGTGTGTGTGTGTGATATAAGATTTTTAAAAATATATAATTTTTATTTTATATGTCATTTTTAATTAAATATCTTATATATCAAGTGTGAATGTATATTTCATTATATATAAATAATATATTATAAAATATATTATATTTTTATCAATATAAATATATTTATATTTTAATACATGTTTTTTAATGACATAATTTAATTTTTATAAATTTACCTTTTGTGAGTGCTTTTTAGCGTTGATAGAGTACCTTTATTAATGCTTTCTAGCTAACCCTAATAAAGGGTGGAATTGTTTATCATGGATTTTGTAGTAGTTTCCTTACCATTTGGGGCTCTTGTATACACTAGTAGCCTTAATATGATTCTTGTGTTGGCATAGTTTGTTGATCATTCTTGATAGTGATGACATGTGTATGTGTGTTCGGCCCATGAGATCTATATATGATATTTGATTCCATGAGTATTCTTATGCATCTTTTTAACCATGTCTAATTTTGATCATATGTATTTGTATATCACTATCGATTCTCATAACGTCATGCTATGTACTGCCTTTTTATGCACTACCCTGTTATGTGTGATTACCTTGCCTCTGGAGGCATTGCTTTAGTACTCAGAATAGGTGGATTGTCTTGATATAGTTATCCCTTAGAGGTGGAGTGTGCATGATGTGTGGTGATGGTGGTGATGGACCCAAAAATAGGGTAGGGGGAATGAGGTCCTTAACGCCAGACCTATGGTAGCAGCATTGGGGGTACGACAACCTTATGGCCGGATCCAACACATAGACGTGATACGACTGCCTTGAGCCTCAAACAGTGATGGAGGTGATGTGTGATAACCTTATGGCCCGATCCGACTCAATGCCTTGAGACTACTAAGAGAGATATTTAGTGGCGTTGTGTCTAGATCTTAGTCACTTCTAACATCCTTATTATTTTCCTTCTGGCATGAAGCTCAGGCATGTATGGATAGGGTGCATTGTGGCATGGTTACCACATGTGTGCTTGACATATGATTGTTTATGATCACTTTTATATTTATTATAGCATGGCATACAACTGCTATACATGCATACAAATGTTAAGAATAAATTTATAGTTTACTTATGAGTTTTATTACTCACATATTCTATAGTCATCTCAATTTTCAAGTAGACTTCATGATTCGAGATCCCGGTAATGGTAAGGGGCTTACAGCAAATAGATGAGTTAAAGAGCATGGAGCTGGTATCGCTATCGAGACGGACTCTAGAGGTTTCCACGGTGTTTATTTATCTACTTTCACATTATATGGTTTGGTTTTTCTTAATACATTGGGATCCTAGTTTACATATTTTTATGACATGAGTTTCATTTTTATTACATTATGATATTTTGACTTCTTCTTAATATTATGATTATTATATTTAATTTATGGCACTGCAAAAAAAGGTGGAATAAGCAGCATTTATTTTTTCTATACATGGAGGTTTAAATCATTTCTATATGGTTTGTTTGCTATTATGTAAAACACCATGTATTTTATGGTAGGTAATCTTTTAGCGATGGTTTTTCTTTTCTAGCAGTAGTTTTTATATGTGTTATTTTTTAGGTACTTATCGGCAGTTTTAATTCACTTAGATGTGTTTTATTTTAAATATATCATAATAATAATAATAATAATAATAAATCATCACTATTTACTTTAGTAGATGTTAGGTTTAATAGTGGTTATCAGAAATAGTATCTAAATAGATTTTATTTTATCAATTTAAAGGTGGTTTTTAGTAACTGTTGCTAAATATATTACAAAAAAATAAAAAAATTAATAAAAAATGAAATACATATAAAAAAATTAGACATACAATAAACTAAACCATAAATGTACAATAAAATTATCAAAGATACACAATCATACATCCAACATCATATATATACAACCTCAGTCAACCCATAACCATAGTAATCAATATATACATATAAAATATGTCCAATAACAACTATTGATCCATGGTCATTATATATCCATCACATTACCTCCTTTGTATCCATCTACTACTACTTCATTTCATCAAATGAAACTGACCATATCATGTCATCAAATAGAAAAAAAATACAAAAATTAGAATTGAACATAATAAATTAGAATTACAGTAGATACATTAATAATATTTAACTATACCAGAGAAACTAAGAACCATAATGGCTACCTTCAGAAAAATATCATGGATAATAATGGTCAACCTCATCCATACTGTCAACATCTATCACCTATAATACAAACCATAATATTTTAAAAAATAAATGATAAATAGAATAGACACAAACTATATTCAAAATGTTACACATAACATTTTTCATTTTGTTAATCAAACAAGAGATATTTTAACAAAAAACAAATAACATATCATTCAGAACACTTTGAAAACATAAAATTACCTATTTAAGATATGATTTAACACTTGGAACTAAAAAGGGATATATATATAATAATCTAATCAATTTTTATACCAACGTGCAGTGTGCTTGAAATTACTTAATAAATAAATATTAAATACTTTGATATGGAATCATGTATTATATTTCAATAATAATTCAATGGTGTTTGTAAAATGATTTCATGTTAATTAGATATCGTTTTCCATGGTTTTAACCCTTACAAACACATTTAATTGTTTTAAAACACTAAAAACACATTTACAAACATCTCAAGAAAACCATAACTTGGATTACTATGCTTTTAGTTCCTATATTTCAAAAATAAATTTATAGTCATTTTACTATGATTTCACAACCATCTTATGTTTTTTTCTTGGTTTTGACCCCTCGAAATGTGTTTTTAAATACATTGGTATCTTTTAAAAATGTTTACTTAGTTATTTTGATCACACTGTGCCTTATATTGTCATGTTATTCATGCATACACATCAAAAAAATCAAAAGTGGTTTTCCCAAGGTTTCATGTCAATATCAGGTCATCTCTATAGTTTCGATCATCACATGCACATTTTATTATTTCAAAACACTAAAAAACTTGTTTACAAGCATCCTAGTAAAATTGTAACTCAGAATGACATATCGTTAGTTACTACATTTCAAAAATAAATCTATGACAACTATCCTATTATTTCAAGGAAATTTGATATTTTTTATTGATTTTGACTCCCAAAAAAACATTTTTAAAGACTTGGGTATCTTTTAAAACTGGTTATTGAGTCATTCAGAGCATATTGTATGTCGAATGGATGTATTTTCTACACATACACATCAAAAATAAATCGGTAGTGTTTTTTCCATGATTTTATGTAAATCCGATGTTGTTTTCTATGGTTTTACTATTTCATGTATGTTTTGGTGTTTTAAAACAATAAAAATGCATTTACAGGCATCTAGAGTAAACCATAACTCATATTGACATGTTTTTAGTTCCTATATTTAAAAATAATTCTATAGTCGTTTTCTTATGATTCCACAGCATCTAACACCATTTTCTTGGTTTTGATCCCCCAACACAGGTTTTTAAAGACTTTAGTATCTTTTTAAATTATTTATTGTGTAATTTCAAGAACACCACACATCGAATGGATGTTTTGTATATGCGTAAAAATAAAAAATAATTCAATGATGGTTGGCCTATGATTTCACATTAATCTGAAGTCTTTTTCTATGGTTTTGGCAGTTGCACATAGGGTTTAGCGTTTTAAAACACTAAAAACACATTTACAGGAATATCATGAAAATCGTAACTGGAATGATGTGTTTTCAGTTCTTAAATTTTAAAAATCAATCTACAGTAACTTTACTATGTTATCATATCCATATGGTGTCATTTTGTTGGTTTTGACCCCATAAAACACGTTTTAAAGACATTGATATCTTTTAAAAAAATTATTGAGTAATTTTGAGAACACTGCACATTATATGGACATGTTTATTGTGCATAAATGTCAAAAACAACTAATTTTTTGTTTTCCCAATATTTCACATCAATATTAGGTTTTTTCTATGATTTTGACCATTACATGCATGTTATAGTGTTTTAAAACACTAAAAACGTGTTTATAGATATACTGGAAAAACTGTAACTCATATTGACATTCCATCAACTTATACATTTCAAAAATAAATATAAAATATTTTTCTTATGATTTCACATTCATCTGAGGAATTTTTCTTGGTTTTGACCCCCCCCCCCCCGACACACATTTTCAAAGAATTTGATATATTTTAAAATTCTTTATTCAGTCAATCCAAGAACACTGCATGTCATATGGACATTTTAGCTACACGTAAACATAAAAAATAATTCAAAAATGATTTTTCCAAGATTTCATGTCAATATGAGTAAATTTTCTATGGTTTTGACTGTTGTACGCACATTTTAGTGTTTTAAAACAGTAAAAATGTGATTATAAGAATCCTAGGAAAACCGTAACTCAAAATAACATTCTTTAAGTTCCTACATTTCAAAAATCAATCTATAATATCTTTTCTATGATTTCATGGTCATAGAAATTTTTTTATTGTTTTTACCCCCTGAAACATGTTTTTAAAGACTTTGGTATCATTTAAAACTATTTATTGAGTCATTTTGAGAACATCTTATGTTAGATGGACTTGTTTTCTAGGAATACACATAAAAAATAATTAAATGGTAGTTTTCATTGATTTCATGTCAATATGATGATTTTTTATATGTTTTTTACCATTACATGTGCGTTTTAGTGTTTTCAAACAATAAAAACACATTTATGGGCATCCTAATAAAATTGTAACTTGGATTTATTTGATGCCAGTTCTTACATTTCAAAAGAAAATCTAAAACATTTTTCCTATGATTTAATGGTTTGTTGTTTTTTTACTTGGTTTTGATCCCTCGACACATGTTTTAAAGACTTTTGTATCTTTAAAAACTATTTATTGAGTTATTTATGAGCACATTGAATGTCGGATGGACATGTTCTCTGTGTGTACTTCCCACAACTAATTTAAGAGTTATTTTACTATGGTTTCACATCAATATAATGTCATTATCTATGGTTTTGACTGTATCATGCACATTTTAGTGTTATTTTAGTTTATAATATTTTTCACATTATAAAAACCGATCAAATGAGATCAGATTTTTTTAAAACTTTAATAAAATTATACATAATTCATTTTTGATGTTTTTCAATTGACCACACACCAATAAATCTCATGAAGTGAGAGTTATGACTCAAAATTTGTGTTTTCAATAGAAGTGACATTTTACTTTAAAATGACTATCACATATCTAAAACAAATAAAACAATCTTGAATTATTTTAAAACTTTAAGAAAATGATCCATAATAGATTTTTTATTTGTATGAATTTATTGCATTTTAATCTGACACATGATGTGGTCGGTGTGACTCAAAGTGTGTGTTTACCATATAAAAGTGTCATTTTAGTTTAAAATGTTTATAACATTGTCAAAACTAATAAAATAGGCTCAGATTGTTTTCAAATTATGGGAAAATGATCCACAATTAATTTTTGACGTGTAGGAATTGACTTCACATCAGTTGAACACATTAAGTGTGTGGTATGATTTGAATTTTGTGTTTTCAATATAAGTATCATTTTACTTTAAAACACCTTTCACATATCCAAAACCAAGAAAATAATATCATATTTTTTAAAAAAATTAAGACAATGATCTATAATTCATTTTTGATGTGTGGGAATTTTTTTCTTGTCAATCTGACACATGATGTTGTTGGTATGAATCAAATTGTGCTTTTTTGATATAAAAGTGTCATTTTAGTTTTATTCTTGTAAGTTGTTTTTTTCATTTGAAAATTTTAGAATGATCTATGAAGTTTAGATTTTACCTTAACAAGATAACCTATATGGCTAGAAATTTCCTCAGGGATCATGCCTATCATCCTCTAAAATACATATAATAATGAATTTTCCATTACTAACTACCACTAATCCTATATTTTCCTATAAGAGTCATGTTTTTACACTTTTTCTTTGAACCATGAAATTTATCTCAATGCTTCCCAATCAATTCCACTACTTGAACCCCTGATGGGTGTTGTAGTAAAAGATGAAAACACCCTTCCAAATATATCTAATTGAGTAGACCTAGAACCCATCCCCCATATATTCTCAGGATTCTTATTCCCTAAAATTATTAAAAATTCATTATTATGGGATACTAATGATGATTGTGATTGGTTCAAAACCAAAGTTTCTTGAATTTTGATATGTTAATACAAAATATTAACAATGATTTTTTCAATTATCTAGACTTAAAAATATTATCTAATTAATATATTTTCCATTACTATTTAATGTTATTTTATTACTATAAAAACATAATAATGAAAAATAAATTATAACAACATGTAATACCTAAACCCAATTAATTAGGGGTGACTAGATGGATCAAACGACACCAATAGAGCTAATTGGCACCATTTTATCCTTGTAGTCGGCCTCATTTAAATGGTTTTAAGGCTTGTTTGTTGTTATAATTTATTTTTCATTATTATATTTCTATAGTAATGAAATGATATTAAATAGTAATGAAATGTACTTCAACCTATTTGGTTGGTTAGTTTACAAAATTATCATCAGGATTCCTATGAAGTTTAAGTCATATCTTTTTTTGGCCAATATTGTGACTTAATTCATTGGAATTTATAAAATATATATATACAAGTTATAAAAAACTATAACATATAATAAGATAATATAAATAATAATGTTTAAAATAAAACCATGATGGTTATTTTTATTAAAAAACTTTTAGACACAACAATATGAGGAATGAATTATTTCTCATAGTTCACAGTGTTTATTTACATAATTCCTACAAAAAAAAGAAACATTAATAAAAATTATAATTTTATTGTATTTATGTTATTGAGATGCTGTAAAATATGAAATTACCTTATAAGATTCATCTATTTTAATATCAGGCTACATCTTCTACTACTAATGAAAAATATATTCAGGCACTTTCTCATACATTTTTTATGAACTCAAATATGTGTCATTAAAATCATGGCATAATATCCATTTAAAATCTCTATATTTCTTTCCCAAATTTTTCATAATCAATGGATATGAAATGGAGTTAGGGGCATCAAATTGAAAAAACATCTAGAAATTAAAAACATAACACTTTATAAGTATATTAATAATTTTACTCATGTATTTTAAATTAGTTACCAATGAATATTAAATTAATATTACCATTAAATGGTTATAAAATACATCATTTTTCCAAGCTGTGAAAATATGCCTCCAATTATTATAATTAATAGGAAAGCTCATCGTCTCAAAATAAATCTTTCCAAGAATCTGTCTATAGATTCCAAGTACATCACTAGTAGTCACTCCGAACTCATAAAATAGAATGATAATCTTTAAGTCTTTAAATCCCCATACATCAGTTGTGTTTATATTTATATCTATTGTGTTGTTATCTTCATTTTTTTAACAAATGTATTAAATAATTTATAAAAAATATAATTTTTTGTATAATAATATACACTCTATCAATTGTAACTCACTAATATCCTCTAGATTGATGGGTGACCAACTACTCCATCATTTTAGGTACATCAGACGATGGGATACCAACAACATCTGGGTAAACTACTAGCTTGTTAGAAGTCTCTAGTATAGCAGTATCACATTAATCCATTGAATCTAATATTAGTGGTGGTGTTCTCTAAGATTTTTATTAGCTAGGATATAAAACAAATTCTCAGCATTCCAATAATTCAAACGGTTTATAATATATTAAATGTATAAAAAAAGTAAAAAAGTAAAAAAAAATTACAATAAAAAATAGAGAAATGTGTATTTGTACAAAATACTTATAAATAAAAAAATTTAATATAGTTTCATTAACAATTTATACATTTAGTTATATTCAACTACATTGTAGTCATTGATATCAACCTCCATTGCGATGAGTACCTAATTTTCACCCACTCTTGCAAGTTTTATTGTATCAATATTATCATGAAAAAACTATTAATGTTTTTTTGGTTCATGAGGTTCACTTTCATTAAGTACCAATTGATCTTCATCACCCATATTATACAAGTCCCTCTACTTTAAATGTATAATAAAACTCCATCCTTCATGTATTTCATCATCCACATAATAAACCATCTTTTCTGGTAAATCCAAGCTAAATGGATAATGATATACATGATCACCAGTATGGATCAAGTGATAGAAGTGGATAGAAGTAAAATGTAACAAATATTTCCTTATACCCCTAATAATTTTAACCCACTTTCATTTGACTAATATAATTAAAAATTGACCATGATAGTTTAATTCAATTATATCAATCATCTCTCTATAGTATCCCACCTATGAAAGTGTAAATGAACCACTATTTTGATTTTTCAAGTCTTCTTCATGATAAATTATATGAAACATGAATCCATGAATCTTACATACATCAAATCTCTTAGTTTTCCTTAGAGGACCTCGAAGCAAAAACATTAAATAATTTAATATTTCAGCTCAGTTATCAACATTAATTATCTAGAAAATAAGATATAAAGTGTTAATTTTAACAAATAAAAAAGTACACTTAAATAATATAAATATGAGTATATACTTACATGATGGTAGAACCATTCGACAATCTCCTTATTAACAACTTTTCTTAATTCTGGGTCATTTCAAGCTCTAACCCTTAGTTTCCAATTTTTTTCAATCTCAATTATTCAATAAATAGATATGAAATAATACTATTGAGTCTCACATATCTATAATCTTATAATAACTCTAATATAGTTAGTGTAAAATTTGAACCCTTTATAATTGTTCGTTTAATAGTTTGAAATACCGATGAATGGTTTTTAGAATGAGAATTAGTAGAGATATAATCAACACAATAGTCATGATTTAATCTAGTCTCAATTCCATTAAAATTCCTATAAAATAAGGTCAATCACTCTTTGGATGTGTAACATTTGGTAATATATCCTTATGGTTGAGGTTTATTCCTCACATGTGATTTCAAACGACCTAAGTACCTGATGAACAAAATAAGAAACATAATAAAATAATGTATACAATGATTTGATAAAATTGACTTCATCAATGAAAATAAAAAACTATATTACTATACATTTCAATTGGATACATCCATTTATAGTGTACAGGTGCACCAAGTTTATCTTATTTATCCAAATAAAGAGTCAAATAAATCCTAATTGTGACATATAAAGGGGAAAATAACATCTTCAAATTAAAAGGTGTCAAAACAATTATTTCTTAAATTTTTTAAGCTCAGTTGGATTTAGAGTTTTTCCAAAAGGCCCCCTAAAAAGGTACATAAATCAACTATAATTATAGTTACTTTTTTAGGTAGCATATTACCCAATTCCAAAAACAACAACAGATCTATCAAAATATGTGAGTCATGGATTCTCAATCCATGTAACTTTTAATGTTTTAAGTAAACACACCTTGACAAGTTACTTGAATATCCATCTAAAAATTTTACATTATTTAAATTTAAAAGGAATATTTATTTCTCGTGATTTTTCATTGTAAAAATAATTGAAGCATACTTTCCATTCTCATTTTCCAATAATCCATGATTTATATTCATTGATTTAAAGTACTTCTAAGCATTAAGGTGGTCTTTAGATTTAAACTACTCATTAAGAAATGTAAAAATTAAATTTACACAAGCATCCTTCTCAATATAAATTACATAAATATTATGATGCCTTAAATAAAACTCCAAATAAGGAATTTTGAAAATTATACTCATTTTCTTACAGAGTTTTGTTCTAACTACTTCAGATATTTTACCACATACCCTTTCCCCCTTATTTAAATTGATTACATTTTCCAAATTCTACAATGACATTTATTAATTGTCCCATTATTTCTAAACTAGATAGCACCTTTAGTGGCTTTATCAATTCAATATCTTAATTGAATTTTATCTTGATATCCCTAAATTTATGAGAAGCATCAAGAAATTAACAATGAAACATAAAACACCAATTTCTAGTATGAGGTAATATTTGAAGTTAAAAATAAAAATTAAAACTATACAAGACAAACTAGTATTAGTGTTTGAAACATATAAGTTTCTTAGTCCAGTAAAGTCCCTAATTTCTATATTAAATTAGTATGCATTTTGAATATTTTTCTCAATGAATCGTTATATATTTTCATGTAATCATACCATAAAAATCACAATTCTTTGATTGGAGTTTAAAGGTATGAATAATTATCATTTATAGGTATTTTATTTTTAGGAATAATCATTGAAATAATGAAAGAAGTCTTCTTAATACACATCTATAGAGGTATATTATAGGGATAACTCTTTTATTAAAAATGTTAACATTATTTTGTTCGTTCATTTTGGCAGTTTTATCGACTATCATGAACTAGTTTCATTTTATATAATATTATGGTCATATATTAATTATTGAATATGAGAAAATATAAAGTATACATATTCAGGTCATTTTAAACAATTATATGTGAATTTAAGCCTATCATTAAAATGATAATGGGAAATGAAAACGCATCATCTACAAAGGCGGTGAACCAACATATCACAGACGATGTTTTTATTTTTAGAAAAAAAAATAGAAGAGATTAGATTTGTAGATTTATATTAGATTAATATAATAAAATTATAGAATAAATATGATACCATATTTATCATTACACTTTGTATTGGGGTGAGTATATGGTAGATGAAATAAATAATTTAAAAGAGGATGATGAAGGATTTTACCTCTTGAATGTCTTCTCCTTGAGAACCTCATTAAGGCTCTAGGAATTGGTCTTTTGGTGATACCAATAAGACTAGTAGTTTAGGAAGAGTTTTGGGGAGGAATTTAATAGAATATTGGAAATCTACGATGCTTAAAATGTGTGAGTATAAGAGGTTGTTAGGGGTGGTATTTATAAGGGGGGAGAGGGCGGCTTTTTTATTATTATATTTATTAATTTAGTATTTTGGATCAAGACTATAAATAGGATTGATTATTGTGACTATATATAGTAATTAGTTAATTTTATTTTGAAATAATGGTTTCTTACATCATTCATGACTCAAAAATTCATGTATTTGGCTTAAAATGTTAAATATTGTAAATTACTATATTTCACTATTCACCAAAAAATTTACTATTTTAAAAAAGTCCCAAAAATTCACCTTAACCATTTTTCAATGTGTAGATTTCAAAAATGGAATCCATTTTATGAAAATAATTTTTTAAATATGAGAAATTTAATTTTTTAAATAAAATCATCATTTATTCAAAAAATAATGATTTTAATATTATTATCGATTTTATAACCCTTTAAAAATTTATTTATAGTCTCATAAATTTATATTATCATTGAAATAAAACTTAATATTATTTTATAAATACGTTTTTTAAAATATTTTTTATTTTAATTAATTATATTTATTATAAAAGTGTGATTAAACCATTTATGTTTTATAAAAATACAAAAGAAAATTATCATTTATAAAACATTTTTTTTACTAGTACCTTGATATAAATATATCATAGTTTCATTTTATAAGATACCTAAATATTATTTTACATTTACATAGGTGAGGTTACTATTCTAACGGTCAGATTACTATGCCTAACAGTCAGATTACTATTCCAAAGGTCATATTACTATTCCAATGGTCAAATTTATAACAGTCATATGGATTATCTATATCCTCTAAATACCTATAATTCCATTCATTGTTCCTTAAATTCTATTTTCTATTGAAGGTTACATATACATTCATCTTCAAAATGAATGTTGTATTGTTAACAAAATGTTTTATTTCTAAAGTTGTGTTCGTGAGTGCGGTCATTCTAGTGGATAGAGAATATCCAAATTATCCTATTCTTATACTCTTATTTTCTATTTATTATTTTTCTATAATATTTGTCATTCTTATATGTTTATTTTTTAACTAATGTATCATTTTAAATTTATGAGAATACTATTTTTTGATTTCTCCATGTGAGGTTTTCTATTTATAACACATGATGTAATTATAAGAAGGGAAATTTCATTAATAAAATTATGGTTCATTACATTATTCCCCCCTTATGAAATTTCACCCTTGAAATTTCATTTTAAATATTAAGGTGAATATAGGTGAGGTTACATCTCATTCGTCACTTCCTCTGGTTCCCATGTCACCTCTTCATATTTATGATTCCTCCATAGTACGTTGACTAGGTTGAGCAGTCTTGTTAATATTCACTAGATGCTCATCAAAAGAGAGATCATTTTCTATCTATACCAGATCTCAATTTGGCACATATAAGGGATTTGGTATGTACTTATTTAACAGGGATACATGGAATACATCATGTAATTGATACATGATTGGTGGAAGTGATAGTCGATATCCTACATCTCTAATGAGATTAAGAATCTCAAAGGTACCAATGTACCAAGGACTCATCTCTCCCTTCTTCCCAAATCTCATGAATCTCTTCTAGAAATATATGTATAAAAATACCTTATCTCCAACCTCAAACTTTAGGTCTTGTCGACAATTGTTTTAATAGCTCTTCTATCAACTTTGGGATGTCTAAATGTGATATGGAATGATATTTACATTTTCTACTATTTCTATAATGCCCCGACCCCAGTTACCCAGAGTCGGTGAATTATCACATAACATTGCCATGATCAAAAAAGATCAAGTCTCGAAAGACCGATTAGTTTAGTAGCCTTGGAATCACTAGATACATTCATATGTCTTACATTACATGATAAAATGAAAAAACTACAACAACATATTGTCTCCATAGACCACACTCATATCCCCTCATACTATCCCTACAGGTCATTCATAAAATACTTCTTCACAACCTGGGAAATAATAAAACATAGAAAGGGGTGAGCTCAGATGCTCAGTAAGGATAACAATATAGCGGAAACATTCATAAATAATCATAAACATTTAAGGCAATGTATAATTAAAACAAAAGACTTTTAAACTTGAACTTCAGTATAATATGGAAAAAATAAAATGAAATAAAGACATTTACTTATTCAAATGGATATTATACTAGTCGAATAATCACATGAAATATCAATAACCACTTTCATAATGTTGGAATGCATAATGTCGGACTATCATAACCACATAGCCAAGGCCTTGTGCCAAGACTACAAATACGATTTTGTCAAGGTCTCGTACCAAGACACTAGTTTGTCTCATGATACCTACCAATGCATCGAGGAGCTATAGCGGGCTCCACCCGTCACTTACTAAGTCCAATGCATTCCTCATATGAGAAGGTTTATACATAACATAAACATTCTTATTAAAACTAGCATACGAAATGTTAATACTTTATCCATATACCATGAATGGTATAAAAATAACACATCCACAGTCAAACATATCACTAAACCTTCAATACAATATGAAAGATCTGTTTCATAATAAATCATCTTCAAACAAGTTTAAAATCCATCAAAGGATGTTGACATAGATGAAAATGATTTGTAAAACTCTTTGAGAGAAATATCACTTTATCATGAAAACATTTAAAAGTCACACAATTTATAGTGGAAGACATTTAAAGAAATTTTTTAATCAAAGTGTCCCATTCCACTTTTAAACTTTTGAAAAGAATTATCATTTCAAAACATTCATGTCCATATAAATAAATCCTTAAAATCAATTTGAAAACATGGACATTAATTAAAAAGGTTTAGAAAGATAAATCTTTAAAATATTTAAAATTATGATCTTGATAAAGAGTAATTTTCAAAAATACTTAAAATATTCATTTGGAAAACACATTTATGAAAATGGACATGGATGATAAAAATGTCCCAGTAAATACTAACACATAAAAAAATCTCGGATAATAATGAGATTGAGGAATTAACCCTTACCAATTTAGTAACGTATGAAACATACACCCCATGAAAGAGTTATCATAAAATGAATATGTAAATACACATAAATTAAATTTTATTACACAATGAATACAATTTTGGGTAGTACATACACCACACAAAAGGTAATAGTGGCAATATGGCACAAATCTCATGGGAATAAGGAGTGAGATGAAAACCCCATACCTTGTACTTTTCCTTGGTTGAGGGTAGGTTAACCTACTGTATAATGTTTAAATAATTTTTATTAAATTATAAAAGAATAATATACATTAATATGATATTATATATGATTTTTTAACATTGTTCTGTTAATAATATCTTAGTATTATCGTCGTTTCGGGTGTTAACTTACTCGTTTTCTTTTATATGTTTTGTTACATAAGTTGTGTTTGTTATGGATATGTTGTATATTATTCATACAAAGAATTATATCAAGTCCATAAACATTATTTTTAATCATCAAATGATAATTATACTTGAATGGATATGATGGGGAATGAATCTCATCGCGTTCGCGGAGGCGGTAATCCGTACGTACGCATGAACGATACTTCCATTTCATTTTTCATTCTAAAAGAAATCAAAACCAAATGATACATATGTATATTATTATTACAGTATAATATAATATTTTATATATGTTACTTAAGTTCATTACCACCATCCTTTATACATTCCATGTATGGTATGAACAAGTCATAACACTTTCATGGGACGGTAGTCCGCACTTCCTCAAATGAAATTATCATATATATATACCACATGAAACGAATAATGGTATGATATAAAATGGAATTACAGAAGGTTATATATATAATAAATATCATAAATATCATATTTAATTATAGTTCCATCATAATGGCCACCATGAGAGGCGGTAGAAGATAATTTGAACAATCATCATTTCGTGAGGCATTTGGTTTCCATCCACAGAAACATTATGTTCTTCACCCATTAGATGGAGGTGTGTGTAAGTGTAGTTTTAATACTTATCATAACAAACCCCTAGTATATTGAGGATACTTTTTTTGTTACAAAAGAAAAGAATAAAATGAGTTTAGGGGTTGGAGAAGTAAAATAAAATAAAATAAGTTAAGAGAAATTGTTACCTTTAATTTGGGTAACTCCCTTTGGTTTGAACCAAAAGGACTATTGAAGTGCCTTCTACCTAAGGTAAGGCTTATAAGAGGAGGATAGGAATGTAAGTAGATTAATTGGGTAGATTTTGGATGTTCCAAAAGGCTTTATAAGTGTGATGAATTGGTTATAAGTGGTGTCCTTTTATAAGGGGGAGGAGGGGCTTTTTAGGAAAAACTTAAATTATTAATTTATAATAAATTCATATTCAGTTTCTAATGGCTCTAAAGTGAATTATTTAAAGTATAAGGTGGGTATGGGTCACAAAATACCCAACCAATAGATTTTATACAGGTTTGGGTCACTATAGTAACCTTATCTTTTAAACTTAACTCTTAGTTAAATAGTTTGACATTTACCATGTCTCTTTGTATTTTTATATTATATAGTTAATACACTTACTATATACTTCTAAGAGACCCCAAAGTGTTCCATTAATGATAAAAATATCATTATATAAGTCCTTTGTCTGAACCTTATATTTTTAGGAATATTATATCAATTAATAATATAATATTTGTTTTAAAAACTCCTTTATGTCAATTTTGACACTATTTAATAGTTTATTTTTTTTAAAGTCTTAATAACTTTATTAATTCGAAAAAAAATTAATTTAATCAATACTAACATGTCATATTAACCAATAAAATTCTTGTATTTCATTAAAAGTCTCAAATTATATTTATTTGGGTATTTATAATATCAATTATTTTAATATTTCACTAATGGGATAATTACTGCATCATCATTGTGTCATAAATAAATTAAATTATTTAATGTCTAAAAATTATAAATAAAATACCATTATGTATGAAATATTTTTATATTTCTAATGAATATTTATAATCGAATTTATCTTATGTATAACCCTATATTAAAATTTATTTAGTTATCAAACGTTGATTTTAACTCTTCTTTGAATTAAATAATAATAATTGTCCTAATCTAATTAAAGTTGACCAAAGTGGTTCATATTTTATTATTAATTTTGTTTTTGGTAGAATTATACTTATCCAATAGAATTAGTACATGTGTTAGGGTAATGATAATTTCATTTTTACCCTTAATTGTCCTATATACTTTTTACTGTGGTAAATAGAAGTAAAAAAGTTACTATTCACCAAAAAAATATTTTTATCTTATTGAACCACATTTTACTCCTTGATATTAACCGTGTCTCTAGGATTTTTTAAATTCCACCCACATAAGCATTAAAATTAAGTTTTATGTGAAATTGTAAATTCTTCAAGCAGATGGGTAAAAGACGGTGAAAAGTTCAATAAACTTTTTATATGTCTAAAATTATTATAAACTGGCTCCAATGAATTAAATTGAACTTATATAGGTATTATGTATCTATTTTTACCTAAAATAAATTTAAATAAAATAAATAATTATTTAAATAAAATGTTGGTTTTAACCAATAACTCAGTGTTTTTCACTATTCATCAAAAATTGAAAGTTTTCAGAAAAATACCAAAAATTTACCCTAGGATAATTTTGATATTCCGAATCCAAAAATGAAGTCCATTTTACCAAATTAAAAACATAGAAGTTTCATTTATTAATTTAAAATTAATTCCTACTATCAAAACAAAAAAGGCATAATTTTAAGAAATAATAACTACCAAAAGTTTGACTCTTGTTTATGTCCAATTTAAAATTGAAATTACTTAAAATGACCATAAATGGATTTAATGGTAAAAATATAATCTATTTATACTTCCAAACCATTAAAATTTTAATTTAACAATATAAATTATTTTTATTTAAAAAGTTCTTTTCAGTTAAAATATAGTATTTTTCACTATTCACCCAAATATGAAAGTTATCAGAAAAACACAAAAACTTTATTGAAACTAAATTCTTATGTCCCTATTCTAAAGAAGAAGTTTATTTTGTCAAATTAAATATATAAAAGTTTCAAATGTTGGATTTAAAAAGGCTTTTCCATTAAAAGGCGGTAAAATTGCATTTTTTGAAAAATACTTCTTTTATCTGAAAAAATGTATTTGTTCTTAAATTATGTCTAAGAAACTCATAATATGGATTTTAAAATTATAAGGATTACATAAAGTTCAAAATTCAGTTAATACTATTCATAACCGCTTTTGAACGGCTTGTTTGGTAAGTCATTTTGCGCTAGAACTCGGTGTTGCGTGTAGTAAAAGTTATAGAATTACTTTGAAGAAATAACATACTATGAAATCTTGGGGTGTTAAATTCTTCCCTCATTAAATAAATTGTGTCCTAGAAATTTGAAATTATTTTTCAAAAATAGAAGGTTGAAAATGGAAAATACCTTTGGGAAAACCCAAATCAGAAATTAGGTTAATTAAATTTAGTCTTAATTGGAGGAAAGGGGAAATGAAAGGGTCACCACCAAATTATGATCTCAATTAGCAGAACATTGGTGGAAATTAGAGACATATAATTAGAGTGAAAATGTAAATATATATAGGTAGTGATTGAGGTCATCAATCACAAACAAGTGTAAAATTGAGGGCCTTAAATTCATCAATCTATGATGATTTAAAATACCATCGTTTCAACAAAACATATGGTATTAGGATAACACATTTTTTGTTTTAAGATCACTTCACTAAATTATAAGAATTAATTTCTTCATAGAATAAGAGAAGAAGAAAATTATATAATTGACAAGTAGAGTCCCATCCTTTAACTAATTTCTACCACAAACTCATCTTTCACTCTAAAAGATAATAGAAAATAAAAATAATATTCTATTTATCCTATTAGTATAGGGTTCAAAAAAATGAATTTATAATTCATCTACCATATTTTTTTTAAAAAGACTACATTATTCAATCCATAACATCATGTGGGCTAGTGGTAGGTGATTAATCCTTGTCGCCCTTTGGTTGTGGGTTCAAGTCTCGCGGCCTTGCCAGACACGACGGGTTGCCGCCTGACCTCCATTTTGTCCTTTTATGGCAATCCAAAAATAATCTCAAACTAGAATTATCAAAAATACTTCTATCCAAACTCACAGTCCAAAATTTATAAGGAAGGTAAACACAATGAAAATCCTTTTTTCCGTGTAATAACATGTGAACACCTTCATCGTGTATTCTTTTAAAACACTGCAACATCCTGAATTACCATAAAACCTTATTAATTACATTCATGATCCCTTATTACTTATAGAATACTAGATATACTCCTTCTATCCAAAAATATTTTAAACTCAAACAATGATGGAATATACAAATCATTAATCAGTTTCAAGGAAGTCAAGAATATCCAATATAATTTATCCAAATCAATCATGTATTATTTCAAAATCACTACCTCGGTATCAGAAACATATTATGGTTTATCTTTCTCTCAACCATATATTTTCCAAAAAATTAACCTCCTATTGAGTCACTTTTCTTGGTTCCACACAATCTCAAGTCCTTAATGAAGTAGTACTACAGTACAATCATTATATACTCCATTATTATAACCAGTACAGTATTGATACAACACTCCAATGACATAATTATTTAATAACAACATAAGTACTCTAATCATTCCTCCTAATATATGGTAGTATCATAACTTGATTATTATCCAATAACATAATTTGGGGAATACTCTGATGATTTGAACATTGGTTTGCGTAGTGTCCCAACTCCTTGCTGATGAAGCATTGTACATTTGAAACCTTTTTCTTACCCTTGCAGTCATGTACATGGTGTCCTTTTTCTCTAGACTTATAAAAAACTCTCATTCCCTTTAGGAAAGTTCTAGGGTGTTTCTTCCAACAGTTATCACATATGGGAAACTTTTTCTTTTCCCTCTTCCCTTTATCCATCTTTCTCTCTTCCATCCTTTTATTCTCTTTCTTCCCTTCAAAGCCATAGGACTCAACGAATTATTTACTTATCTTTTTAACACATGATACATTTCTTCATATGTTAAGAATACATGGGAGACAATTTCTCTTTTAAATGTTGTCTTAATACCGTGAAAGATATGATCCTTCTTACTCTTTGGATCATACATTTTACTGGATTTCACATTCCTTCTACTGGGCGCCATTTCTATACAATAGCATACACTAGGTCAGCTTATGAATTTCAATGAATAATTCCAAAATTGTAAAATACCTAATATAGACTGAATAGTTTATGGATATAATCCATAATCATAAAAATGTTTTTTTTTTGAGGAATTATATACTCATAAACCCTCCATAATAGTCTGTAAAGAAAATGAGAATTATCCTAAGCATATTTCCTGGGAGTGTCGTAACCTAGAGTGTAGCAAGGTTTGTTGTCGTGAACCAGTTCCTGTTCGAGTCAAGCTCAAAGCGGTGTTTTCAGGTTTTACCCATAGGTACATCTATTCCAGAGCCGCCTCTACCTGCTCTTATCTAGACAGGGATGTATTGCTTGAAAAACTCACAAAATCTCTACAATACCAAAATTCTAGGAAGTTCTTCTATACTAATCCTCAAAGTCCATCTTAGGTCTATGTGATCTAATCAGAGTTTATCTAAATCTAGTTTCCAAGGTTTGTACTAAACTTCCTCTAATACCAATTGTAACGACCCAATCCAGTTACCCAGAATCGGTGCATTATTACATAACATTGTCATGATGACAAAAGATCAAGTCTCGGAATACCTATTAGTTTAGTAGCCTTGGAATCACTAGATACATTCATATGTCTTACATTACATGATAAAATGAAAAAACTACAACAACATATTGTCTCCATTGACCACACTCATATCCCCTCATACTATCCCTACAGGTCATTCATAAAATACTTCTTCACATCCTTGGAAATAATAAAACATAGAAAGGGGTGAGCTCAGATGCTCAGTAAGGATAACAATATACGGAAACTTTCATAAATAAGCATAAACATTTAAGGCAATGTATAACTAAAACAAAATCCTTTTAAATTTGAACTTCATCATAATATGGAAAAAATAAAATGAAATAAAGCTATTTACTTATTCACATGGACATTCTACTAGTCGAATAATCACAAGCAATGTCAATAACAACTTTTATAATGTTGGAATGCATAATGTCAAACTAGCATAACCACATAGCCAAGGCCTCGTGCCAAGAATAGAAATAATATTTTGTCAAGGCTTCATTCCAAGACACAAGTTTGTCTCATAAGACCTACCGATGCATTGAGGAGATATAGCAGGCTCCACCCGTCACTTACTAAGCCCAATGCATTCCTCATAGGAACAGGTTTAAACATAACATAAACATTCGTATTAAAACTAGCATACGAAATGTTAATACTTTATCCATAAACCATGAATGGTATAAAAATAACGCATCCACATTCAAACATATCACAAAACCTTCAATACGATATGGAAGTTTTGTATCATAATAAATCATCTTCAAACAAGTTTAAAATCCATCAAAGGATGTTGACATAGATGAAAATGATTTTTAAAACTCTTTGAGAGAAATATCCCTTTATCATGAAAACATTTGAAAGTCACAAAATTTAGAATTGAATACATTTAAAGAAATTTTTGAATCAAAGTGTACTATACCACTTTGAAACTTTTGAAAATAATTATCATTTCAAAACATTCATGTCCATATAAATAAATCCTTAAAATCATTTTGAAAACATGAACATTAATAAAAAAGGTTTAGAAAGATAAATCTTTAAAATATTTAAAATTCTGATCTTGATAAAGAGTAATTTTCACAAATCCTTAAAATATTCATTTTGAAATCATTTTTATGAAAATGGACATGGATGATAAAAATGTCCCAGTAAACACTTACACATAAACAATCACGGATAATAATGAGATTGAGGAATGAACCCTTACCAATTTAGTAACTTACGAAACATACACCCCATGAAAGAGGTATCATACAATGAATATGTAAATACACATAAATTAAAGTGTATTACAAAAATAATACAATTATGGGCAGTACATACACCACACAAAAGGTAATAGTGGCAATATGGCACGAATCTCACGGGAATAAGGAGTGAGATGAAAACCCCTTACCTTGTACTTTTCTTTGGTTGAGTGTAGGTTAACCTCCTTTATAATGGTGAAATAATTTTTATTAAATTATAAAAGAATCATATTCATTAACATGATACCATATATGATCTTTTAATATTGTTCTGTTAATAATATCTTAGTATTATTGTCGTTTCGGGTGTTAACTTACTCATTTTCTTTTATATGTTTTGTTACATAAGTCGTGTTTGTTATGAATAGTTTGTATATTATTCATATTCAGAATGATATAAAGTTTTTAAACATTATTTTTAATCATCAAATGATAATTATACTTGAATGGATACTATGGGGAATGAATCTCATCGCATTCGTGGAGACGGTAATTTGTACGTACGCACGAGCGATACTTCCATTTCATTTTTCATTCTAAAAGAAATCAAAACAAAATGATAAATATGTATATTATTATTAAATTATAATATAATATGTTATATATGTTACTTGATTTCATTACCACGGTCCTTTATACGTTCCATGTATGGTATGAACGAGTCATATCACTTTGAGGGGGCGGTAGTCCGTACTTCCTCAAGTGAAATTATCATATATATATAACATGAAACGAATAATGGTATGCTATGAAATGGAATTAAAGAAGATTATATATAAAATAAATATCATAAATATTATATTTAATTATAGTTCTATCATAATGGCCACCATGAGAGGTTGTAGGAGATAATTTGAACAATCATCGTTTCGTGAGGCGTTTAGTTTCCATCCGTAGAAACATTATGTTCTTCACCCATTAGATGGAGGTGTGTGTAAGTGTAGTTTGAATCCTTATCATAAAAACACCCTAGTATATTGAGGATACTGGGGTTGTTACAAAATAAAATAATAAAAAGATTTTAGGGGTTGGAGAAGTAAAATAAAAGAAAATAAGTTAAGAGAAATTATTACCTTTAATTTGGGTAACTCCCTTTGGTTTGAAACGAAAAGACTCTTGAAACGCCTTATGCCTAAGGTAAGGCTTCTAAGATGAGGATAGGTATGTACGGAGCTTAATTTTGTAGAGTTTGGATGAGACAAAAGGCTTTAGAGGTGTGAGGAATTGGTTAGAATTTGTGTCCTTCTATAAGGGGGAGGAGGGGCTCTTTGGGAAAAACTTAAAGTATTAATTTATAATAAATTCATATTCAGTTTTTAATGGCTCAAAAGTGGATTATTAAAAGTACAAGGTGGGGATGGGTCTAAAACCACCCAACCAATAGATTTTAGATAGGTTTGGGTCACTATAGTAACCTTATCTTTTAAATTTAACTCTTAGTTAAATAGTTTGACATTTACCATGTCTCTTTGTATTTTTATATTATATAGTTAATAAACTTACTATATACTTCAAACGACCCACAAGTGGTCCATTAATAATACACCTATCATTATATAAGTCATTTGGCCGAACCTTATATTTTTAGGAATATTATATCAATTAATAATATAATATTTGTTTTAAAAACTCCTTTATGTCAATTTTGACACTATTTAATAATTGATTTTTGTTAAAGTCTTAATAACTTTATTAATTCGAACAAAATTAATTTCATCAATACTAACATTTCATATTAACCAATAAAATTCTTGGAATTCATTAAAAGTCTCAAATTATATTTATTTGGGTATTTATAATATCAATTATTTTAATATTTCACTAATGGGATAATTACTGCATCATCATTGTGTCATAAATAAATTAAACTATTTAATGTCTAAAAATTATAAATAAAATACCATTATGTATGAAATATTCTTCAATTTATAATGAATATTTATAATTGAATTTATATTATGTATAATCCTATATTAAAATTGTTTTATTTATCAAACTTTGATTTTAACTCTTCTTTGAATTAAATAATAATAAATGTCCTAATCTAGTTCAAGTGGACAAAAGAGGTTCATATTTTATTCCTAAAGTTTTTTTTGGTCGAATTATACTTATCCAATAGAATTAGGACATAATTTAGGGTAATAATAAGTTCATTTTTACCCTTAATTACCCTATTTACTTTTTACAGTGGTAAATAAAAGTAAAACAGTTACTATTCACCAAAAATTATTTTTATCTTATTGAACCACATTTTACTCTTTGATATTAACCGTTTCTCTCGAATTTTTTATATTCCACTCACAGAAGCAGTAAAATTATGTTTTATGTGAATTTGCAAATTCTCCTAGGAGATGGGTAAAAGACAGTGAAAAGTTCAATAAAATTTTTATATCTCTAAAATTATTATAAACTGACTCCAATGAATTACATTGAACTTATATAGTTATTAAGTATCTATTTTGACATAAAATAAATTTAAATAAAATAAAAAATTATTTAAATAAAATGTCAGTTTTAACTAATAACTCGGTGTTTTTCACTATTCATCAAAAATTGAAAGTTTTCAGAAAAATAAAAAAAATTCACCCTAGGATAATTTCGATATTCTGAATCCAAAAATGAAGTCCATTTTACCAAATTCAAAACATATAAGTTGCATTTTTTTAATTTAAAATTAATTCCTTCTGTCAAAACAAAAAGGCGTATTTTTAAGAAATAATAACTACCAAAAGTTTGACACTTGTTTATGTCCAATATCAAAGTGAAATTACTTAAAATGACCATCATCGGATTAAATGGTAAAAATATAATCTATTTATAATTCCAAACAATTAAAATTTATAATTTAAAAATATAAATTATTTTGATTTAAAAAGTTATTTTCAGTTAAAATATAGTATTTTTCACTATTCATCCAAATATGAAAGTTATCAGAAAAACACCAAAACCTTGTTGAAACTAAATTATTATGTACCTATTATAAAAAAGAAGTTTATTTTGTCAAATTTAATATATAAAAGTTTCAAATATTGGATTTAAAAAGGATTTTCCATTAAAAGGGGGTAAAATTTCATTTTTTGAAAAATACTTCTTTTATCTGAAAAAATATATTTGTTCTTAAATTTTGTCTAAGAAACTCATAATATGGATTCTAAAATTATAATAATTATATAAAGTTCAAAATCCAGTTAATACTATTCATAACCACTTTTGAATGGCTTGTTTGGTAAGTCATGGTGCGCAGGAACTCAGTGTTGCGTGTAGTGCAAGTTACTGAATTAATTTGAAGAAATAACATACTATGAAATCTTGGGGTGTTACAATTTCTTTAACCATTTTAGATCCCAGTAGGTTATGTTCTCTAAATTAATCTTAGCATGTTGTTGTTCTGCATCTTTTCCCATAAAGGGCTTCTTATGAATCCATTTGGATACTGGAGTGGAAAATTTTTTTGTATGAGAATTCGACCAATGGAATATGTTAGTCCCATACTCATTTGAATTCCATTGAGTATGATCTCAAAATATCTTCCAATGTTTGAATAGTCCACTTTGACTTGCCATTAGTTTAAAAATAATAATTCGTAGTAAAGTTTAACTCAGTGTTTAGAGAAATTTGAATACTTTTAAAGAACTTGGAGGTAAAACTCATATCTTGATCAGATATAATTGGTAATGGTAATCCATATAGAATTGACACTTATATGATGCATATACATGCAAGTTGATTGAGTGATAAATCCTGTTGAATTACAAATAAGTGATCAGTCATTATAATAAAATCTATAAAAATTCATATAGCATTATTTTCTATATATGTATTTAGAAGTCCAGTGACAAATTTCATTGTGATGTTTTCCCATTTCTATGTAGGTATGGGTATTTGTTGCATCATCCCCTTTTAATTTTTCCATTCCACTCTCACTTGTTAACATATCAAACACTTTTATGTATATTTAGTGATCCCTTTATTCATATTTTCCCACCGATAGTGCTCTCAGAGATCATGATGCATCTTTGTGCTCCATGGGTGGATGGAGAAGGTCGAGCTATGTGCATCATTAAAAATATATTTTTTTAATAGGATTTTATGGTACACATATTTGTAACTTAAATCTTATGACTCATTCCTCATCAATTTTTAACTCTGGGGATTTCCCATTTCTGATAGTTTCCACCTTATGAATTTCCACATCATCTAAAAGGGATGGTTGAGCAATCATTTTTTAAATTAACGATGATGTTCTTTCCTTTATTATTCCCATGTACATCCTTTCAAATTCTAATAATACTGGATCCTTATCAATACTCATAATTAATAAAGTTGCAGGATTCTTTCTACTTAGAGCATCTTCCACTTTATTTTCTTTATCACGATTGTAGTGGATTGAGAAATCATAATCCTTGATGATCTCTAACCATATTTACTGGAACATATTAATCTTCTTCTGTGTGAATATATATGTCAGGATCATATGATTAGTGTATATCTCACACTTCTCTTCATAGATATAATGATGCCATATTTTTTTAATGCATAGACTACATCTCCCAAATCTATATCATGTGTGGGATAGTTTTTCTCATGAAATTTCATCTACCTTAAGGAGTAGGCTATCACTTTACCATTTTTCATCAGTACACAACCTAATACCTTCTTTTATGCAACGTTGTATACTAAAAAGAGTTCCCCACTTATGGGTAGTGTAAGTACTAGTGTAGTGATAATCCTCTTTTTCAACTCTTTAAAGCAGTCTTCACATTCATTGGTCAATAAAAAATTTAATTCCTTTCGAGTATTATTGGTTAATAGGTTTTAAAATCATGATAAGTCTCTCACAAATCATCAGTAATGCCTAGTTCGACCAAGGAAACAACATATATCTATTATAAATGTTGTCCTAGGTTACTTCTCAATTGCCTTTGTCTTAGAAGGGTACGTAGATATCCCTTTTTGGTGATAACATGCCCCAAGAAATATACTTCCTCTATATAGAACTCAAATTTTTTGTACTTATCATATAATTTCCCCCTTTACAAAGTCTTTAGAATAGTATCAAAATGATCCTCATGCTCCCCCTTTCTCTTGGAGTATATCATGATATCATCTATAAATACTACCATAAATTTGTTTAGGTAATCCCTAAATACTTTATTCATTACGTCCATGAAAATTGTTAGAGCATTAGTGAGCCTTAAGGGCATCACTATGAACTCATAGTGTTCATAAATCATTTGAAAGGTTTTTTTTTTAAATATATTCCTTCTTGTCCTTTATCTAGTGATATCATATCTGAAGGTCCATCTTAGAGTAATACTTAGTCCAGTGTAGTTAATCGAACATGTCATCTATCTGTGGCAGGGTATACTTATTTTTTCTCTTTATTTTTTTGATCTCACAGTAATCAATGCATAGGCACATTGATCCACCCATGTTCTTAATGAAGAGGACAGGTGTACCCCATGGTGAATCACTCGGGTATATAAAACTCTTTTCCATATTCTCTTGTAACTACTTCTTTAGTTATTCTAACTCAATGGTGGCTATCCTATAAGGATTCTTTGATATGGGTATATATCTAGTTATAAGTTCAATTGATAACACAACTTCTCAGCTGGGAGGAAGACTGTAAAATTATTCAAGGAACACATCAGTGTAGTCCCTCACAATGAGCATTTCTTCAATCATGATCCTCTCCTTTATCTCAATCATTTGATCCAGATATTCTTGCTAATAGGTCAATAGTATCCATTATTTAGAAGAATATTCCAATGGATATTCATCCTCCTACTTACATTTATATATAATTGGAGGATGCCTCGGGATGTAAAGAGTGATATCTCTTTCTCGATAGTTGGTGTTGGATTTATATAAAGATAGTAAATATATGCCCAATATAGCATCAAAATCCACTAAAAGAAGTAATACTATATTTTCCTAGAGGTACAATACACAAAAATTAACTGGGAAGTAGTTATATACTTTATATGCAATAATTTCCCCATTCGTTATTCTCACAGAAAACTTAACTGCCATATTTTGAGGTGGTGTTTGAATAGTTCTAATAAACTTACAAGATATAAAATAATGTGTAGAACAAGAATCGAAAAAGTAAACTTTCTATTCTTGAATGAATAACCAGTGTACCTTTCAGTACATCATTATTGGGATCCACCTCATTAGTAGTGATATCATATTCTCTTCCTTGCTTCCTTGGAGGTTTTATTCATTAATTGTCTCTAACAAACCTTAGATTAGATAATTGTCACACATAATGCCTATGTTCCTTAAAGTTAAAACACTATACTATATGTTGAGTTTTGATATGAACCTTCCTTTATTCTTCCATATTTTTAGTCTTCTTCATATCCCTTCAACAATGATTAGCCTGATACCCCTCTTTTTTACATTTTAATCATCTCCCAGTGCCCTTTAGATAGTTCTTGGGATGCTTCTTCCACACTTTTTACATGTGGGATGTTGGGTTTTCTTTCATCCATGGGATTTATCTTTTGATCCTCCCATATTAAAATCCATTTTATGATTTTTATCTCTAGGACCATGGGACCATTGAGAGTCACCAACCACTATCTCAACATTAAGGGCATAATAGATAATCTCCTCATAGTTCTCAAAGTCTCGAATCACCAATGTTTTTCATATACTCAGATTTAATACACTAAATAAGTGATCTGCCTTTCTTTAAATTTTCTTGACAAAGCCAAAGGTGTATCATGAAATCCTTGTAAAGTTTTCCTCATATGCCTCGATAGTCTCATTTTTATTTTACTTTAGCATGAGGAACTCCCTCTTCATTTTAAGACATAGGGTTTGAGGGAAATATTTTTTGAAAAATATTTTTCTTGAATGCTTCCCATTATATGGAATCAATTACATCATTAGTATTTCTGTTCTTTATCAGTGTCCCCTACTGATCAGCTTTACCATCAAAATGATATACTATATACATGACTTTCTATTCTTATGAGCACTATAGGATAGAGAATATTTTTCAATGGAGTTAATAAATTGTTCTGTGATGATAGGATCAGAATATCTACCAAAGATAGGAGGACTTTTTCACCTAAAGGATTCAACTATAAATTTCCCTTTCTTAGGAGAAGGAGGGTATTCCTCGTGATTCAAGTTATTATTCATAACTTGAGCCAGTTGATCCAGTACTTTCATAAAGTTCCAAGATCCCATTCCCATTAGGTTTGGCATCTCATTAGGAAAATCATCACATTGCCTATAACATTGGTTATTATCACAGGTTCTCTTATTTCAATCCATTGACTATAAAATAAAATAAAATAAAAAAATTAGGGTTCTTGAATACTTAGATAATGGGAATATAAAAAAACTTTTAACATAAAAGGATAAACTAATAAATGAAAAGTATATCCAAACTTATGATATCCTAGGTTTCAATATACGTTATTCGTGGTAATAAATTTTTTCCTAGGTTTCTTATTAAAGTTTTCTAGTCCTAATACCTAAAATTAATTAGAATGTTCTCTGATACTAACTTTAATGACCCTATCCCTTTACACATTTTATTACTTGATTTTAAGCATTATTATCCATCAAATAGAAACCAAGGATTGAAAATTATAGTGTATTTTAAAGACTAGGTACATAATTAGAAAAAATGAAACTAGAATAAAACATATTTTTATTAATATCCACAATGAGCTCTTAATTTTTTTTGACCTCTTATATCTATATAGGATAATCTGGGGAATATATAGACAAAATGGATGAGATAAAAATCCCATTAAGGGAATAAACATGGGAATGAAGCATAGAACATGAGTTAGAGGGCATAACATGGTAACATAAAAGGCGTGGATCTTAAATAAACATATGGAAGAATAAAATACAGAACATGGAATCATATGATCATAGAAATATAGGAATGTGTCAGTGATACATAACATGAAATAAACATGAGTCAAGGCTAACTACCAAGAATATATCACATGGTGGATAGAGTCCTGAAAAAAATTAGGTTTACTCCCTAATCCAATACATAAAGTCTCATGAGACAAAATATTAACCAATGAATTGGATCACAATCTGGGTTCACCCATCATAACATGTTCATGCATATGTGTGCCACATAAATAAATCAAACATGAGGAATATACACAACGGCTACCCATGGAAGGAAATGGGTTTCGTAATCATTTCACAATGCATAACCAAAGGGAGTATCGTAATATAGTACATTAAATACATGATTTAATCATTACTTAATAATAATAAAGAAATAATAAGAATATATCATGAATAATTATGTCCAACTATATTGAAAACAAGAAAAAGAGTGTTTAAGTAATTTTAGAAATGTGCCACTTAAGCGTGATTTTGGGAAAATCAATAAATAGTCTTTAAAGTGGATAAAGGAATAATTATTTCTATAAAACCAGAAATGAACTAAAATAGTTATGTTAGAAAATATGGGTGTATTAAAACATTATATAGAGTTTACTAGAAAATGGATAAGAAACTGAGAAGTTTCCTTTAATCGGGTTTGCTTATCGAGAGGAATTGCGAAAGGAACCTTTTAAAACATGTATTTCCCCATAAAATAAAGTTAAATTGAGATAGATAAATATGTTTAGAAAATATTTATAGAATATAGGTTAATTATGTAAGAATAAGGAAGATGTAAATTGATCCAAGGAGAGGGAAAGTGTAACCAAAAGGTAATATAGAGGTTTGAAGAGATCTCTTATCTTATATCTTAATGTGTTCTGCAATTTCACTTAATATCCTAGATAATAAAATTAGATTCATTAATAATTTAATTAAAAACCTTTTAAACTTATATTTTATTTAATAAAATTTTATTAAGTCTATTTATGTCCATTTTGATGATTTATAAAGTTAAATTTCATCATTCTGAGAGCATTTGTTTCACGGTGTCATGGTCGGATCATTTGTGGATAATTATAGATGTTCTTTTAAAATGGTAATAAAACTCCATAATTGTAATGAAATAGTATTCATTACCTTACATAAATTTTAAAAGTCCCAAAAATCATTTTGTGTTGATATTTAGGGATGATTCTTTTAGTAAAAATGTTAACGTTATTTGGTTTATTCATTTTACCAGTTTTACTAACTATAATGATCTAATTTTGTTTTATATAATACTATGGACATATATTAATTCATTATTGTGATAACATATAAATTAAACATATTTAGTTCATTTTAAATAATTATAAGTGAATTTATACTTGTCGTCAAAACGGTAATATGAAATGAAAACGCATCATCCACGAAGGTCGTGAACTGACATATCACGAACGATATTTTCGTTTTTAGAAGAAAAAAGAGAATAGGTGAGATTTGATGATTGATATTTTACTAACACAATAACATATAAATATATATATTATATTGGATTTATCATGCCACTTTGTATAGGGATAAGAATAAGGTAGACGAAAGAAAGAATTTAAAAGAGGGTGGTGGGGGATTTTACCTCTTGAATGTCGTCTCCTTGAGGACCTCTTTAAGACACTTAGAATTGGTCTTTTGGTGTGACTGGTAAGACCAGGATATGGGGAAGAGACTTGGGAGGGTATTTGAATAGAATATTGGAAAACTTTAAGGCTTAGAAGGTGTGAGGATAAGGGGTGGTGGAGGTGGTATTTATAATGGGAGGATAGGAGTGTTTTTTATTATTATATTTATTATTTTATTATTTTAACTCAAGATTATCAATAATATTGATTCTTATGACTATATATAGTAACTAGTTCATGTTATTTTTGAACTAATGGTTGATTACGTCATTCATGACTCAAAATTTTATATATTTGGCATTAAATGTTAAATATCGTAAATTACTCTATTTCACTATTCACCAAAAATTCACCCCAACTATTTTTCTATGTGTATATTTCAAAAATGAAATCTATTTTATGAAAATAATTTTCTAAATATGATAAAATTAATTTTTAAATAAAATAATCATTTATTCAAAAAATACAGATTTTAATAATATAATCGATTTTATGACCCTTTGAAAAATTATTTATGATCTCAAAAAATTATATATCATTAAAATAAAACTTAATATAATTTTATAAATACATTTTATGTAAAAAAAATTATTTCAAATAATTATATTTATTATGAAAGTGTGATTAAAACATTAATGTTTTATAAAAATAAAAATTATTAATTTATCATTTTTAAAACATTTATTTACTTGTACCTTGATATAAATATATCATATTGTAATTTTATAAAATACTTAAATAATATTTTACATTTTCATAGGTGAGGTTACTATTAGAATGGTCGGATTACTATTCCTAATGGTCATATTACTATTTTAATAGACGTATTCTTGAATTTAATGGTTATGTGATCTATTACGGTGTTTGATGCATTGTGGCTCAGGTGTATAGGGGTTTTATGATGGTGTGATTTTGTGAGGGTTGTCACTTAGCCCCTAAAAGTGATTTTTATTGAAAATAAAATATTGAATGGTATGGATGTGGGTTATCTACATCCTATAAATGTCTCTCATTCCATTCATTATTCATTCACTTGTATGTTCTATTGAAGGTTATATATACATTCATCTTTAAAATGAATATTGTACTATTTATATTCTGTTTTATTTTTACATCTTTGTTCATGAGCACGGTCATTTTGGTGGTTAACGAGAAAATTAAAATTATCCTAATATTATTATTTTATTTTATATTTATTACTCTATTGTAATATTTTGTATTCTTATAGGTTTATTTGGTGACTAATATGTATCATTCTTCAATTATGAGAATTATGTTTTGTTGGTTTCTCTATATGATGTTTATGCTTTATACTACATGACATAATTATAATAAGGAATATTTCATTGATAAAATTTTGGGTCATTACACGGATGTCATGGAAGAAGGTTAATGAGGCAAGGAGGGGGAAACAAATAGTGTGGAGGTTGAGGATATGAGCCCAACAATGTTCATAATTAGGAGAAATCGATGAGACATGTCCGAGTATAGGGTAATGGGGAAGGAGTTAGGGCTCAGTAGCCATTGAGGGTGGTGGTCACCAGGAAATAGGGAAGAGGGGCCATTATATCTTGAGACAACCTATCAGGGGGCATCGTTGTGGTGGTGTCGAGGGAGGGGGGTTGGCATCCACTAAAAAAAGTGTTTGAAATATATTTAATCACAAAGTGGTTCTTTACATGTGTTTTTATTGTAATACACTAAAAAAAGTGTTTGTAATATATTTAATCACAAAGTGAAATGAACTATTGATAGCGGAGAAGGTATGAGTACCTATAGTCCTTTAACTTTGACTTAGTGTATACCCCCAATAAGGGGAACATTTTTTCTAATGTTACATATTGGAAGGATCAAGCTTAGGTAGTATATGATCCAAGCATAAAGTGGAAGGTGATTACCCACTATGAAGAGATATGACTTTATGTTCAAAAGTATCATTATCAAGTGACACTTATGTTTTTATCAATCACTTACTCTTTCCTTATTAGTATGACAGTATTAAAATATAGGATTCCTAATATTTATTCATGAGAGACATTAAAAACCTTTTTTAGATTTATATTTTATAAAATGTTGGTTGTTTTTGATTCATGTATCCTTTGTAAAGTGCCTCTCTTGGGATTTATGTCTTTGTGAAAATGCCTAAGTGGATCTTTTAAAATGATTCATGTGTTTTTAAATGTTTCTTTAAAAATTATATGTTTTCAACATACCTTTTTTGGTTCTAAATGCTTTTAAAACGATTTAAAAACATGTAATGGACATAGGTTTCATGAGAAGTGTTTGTCAACTAATTTTATTGGCTTTCTAAAAGGGATGTGAATGTTTTGAAAGCGTATGTAATGTTGGATTCATTTTAACAAGGGGTGTGTGATGTTTTAAATTAAAATTTTTAAAATATAGAGGGTTTTCATTCATTTTAAATTATTAATATTTTTGGGTCATGAATTTTCCTTGAATGCTTTAAAAAATGAATTTGGGTTTTGAGAAAGAGTGTTTAAAACTGATTGTTTTATTTTAAAAAGGGCGTACTATTTCAAAGAGGAACTTGTGTAAATGGTTGGTTTTTTTAATGGGATTTCAATTGTGATTTGATAAATAGTTTCAAAGGATGCTTAAAGTCTATATATTTTTTTAACCTTGGTTAATTTTCATATCAATGTTTTGTGTATTTATTTTGTTAAATAATAATATCACCAAATCAAATAGGATGGATATGAATAAAGAATGTATGGATGCCAATCATTTGAAAAAAAGAGTATAAAGATGGATTGAAATAGTTCATCAAGTTTGAAAAAGATCATGCATATGAACCTTATCATATCCTTTTTCCATGTTTATGTTTTTGTTATTCAAGGAAAGTTAGTCTAGAGGAGTTGGAAGAACACTTGATCTGTCACGGAATAGATTGAAGTTATAAATGTTGGAATAAACACAGGGAAAGAGAAAATGTAGCTAGTGGGTGGGATAACACTATGTTTTATGGATCATATGATATGATTATAAGTGTGGGAAATAAAGAATATTGTATCAAGGATGTGATTACATATGTGAATGATGATGAATATCATGTTGAGTAAATGACAAGGAAAGTTGAAGATGAACTTTTTGATTACCCAAAATTGTTTTGAGGGGTTAAAAATTTGTTGAAATATGTCATTGTATGGTGGTTGAACTAAATATACGTCATTTTCAGTCGTAAAAAAGTTGTATAATTTGAAATCAGGCAATAGATGAGCGATTCCAATTTTACAGAATTAATTTCTCTCTTAAATGAAATGTTCTTAAATGATAATGAGCTCCTATACCGAACATACAATGCGAAATGAATGGTGCGCTCGATGGGTGTGGTCTTTACAAGAATACACGCCTACCCGAATAAATGTATACTGTTTCACAAAGACTATAAATCACTTAGAGAATGCCCAATGTGTGGTGCTTCTTGTTATAAAAAAAGATGAATCTGGTCCTATGAAATTTGTATGGTACTTTCCAATCATTCCAAGGTTTAGGAACCTATATGGAAGTGAGGAGACTATTGGGAAATTGACGTGGCATACAGACATAAGAAATAAAGATGGGAAACTATGTCACCCGGCAGACTCTCCTTAGTGGAATAAAATTGATCATCAGTAGCCTAACTTTGGAAACGAGTCAAGAAACCTTCATCTTTCTTTATCTATACATGTAGTGAATCCTTTTGGTTTTAAAAGTAGCACTCATAGTACATGGTCAGTTATATTGGTAAATTATAACTTTCCACTGTAGTTATTCATAAAACAAAAACACATCATGTTATCTATGCTTATATCAGGACCAAAACAACTGGGTAATGATATTGATGCTTATTTGGATCTATTGATCTAGGATTTGAAATTATTATGGGATTCATGTATTATGTTGTATGATGCTTACAGAAATGAAGATTTCACATTGAGAGCCATGTTTTATGGGACGATAAATGACTTTCCTACTTATGGAAATTTTTCAGGATATAGAATTAAAGTAACTCATGGGTGTCCCATCTGTGAACAAGGTACACAGTCAATTAGGTTAAAACATTCATTAAAAATTGTGTTTCTAGGACATCATAGATTTCTAGCCCGGTGACATAAGTATCGATCTTGGACAACATCATTTGATGGAAGTTCAGAAGAATGTATAGCTCCATCTCTGCTAATAGGTAATCAACTGTTTAAGAAAGTAAAATATGTGGACACTGCTTTTGGTAAAATATTTTTGAAAAACCATAGGAAAACCAGTTGGAAGAAGTGATCAGTTTTTTTTTGAATTACTATACTATAATTGTCTATACGTTAGACACTTTCTTGATGTTATGCATGTTGAAAAAAAAATGTATGTGATAGTGTCATCACCACATTGCTAAGTGCACCTGAAAAAAAAAGGATGGAATTAAGGCAAGGTTGGACATGGCTGAAATGGGGATATGAGAAGAGTTGGCACCAGTTAATGGTGAAAAATGAACTTTTCTTCCTCCAGTTGCTTACACTTTTTCCAGGTATGAGAGATATCAATTTTAAAACTTCTTGAATGACGTAAAGGTTCCAGTGGGGTATTCATCAAATATCAAGAACATCATTTCAATGACTAATTTAAAGTTAAAGGGTATAAAATCATATGACTTCCATGTTTTGATGCAGGATCTAATGTCTATAGCTTTACGTTGAATTTTTTCCAAGAATGTCCATCATACATTAACCAAACACTATTTCTTCTTCAAAGCTATATGTAGCAAAGTTATAGACCCGATGAAATTTTCGAGTATGGAAAAAGAAATTATCGTCATGTTATGTTAATTGGAAATGTTCTTCCCACAAAAATTCTTTGATATGATGGTTCATTTTATGTTTCACTTGGTGGAGAGATTTGACTATGTGGTCATATACACTATAGATAGATGTACCACATTGAACGGTATATGAAAATTTTGAAAGATTATGTAAAAATTCAAAGTCATCCAGAGGGTTGTATTGATGAGTGATATATTTTTGAGGAATCTATTGAATTTTGTGATGAGTACCTGTTCAGTGTAGAAAGCATTGGTTTACTAAAATATCATCACACTGGATGGCTTACGGGTGAAGGAATTGACTGCATGTCAACCAGTTGAATGGATGCTATTGATATAGGAAAATTCTACTATAGTTAAATACTGATCCCACAAACCATTAAAGTCAAGTGAGCAAGATCTCAACATTTCTTCTAAGGTTTGAATTGTTCATTTTGATTGTCCATCAGTTTGAGGGTGGTAGGCAGTGCTCAAATGAAGTTCAATATCCAAGTCCTTCTAAAGACATTTCTAGAATCTTGATGTAAAATGGGGAACAAAATCATAAAAAATATATAGTGGTACTCCATGTAGTCTTACAACTTTGTTAATATATATTCTTGCTAAATTTTCAAGTGGTAAGTCATCTTTTATTGCAAGAAAATGTGATTACTTGGAAAGACTGTCAACAATGACCCATATTACATCTTTCTTTCTAGGATTCTTTGGTATCCCCATGAAAAATTCCATTGTAATATCATCCCATTTCCACTCAGGTATGGGAAGAGGTTGCATGACTCCTCTAGGATGTTGTCTTCCAGCCTTCACCTGTTGGAAAACCATACATCTTGACACATAACTAGAAATCTCCCTCTTTATGTTGTCCTACCAAAAATGTTCCTTCAAATATCTATACATATTAGTGCTAAAAAGGTGTATAGAGAAATTTGATCAATCAACATCATCTAAAAATTCCTTTTTTAGATCTGGTATATATTTAACACAAAGTCTCTTCCCAAATTTAAAAATCCCATCTTCATATACTAAGTTGATTAATATCTCATAATTCACAGCTTTAATTTTCTTTTGAAACTCCTCATCATCAGTTTGAGAACTTTTTATCCTTTCTAGTAAAGATGGTTTAGCAACCATTTAAAAAAGTATTGATGTTTCACCTTCCATGATTATTCTCATATCCATATTTACTAGATCCATGAACATAGGATCCCTTTCAACTCTCATCTTATTTAAAACTCCATGATTCTTTCTGCTGAAAGCATCTTCCACCTTATTCGCCTTCCATAGGTGGTAGTGTATAGTGCAATCATAATCCTTGAGTAGTTTGTGTCATCTCCTTTGCCTCATGTTGAGTTCTTTTGGTGAGAAAATATAATTCAAGCTCTTTTGATCATTATATATCTCACATTTTTACCATAGAGATGGTATCTTCATATCTTCAAAGAAAATATTATAGCTACTAACTCAAGATCATTAGTGGGATAGTTTTGTTCATGAATTTTTAGATATTGTGATGCATATGAAATAACTCTATCATTCTGTATAAGGACACAACCAAGTCCTTTCTTTGAAGCATCATTATAAATAACAAACCCATAATTCCTCGATAGTAGAGTCAATATAAGAGCATTGAATAATATTCTCTTCAGTTCTTCAAAACATTCTTCAAACTCTTTTGTCCAAATAAATTTAACCCCATTACATGTGAGATTAATTAATTATTTAGCCAATCCAGAAAATTTGTGGACAAAATGTTTATAATAACCTACTAAACCAATAAAACTACATACCTCAGTTATACTCATCGGTACTGGCCATTCTTGGATTGCCTTGGTCTTTGAAGGATCGATAGAGATTCCATCCTTAGAGACAATATGGCCAAGAAAAGAAATATCATGAAGAAAGAATTCACACTTGTTAAACTTCCCATATAATTCATTTCTTCTGAGGGTTTTTAGAATAGTGTGCAAGTGATTTTCATGATCTTCTTAGCTTTTTGAGTATACAAAGATATAATCAATAAATACCACTACAAATTCATCAAGATATTTCTTTAAAAATCTATTCATTAGATCCATGAAAATAGAGGGTGCATTAGTCGGTCCAAAAGGTATTACTATAAATTTGTAATGCCCATACCTGGTACGAAATACTATCTTCAGAATTTCTTCCTTCTTCACACACAACTGATTATATCCAGATCGAAGGTCAATCTTTGAAAATTATTGAGCTCCATGAAGTTTATCAAATAAATCATCAATGTGAGGTAGTGGATACTTGTTCTTTATTGTTATGGAATTTCTCTATAGCCAATGCACAACCTCATAGATCCATCTTTCTTTTAAATAAAAAGAACAGGGTCTCCCCATGGAGAAACACTATGGAGAATAAATTCCTTATTACTCAATTCATCTAGTTGTTTTTTTAGTTCCACAAATTCAAAAGTGGCCATTTTATAATTGGTCTTCAATATGGGCCTTCAACTAGGAATTAAATCAATGTAAAACTCGATTTCTCATTCTGGAGGATTTCTAGGTAAATCCTCTAGAAACACATCAACATATTCTTACACAATAGGTACATCATCTATTTGAACATTGTTTTCCTCACCCATATTTATTTCATTCTCTTCCTCCCCAATAATTAAATTTAATAGAGCTACTAGGGTTGGATCTAGATAATAATTAGGTGGTGATGTTTCTTCTCTAAAGATAAGGTACTACTTATTATCATCAAAAACTGTAACCTCTTTCTTCTTACAATAAATTATTGCATCATGGTCTAAAAGCCAATCCATACTAAGGATTATATCAAATTCAATCATGGGTATGATGATGAGATTAGCAGATTAAGAACATTTATATGCCTTAATGGGGACTTATTCATAAAACTTTGTTCCAATGATACTTCCCTTAGGAGTTTTGACTGACAACTCCCATATTAAATAAGATTGGAAATATATAAATTTCTTAGCAAACTGGGAAGATATGAAATGATGGGATTATGTATAATCAAATAAAGTATTTACTAAACTTGAGGAAACCATTAAATTACCTTCCAACATGTCTTTCAGAGCTTCAACCTCAGCAGTAGTGATCGCATAATCTTGGCATTGATCCTTTCTCCTTTTTTGAGGTAATTTTCCTTGGTGCTTAGGAAATTCATTTTCATAATGCCCCATTTCTCTATAAGTATAGCATTCAACATTGAAAGACTATTTCTTTCTCTTTCAATCACAAGCTTGGTGGCCTTTTTCACCACACTTGTAACAAACTCCCATTACCTTAATGAAAGTACTGGGGTGTTTCTTTACACATTGACCACAAGATAGAAATTCAACTTTTCCTTTCTTACCCTTATTTCCATTTCCATAATGTTCAGTAGATCTCTTCTTCTATTTATTTTCTTTAAAGTTTTAAGACTTAGATAATTCCTTTTCTATCTTGATAGCACATGAGATAATATCTTCATATGATGAGAAGGATTGTGAGACTAATACTCTATGGAGAAATGGTTTTAAACCATCAAAGAATCGATCAATATTACTCCTTAGGTTACTTATATAATCTGCTACATGCCTTTATAACCTTGTAAAGTTATCCTCATACTTTGTGACATTCTCATCCTCCTTTTTCCTCAGACTCATAAATTGCCTTCCCATATTCGCTCGATGGTCATGAGGAAAGTATTTTTCTAAGAAAAGCTATATAAACTCCATACATTCCATATTTGATACTTCTTCATCCTCCTTTGTGTTTTGAATTAATGACCACCATTGATCTGCATCTCCCGTGTGGCGATAAACTACCATGAAAACATTTTTCCTTTCGTTTCTCCCCAAAGCATGAAATATTTTCTCTAAAGTACTTATCCATTGCTCAGCTACAAATGGATTTGTAGTCCCACTGAATGTTGGTGGTTGTTTCCCCATGAAGCGGTCTGACATTGATCCTCCGCATTGTGGATTAGGGTGCTTCATACGTGTAGGGTTATTATTCATAACCTAAGTGAGTTGTCCCAGAATGGTGATAAGCTGATCAGCACCAGTTGCATCACCAGCTCCACTATAAATGTTAAGATTATTGTGGAAGTCTATGTGATTAAATTTTTATGATTTTTGGGTTTCAATCTTAGTTTGGATTTTATTTAAGAACTTTAAGGACAATTTTGTATTGAATGGTCTTTTTTGAGCTTTGGGTCTTGTTTGTTCAATTTTAGAGATTAAGAGTAGTATTTCTTTTTATAAAAGATTATCCTTTTTAGGGATTATCTGATCTTGTACTAACCATTTTGGTTTTGGTTAATGTTTAAAAATAGGTGAAAATATGAGTTTGTAGAAACATATTAAAGGATGAAACTCTACATAAAAAGTAATTATATTTTCTTATGTTCTTAGTCAATCTCATAAATAAATTCTCTAAATTTATGAAAGGGAACTTAAAAAACATTTTTCATTTACTTTTTCTATTGTGGAATCAAATACCATTTAACCTATAATAGGGTTGTGGTTTTTTGGTAGTTAACTTTCTCCTGGACATGTTTTCTATCACTCTCCATTGGAACTTGATGGTTAGTTTTCTCTTCCATATCCATATTTTCATGGAATCCTAGTATGTGTTATCTTGGGTGACCTTTGTACTTATCTTTATTTATTTCTTTTAAAGTGATAGTTTTATTAACTCTTTTTCCAATGTGGTACTTTCAATAAAGTTTCTGGGCCCAATTTTAAAATTGCGAGGATGCAATTTCCAAAAGGGGGGAAGGATGTAACGACCAATGTATTTATAGAATAATTGTGTTTTAATATCACTCTTTATGGATTTTTATTTAATGAAAATACATGATATATATTCAATATAATGTTTTAAATTCATCTTATATTCTTTCTAGATATGATGTAAGAATAAATTCATTTTTTTGATAAAAGAGGTATTTTTCAAAAAATGTAGTTTTACCACCTTTTGATGGTGAACCATTTTTAAATCTAGTTTCTGACACCTTTATATATTTTATTTGACAACATAAAATTATTATTTATAATAGGAACATAAAAATTTACTTTGGATGAAATTTTGGTATTTTTCTGCTAAAGTTTATTTTTTTAATGAATAGTGAAAAATACTGCATTTTAATTCAAAACTGCCTTTTAATATAATTTATTTATATAGTTAGATTGTAATTTTAATTCATTTTAAAGTTTAATTGTATTATATTTTTATCATTTAATCCAATTTTGTTCATTTTAAGTAATTTAACTTTGAAATTGGGTATAAATTCATGTTAATCTTTTGTTAGTTTTTACTTCTTAAAAACACGCTTTTTGGTTCTGACAACGAGAATTAATTTTAAATTATTTTCTTAAAATTCTGTGTTTTGAATTTGAAAAAATTGATTCCATATTTGTAATCATGAATTCCAAATTTTGTAAATATGTAACTTTTATTTTTAGACATTATGAATAGTAACATTAGTAAATATTTTATTCACCATGGTCAAAGGGTAAATCTGATAAATTAGGATAAATAATAATATTAAATTACCTTAACACATGTCCTAACCCTATTTTATGAGATATTTACAACCATGGGTATCATTTTTTTGATTTTAGTGGCCCATGGATCCACTTTTTTGTGAAAACTACATTTAATTACTTTTCATTTAAAATTAAGGAAAATATAACCTAAACATGTATATTTTAGTAAAACAATTTTTATATGGGGTTATATAAGTTATTATTTCGAATATAAATAGTCATTATAAATATAAAAATATTTTCTGAATCATGGTATTTTATTTATAATTTTTAGACATCAAATAATAAATATATTTATGACACAATGATGATGTAGTGATTACCTTATTAATGAAATATTTAAATAAATGAGATTATAAATATTAAAATAAATTTATTTTGAATCTTTTTATGAAATACATGAATTTTAGTGATTATTATGAAATGTTATATTTTAATTTATGAAGTTCGTTCTAAATAATCATGTTGTTATGGATTTTTTTTTTAAAAGTAATGATATGAATATTATAAAAAATGACATAAATGAGTTTTTAAAAAAAATACTATTTTATTAAATGATATAATAGTTCTAAAAATATAATATTAATACAAATGGATTATATTATATTTTAAGTGTCATTAATGAACCGCTTGAGGTTCGATTTAAATTTTATGGTAACTATATTAACCATGTAGTATGAATATACAAGAAGACATGGTAAAAGTTAAATTAGTTAACTAAGGGTTAAAGCTAAAATATAAGGTTAATCTTATGAACTAAACTTGTCTAAAAACCATTGTATGAGATGTTTTAGACCCATCCTCATCTTATATTATAAATATATCAATTTGGTGTTATTATAATTTGAAAATCAATTAATAATAAAATAATATTTTCGAACTCTCTTAAAGTGCCCCTCCTCCCTCTTATAAAAGGACATCACCTATAACCCTTACTCACACCTCTCAAGCCCAATTTTCTCGTCCAAAATCTGCCCAAATAAGCTCCCAAAATACCTTTATTCCTCTTATAATCCTTACATAGGTCATAAGGAAATTAAAGAAGGCCTTTTAGCTTAAATCAAAAGGAATTACTTGATTTGAGGTAATGTCTTCTCTCAAGTTCCTTTCCATTATTTCCTTCTACAATCCCTATGATCTTCTTATTATTTGTTTACATAACAACACAAATATCCTAATTATACTATTTTGTTGTTATGAGAAGTATTCTAACAACACTTACACACACCTTCACAAAATGGATACGAACATATTATTTCTGTGTACGGTGAATTGATGCCTCATGAAACGATGATTGTTCAATATTCTCCTACCACCTCTCATGGTGGCCATTATGATGGAAATATAATTATATATGATATTTATTTTATCTCTATTATTCTTTAATTATCATTTATAACATACCTTTACACTTCTAAAGTTTTATAAATACGATAATTTCATTTGAGGAAGTGTGGACTACCACCCCCTCAAAGTGATATAACTCATTCATGCTATACATGTAACATATAAAGGATGGAATTAATGAATTTATATAACATATATAACATATATATTATATTGGAGTTATAATATATATATATATATATATGTATCATTTATTTTTCATTATTTTAAATATGAAAAAGAATTGAAAATAGCGTTCATGCGTACATACAGCGTACCATCTCCATTAACGGTGCATTTAATTTCTTATATACAAATGTTATGGAATATTATAAATACATATATACTAGATATATATGATATATATGATATCTAAATCATGAATATAATTTTTAAGATAATGTAATTTTGACCACATGGACAATTTGTAATTATAACAAGTTTATTTTTGACTAAAGTACCGAACATCAAAAAAACAACTGATATGAATTTGAATAATTATATGATTGTTATTGAAAGGTAATAAGTGATACAAAAGGAATAATAAACTTGAAAAAGGTTATGAATAATGTATAAATTAACTTAATTTTATCATTCAGAAAAAAATTTATGTATTTTAATTTTAATTTTCAATTGTTGGGATATTTTCATCTATAACCTTATTACTATAAATTTTAAGTTTAAGTGATGAGGGACCCTTCTTTCTCTCATCGAATCGTTTTCTGAATTTTTAAGTGATGTTTTTAGGCTTATGAATTGTCATAAGGGGAATTCTTAACCCAATTTCTATTCTTTGGGTTAATCTTTTAATTTTTTTTATATCATGCTATGATTATGTAAGAACTAACTTTTGATGTCTTATCTTTTATTTATACATTAATTATGTGTATTTATAGTGAATAAACATAATCGATCTATTTTATTTTGAAAATGATCTTTGTAAGGGACTTCATATCAATCTCCTTTCATTGAGGCATATTTTTATAATATATACCTTCTTATTTTATACAGTTTATAATAAAACCCTTTGACTTTTACTTTCATTCAAATGGAATATTTTTTCTACGAAGCATTTTACTAAAATATAAAATGAATGTTTTTAACATATGCGGAAACAATGACCTCTCTGTCATCGTAATCATTATTTGGCTTCCTCGATAAGCCTTAATGTTTTTAAAAGGAAAAAAACCCCCCTTTTCCATTTTTTGGTGTTTTGGTATTGAAAATGGTTTTTTGAAATGTATTAAGTATTTCAATATCTTGAAATGATTTATTGTGATTAAAAATGAAATGTTATTAGTGAAATGTTTATATTTGAAATATTTTATGTGTTATGATTATATAATGGTAATTGGACATTTGATAGGTGGTTATGTGATAAACCAAATGATGGGTGGTTTCGTGATAAACGAAGGATGGGTGGTTACATTATAACCTTCAATTCATTGGGAATGGAAGTCGGTCGTATGGCTATTCCATTTAGTGATATGTGTGGAACTCGACCGTGTGGTTATTCCATTTAAGTATGTTTATGTCCCAATTTACCTTTATATGATATATTTTTCTTTCTATGGGGCTTATGGTAATATTTTGGTTACAAAAAAGGGTAAGCAATGAGCTTATATTAAATGAAGTTTTTTTTCTACTTCTTTAAGGTGAAAATTATTACTTTATGATAAATTATTCATGGTTTACATGTTGTTTTGAAAAGATAACAGTTTTATTTCTTTATGTATCTCTTACTGAGCTTATTATGATCATACCAAGTTTTTGAAATGTTTTTCAGAGGACTTAAAGATGAATATGGTCAAGGATGGGATCAAGTGAAATTCATGCTATATAAAACATGGAACTAAACATGTTTCTTTTTTTAGAGTTTTTGTTTTATGAAAAAAAATGGATAGTGAGTAGAAGTGTCTACTTGTAATATTCAAGTTGTTATGTATAATATATGACTTAATTCTCTAAATATCTAAACCTAAAAAGATTATCAATGTGAATTATTGACTTAATTCAATATTATGCAATGTTTTAAGGCTAGTGCCTTATATTACATCTAAAGGATTTATTTCATCTATAAATAGATCAAGACGGAGGTTTCTCATATCATTTCCAAATTTAGGATACTCATAATCAATTTTATTTCACTAAAGTGAGTTTTTGGAAGATGTAGTTTCCCATATTTAATTCTTTTATCTATGTGCCATGTCAATTTTATAGTAGTTTTATAACATCCACATAGTAATCTAAATCTTGGAATTATATTAAAGTATCATACAAATTTCAAAGGACTTGATTCATCTTTCTTATATCAATATTCATGATACTTAGGGAATTTTATAAGTGATTCATGGTCCTTATGAAACAATACAAAATCATTTGGAAAAGAATTTTTTTTTAAATATCATACCCATTGAATGTAGCATTCATTTAGTGTCATATTTTAAACAAGGAATCTCATTTTCTTCTGGTATCATATCATTTCGTAGACCAAGTAGTTCTATAAATTTGATGTTTCTCTATACACTACCTGATTTCAAATTATATAACTTCAGTACAGAAACCATGGTGAATAATTAGTATAACTGGTATAAAATTGTCTATTTTCATAAATACTTATCTTTTCAAACATCTTTGGATAGTCATGAAGGTCGTATTAAATTTTCAGTTTCATTTATTTTATATGATCTTCATCACCATTTACACTAGTATTCATATCAAATGATTCATAAATCATTGTTTAATCCCAATAAGTATATAAATTCAATTTATCCATATGTTTATCTTAATATTTATAGCTTCAATATGCTCCTTGATAAATAAATTTTTCTTCCAACTCTTTTGGAATTATTTTTATTGAATAACAACAATGTAAACATGTACAAAGGATTTGAGAAGGGTTGTATGCATGCCCTATTTCAAATTTGAAGAACTCTTTATTTCCATCCTTATAATATTTTGTTATATGATTAGAATCCATCAATTTTCAATACATATCCATCTTATTTGGTTCAAAAAATATTCATTTTAAAAAAATGCATAAATACACATAATGTATTCATAATCAAAGGATAAAGTTATAGATACTTATAATAAGGGTAACCCAACATGTGAATGTTATTAGTGATAATTCCTAACAAGTTATCATTTTTACAAGAGTAAAATGAAAAGATACAACATATAGTGGTTGAAGGGTTTTACATAAAAAAGAGGGAATAAATATTATAACATTATTGAAGAATCATTTAAGATACATGAAGATATTATTCTAAGATAATAAGATTTGAATTATAAATATTGAGATTGTTTTGTAGGGGTGTTTAAGTGATAGGGTTCTTAGGAGACGAAGTTGATGATATTTCATCATATGATGAAACTGTTGATAGGGCCTGATCACCTGATCTTGAGAACCCAATGTTTGATGAAACTCTAATAAACTAGAAGTATCAGGTTGGGGTTCTCAAGGTATTGAAAAAACTAAAGAACAATATAAATTGGGCATGATGAATGCAAAAAAAATAAACAATTCTCATAGGTAGGATAAAGTCTCTAAGAATAGTAATGCAGATTAGGTCCGGAGGGGGCCAAGAGGAAAGAATGAACTGAAAAAAAATAACGACACTTACTCATTGGGACTGATATTGGAATGAAAGTGGAAGGAATCCCTAGTGGGTTAGTAGGGGGAAGCAAATACTATGAGTGAAAATTTACAGAACCAGGGCACTCTAAATAAAACAAATATATGAATTGAGTCAACTTGAAAATTTTCATGTTATGAGTTCTCTAGATGTTTATGGAAGAAATAAAATATAACCAACATCTCAATGGGGAAACAAAACTAGATTTCCTTTCAAGAAGGGTCATGCAGTCCAAGTAGTGTCTTAGTGACTGGGTGATTAGGAGATGAAGTTGATAATCTATTTTTAGATGATGAAAACATTGATAAGGCCCAATAAACTAGTCTTGAGAAACAAACATTTGAAGAAACACTTGAATTTAATTCCAATAAATAATAACTCTTAGGTTGGGGTTATAAAGCTATGGAAAAAACCAAAGAAAAATTAAATTGGGGTTTCGTGAATGCTTTAAATTTAAAAGATTCACATGGTTTGGATAAAGGATCAAAGAAAAACAATGTAAATGGGGTCAGGATGGGTCTAAGAGAAAGAAACAATTGAAAAGAATGAATGAAACTTAATATTGGGACCGTGGTTGGAATGAAAGTGGATAAAATCCTAAATGGGGTCAGCAGAGGGAAGCAACTGCTACGAGTGAAAATTTACAGAACTGAAGCACTATGAATGAAATAAAAGGTAAACTAAGCCGACTTACAAAAATTTATTCTATGAGTTCTCCAGATGTCGGTGGTAAAAATTAAATCCAACCCACATGTCACTGGGGACACCATACTAGATTTCCTTTCAAGAAAGGTCATGTGAATGATTCATGTGGTTAGGGTGACTCATCTAATGTCGGTGATTGGAAAAACTCCTAAAAGGGAAAGCCGCTATGATAAGGGAATGTAATATTAAAAAATGTAGGTGAAAATAAATTGAATTTATGCTCATCCACTGGATATCAAAGCATTAATTAATAGTTTACTATTGCAGATTCTAAAAAATATTAACCGATTAAATTATAAAAATTTTAATTAAAATTTTATTTCAATCTTATATGATGCCGATTCGGATGGAATATTCTACCTCATCTAGTTTTGTCTTAATAAGATCAGATAAGGGAGAAAGGCCAGTTTACATGTGCTAACCTAGGGTTTTTGGGAAGGTGGATGATGATCAAGTGATACAATGATAGATGGAAGATGGAAGTGGTGTTGGTTGGATGTGGCTGTTATTATGGGGATGCACAATGGTAGGAGAATAGGGCCGATATGGCACATGATGAAAGAACTAAAAATGATAAAACAATGCAAGATCAACTAAAGAGGAGTATAAATAATCACATACTATAGGTTTTGAGATGTTTGATTCATCCAAGAAGTGTGATGGAGAGAGGTTATAGAGTTCAACTTCTACAAAAACTTGAATGGTGCAATAAATGGGTTCTCTTAGGGTTGAATTTATAAGATCTGTAAGGGTTTTATCAGTGCATTGTGGAAAGTATTAATAAAAAATGTTTAAAAAAAATAAAAAAAAATAAATGAATATATTTTAAAAATGAATATATTTTAGAAAAACATAAAAAATATTAAACATTATTAACGAACATATAATCTTAAATGAATGAATATTAAAAATGAGTGAAATTGAATAATTAAAAATAAATAGACTTCAAAAATATTAAAAAATGGATAAGTTTTATTAATTATATAATGTTTCAAAAAAAAGTAGAAATGAATATATATTAAAATAAGGATAGAATCATGTTAAAATAATTAAATGTTAATGGATAAATATGTATAAATAAATATTTAAAATGAATAAATTAGATAAAAAATAAAAATAATTAACACTATAAGTGAATAAATAGTATATAAAATGTTAAACGATAGTGATAAAAATGTATAAATTAAAAAATTAATAAATTAAAAAAAATTAAAAATAATTGATATTTTTAATGAAAATATAATATTAAAAATGAATAAATTATAAAAAAAAATATTAAATAGTGATAAATAGTATATATTAAATAAAAATATAAAAAATGAGTAAAATTTTACAATTAAAAACATGATATATTTAATATATTATGTTACTATATGAAATTATAAAATTAATATTAAAAATTAAATAAATTACATAAATATCGTGTGTGTCTGTGTTTGTGTGTGTTTCTATATAAAAGTGCATTAATTACATAAATATTTGTGTGAAATTAATGTCTATATATATATATATAACACAAGTTTGATATATATTAAATTAAATTAAAAACTAATGAATTTATATAATATTAACATCTATTACTCGATACTAACGAGTCAATATTTTAAATTAATGTTAATTTTTAATTATAAACCATTTTTCACTAGATATATGACTTATTAAATGTAAATAAATATTTTTTTATTTAAATAATATTTAATTAAACATTGTATATTAATATATATATATATATATATCATTATGAATATATTTCTATATTAAAAATATTAAATATATTTATGATTAATTATGTATGAAAAATATAACAAATGAATAAATTATAAAAATATTAATTGAATAAATATTAAAAAATTATAAATTATAAAAAAAAAGTAAAAAAACACTTAACATTATTAATGAATAAATAATATTAAATGAATAAATGTTAAAAATGAGTGAAATTTATTTAAAAAATGAATAGATTGAAATAATATTAAAATAATGAATAAGAGTTATTAATTATTTAAAAATTTAAATAATAAAAAATGAATACAAATATTGATTATAAAATTCACAATTTTACAAAAAAAATTAAATTATAATCAATAAACATGAATAAATAAATATTAAAAATTAATAAAATTACAAAAATATTAAACAAATATAAAATAAAAAAAATAAATTACAAAAATATTAAAACAATTATTATTAAAATTATTAATAATAAAAATGAGTAAATTCAAAAAATTAATAAGTGTTATTAAAGGGATATGTATATAATAATCTAATCAATTTTTAAACCAATGTGCAGTGTGCTTGAAATTACTTAATAAATAAATATTAAATACTTTGATATAGAATCATGTATTATATTTCAATAATAATTCAATGGTGGTTGTAATATGATTTCATGTTAATCTGATATCATTTTCCATGGTTTTAACCCTTACACACACATTTTAGTGTTCTAAAACACTGAAAACGCATTTACAAGCATCTCGGGAAAACCATAACTTGGATTACTATGCCTTTAGTTCCTATATTTAAAAAATAAATTTACAGTCACTTTACAATGATTTCACAACCATATTATGTTGTTTTCTTGGTTTTGACCCCTTGACATGTGTTTTCAAATACTTTGGTATCTTTTAAAAATGTTTACTTAGTCATTTTGATCACACTGTGCATTAGATAGTCATGTTTTCTATGCATACACATCAAAAAAATCAAAAGTGGTTTTCCCAGGGTTTCATGTCAATATCAGGTCATCCTCTATGGTTTCGATCCTTAAATGCACGTTTTATTATTTCAAAACACTAAAAACTTGTTTACAAGAATCCTAGTAAAACTGTAACTCGGAATGACATATCGTCAATTCCTATATTTCAAAAATAAATCTATGACAATTGTCCTATTATTTCAAGGAAATTTGATATTTTTTATTGGTTTTGACTCCCTAAAAAACATTTATAAAGACTTGGGTATCTTTTAAAACTGCTTATTGAGTCATTTGGAGCGCATTTTTTGTCGAATGGATGTATTTTCTACACGTACACATCAAAAATAAATTAGTAGTGGTTTTCCCATGATTTTATGTAAATCTGAGGTTGTTTTCTATGGTTTTTAATATTTCATGTATGTTTTGGTGTTTTAAAACAATAAAAATGCATTTACAGGCATCTTGAGTAAACCATAACTCGTATTGATATGTTGTTAGTTCCTATATTTAAAAATCATTCTATAGTCATTTTCTTATGATTTCATAGCATCTAACACCATTTTCTTGATTTTGATCCTCCAACACAGGTTTTTAAAGACTTTAGAATCTTTTGAAATTATTTATTGTGCAATCTCAAGAACACCACACATTGAATGGATGTTTTGTATATGAGTACAAATAAAAATTAATTCAATGATGGTTGGCCTATTATTTCACATCAATCTGAAGAATTTTTCTATGGTTCGGGCAGTTGCACACTGGGTTTAGTGTTTTAAAACACTAAAAACACATTTATAGGAATATCAGGAAAATTGTAACTTGGAATGATGTGTTTTAAGTTCTTAAATTTTAAAAATAAATCTACAATTACTTTTCTATGATTTCATATCTATATGGTGTCATTTTCTTGGTTTTAACCCCCTAAAACACGTTTTAAAGACATTGATATATTTTAAAAAAAATATTGAGTCATTTTGAGAACACTACACATTGTATAGACATGTTTTTTGTTCATACATGTCATAAATAATTAAATTTTGGTTTTCCCATGATTTTAAATCAATATTAGGTATTTTTCTATGATTTTGACCATTACACACATGTTTTAGTGTTTTAAAACACTAAAAATGTGTTTACAGATATACCGGGAAAACTGTAACTCATATTGACATTCCATCAACTTATACATTTCAAAAATAAATATAAAATATTTTTCTTATGATTTCACATCCATCTGAGGAATTTTTATTGGTTTTTGACCCCCCCCCCCCCCCCGACACACATTTTTAAATAATTTGATATCTTTTAAAATTGTTTATTCAGTCAATCCAAGAACACCGCATATCATATGGACATTTTAGCTACACGTAAGCATAAAAAATAATTCAAAAATGGTTTTTCTAGGATTTTATGACAATATGAGAACATTTTCTATGGTTTTGACCATTGCATGCACATTTTAGTGTTTTAAAACTCTAAAAATGTGATTATGAGAATCCTAGGAAAACCATAACTAAAAATAACATTTTTTCTGTTCCTACATTTCAAAAATAAATCTATAAAATATTTTCTATGATTTCATGGTCATAAAAAAATTATTGTTTTTGACCCCCTGAAACATGTTTTTAAAGACTTTGGTATCATTTAAAACTGTTTATTGAGTCATTTTGAGAAAATCATATGTTAGATAGACATGTTTTCTAGGAATACACATCAAAAATAATTAAATGGTAGTTTTTATTGATTTTATGTCAATATGAGGATGTTTTCTATGTTTTTTACCATTACATGTGCATTTTAGTGTTTTAAAAAAATTAAAACACATTTATGGGCATCCTAGGAAAACTGTAACTCGTATTGATGTGATGTCAGTTCTTACATTTCAAAAGTAAATCTAAAATATTTTTCCTATGATTTAATGGCCATTTGATTTTTTTTTCTTGGTTTTGATCCCTCGACACATGTTTTTAAAGACTTTGGTATCTTTAAAAACTATTTATCGAGTTATTTTGAGCACATTGAATAACAGATGGATATGTTCTCTGTGTGTACATCCCACAACTATTTAAACAGTTATTTTCCCATGGTTTCACATCAATATAAGGTCATAATCTATGGTTTTTACTGTAACATGCACATTTTTGTGTTATTTTAGTTTATAATATTTGTCACATTATCAAAACTGATCAAATGAGATCAGATTGTTTTTAAACTTTAATAAAATTATCCATAATTAATTTTTGATGTTTTTTAATTGACCACACACCAATAAATCTCATGAAGTGAGAGGTATGACTCAAAATTTTTGTTTTCAATAGAAGTGACATTTTACTTTAAAATGACTATCACATATCTAAAACATATAAAACAATCTTGGATTATTTGAAAACTTTAAGAAAATGATCCATAAACCATTTTTGATTTGTATGAATTTATTTCATGTCAATCTGACACATGATGTGGTTGGTATGACTCAAAGTGTGTGTTTACCATATAAAAGTGTCATTTTAGTTTAAAATGTTTGTAACATTGTCAAAACTGAGAAAATAGGCTCAGATTGTTTTCAAATTTTGGGAAAATGATCCATAATTAATTTTTGATGTGTAGGAATTGACTTCACATTAGTTGAACACATGAAGTGTGTGGTATGATTTTAATTTTCTGTTTTCAATATAAGTTTCATTTTACTTTAAAACACCTTTCACATATCCAAAACCAAGAAAATAATATCAGATTTTTTCAAAATTTAAGACAATGATCCATAATTAATTTTTGATGTGTGGGAATTGTTTTCTTGTCAATCTGACACATGATGTTGTTCGTATGACTCAAATTGTGTTTTTTTGATATAAAAGTTCCATTTTAGTTTTATTCTTATAAGTTGTTTTTGTCTTTTGAAAATGTTTGAATAATCTATGAAGTTTAGATTTTACCTCAACAAGATGACCTATATGGCTAGAAATTTCCTCAGGGATCATGCCTATCATCCTCTGAAATACATATACAAATGAATTTTCCATTTCTTAATGCCACTAATCCTATGTTTTCCTATAATAGTAATTTTTTTACACTTTTTCTTTTAACCATGAAATTTATCTCTATGATTCCCAATCAATACCACTACTCGAACCCCTGAGGGGTGTAGTAGTAAAAGATGAAAACACCCTTCCAAATAAATCTAATTGAGTAGACCTAGAACCGATCCCCCATATATTCTTAGGATTCTCCTTCCCTAAAATTATTACAAATGCATCATTATGGGATACTAATGATGATTTTTAATGGTTCACATCCCAAGTTTCTTGAATTTTGACATGTTAATACAAAATATTAACAATTATTTTTTCCATTATCTAAACTTTATAATATTATCTAATTAATATATTTTCCATTACTATTTAATGTTATTTTATTACTATAATAACATAATAATGAAAAAAAATTATAACAACATGTAAGACCTAAACCCAACTAATTAGGGGTGACTAGATGGATCAAACGACGCCAATAGAGCTAATTGGAACTATTTTATCCTTGTAGTCGGCCTCATTAAATTGGTTTTAAGTCTTGTTTGTTGTTATAATTTATTTTTCATTATTATGTTTTTATAGTAATTAAATGATAATAAATAGTAATGAAAAGTACTTCAACTTATTTGGTAGGTTCGTTCACAAAACTATCATCAGGTTTCCTATGAAGTTTAAGTCATATCTCTTTTTGGCCAATATTGTGACTTAATTCATTAGAATTTATAAAAAATATATATACAAGTTATAAAAAACCATAACTTATAATAAGATAATATAAATAATAATGTATAAAATACAACCACGATGGTTATTATTATTGAAAAACTTTTAGACACAGCGATATGAGGAATGAATTATTTCTCATGGTTCACGGTATTTATTTACATAATTCCTACAAAAAAGAAACATTAATAAAAATTATTATTTTATTGTATTTATGTTATTGAGATGCTGTAAAATATACAATTACCTCATAAGATGCATCTATTTTAATATCAGACTACATCTTCCACTACTCATGAAAAATATATTCAGGCACTTTATCGTACATTTTTCATGAACTCAAATATGTGTCATTAGACTCATGCCATAATATCCATTTAAAATCTCTCTATTTCTTTCCCAAATTTTTCAGAATCCATGGGTGTGAAATGGAGTTAGGGGCACCAAATTGAAAAAACATCTAGAAAAAAAAACATAACACTTTATAAGTATATTAGTAATTTTACTCATGTATTTTAAATTAGTTATCAATTAATATTAAATTAGTATTACCATTACATGGTTATTAAATATATCATTTTTCCAAGCTGTGAGAATATGCCTCCAATTTTTATAATTAATAGGAAATCTCATCATCTCAAAATAAAGATTTCTAAGAATCTTCCTATAGATTCCAAGTACATCACTAGTAGGCACTCTGAACTCATAAAATAGAATGATAATATTTAAGTCTTTCAATCCCCATACATCAGTTGTGTTCATATTTATATATATTATGTTGTTATCTTCATTTGTAAGACAAATGTATTAAATAATTTATAAAAAATATAATTTTTTTGTATAATAATATACATTCCAGCAATTGTAACTCACTAATATCCTCTATATGGATGGGTGACCAACTACTCCATCATTGTAGGTACATCAGAAGATGGGATACTAACAAAATCTGGGTAAACTACTTGCTTGTTAGAAGTCTCTAGTATAGCAGTATCACATTAATCCATTGAAGTTTATGGTAGTGGTGGTGTTCTCTAAGATTTTGATTAGCTAGGATATAAAAAAAATCTCAGCATTCCAATCATTCAAACAGTTTATAATATATTAAATGTATAAAATAATTAAAAAAGTAAAAAAAATTACAATAAAAAATAGAGCAATGTATATTTGTACAAAATACTTATAAAGAAATAATTTTAATATAGTTTCATTAACAATTTATACATTTAATTATCTTCATCTTCATTGTCTTCATTGATATCAACCTCCATTGCGATGAGAACCTAATTTTCACCCACTCTTGCATGTTTTATTGTATCAATATTATCATGAAAAAATTATTAATGTTTTTTTGGTTCATGAGGTTCACTTTCATATAGTACCAATTGATCTTCATCACCCATATTATACAAGTCCCTCTACTTTAAATGTATAATAAAACTCCATCCTTCATGTATTTCATCATCTACATAATAAACCATCTTTGCTGGAAAATCAAAGCTAAATGGATAATGATATACATGATCACCAGTATGGATCAAGTGATAGAAGTTGATAGAAGTAAAATGTAACAAATCTTTCGTTATACCCCTAATAATTTTAACCCACTTTCATTTGACTAATATAAATAAAAGTTGACCATGATAGTTTAATTCAATTATATCAATCATATTTCCATAGTATCCCACCTATGAAAGTGTAAATGAACCACTATTTTGATTTTTCAAGTCTTCTTCATGATAAATTATATGAAACATGAAGCCATGAATATTATATACATCAAATCTCTTATCTTTCCTTACAGGACCATGAACCAAAAACATTAAATAATTTGATATTTCATCTCAGTTCTCCACATTAATTATCTAGAAAAAAAGATATAAAGTGTTAATTTTAACAAATAAAAAATAACTACACGTCAATAATATAAATATGAGTATATACTTACATGATGGTAGAACCATTCAACAATCTCCTTATTAACAACTTTTCTTAATTCTGGGTCATTTCAAGCTCTAACCCTTAGTTTCCTATTTTTTCAATCTTAATTATTCAATAAATAGATATGAAATAATACTATTGAGTCTCACATATAAATAATATTATAGTAACTCCAATTTAGTTAGTTTAAAATTTGAACCCTTTCTAGTTGGTTATTTAATAGTTTGAAATACCGATGAATGGATTTTAGAATGAGAATTAGTAGAGATGTCATCAACATAACAGTCCTAATTTAATTTAGTCTCAATCCCATTCAAATGCCTATAAAATAAGGTCAATCACTCTTCGGATATGTAACATTCAGTAATATATCCTTATGTTTGAGGTTTATTCCTCACATGTGATTTCAAACAACCTAAGTACCTGATAAACAAAATTAGAAACATAATAAAAAAATGTATACAATGATTTGATAAAATTGACTTCATCAATGAAAATAAAAAACTATATTAATGTACATTTCAATTGGATATATCCATTGATAGTGTACAGGTGCACCAAGTTTATCTTCTTCATCCAAATAAATAGTCAAATAAATCCTAATTGTGACATATAAAGGGGGAAATAACATATTCAAATGAAAAGGTGGAAAAACAATTATTTCTTAAATTTTTTTAAGCTCGGTTGGATTTAGAGTTTTTCCAAAAGGCCCCCTAAAAAGGTACATAACTCAACTAGAATTATTGTTACTTTTTTAGGTAACATATTACCCAATTCCAAAAACAAAAACAGATCTACTAGAATATGTGAGTCATGGATTTTCAATCCATGTAACTTTTAATGTTTTAAGTAAACACGCCTTGACAAGTTACTTTAATATCCATCTAAAAAATTTACATTATTTAAATTTAAAATGAATATTTATTTATCATGATTTTTCATTGTAAAAATAATTGAAGCATACTTTCCATTCTCATTTTCCAATAATCCATGATATATATTCATTTATTTAAAGTACTTCTAAGCATTAAGGTGATCCTTATATTTAACCTACTCATTAAGAAATGTAAAAATTAAATTTACACAAGCATCCTTCTCAATATAAATTACATAAATATTATGATGTATTAAATAAAACTCCAAATAACTATGTTTGAAAATTATACTCATTTTCTTACAGAGTTTTGTTCTAACTACTTTAGATATTTTACAACATACCCTTTTCCCCCTTCTTTAACTTGATTACATTTTCCAAATTCTACAATGACATTTATTAATTGTCCCATTATTTCTAAACTAGATAGAACCTTTAGTGGATTTCTCAATTCAATATCTTTATTGAATTGTATCTTGATATCCCTAAATTTATGAGAAGCATCAAGAAATTAACAATGAAACATAAAACACCAATTTCTAATATGAGGTAATATTTGAAGTTCAAAATAAAAATTACAAACTATACCAGACAAACTAGTATGAGTGTTCTAAAGAGATAAGTTTCCTAGTCCAGTAAAGTCACTAATTTCTATATTAAAGTAGTATGCATTTTGTATATTTTTATTAATGAATCGTTATATATTTTCATGTCATCATCCCATAATTCTCACAATTCTTTGATTATAGTTTAAAGGTATGCATCATTATCATTTATAGGTATTTTATTTTTAGGAATAATCATTGAAATAATGAAAGAAGTATTCTTAATACACATCTATAGAGGTATATTATAGGGGATCAAAAAAATTGTTCATATTCTATAACTAGTACTTAAAGTACCAAAAGGTTTAAAACTATTAGAATCTAATCCCAAATGTACATTCCTAGGATTTGAAGAAAAATTTTGATATAATGAATCAAAATCCTTTCATGATGTTGAATATTTTAGATGTATCATCAAGACATCATTGTTACTATACTGCGAATTCTACTTCATGTTGTATGCAATATTAGATGGCATGAATAATCATTACAACTGTGGTTCTAGAGAAAATTAACACAATAACTTTGTGGGGATTTTATTCTTCTTCTTCTTCTTAGTGTTTCATTGATTTTTAATATCATTGTTGCTCATTGAATTCTATATACTTTTATAGAATCTTATACATTATTATTTATCAAACTCTTTTCCCTATTAAATCATATAATCATTAGGGCATTCATGTATCTTTGTATAATCAAGTCCAAGTTTATTGATGATTTTCTTCATCTCATAGAATGATGCCGGGATATTAGATTCACTAAATTCATCATGAAGCCACTCTAAAATCAAGGAAATTGGTTTGTCATAAATTCCATGGAGACACTTTATATGACACAATATAAGTATAAAATACAACTTTGAATACGTTGTACACCCTTCATATAGTTTTTTTTGTATGACTTAAACAAATTTATAAAACTCATGTTTTTGTCACTAAAGTTATGAGAAATATTAACATGTTCAGGATCAACTAAAGCTTTTTTTGATCCATCAAAATATTGTATATTGTATCATAAAAATCTAAAATTTTCATTTATCAAGTTTCAAATTGAATTATTCTCTATAATTTCACTTTGTGTTTCGTTGACATAATAGTATTTGTTTTGAATTTACATAACATTTGATTTTCCATTTCGAGTCCAACATAAATATTGAGAATGAAATTATTTAAATATCAAGTACTCATATATTTTGTTTCTATTTTACCATCACATGAATTTACAATCATTACCTGAATATTTTATTCTACTGTCCACTGATCAGTTTTAAATTGCATCATCTAAAACTTCTTCTGAAACCTTGGCATATCGAGGTGTGTTTAAAGGTAAATTAATCCAAATTTTATCCATATTTATTGATTTGCGACTATTATACCTATACATTCATATATAAAGATATAAATGTTTAATCAAACAATTATAATCAATTTTTAACATCACCCAATATTTTCATTGACCATGGTGGGGTCTTGATTCGACAGAACGCAAATTTAACATGAAAATGATTCAATTAGATATGAAAAATATAAAATATATAAATGAATAAATATTACCCCTCACAATAACGGGGTTGGATTATAGAAACCCTAACCTTTTACACATTTTATTACATGATTTTAAGCAATATTATCCATCAAATGCAAACTAAGGATCAAAAATTATAATGTAATTGAAATACTAGGTACATAATTAGGAAACATGAAACTAGATTAAAACATCTTTTTATTAATTTCAATAATGATATCCTAACTTCCTTTGAGATCCTACATCTACATAGGATAACCTGGGGAATATATAGACAAAAGGGATGATCTAAAAGGCCTAGTAAGGGAATAAACATGGGAATGAAGCATAGAACATGAGTTATAGGGTATAACATGATAAAATAAAAGGTGAAGAACGTAAATAAACATATGGAGGAATAACATACATAACCTGGAATTATATGATCATGGAAATGTAGAAATGTGGTTGTAACACATAACATGAAATAAGCATGAGTCAAAGCTAACTTCCAAGACTATATCACATGGTGAACAGAGTCTTATAATGGATTAGGTTTACTCCCTAATCCCATACATAAATTCTCATAAGGAAAAAACAATACCCAATTAATTGGAGCACTATCTGGGTGCACCCATAATATCATGTTCATTCATATGTGTTCTACATAAATAAATCAAACATAAAAAATAAACATAATGGCTATCCATGGAAGGAAATGGGTTTCATAATCATGTCACAGGGAATAACCAAAGAGTGTATCATAATGGTATCCATGAAATAAAGGATTTAATAATTATTTTACATTAATAAAGGAAAAATAATAATAGATAATGAATAATGATGTCCAATTATATTGAAAATATGAAAAAGAGTGGTTAAGTAATTTTAGAAATGTACCACATGAGCACAGTTTTGGGGAAATGAATAAATAGTATTTAACGATGATAAAGGAATAATTATTTATGTAAAAAAATTGAACTAATTTGTTTTATTTTATAAAATATTTGAAGATTAAAACAATATATAAAGTGTACTTGAAAATGGATAAAAAAACTGAGAAGTTCCCTTTAATCGGGTTTTCTTATCGAGAGGAATTGTGAAGGGAACCTTATAAAACATGTATTTCCCTATCAAATAAATATGAATTGAGATAGATACATATTTTTCGAAAATATTTATAGAATATAGTATAATTATTTAAGAATAATTAAGAGTTAAATTTAGGAAAGGAGAGAGAAAGTGTAACCTAAAGGTAATATGGATGTTTAGAGAGATCTCTTACCTTATGTCCAAATGTGTTCTACACTTGCACTTAATATCATATATAATCAAATTTTATTCATTAATAATTTAATCCAGAACCTATTACACATATATTTTATTTATTATAATTTTATTAAGTTCATTTAAATCCATTTTGATAATTTATAAAGTTTAATTTCGTCATTCTCAGAGCGTTCGTTTCATGGTGTCAGGATCGAATCATTTATGGATAATTGTAGATGTTCTTATAAAATGGGAATAAAACTACATAAGTGTAATTAAAGAGTATTAATTACCTTCTAGATATTTTAATAGTCCCAAATATAATTTTTTGTTCATATCTAGGGATGATTCTTTTACTAAAAATGTTAACGTTATTTTATTCATTCATTTTGGCATTTTTACAGACTATCATGAACTAATTTCATTTTATATAATATTATGGTCATATATTAATTATTTAATATGAGAAAATATAAAGTATACATATTCAGGTCATTTTAAACAATTATATTTTAATTTAAACCTATCATTAAAATGATAATGGGAAATGAAAACGCATCATCTATAAAGGCGGTGAACCAACATATCACGGACGATGTTTCCATTTTTAGAAAAAAAAAGATAAGAGATTAGATTTGATGATTTATATTAGATTAATATAATAAAATTATATAATAAATATGATATCATATTTATCATTCCACTTTTTATAGGGGTGAGTATATGGTAGATGAAATAAATAATTTAAAAGAGGATGATGAAGGATTTTACCTCTTGAATGTCTTCTCCTTGAGAACCTCATTAAGGCACTTAGAATTGGTCTTTTGGTGATACCAATAATACTAGTAGTTGGGGAAGAGTTTTGGGGAGGAATTTAATAGAATATTAGAAATCTACAATGCTTATAAGGTGTGAGTAGAAGGGGTGGTGAGGGGTCGTATGGAGAGGGCAGCTTTTTTATTATTATATTTATTATTTTATTATTTTGGCTCAAGACTATAAATAGTATTGATTCTTGTTAATATATATAGTAATTAGTTAATTTTATTTTGAACTAATGGTTTCTTACATCATTCATGACTCAAAAATTCATGTATTTGGCTTAAAATGTTAAATACTGTAAATTACTGTATTTCACTATTCACCAAAAATTTTACTATTTTAAAAAAGTCCCAAAAATTCACCCTAACCATTTTTCAATGTGTATATTTAAAAAATAGAATCAATTTTATGAAAATAATTTTCTAAATATGAGAAATTTAATTTTTAAATAAAATCATCATTTATTCAAAAAATACCGATTTTAATATTATTATCGATTTTATAACCCTTTGAAAATTTATTTATAGTCTCATAAAATTATATTATCATTAAAATAAAACTTAATATTATTTTATAAATACATTTTTTAAAAATATTTTTTATTTTAATTAATTATATTTATTATAAAATTGTGATTAAACCATTTATGTTTTATGAAAATACAAAAAATTAATTTATCATTTATAAAACCTTTTTTTCTAGTACCTTGATATAAATATATCATAATTTCATTTTATAAGATACCTAAATATTATTTTAAATTTACATAGGTGAGGTTACTATTCTAACGGTCAGATTACTATGCCTAACAGTCAGATTACTATTCCAAAGGTCATATTACTATTCCAATTGTCAAATTTATAACAGTCATATGGATTATATACATCCTCTAAATGCCTTTAATTCCATTCATTATTCATTAAATTCTATCTTCTATTGAAGGTTACATATACATTCATCTTCAAAATGAATGTTGTATTGTTAACATTATGTTTTATTTCTAAAGTTGTGTTCGTGAGTGCGGTCATTCTAGTGGATAGAGAATATCCAAATTATCCTATTCTTATTCTCTTATTTTCTATTTATTATTTTTCTATAATATTTAGAATTCTTATATGTTTATTTTCTAACTAATGTATCGTTCTAAATTTATTAGAATACTGTTTTTTTTTTGTTTCTCCATGTAAGGTTTGCGATTTATAATACGTGATGTAATTATAAGAAGGGAAATTTAATTAATAAAATTATGGTTCATTACATTATTCCCCCCTTATGAAACTTCCCCCTTGAAATTTCATTTTACATATTAAGGTGAAGATATGTGAGGTTACATCTCATTCCTCACTTCCTCTGGTTCCCATGTCACCTCTTCATATTTATGGTTCCTCCATAGTACTTTGACTAGGTTGAGCAGTCTTGTTCATATTCACTAGATGCTCATCATAAAAGAGATCACTTTATAGTTGTACCACATCTGAATTTGGTACATATAAGGGATCTGGTATGTACTTCTTTAAGAGGTATACATGTAATACATCATGTAATTGAGACATGATTGGTGGAAGTGCTAGTTGATATGACACATCTCTGATGAGATTAAGAATCTCAAAGGTACCAATGTACCTAGGACTTATCTTTCCCTTCTTCCAAAATCTCATGACTCTCTTCAATAAATTTATGTATAGAAATACCTTATCTAAAACCTCAAACTATAGGTCTCTTCGACAATTTTTTTCATAGCTCTTCTGTCAACTTTGGGATGGATGAATGTGATGTTGAATTGTATTTACATTTTCTACTATTTCTTTGACCATTTTAGATCCTAGTAGGTTATGTTCTCTAAATTAATCTCAGTATACTATTGTTTTGTATCTTTTCCCATAAAGGGATTCATATGAATCCATTTGTATGCTGAAGTGGAAACTTTTTTTGTATGAGAATTCAACCAAAGGAATATGTTAGTCCTATACTCATTTGAATTACATTGAGCATGATCTCAAAATATCTTCCAATGTTTGAATAGTACACTTAGACTGGCCATCAGTTTAAAGATAATAAGTCGTACTAAAGTTTAACTCAGTCTTTGGAGAATGTTGAATACTTTTAAAGAACTTTGAGGTAAAACTCATATCTTGATCAGATATAATTGGTAATGTTAATCCATATAGAATTACCACTTCTCTGATGTATATCCATGCAAGTTGATTGAGTGATAAATCCTGTTGAATTACAATGACGTGATCAGTCATTATAAGAAAATCCACAACAATTCATATAGCATTATTTTCTATATATGTATTCAGAAGTCCAGTGACAAAGGTCATTGTGATGTTTTCCCATTTCTATGTAGGTACGGGTATTGTTTGCACCATCCCCTTTTAATTTTTCCATTACACTATCACTTTCTAACATATCAAACACTTTGATATATATTTGGTGATATATTTCTTCATATTGTCCCACCGATAGTGCTCTCATAGATCTTGATACATCTTTGTGCTCCATGGGTGGATAGAGAAGGTCGAGCTATGTGCATCATTAAAAATATATTTCTTTTTAATGGGATTTTATGGTACACATATTTGTAACTTAAATCTTATGACTCATTCCTCATCAATTTCTAACTCTGAGGATTTCCCATTTCTGATAGTCTCCACCTTATGAATTTCCACATCATATAAAAGGGATACTCGAGCAATCATTTGAGAAATTAATGATGATGTTCCTTCCTTTAAGATTCTCATGTACATCCTTTCAAATTCTAATAATACTGGATCCTTCTCAATACTCATAATTAATAAAGTTGCAGGATTCTTTTAAATTAGAGCATCTTCCACTTTATTTTCATTATCACGATTGTAGTGGATTGAGAAATCATAATCCTTGATGATCTCTAACCATCTTCACTGGCTCATATTAATCTTCTTCTGTGTGAATATATATGTGAGGCTCATCTGATTAGTGAATATCTCACACTTCTCCTCATAGAGATAATGATGCCATATTTTTTTAATGCATAGATCACATCTTCCAACTCTATATCATGTGTGGGATAGTTTTTCTCATGAAATTTAAGATTCCTTAAGGAATAGGATATCACTTTTCCATTTTTCATTAGTACACAACCTAATACCTTCTTTTATGCATCATTGTATACCACAAAGAGTTCCCCACTTATGGTTAGTGTAAGTATAAGTGTAGTGATAATCCTCTTTTTCAACTCTTTGAAGCAGTCTTCACATTCATTGGTCAATAAAAAATTTACTTCCTTTCAAGTATTCTTGGTTAATAGGTTTTACAATCATGATAAGTCTCTCACAAATCATCGGTAATGCCCAGTTAGACCAAGGAAACAACATATATATGTTACAAATATTGGCCTAGGTTACTTCTCAATTGCCTTTGTCTTAGAAGGGTTCATAGATATCCCTTTTTGGTGATAACATGCCCCATGAAATATACTTCCTCTATCTAGAACTCAAATTTTTTGTACTTCTCATATAATTTCTCTCTTCACAAAGTCTTTATAATAGTATCAAAATGATCCTCATGCTCCCCCTTTATCTTGGAGTATATCATGATATCATTTATAAATACTACCATAGATTTGTTTAGGTAATCCCTAAACACTTTATTCATTACGTCCATGAAAATTGTTGGAGAATTAGTGAGCCTTAAGGGCATCACTATGAACTCATAGTGTTCAAACCATGTTTGAAAGGTAATTTTTTAAATATATTCCTTCTTCACCTTTAGCTAGTGATATCCTAGTCGAAGTTCCACCTTAGAGTAATACTTAGTTAAGTGTAGTTAATCGAACATGTCATCTATCTGTGGCAGGGGATACTTATTATTTCTCTTGATTTTGTTGAGATCACAGTAATCATTGAAAAGGTGCATTGATCCATCCTTGTTCTTGATGAAGAGGACTAGTGTACCCCATGGTGAATCACTCGGGTATATAAAACCCTTGTCCATATTCTCTTGTAACTACTTATTTAGTTATTCTAACTCAATGGTGGTCATTCTGTAAGGATTCTTTGATATGGGAAGATATCTAGGTATAATTTCAATTGATAACACAACTTATTAGTTGGGAGGAAGACTGGGAAATTATTTAGGGAACACATCATTGTAGTCCCTCCCAATTGGAATGTCTTTAATCATGATCCTCTCCTTTATCTCAATCATTTGATCCACATATGCTTTCTAATAAGTCAATAGTGTCTATTCTTGAGAAGAATATTCCAATGGATATCCATCCTTCTACTTACATTTATATAGAATTGGAGGATGCCTCGGGATGTAAATAGTGATCTCTCTTTCTCGATAGTTAGTGTTGGCTTTATATAAAGATAGTCAATCCATGCACAATATAGCATCAAACTCTACTAAAGGAAGTAAGACTAGATTTTACTAGAGGTTCAATACACAAACATTAACTAGGGAGTAGTTATATACTTTAGATGCAATAATTTCCCCATTTTTTATTCTCACGGATAACTTAACTGCCATATTTTGAAGTGGTGTTCGAATAGTTCTACTAAAATTACACGATATAAAATAATGTGTAGAACAAGAATCAAAAAGTACACTTTATATTCTTGAATGAATAACTAGTGTACCTTTCAGCACATCATTATTAGGATCCACCTTAGTAGTAGTCACTACCACAAAACTGGGCAAGGCATGCGCCTGCCTTTATCAGCGCTAACGGAAAAGCGCTGATAAAGGGGCGGGCCTTTATCAGCGCTAACAAAAGTGATGATAAAGGTCCACTTTATCAGCGCTAAAGCAAGCACTAATAAAGGTGTACCCTTTATCAGCTCTTTTTTTAGTGCTGATAAAGGTGTACCCTTTATCAGCGCTTTTTTAGCGCTGATAAAGGCTAGCCCCTTTATCAGTGCTTTTTTTAGCGCTGATAAAGGGCTTATTTATCAGTGCTAAAAAAGTGCTGATAAAGGTTGTATTTATCAGCATTTTTCATTTTAGCGCTGATAAATACACCCTTTATCAGCGCTTTTTACTAGCGCTGATAAAGGCTCATGCGGATTTGTTAAAAACCCGCGGGTCCTCTTCCTCCTCCCTGCACCCGGTCAAGCTCTCGCGGAAGCCCTCCTCTACGTCGCTGTCGCCGCCTCCTCCTCCTCCGCCACGGCCACCGCCTCCTCCTCCTCCTCTGCTCCTCCTCCTCCTCCTCCTCCTCCATCGTGGCCTCGTCCTCCTCCTCCTCCACCGGCGCTTCCTCCTCCTCCTCCTAGTCCACAGCCTCATCCTCCTCCTCCTCCACCGGCGCCTCCTCCTCCTCCTCCTCTACCTACTCCACTGCCTCCTCCTCCACCGCAGCCTCCTCCTCCTCCTCCTCCTCCTCCTCTACTGCCTCCGCTGCCTCCACCCTGCCTCCGCCATGCCTCCGCGCTACCTCCGTTGCCTCCGGTGCCTCCGCTGTCAACACCTCCTTCTCCTCCGCCACTGGGTCCTCCTCCTTAAGGTGATTCAAATTGAATTTTCATGAATTAATTATGTTTGCATTGTGTTGTGTGATATTTTTACTCAATGTATGTCACTGATTATGGTGTATTTTTATCATCTATTATTGACTCTGATTATGTTTGTGTGGCCATCCCATTTTCTATATGTTTTAGTCCCGTTTACCAGTGTCAATGTTGTTCCCAAGTGAAAGTCAGATATTCTTCACGCATTATGTTATCCCTTGGTGATGTAAATGCTCTTCAGGACATGTGGTAGGAAGAATCAGGTGAAAAGGATGGTAAACCATGGATTAATTCAATGAAATATGGTATTACATATTTAATATTTCAGAGCTATTTCTAATTTAGATCTATAACCATCAGGTCTCATATGGTTGGAATGGGTAAGTGTTTGTCCAACTATTCTTCATGTTGAATCTTCAGTTTCCATGGGTGGTTTGGGATTGTGGTTATGTTTTGATCCTAAATATGGGTTTTTTTTATGATTTCCCACTACTTCATTAGATTTATTTAGTTATTCTTATGTTTTGGTGTTTTCATTTAGTTCTTTTGTTGTGATTTGATGTTGGGTTTTCCTTGATGGAGGTTGTTCATGTTTCTTGTAGACAATACCTCCTAAAAGGACCATGTAGAAGCATAGAGAGTGTGAACTAGAGTACCCCAAAGAGGAACCATCCCATTAATACAAATTTTTTTGTATTCAATGATTTATAATTTCAAAAATGTGGGTTAAATTGGTATCCATTATAATACATGAACTATGGACCACACTCAAGAATTTTCAAAGAATAATTCAGATTTTTTCCTTACTGAAAAGAAAAACAAGTAATTTAAGGAGTAGTTGGACTGTATCAAGTAGATATTAGAGTTTTTGAAAACCCCTAAGACATCTAAAGTGCTATTTTTGGTTCCTTTTTAAATGAATTTATTTGAATGTGGTTCGATTCAATGATTCTTTCAAGGAATAGATAGGATCTAACTTTTACCACTTTCCAAGTGGTATTTCTTATGAGGTTCTACCCAGATACCTTGATATTGATGAATGACTATGTGTTTTTAAAGATAGATTATGGTGGTCATTTAGTCATGGATTATGCCACTAGATTCCGTAATTTGGTTCATGTATCTCTTTATCTCCCCACGAACGATTATCTTATGGCTATTAATTTTGAGATGGGTATGAAGAAATAAATCATATTTATTCTTATTGTTCTAAGTCTACCAACCTATTTTTAGGTGTTTCCCAAGGTATTTATGTGAGAGGAATATTTTAATTGAAATATTGGTCTCAATGGTGTTCCATTAATGGGTGTTATCCATAGTTATTTTTGAGGATAAAATCTAAATCACGATGAGTCTTAGAGAAGTAGTGAAAGGGACTTGAGTAGTCTTTATGAACAGATTATGTGGATTCTATGGACAATGGACCTATTTTTTTATTAGATTAGAAATTTGGGAAACATCTGGACGATTTTACCAGAGACTCTGAGGGCGTTCTACCTATTTGGGTAGTTGGGGAATATCTTGTGATTTTTTCAATTGGATCCTAATGGGAGTGGTGTAGGCTCCACTTTTTTAAGGGCTCTTAGTTAAAATAAGAGGCTTCAAATGGTGGAGGATCACATCCTAAAAGAAAGGGGGATTCTTAATAGAGAAATAATACATAGACAAGTCTAATCCAGAAAAAATCAATGCAGTAGAGGTTATTCATGAGGACTCATAATCTTGGCCAACCACAATTTGAGGTGAATTTTTTTTAATTCTTCTATAGTATTGGTTTCATTTCAAAATGGTGAATCCTAGTCATTAATTTCACATATTTTTTTATTACTTGGGTATGACGCTAGAGTTTATGAATTATTTCATGTATTGCCTAACCCTTTTGGGTAGGAAAAATGGTCATGGTTTCATGTTCTTTGAGAGTTGTGATTTGGTACTTGGCATGGAGGACATTTCGGAATTCCATGTTTTGGACCTGGTCTTTTCCGACCTCATTATCATCTTGGATTTTTTTATTGGATTTAGTGCACTAGATGACTATTATCACCATTGGGTTCATTTACTTACTCTTAACAGGAGATTCCATGTCTTTTATGGAGATTGTGATCTATAACCATGGAGGGTATGACAAGTTGCTTCTATGTTATGGTTCATATCATGTCATTTTTCCAAGGTTTTCCTTGGGGTTGTTGAGAAGTTTTCTTCATGTGAAATTCCAGTGGTCATGGAAAAGTACACAAAATCATTTCTAGAGGACTTCATGGGATAACCTCCCCAATGAGTGTTTGTGTTTTCTATCTATTTTCTTCATAGGACGATCCCATTTTCCATTCCATCACATCATAAGGCTCTGGCCGATTTAGAGGAGCTAAAAGATCAGCTAGAAGATCTTTAGGGAAATGGTTCTATCTATATGATCATGTCACTATGGGATTTTCCAATTCTGTTTTCAATGAAGTCATATCATAGCCTATTAATTTTAACAGTCTACCATAGTCATAGCCAGGTGACAATAATGAATAATTACATATTTCCTATAATTGATGATTTTTTTTACCATCTTAAAAGGTTCTATTGGTTTTTGAAAACTTTCTAGAGATCAGGGTACCAACAGTTGAGGGTTTGGGAAAAGGATGCTCAAAAGATAGATTTTTAATGTCGATATGGAAATTTAAAGTATTTATGAATTCCATTTGGGATCACCAATGCTCTATCTATTTCATGGAACTGATGAACTAGATCTTTAATATCTTTCTAGACACCTCCATTTTCGTTTTTTTAGAATACTTCTTGGTGTATTACAATATATAATAGGAGTACTCTGATAATCTGGAGGTTGTTTTGGGTGTTTTTAGAGAGCTTTGTCTTTATTACAATATTATAAATTCCCCATATTTTGTTTAAGAAGTATTGTTTCATGGTCACATTATTTCCTTGTAAGGAGTTATAGGTTATCCAGAAAAGGTTCAAGAAGTCATTTCTCCAAATCAGTCAAAGAATGTATTCAAGATCCACAACATTCTAGACTTATTCATTTCATGGTCACATTATTTCCTTGAAGTATCTTGTTTTTTATCTAAATTATACTCATATTACTTCTCCTCTAACCTATATACTCATCCTATGGATTTCAAATAGGATGAATATAAATAAAGAATGGGTGAATGCCAATCGGTTGAAAAACGAGTATGAAGAAGGCGTGAAAGAATTTATCAACTTTTGCAAAAGATCATGCATGTGACTCTTCTCAAATCCTTTGTCCGTGTTTACGCTGTTGTTATTCAAAACAAATCAGTCCAGATGAGTTGGAAGAACACTTGATCTGTCATGGAATAGATCAAAGTTATACGTGTTGGAATAAACAAGGGGAAACAACGAATGTAGGTAGTGACTGGGGTGACACTGCGTTTTATGGATCATCTGATATGATTACAAACATGAACAATGAAGATGACCGTATGGAGGATGTGATTGCAGATGTGAATGATGATGAAGATCATATTGATAAAATGACAAGGACCTTTGAATATGAACTTCATGATTGCCCAAAATTGTTTGAGAAGTTAAAAAGTTGTGCAAAGATGCCATTGTATGTTGGTTGCACTAAATATACAGCATTGTCAGTTGTACTGAAGCTGTATAATTTGAAAGCAGATAACGGGTGAAGTGACGACAGTTTTACGAAACTACTTTCCCTCTTGAATTACATGCTCCCAGAAGACAATGATCTCCCGATCCGAACATACGATGCCAAACGAATGCTACACTCTATGGGTATGATCTCTGAAAGAATGCACGCATGCCCGAATGACTGTATACTATTTCGCATGGACCACAAATCACTTAAATAATGCCCAAAGTGTGGTGCATCTTGATACAAGAAAGATGAATCCAGTCCTACTAAAGTTGTATGGTACTTTCCAATCATTCCAAGGTTTAGATGCCTATATGGAAGTGAGGAAACTACAGAACAATTAACATAGCATGCAGATACAAGAATTAAATATGGGATACTACGTCACCTGGAAGACTCTCCTCAGTGGAAGAGAATCGATCATGAGTATCCTGAATTTGGAAACGAGTCGAGAAACCTTCATCTTGCGTTATCTACAGATGGAGTGAATCCTTTTGGTTTTCAAAGCAACAGTCATAGTACATGGCCGGTTATGTTGATAAATTATAACTTACCACCATGGTTATGCATGAAATGAAAATACATCATGTTATCTATGCTTATATCAGGACCAAAACAATTGGGTAATGATATTTATGTTTATTTAGCTCCATTGATCGAAGATTTAAAATTATTGTAGGATTCAGGTGTTACATTGTATGATGCTAACAGAAAGGAAGATTTCACTTTGAGAGTCATGTTGTATGGGACGATAAATGACTTCCCTGCTTATGGAAATTTGTCAGGATATAGCATTAAAGGAACTCAAGGCTATCCCGTTTGCGAAGAAGGTACACAATCAATTAGGTTGAAACATTCATTGAAAACCATGTTTCTAGGACATCGCAGATTTCTACCGTGACGACATAAGTACCGTTCATGGAAGACATCATTCGATGGAAGTTCAGAAGAATGTACAGCACCTTCTCCACTAACAGGCGATCAATTGTTTGAGAAAGTTAAAAATGTGTACACTACTTTTGGTAAACCGGCTTCGAAAAACCTTACGAAAATCGGTTGGAAAAAGAGATTAATTTTTTTGAATTACAATACTGGAATTGTCTATATGTAAGACATTTTATTGATGTTATACATGTAGAAAAAAAATGTATTTGACAGTGTTATTGGCACGTTGCTAAATACATCTGGCAAAACAAAAGATGTAATTAAGGATAGGTTGGACATGGTTGAGATGGGAATATGAGAATAGTTGGCACCAGTGAAGGGTGAAAAACGAACATTTCTTCCTCATACTACTTACACTCTTTCCAGGCAGGAGAGATATCAGTTTTGCAACTTCTTGAATGACCTAAAAGGTTTCAGAGGGGTATTCGTCAAATATTAGTAACCTTGTGTCAATGAGCGAATTGAAGTTAAAAGGTCTTAAATCACATGACTGTCATGTTTTGATGAAAAATCTCATTCCAATTGCTTTACGTTGCATTTTTCCCAAAAATGTTCGCCATACATTAACGAAACTGTGTTTCTTCTTCAAAGCTATATGCAGCAAAGTTATAGACCTGGCGAAATTGCCAGCTATGGAAAAAGAAATTCTCGTCATATTATGTGAATTAGAAATTTTCTTCCCACCTTCATTTTTTGATATGATGGTTCATTTGATGGTACACTTGGTGAGAGATATTCGACTATATGGTCCTGTACATTACAGATGGATGTACCCCATAGAATGGTATATGAAGATTTTGAAAGGGTATGTCAAAAATCGAAGTCGGCCAGAGGGTTGTATTGCAGAGCGATATATTATTGAGGAAGCTGTTGAATTCTGTACCGAATACTTGTCTGGTGTGGAAATCATTGGCTTACCGAAATCTCGTCACACTGGGCGGCTTGAGGGTGAAGGAATTTCTGGAAGAAAGGTTGTCACAATCAATATTACAGACCGGGAGCAGGCCCACCTTTATGTTTTGCATAACAGTTTTGACGTTGGCCCATATGTTGAAATCCACAAAGAAATTCTTAGGCATTTGAATCCATCAAGGGATGAAAAATGGATATCAGATACACATAATCGACAGTTTATAGGATGGTTTCGAGATCATATTTTTAATAAGTCAGATGAAAATCCAAATTCAATTTCGGAACGACTTCGATGGCTAGCCGGAGAACCAAGTGTGTATGCATTATCTTACAATGCTTATGTAGTTAATGGTTATACATTTTATACTAATGAACATGATGAAGACAGTACCATGCAGAATAGTGGGGTTACACTTGTGGCTGAAGCGATGCATCTTTCTGGTGTTAAGGATAGAAATCCAATTTATGCGAATATGTCATACTTTGGCATCATCAAACAAATATGGGAGTTGGATTATACGGAATTTCAAGTTCTGATATTTCAATGCAAGTGGGTTGATAATAGGAGTGCTGTTAAAATAGATGATTTGGGATTCGTGAAATTTGATTTCAGTAAGGAAGGGGAGAAAGACGAACCATTTATAATGGCATCACAGGCAGTGCAAGTATTTTATGTTCTAGATCCCACAAACCGAAAATGGTCAATTGTTCTGTTATCGAACAAAACAGCTAAAGGGTCAGATGAAAATTCAATGGAAGATAACCCTTTAATTGAAACTTCGCAATCATTTCGTAGTGGTCCCAATGTAGACGACGTTTTTTATGTCAGAGGAGACCACAATGAAGGGATATGGATAGTTGATAGAGGGGTCAAATCCCTTTAGCCTTTTAAAAAAAAGGGAGTTCAATAATCAGGTTATTGATTTTTATTGTAATATAGATTGTGTTACATTATGTTATTATCTGTTCGCTGCTGCTTTTATGTAATCTAAATTAAATTTTAAACCAGTTCTGCAGATAATGACTTCTTCACCTGCTGATGCACCCAATCTCGAGACACAACACATCTCTCAACCTATTGCAGCTGGTCCCACTGCTGAGAGACAACAGGTCTCTCAACCTATTGCAGCTGGTCCCACTGCTGACGTACAACAGGTCTCTCAACCTGTTGCAGCTGGTGTCAGTGCCGATGCTAGGACTTCGGAGAAACATAATGATGATGCAGAAACTGAGGAAATGGTAGGCGATGAAACCCCAACGACACAAAAAAAACAGGTGCGTCGTAGTTTGACATTTTTAGCAAAAATCCTTAAGGAAAAAGCAAAAGGCATCAAATATGAGGTGGGATGGAATAAGCTAGGCTAGCATGTAAACCCCAACAAATCCATGTTTAGTAGCTACATTGGAATCGTCACTCGACAACGTGTGCCGATTGACTTAGAGTCGTGGCACCATGTTGTCAGCGGGTTGAAAACATTAATATGGGAATAGATTACGGTAACATTACGATATCATCTATTTAATTTATTAAAATAAAATAAAATATTGAAATATTGACTAACCCTTCATCATCTCTTACAGAGTGCATTTATAGTAGATGTTTCGCACAAAGAATATGTTTTCAGACTGGCAGGAAGGATTCGTAGAGGCTTTCACACCATTTTAACAAAACATCATCTAAAAGATGCCGAAGGGAAAATCAAGCCACACCCGCTTCCTCTTTATGCACACTTGATATCCCAAGGAACATGGGATGCGTTTTGCAACCGTTGTGTGGAATAGAATTTTCAGGTATATTGTGTTTGGTTACACTTTGTGTAACGTTGCTTATATTCATCACATTGATTGATAGGTTTTTATTTATGAAACAGAAACTGAGTGCTGAAAATAAATAACGGGCAGCAAAACCAGCGTACCCCTACCGTAAAGCAAGGTTGGGGTACGCTTCAATTGAAAAACAATTGGTATGTATTTTAAAAGTACTGTAATAATTTTATGTGACATAAAACAACACTGTAAACATATTTCTCTGTTTATATGTATATTGATGAAGAAAAATCTCAAGTCACTTCCATTCCACGCCATGTGCTATGGAAGGAGGCTCATGTTAATAAAGAGGGGAAACTAATAGATGAAAACACACAAAAAGCGTGGGAAACATGTGTAAGTATGACATAATATAAACTTGTTTTTCTTTAAATAACTATTACATAACGATGCTTACTTATTTTTTCATATTTTCTATTTGACATAGTCACAGGAATCAACAACACCCACACCGGATGCAGACATACTTTCAACGGCCTTGAAACAGCCAGAACAGTATGGCCGCGTCAGAGGTGTGGGTTTTGGGGTGTCACCCCAGGCATATTTTTAGAAAAAAAAACAAGAGGATGAACAAACTAAAGAATTGCATGTAATGAGAGATAGAGTAGATACCCTTGAAGAACTAATCCAAACTCAGGAAGAGATGCTAAAGAGTTTGATAGAGGAGAGGCTAAGAGAACAAACAACTCAAGAACAACCCCTGCGAGAAGATCCACCCCTCACCAGCTTTGAGGTGATCCATTCCCCTCAAAGACCTGACTTAACCAAGGTAATCAATGTTATAATATTCATTTTTGTGAGATGTGAATCACATAGACATTGATACCTTTCATGTAATGATATTCTGCAGGCTGAAAATGACTGTGATTTATATCTGTCAACTCCCACCCATCGCCTTGTAGCGAGGGCTATGGTGTTCAATATGCATAATGACACGCTACACTCCAGACCACTTCCAACCGGTCATGTCAAAGTGTCGATTAACGTAGCTCATGAGCCAAGAACCGAGCTACCCGTGACAAATGACGATGACGACATTCATACGGTGGAAAAAGCTGTTGGAATATTCGTTGCATGGCCGTCGAATCTTGTAAAAAAACATATCGAGCAGGAGGTATTCATTTCCAGTTCATTTTTCAAGCAGAACCTTTAACATTAAATTAAAAAATGGCTGAACCGATGAATGTTATTACAGAAGGATAAAATGGAGAAGCTAAAATGAAAGAGCGGCTCCAACATTGGGTCAACCAACCGATCAAAACAATCTACTGAGGGCGCGTTCACCCCGCCCGTTCTATATCCACATTTAATATCATTGAAAGATCATGTGGATACGAAATTGAAAGACAGAAAGAGTCATACAATTGTTTGTGAAAAAGATATGTACGGAGAGGAAACAATAGATTTTGTTAGTGCAGACGCTGTTTCTGAGATCATCACATACGACTGGCTAGGCGCCTCAGTTATAAATGTATACATGAGGTATGTTTTCATGATTTGATTTTACAGAAGCTGATATACTTTGATAATTATGGATAAATACATCTCATATTTTTCACAAGCGTATATATGAAAAACAATTGAAGGTATTTTCCCATGAATACAAATTTGGACTCGTTAATCCTCACACCATTTCTACACAACGAACAGAAATAGATTCTAATTTTCAGGCTGAATTGATGTCAAATCTGCTCAGAACGTTTCAAATAAGAATTACGAATGATAGGCTCTTTTTAATACCAACGATGCAAGGGTAAAACTCTACATTTTAATCATATCAATTATATTTTTATTTCTATCAATAATTATTTCTTTTTGTGTTTTTAGGGAACATTGGATGCTCATTGCAGTCAATTTGGATACTCCAAAGATTTATTTTCTGGATTCACTGCATGGATATCCAACTAACCGACCACACATGATTGCGATTGTCAATTTTCAATACACTAGATCAAACATTTTAGAACTAAATATCTAGTTATATAATTTATATTATCTTTTAATGAGGATTTTGTTATGATAGGGCGGTGTATGAATATCGTCTAAAGGCTGGAATGAATCCAGGGCATAAGGACGACAATGCCCACAAGATATAAAAATGGAGAAGTATCTGGGTATATATAATTATATTTCACTATTTAATTACATATCAAAACAAATTACTTATTTTTATCGATGTTTCTGCAGTGTCCGAAACAAAAAAATGACAAGGACTACGGTTATTATGTTTGTAAATTTATGAAAGAGATCATATTTCATGAACAAACTAGCATCCCTGAAGAGGTATTTTTGAAAATAATTACTACTTTATTTAAAATAATTATTAATCCTTTGTGTATTTATATTTTTTCAGTACTACTATGACTATCGCAAAAACTCCTATTCAGAAGATGATATAAATGTCTTTAGAAACGAATGGGCAGCGTACCTGATGGAAGAATGTAAACAAATAGGAAAATGAAGGTGAATTACTAATACTTATGTTATCTTTATATGGTCATTGATATATCACTTTACACTCATTGAGCATCTATGATCTCCCTTTATTATGTTTCATATCCTTAGATTAGTGAATTCCTACTACTTAGTTTGAAAATGACATAAACTTTAGAAAACAGCACCAATGATATACGCTAAACTGAGCAAACGCATTCGGATTATTTTGATACTTTAGTACACTGATCCACGAGTCATTTGTGACGTGTACGAATCAACCACACCTCAATCTGATGCACAATGTGACCGGTATGGCTAAAAGTGTATGATATCAGTTTCAAATTGAGATAAACTTTGGAAACCAACACCAATGACATACTCCAAACCGAGAAAACGCGTTCGGATTGTTTTGATACTTTAGGAAAATGATCCAAGAGTCATTTGTGACGTGTAAGAATTGATTGCACCTCAATCCGACGCACGGTGTGACCAGTATGGCTAAAAGTGTCTGATATCAGTTTCAAATTGAGATAAGCTTTGGAAAACAACACCAATGACATACAGAATACCGATCAAACACGTTCGGATTGTTTTGATACTTTATTACAACTATCCACGAGTCATTTGTGATGTGTAAAAATCGACCGCACCTCAATCTGTCGCACGGTGTGACCGGTATGGCTAAAAGTGTCTTATGTCAGTTTCAAATTGAGAAAAACTTTGGAAAACAACACCAATGACATACGGAAAACCAAGAAAACGCGTTCTTATTATTTTGATACTTTAGGAAAATTATCCACGAGTCATTTGTGACGTGTACGAATCGACCACACCTCAATCTGACGTACGGTGTGACCGGTATGGCTAAAAGTGTCTGATATCAGTTTCAAATTGAGATAAACTTTGGAAAACAACACCAATGACATACGCCAAACCAAGAAAACACATTTTTATTGTTTTTATACTTTAGGACAACAATCCACGATTCATTTGTGACATGTACGAATCGACCGCACCTCAATCTGATGTACGGTGTGACCGGTATGGCTAAAAGTGTCTGATATCAGTTTCAAATTGAGATAAACTTTGGAAAACAACACCAATAACATATTACAAACCAAGAAAAAACGTTCGTATTGTTTTGATACTTTAGGAAAATGATCCACGAGTCATTTGTGACGTGTACGAATCGACCGCACCTCAATCCGATGCACGGTGTGACCGGTATGGCTAAAAGTGTCTGATATAAGTTTCAAATTGAGATAAACTTTGGAAAACAACACCAATGACATACGAAATACCAATCAAATGCATTATTATTGTTTTGATACTTTAGTACAATGATCCACGATTCATTTTTGACGTGTACGAATCGACTGCACCTTAATCCGACGCACGGTGTGACCGGTATGGCTAAAAGTGTCTGATATTAGTTTCAAATTGAGATAAACTTTGGAAAACAACACCAATGACATATGGAAAACCGAGAAAATGCGTTAGTATTGTTTTTATACTTTAGGAAAATGATCCATGAGTCATTTGTGACGTGTATTAATCGACCGCACCTCAATCCGACGCACCGTGTGACTGGTATGGCTAAAAGTGTCTGATATCAGTTTCAAATTGAGATAAACTCTGGAAAACAACACCAATGACATACGCCAAACCGATCAAATGCATTAATATTGTTTTGATACTTTAGGAAAATGATCCACGAGTCATTTTTGACGTGTATGAATTGACCGCACCTCAATCTGACACACGGTGTGACCAATATGGCTAAAAGTGTCTGATATCAGTTTCAATTTGAGATAAACTTTGGAAAACAACACCAATGACATACGCCAAACTGAGAAAATGCATTCGAATTGTTTTGATACTTTAGTACAACGATCCATGAGTCATTTTTGACATGTACGAATTGACCGCACCTCAATCTGACGCACGGTGTGACTGGTATGGCTAAAAGTGTCTGATATCAGTTTCAAATTGAGATAAACTTTGGAAAACAACACCAATGACATACGCCAAAATGAGAAAATGTGTTCATATTGTTTTGATACTTTAGGAAAATGATCCATGAGTCATTTTTGACGTGTACGAATTGACCGCACCTCAATCCGACGCACGGTGTGACCGGTATAGCTAAAAGTGTCTGATATCAGTTTCAAATTGAGATAAACTTTGGAAAACAACACAAATGACATAAGGAAAACCGATCAAATGCATTTGGATTGTTTTTATACTTTAGGAAAATGATCCAAGAGTTATTTGTGACGTGTAAAAATTGACCTCACCTCAATCCGACGCACAGTGTGACCGGTATGGATAAAAGTGTCTGATATCAGTTTCAAATTGAGATAAACTTTGGAAAACAACACCAATGACATATGCCAAACCGAGGAAACGCATTCTGATTGTTTTGATACTTTAGGAAAATGATCCATGAATCATTTGTGACGTGTACTGATTGATCGCACCTCAATCCGACGCATGGTGTGACCGGTATGGCTAAAACTATCTGATATCAGTTTCAAATTGAGATAAACTTGGGAAAACAACACCAATGACATACGGAAAACCGAGAAAACACATTCGGATTGTTTTGATACTTTAGGAAAATGATCCACGAGTCATTTGTGACGTTTACAAATCGACTGAACCTCAATCCGACGCACAGTGTGACCGGTATAGCTAAAAGTGTCTGATATCAGTTTGAAAATGACATAAACTTTAGAAAACAACACCAATGACATAGGCCAACCCGAGCAAACGCATTTGGATTGTTTTGATACTTTAGTACAATGATCCACAAGTCATTTTTGATGTGTACGAATTGACCACACCTCAATCTGATGCACGGTGTGATCGGTATGGCTAAAAGTGTCTGATATCAGTTTCAAATTGAGATAAACTTTGGAAAACAACACCAATGACATACGCCAAACCAAGAAAACGCGTTAAGATTGTTTTGATACTTTTTGAAAATGATCCACGAGTCATTTTTGACGTGTACGAATCAACCGCACCTCAATCTGACACACAGTGTGACCGGTATGGCTAAAAGTGTCTGATATCAGTTTGAAAATGACATAAACTTTAGAAAACAACACGACTGACATACGCCAAACCAAGAAAACGTGTTCGGATTGTTTTGATATTGTATGACAACGATCCACGAGTCATTTTTGATTTTTACGAATTGACCTCACCTCAATCCGATTCACAGTGTGACCGGTATGGCTAAAAGTGTCTGATATCAGTTTCAAATTGAGATAAACTTTGGAAAACAACACCAATGACATACGCCAAACTGAGCAAACACGTTAGGATTGTTTTGATACTTTAGTACAACAATCGAAGAGTCATTTTTGACGTGTACGAATCGACTGCACCTCAATCCGATGCACGGTGTGACTGGTATGGCTAAAAGTGTCTGATATCAGTTTCAAATTGAGATAAACTTTGGAAAACAACACCAATGACATACGGAAAACCGAGCAAACGCATTCGGATTGTTTTGATACTTTAGGAAAATTATCCAAAAGTCATTTTTGATGTGTAAAAATTGACCTCACCTCAATTCGACGCACAGTGTGACCGGTATGGCTAAAAGTGTCTGATATCAGTTTGGAAATGACATAAACTTTAGAAAACAACACCAATGACATACGCAAAACCGAAAAAACACGTTCAGATTGTTTTGATACTTTAGGACAACGATCCACGAGTCATTTGTGACGTGTATGAATTGACCACACCTCAATCTAACGCACGGTGTGACCGGTATGTCTTAAAGTGTCTGATATCAGTTTCAAATTGAGATAAACTTTGGAAAACAACACTAATGACATACGCCAAACCGAACAAACGTGTTTGGATTGTTTTGATACTTTAGGAAAACGATCCACGAGTCATTTTTGATGTGTAGGAATCGATCGAACCTCAGTCCGACACACAGTGTGACCGGTATGGCTAAAAGTGTCTGATATCAGTTTGAAACTGACATAAACTTTAGAAAACAACATGACTGACATACACCAAACCAAGCAAATGTGTTCAGATTGTTTTGATACTTTAGAACAATGATCCATGAGTCATTTGTGACGTGTACGAATCAACCGCACCTCAATCTGACCGATACACGGTGTGACCGGTAAATCTTTTCATTAGATAAAGAATCAGTATTTATTAAATGAGATAAATCAATCAAAAACATATTGATTTTACATTATTCCCTTTTATTGTTATGAAAATGAAAACTTTTGAGTTTAAAATTTCATATTTTAGTTTCACATTTCCATATTAATGTATTCTTTCATATTACTATTTTAATTTCTTTCATTATTGCATTACTAACATAATATTTGTTTTCTTATATAAGTGAATTGTTTTCCTTGAGTTCAGATGCTTTGTTCGGCAACAAATACCGTCGAGAGCGGATCACGGATATCAAAGGATGAAACATGAATGTTTATAACTGTTTTTGAATAATTATAAATGTAACCATGTAAAACAATGTTTGAAATGTATATAGCAATGCGTTTTTTTGTATTCATGATGTTAAGTAAATGTATATACCGTTGTCGGTCAAAATATTGGGTGCGGGGGCTATGGTGTGCAGGTGTGCATATGCTACTTTGTGCAGGTATTCTGGTGTGCAGGTGTGCAGGTACTGTTTTGTAGGTGCAGGCGATAGGGCCTTTATTAGCGCTTTTTTAGCGCTGATAAAGGACACCTTTAACATTGCTAGAGGGGCGCTGATAAAGTAAGTCCTTTATCAGCGCTTTTTTTAGCGCTGATAAAGGTCTCCTATATCAGTGCTTCTCGGAGCACTGATAAAGGGGACCCCCCCCCCCTTATCTACGCTGGCATTAACAGTTCTTTTCTAGCGCTGTTAATGCCGGTTTTTAGTGCTGATAAAGGGCCAGGTTGTAGTAGTGAGTGATATCATATTCTCTTCCTTACTTCCTTGGAGGTTGTATTCATTAATTGTCTCTGACAAACCTTCGATTAGGGAATTTTCACACATAATGCTTATGTTCCTTAAAGTTAAAACACTATACTATAGGTTGAGTTTTTATATGAACCTTACTTTATTCTTCCATATTTTTAGGCTTATTCATATCCCTTAAATAATGATTATCCTCATACCCCTCTTTTTCCCATTTTAAGCATCTCCCAGTGCCCTTTAGATAGTTCTTGGGATGCTTATTCCACACTTTTGACATGTGGGATGTTGGGTTTTCTTTCATCCATGGGATTTATCTTTTGATCCTCCCATATTAAACTCCATTTTATGATTTTTATCTCTAGGCCCATGGGACCATTGAGAGTCACCAACCACTATCTAAACATTAAGGGAATAATAGATAATATCCTCATAGTTCTCAAAGTCTCGAATCACCAATGTTTTTCATATACTCAGATTTAATCCACTAAATAAGCGATCCACCTTGCTTTCAATGTTCATGAAAAATCCAAAGGTGTATCGTGAAAGCCATGTAAAGTTTTCCTCATATGCCTCGATAGTCTCATTTTTCTTTTACTTTAGCATGAGGAACTCCCTCTCTATTTTAAGACATAGGGTTTGAGGGAAATATTTGTTAAAAAATATTTTTCTTGAATGCTTCCCATTATATGGAATCAATTACCTCATTAGTATTTGTGTTCTTTATTAGTGTCCACTACTGATCAGCTTCACCATCAAAATGATAGACTATCGACATGACTTTCTATTCTTATGATCATTGTAGGATAGAGAATATTTTTCAATGGAGTTAATCAATTGTTCTGTGATGATAGGATCAGAAGATCTACTAAAGATAAGAGGCGTTTTCACCTAAAGGATTCAACCACAAATTTCCATTTCTTAGGATAAGGAGGGTGTTCCTTGTGATTAAATTTATTATTCATAACTTGATCCAGTTGATCCAGTACTTTCATAAAGTTATGAGCTCTCATTCCCATTGGGTTTGGCATCTCATTAGGAAAATCATCACATTGCCTATAGCATTATTTATTATCACGGGTTCTCTTATTTCAATCCATTGACTATAAAATAAAATATAAAATTAGGGGGCTTGAATACATAGCTAATGGGAAATAAAAAAGGAAACTATTAACATAAAAGGATAAACTTATAAATGAAAAGTATTTTCTAACTTATGATATCCTAGGTTTCAATATAGGTTATCCATGGTAATAAATTTTTCCCTAGGGTTCTTATTAAATTTTTCTATTCCTAATCCATAAAAATAATTAGACTATTCTTTGATACTAACTATAATGACCCTAGCCCTTTACACATTTTATTACATGATTTTAAGCATTATTATCCATCAAATACAAACCAGGGATTGAAAATTATACTGTATTTGGAAGACTAGGTACATAATTAAAAAACTTGAAACTAGAATAAAACATATTTTTATTAATATCCATAATGAGCTCCTAACTTTTTTTGACCTCCTATATCTATATTGGATAACCTGGGGAATACATAGACAAAATGGATGAGCTAAAAAGCCCATTAAGGGAATAAACATGGTAATGAATCATAGAACATGAGTTAGAGGGCATAACATGGTAACATAAAAGGCATGGATCTTAAATAAACATATGGAAGAGTAAAATATAGAACATGGAATCATATGATCATAGAAATATAGGAATGTGTAAGTGGCACATAACATGAAATAAACATGAGTCAAGGCTAACTACCAAGACTATATCACATGGTGGATAGAGTCTTGAAATAGATTAGGTTTACTCCCTAATCCCATACATAAAGTCTCATGAGAAAAAATATTAACCAATGAATTGGATCACTATTTGGGTTCACCCATCATAACATGTTCATGCATATGTGTGCCGCATAAATAAATCCAACATGAGGAATTGACATAATGGTTACCCATGGAAAGAAATGGGTTTCATAATCATTTCACAAGGCATAACAAAAGGGAGTATCATAATGGAATACATTAAATATATTATTTAATCATTACATAACATTAATAAAGAAATAATAATAATATATCATGAATAATGATGTCCAACTATATTGAAAACAAGAAAAAAGAGTGTTTAACTGATTTTAGAAATGTGCCACTTAAGCGTGATTTTGGGGAAATGAATAAAGAGTATTTAAAGTTAATAAAGGCATAATTATTTCTATAAAATCAAAAATGAACTAAAATAGTTCTTTTAGAAAATATGGATGTATTAAAACATTATATAGATTTTACTAGAAAATGGATAAGAAACAGAGAAGTTCCCTTTAATCGGGTATGCTTATCGGGAGGAATTGTGAAAGGAACCTTTTAAAACATGTATTTCCCCATAAAATAAAAATTAATTGAGATAGATAAATATTTTTGAAAAATATTTATAGAATATAGGATAATTATGTAAGAATAATGAAGATGTAAATTGATCCAAAGAGAGGGATAGTGTGACCAAAAGGTAATATAGAGGTTCGAAGAGATCTCTTATATTATATCTTAATGTGTTCTGCACTTGCACTTAATATCCTAGATAATCAAATTAGATTCATTAATAATTTAATTCAAAACCTTTTCCACATATATTTTATTTACTAAAATTTTATAAAGTTTATTTATGGCCATTTTGATGATTTATAATGTTCAATTTCATCATTCTGAGAGCATTTGTTTCATAGTGTCACTACAAAATAATTGAATTTTACCAATAGAAATTTAGTGAAAAACAATATATATGTTGGTATAAATGAGTAATTCCAACAGATATTATGTTTTATTGGTATAAAATTCAAGTACCAACATTTCTTTTTACCGAAAAATATAACTGTTGTTATTAATTGTTTAATACCAACATATACTTTACTAATAATTAAATTTGTTACTTTATCATATTAATACTGACATTTTTTTTCCAATAAATAGATCCATTGTTATTAATTATTATTTATAATAGTTTATTTTCAACATATAAATCTGTTACTAGTATTTATTTAGTACAAACAAATCATTTAACAATATTTTTTATTAATAACAGTTTATTAAAAGAATTATATTAATATTATAAAAACATATCGATATGGGAATCTGTCATTTAAAAAAAAGGAAAAAATTAAACATATTATCTCATCTATGCCAGTAGCCGCTCCCCGCCCCACGCGATGGCCTCCCGATCTTCGTTGCTCGCCGACGACGCTGTAGCGATTCTCACCTGCACTCACACCCCCGGTTCATCACACCCACACACTCGATTATCTAAAATTTCTCATGCCCCCATCCACTGATATTCGGTTGTTTTTCTCCTCTTTCAATTATAAATACGTGGTGTAGGGAGGGGCATAGAGATAAACCCATTCATCAATCAATCCATCCATGTTTGGCCCTCTTATCAGGTATGTACTTCCTCTTTTGAAGTTTTCATCACCTAAAATCATGGGTATATATTTTTTGAATTGAATTCAATTTAAGTTAGGGTTTCAGTGAAATTCAGATTAAATGAGATTTCATGTTCTTGTTCCCAAGGTGCTCTTTCAAATTATGAGATGGAAATTTTCGGCCTTGGGTCATGTTTCAATCTTTCAAAGAAGTTTCCAATTTTCAAGTAAATCATTTAGATTAAAATTGTGGGCATGTTCTAGTGCATTCTAAATTATTTGAAATTTTGAGATATTAATAAATCATAAAAGGGGGTCTTGTAATCCAGAGTTAGTTTTCATGTGACTTCCCCTTCGGTACTTTATTTTGTAAATGATTTCATTGGTCATGAAACCCTATTTTATGCCTCGTATGTTTATTTCACCTTTTGTTGTTGTTTTTATAATTATGTAATTGATGATGTATTAAGGGGTTGTTCTATGAAAGGGTGTTGGAGGTGATGTGTGAGACATTACCTATGTTTTCTATTGGTAACTATATTGATTGCATGCTCACCTCCATGGTTGGTTGGTCATGGGAACCTAATTTTCATGTTTGGAGGTCTTACTTCATGATAACTAAATTGATAAACACAGTGCTAGGGAATCCCTAGTTGTCCTTTTTTCCTGGGCCAGTGGGGAGGTTTCATTATGATGAGGCTGATGTAGAATAATTTGGTTGTGTGTGTTATTATGGTTCAATGTGTATCGGTTGTTGATTATGGTTCAATGTGTTATTATGGTTCATTATGATTAGGACCGGCACAAAATAGTACCTAGAGTGTATCCCCTGACATTTTCATGATTAGTGGTTATTCATAGATGTTTTAATTCCTTTATTATCATATCCCCTTTTTCTTGTATGGCTAGTGGGATGATTTGAATTATTTTACTGTCTTATTGAATATTTAATTTTTGTTTCCATTTGGATTTTGTTTCCTCTATTTATTGCTAGATGAGTTTTCAAAATTTCATTTAAGGATGGTTTTAAATGGTTGATTTTATTAAAATTGGAATTCCCTTGTTATAGTGGGATATTAGGAAATATATGTAAATGGATTAAAATGGGCTTCTTTCGGTCTTCCTGGTTGCCATTTTAATTTTTCAAAGTGGATACATTTATAAATGATTTAAAATGAGGGATTCCATTATTTATGGAATTAGATATTCATAACTCGAATGTGACTATTTCTATGGTTCCAAACCATGGATATAGGCCCAAAAACCATGGTTGTAGTGTAAGACCATGGTTTACATAGACCATGGCACGTATTGTCATTGCAATGGGGTCTATGTTGTGACCATGGTCTTAGACTATGGTTGTAGGTCCTCAAGGACCATAGTCCATGTGGTCCATGGCTATAGGCTACCCTTCATTTTCCAATGACAACTATGTCCATGGTTTACGGGACTATGTTCATAGGTACCTAATTCCACAGTCAGTGATTGTGGCCCTATCCTTTCAAAAAATTAAATAAAGCCATTGAGATTTGATCTCGGGACCTCTTTTGTATTCCATATAATGCTTTACGACTGACCTTTTACGCAACACATTTATTAATACCCACATACACATACACACATAGATATATACATTATTAGGAATTAAAATGATGAAAAAAAACCCATTGAATCCTGGGATGAATGACTATGATCGAAGTGGGCCATGCACATTGGTCCCACCTATGTACATGGTCCAAGAAAAACATGTCCCTAGGAATTTCAAGAGCACCTACAGCCATGATCCGTGTGAAACGTGGCCATATACCCTGTCTAATACCATGGTCTACCATGGATTTGCCTATATAACAATTTACAATCAATGTCAAATAGAGTCATGGTCTTAGAACTTTCTCAGGCTCTTCTTACTTATTTCACATGAAAGTTTGGAGTTTTTCACACTCACCTTTCTCCATGGTTTTAATTAACCATGGCTATTTATTGTCCTATCTCCACACCCCACAGACTGTCTATAGGATGTCACATTCATCCCTATGGACATTTTTTAACACAAATTATGGAAATATGTTGCCCTAAGGCTATAGTTTCTATGACCCTGGATATAGAACCATGGTCGTAGATCAAATTTCTAGTAGTCTAGTGCTAATTTATTTAAAATAAAAAAAATTATTTTTTACCACATATCTATCAAGAATTTACGAATTGTCTATTTAATGGATTTTCATACACTGTGGAAATATCCTCCATGGTCTGTTATCTCACACCCTCCATTCACACTATAGTGTGTGTGTGTATTGGTAGCTCTTATGATTTATACAGGGTACAATTTCCCTTCAGATTGGTTACCATTATCTTAGGTTCATATTGGTGAGTAGATTGTAGTGAGACCATAGGTTGAAAGGAGGAGTCGTGTGAGTGGTTCAGTTTGAGTTTATATTTTATTTTGGATATCGATGTATTGGTCAAATTGGCATTTCATTATCTTTATACAGTTCTATTTGTTGTAGCTTGATATGTGTTTTTTCTGGATGATTCTTTCATGTATTAAAAAATAGGTTGAATCATTACATTATAGATTATGACTTCTTTGGTTTGTTAATTTTTTTAATATGATTATTGATGTCTTATGGACATCTTATGCATGGAGGGTGCATGCTGGACTTTAAGTAGAAGATCTGATGGTTATTTTAACTAAAATTTTAGGGAGAATCCTTTCCCAATGTGATTCATTGATGTCCAAGAACCATTTGTCAATCCATGGGTATCGGGAATGCCCATCAGGACTAGTGATAGGCCAGGTCAGGTAACGCATTGGTTCAGCCTAAGATAGTTCATTACATTCATCCAATATGGAATGTTTGGTTCTAGAGTTTATAGTTATACATCTAATACCAAGCGGGAATTGGTGTTTAATGTCATGAACCTTTGACCAATAGTAGTAGAAGATAATGGTTATACAGATTAGGCTAAATCAGGTGAGATGGTCTATCTAGCTAGGGGTAAAAAACCTATTTTGAATGGAAATCTAGATTCTAGTTTAGAATGACAAAAGAAAGGTCCACATAGTTTTAGGTCATGGTGCTTAGACCAAAGGAATTGTGTGAGTTTAAGGTCATATAGTTTTGACCATTGGGTGAGATGCTCTATTCATTTAGGGAATTGTAAACCTGACCTAAATAGAAATCCCATTTCTACTGTACACTACCTGTGAAAATCATTACATAGTTTGACATCATGGTGCTTGGAGCATGGGGTTCTGGAATATATGTTCTTACAGATTAGACTATTAGGAACTTCTATTTAAGGACATACATCTTGAAATTGGACTATGGTATACTTCTATTTAAGGACATACATCTAGGAAAAATGTTCTATTGTTGGAAGTTATACAACTGGGACTTTAGACCCAAAATAAAGATATATGAAATACATATTTAGGAACCTCTCAATGGTGGGAGTTGTGAAGATCTCCCCATCAATGATGATCAATGTTTCTGCACCATTGAGTAGAACTTGGGAATGGTTAAGGGCCCTTCCCATTTAGTTTCCAACATATGTGTTTTTCATCCAAGTATCTTTTCTGCACTCAATTCCAGCAATAAATCACCTTGGAATAATGAGTGAAGACGATGTTTCTTGTTAAATGATCTGGACACTTAATTACAATTGACTTAGTGATTGTGAAACAATTATATCTTATTTTCATTTTGGGCTTCCAACTAGATTAGATTGTCCTAAGAACTTTTATCTGGAATTAGCTTATTATAGATGGTTATCCTCAATAATGGCAGTTGAAATCTAGGGAGAAAGGAGTCACTTGGCTGGATGTCTGAGTTGTCATATGATATGCCCACATGGCTTTAGAGAGCTTTCTATGCCATCTCATCATCTTCTAATCCACTATATTCTACAGAACGATAAAGATTACTTTATTAAATTTCTTTATCTTTCCATTCACTTGTGAATGATAACAAAAAGTATAGTTGGACCATGTGTATAACTTAGCGAATAAATAGTTCATATTAGAGACTCGGATGATGGTACTATTGTTTGGGAGTATGGTTTGAGGGATCCCATGTCAATTAATTATGTGGCAATTCATAAACATGATAAAAAATGTAGTCATGAACTCCTTGATGTTAATTTATTCAGCCCATTATGATATGAATTCAGAATCTGTAAAGATGAACATGAATCATTGGGCTATTTAAAACAAACAAGGAACCATGAAATAAATTCACCATTTATAAAAATGCTTCGTGTACATTTTGGTATGATTAATCTTTGGAAGATAATGCATGTTGTTGGAATGAACCTGACATTGATGAAACTTTGTGGTGAATTTAATGTGATAACAAACTATGTTGTACCAAATTTTGACAAATCTATAGATCTGGTGATAAAGGTTTAATATAGTATGGATATCACCACATGATCCAGTATGAACCTCGTATAATTCCCATGGAATCTTTATTTTATGTTCAATCCTATCATTCCATTTATGGAAACATTGAAATCCTAGTGATCTATTCTGTGCAAACTGCTTGTATACATTATGCGTAACCAATGTGCATATAATTGATTATTCATATTCCTTAGATCTAGGTCTATTGTATAAACTATTGTATAAAATATTCATAGTAATTAATCATATATTTGTTTATTCATGGTTTTCCATTTTAGGTCAACACCGCGGTCATCTTCCCAACTTATCAGTGGGACATCAACATCATTTGTGACTGCATATTCGACTCTACAAATATTTCATGACAAAATAACCCTATTTGAGATCAGTAGATGTTTTGAGGTATTTTCTATCATCATGCATTATTATATTCTTGCTGAAAATTAACTGTCTAATTATTTCTCCTTCTATTTTTTACTGATATCACTTTTCTATAACATCTTCTAAACAATTTATCAGAACTAGTAATTTCTGGAAGCAGTTATAGTTAATTCATGTTATACAGTTTCGTTTATTGACTACACAACTGTTTCTCTACCTTTAATTTCATGATGTATTGGTTTTCTACCACTTACAGTAGTTTTGATCTAATTTTTAATTACATTGGTTTTAAGATAAATATAACCAACACCATTGGTTTTCTATTTTTTTTTTCTTTTCAAAATGCCTACCAATGTATAGGCCTATGGTTTGAAGAGTTCCAAAGAGAAGACATTGTTTTTTTAATGATGTTTTAAAAGTTTGGCAGATCAAAATAGATTCCTCACATTCTGCTAATAATTATTTTATTCTGAGAAATACTTTGTAGTTCTATATAAGTGCTGTCAAAAAAAGGCTTAAGCTAATGTTTTTAAACTTAATTATTAATTCTTTATGTTGGAGCTCTGGATTGTTGCATTTGGTTAGCTTTTGTTGCGTGTTGAAATCGTGTTGCTATTTCAGTTTTCCAGGAAGATGCTAAATGTTTTGTTTGATAATTTAATGAAACTGTTTTTGATAGTCTAGTGGCATCTCAACGTTGAAATTGAGCATTATTTGTGTTTTCAATGAAAATAGATGCATTTTTATTAAAAACCCTTGCTTTTATTTTGTGCTAGTTTGATGTAGTTGTAGTATTGATGATATTTAGAAATATTAATTGTATTTTGAGGGAATTGTATGGATTTTTGGTTACAACCCCTTTTGAGTATATGAAAGAAGCTCATGGATTGACCATATTGACCCTGCATGGAACATAGATGAGATTCTTTGTTGAGATTTCAACATAGATGAATGAAAAATTCTATTCTATGGAGATCATTTTTTTCTATTTTCATTTATTTCTATTTTGGTTTCAATTCATGTAAATATTTTGCACTGATTTGTCGATATGCTCTTTGGTTGTGTGTGGTGTAGATCATGGAGCTGAAGGTTGTCGCATAATAGTGGCTTCAAGTTTATTTTTGGTATTGAAGCTGACTTGATTTGTTGAGTTGTCAACAGGGATGATGAATGATGAATAAAAAATGCTCAATCATTTTTTTACACTTTCATTTTATTTTTTGTTTCAATTTATGCCGATATTTTGTACTGATTTGTAGGTGTGTTTTTTGGTTTTGTGTGGTGTAGATCATGGAGCTGAAGGGTGTGACATAATAGCTACTAGAGGTTTTTCAATGGTACTGGAGTTGATTTGGTTTGTTTCTTCTAATGGGATACTTAGGGGTGATGAAAGATATTTGGCGAGACTATTCTTCTACAATGATGGGTGTCAGAGGATTGCAGCCAAGAGACACTATGCCCTTTCTTCATTGGGGGGGTGGTGGGCATTGGGGTGGTAGGTGCTGCATAGATGGATCCTGGGTTTCTGTGTTTTTTATGATCTTTTTAGGTATCAACTTCAACTATGTATTGATTCATTTTGTATTAAATTCTATTATTAATATAAATAATATTTTTCTAATTTTAAACATTTTTGAAAATTGTCTTTGATTTGATAATTAAAATAGGTGTATAATATATGATAAATTAATAAATATAATATGAAATTTTATTGGAAATGTAATTTATAATTTAGTATTATAAGGTGTTAATATTATTACTAACAGATATATTTGTCATATAAAACTGTTGGTAAACACTTTGACCAACATATATATTATCTCTTGGTATTATTATAATTCTAACAGAACAATTTTATCTGTCGTAATAACATTTAGTGATAGAGTTTTTACCAACAGTTTAGTGACATGATATTTTTTTTTGGTAAAACATTTTACCAACAGATATACCCATGTTGAAAAAAGCTAATTATTTTGTAGTGTGTCCTGATCGAATCATTTGTGGATAATTATATATATTCTTTTAAAATGGAAATAAAACTCCATAATTGTAATGAAATAGTATTCATTACCTTCCATAAATTTTAACAGTCCCAAATATCATTTTTTTGTTGAGATTTAGGGTTGATTCTTTTAGTAAAAATGTTAACATTATTTGGTTTGTTCATTTTGGTGGTTTTACTAAATATCACGATCTAGTTTTGTTTTATATAATACTATGGCCATATATTAATTCATGATTGTGAGACCATATAAAGTATACATATTTAGTTCATTTTAAATAATTATAAGTGAATTTATACTTGTCGTGAAAATGGTAATAAGAAATGAAAACGTATCATCCACAAAGGTCTTGAACTGACATATCACGAATGATATTTTCATTTTTAGAAGAAAAAATAGAAGAGGTGATATTTGATGATTGATATTCTATTAACACAATAACATATAAATATATATATGATACTGGATTTATCATGCCACTTTGTATAGGGATAATAATAAGGTAGACAAAAAAAGAATTTAAAAGAGGGTGGTGGGGGATTTTACCTCTTGAATGTCGTCTCCTTGAGGACCTCTTTAAGACACTTAGAATTGGTATTTTGGTGTGACTAGTAAGACCAAGATATGGGGAAGAGACTTGGGAGGGGATTTGAATAGAATATTGGAAAACTTTAAGGCTTAGAAGGTGTGAGGAGAAGGGGTGGTGGTGGGGGTGGTATTTATAATGGGAGGATAGGAGTGTTTTTTATTATTATATTTATTAATTTATTATTTTAACTCAAGACTATCAATAGTATTGATTCTTATGACTATATACAGTAAATAGTTCATTTGATTTTCGAACTAATGGTTGATTACGTCATTCATGACTCAAAAGTTTATATATTTGGCTTAAAATGTTAAACACTATAAATTACTCTATTTCTCTATTCACCAAAAATTCACCCCAACTATTTTTCGATGTGTAGATTTCAAAAATGGAATCCATTTTATGAAAATAATTTTCTAAATATGATAAAATTAATTTTTAAATAAAATCATCATTTATTCGAAAAATACAGGTTTTAATATTATAATCGATTTTTTGACCCTTTGGAAAATTATTTATGATCTCAGAAAATTATATATCATTAAAATAAAACTTAATATTATTTTATAAATACATTTTATGTAAACAAAATTTATTTTAAATAATTATATTTATTATGAAAGTTCGATTAAAACATTTATGTTTTATAAAAATAAAAACTATTAATTTATCATTTTTAAAACATTTATTTACTTGTACCTTGATATAAATATATCATATTTTAATTTTATAAGATGCTTAAATATTATTTTACATTTTCATAGGTGAGGTTACTGTTAGAACGGTTAGATTACTATTCCTAATGGTCATATTACTATTTTAATAGACGTATTCTCGAATTTAATGATTGCGTGATCTATTACGGTGTTTGATGCATTGTGGCTCAGGTGTGTGGGGGTTTTATGATGATGTGATTATGTGAGGGTTATCACTTAGCCCCTAAAAGTGATTTTTATTGAAAATAAAATATTGAATGGTATGTATGTGGGTTATCTAAATCCTATAAATGTCTCTCATTCCATTCATTCTTCATTCACTTGTATGTTCTATTGAAGGTTATATATACATTCATCTTTAAAATGAATATTGTACTATTAACATTATGTTTTATTTTTACATCTTTGTTCATGAGTGTGGTCATTTTGGTGGATATTGAGAAAATTAAAATTATCCTACTATTATTATTTTATTTTCTATTTATTACTCTGTTGTAATATTCTGTATTCTTATAGGTTTATTTGGTGACTAATATGTATCATTCTGCACTACTGGAAATGTGACCTTTCCCAACACTTTTATACCCCCTTTCCCAACGGTTTGGACAAACCATTGGGAAATCCCACTTTGTGGCCACTTTTCCCAACGGTTTTGGAAAATCGTTGGGAAAGGGTGGGCTTTCCCAATAGTTTGGCCAAATCGTTGGGAAAAGTCCAATTTGTGGCCACTTTTCCCAACGGTTTGGCCAAACCGTTGGGAAAGGTCCAATTTGTGGCCACCTTTCCCAACGGTTCGGCCAAACCGTTGGGAAAGCATACCCTTTCCCAACGGTTTGCCAAAACTGTTGGGAAAAGTCCAATTTGTGGCCACTTTTCCCAACGGTTTGGCCAAACCGTTGGGAAAGCCTACCCTTTCCCAACGGTTTGCCAAAACCGTTGGGAAAAGTCACCCAAAAACCAATGTCCCATCCCAAATTGCTCCAGAATCAAGGAACTATACCAACGGTTGTCAAAACCGTTGGTATAGTTCCTTTGATTTTTTATCAGATCCTCTTAACCAGAGCATTCTATAAATAAAAATTTAAAATAATTATGATAATACATATATTTATTTATGAAATTATGTTCACAAAATTCGTGTTAGGTTAGTGGTTAGGTCATTCAACGATAAACTGGAGGTCCTGGGATCAAAACCCAATGAATGTTTTTTTTGGAAATACATATACCAACGGTTTTATGGAACCGTGGGTATAGATTTTTATATTACTTATACCAACGGTTTTCAAAACCGTTGGTATAGACCTATCCCAACGGCTTACTTGCCTACGGTTCTCCAAACCGTTGGTATAGGTTATACCAACGGTTTGGAGGCCTATACCAACGGTTCCAAACCGTTGGTATAGGTTAGTTTTCCAGTAGTGCTGCATTTATGAGAATTATGTTTTGTTTGTTTCTTTATATGATTTTTGTGCTTTATACTACATGACATAATTATAAGAAGGAAAATTTCATTGATAAAATTTTGGGACATTAGACGGATGCCATGGAAGAAGGTCACTAAGGCAAGGAGAGGGAAACCAATAGTGTGGAGGTTGAGGATACAAGCCCAACAATGTTCATAATTAGGAGAAATCGAGGAGACATGTCAGAGTATAGGGTAATAGAGAAGGAGTTAGGGCTCAGTAGCCATTGGGGGTGGTGGTCACCAGGAAATAGGGAAGAGGGGTCATTATATCTTGAGACAACCCATCACGGGGGCATCGTTGTGGTTGGTGTTGAGGGAGGGGGGTTGGCATCCACTACCACAAAACGGGGCAAGGGAAGTAACTCATTTTATTAGCGCTAAATAGAAAGTGTTGATAAAGGGGGGCATTTATCAATGCTAGCTAAAAGCGCTGATAAATGTCCCCTTTATCAGAGCTAAGAAAAGCACTGATAAAAGTTTTTAATAATAATTTATATAAAATTATTATATTTATATTCAAAAATAATTTTTATTTGTATACATTAAATAAAAAACGCATGTTTATAATTAATATATTTTTTAAAATAATTTAAAAATATATATATAATGTTTTTAAAAAAGTATTTCTAAGATTATAACTATATATATATTTAAATAATTATAAGATTATAATAAATTTCATTAAATAATAAATATATTTATTAGATTTATTAGATTTATTAGATTTATTAGATTTATTAGATTTATTAGATTTATTAGATTTATTAGATTTGTTATATTTAATATATTTATTTTATTTATAATTAATATATATAAATAAATTTTAAATATATATATTTATATTATAATTATTAAATATATATGTTTTTCCAATGAATTTGGTCAATAAATATATTGATCATGCATGAATATATGTTATGTATCATCATGAATGTTCATTTATACATTACACCCTTCTAATTATTCATGTTGTTCATTAATGGCTCGTTTTTTTATGTATATTTTACTAGGTATATGATTAATTCATGCTACCCATATATACTATTATGTTCTCAAAAATACTTATAAAATTACATTAAATATATTTAAACAATAAATATATTTATTATATTAATAATTATTAAATTTTAATTATATATAAATAATTTTTGAATATATTTATTTGTAATTGTAATTATAATTATATATATTTAAATAATTATAAAATTACAATAAATACATATATTATAATTCTATAAATATATATATATATATATATATATATATATATAATTATATACAAATATTTATAAATATATTTATTTATAGTTATAATTACAACTGAAAATAATTATATATATGTAAATAATTATAAAATTATAATAAATATATTTATTATTCAACTTATACAGTTATAAATATATATTTAAATAAATATATTTATAAATATATACAAATATTTATAATTATAATTCATAATAAATATAGATATATTTAAATAACTAAAAAATTATAATAAATATATTTAATATATATATTTACTTACAAATATTTATAAATAAATACAAACAGTTATAAATATAATTCTAAATAAATGAAGATATATTTAAATAATTAAAAAATTATAATTAATATATTAATTATATATATTAATAAAATTATAAATAAATTTGTTATAATTTTATAATTATTTAAATATATATATATAATTACAACTATAAATAAATATTTATTTATTATAATTTTTAATTACAAATAAATAATTATTTATTTATTATTTATTAATATAAATAAATATATATTCATTTAAATAATTATTAATTTATAAAAAAAAATATTTATTATTATTATATACAATGTTATATATAATTAAATAAATATATTTATAAATATATAGAAATATTGATAAATAAATAAAAATATTTATATTTATAGTTATAAATAAATAAAAATATATTTAAATAATTATAAAGTTATAATAAATATATTAATAAAATTATAAATATTAGAAATATAAATTTTTTATAATTTTATAATTATTTAAATATATATATATATATATATTCATTTATAATTATAATTATAAATATATATGTATTCATATAAATAATTATAAAATTAAAAGAACTATAGTTATATATATCTGTAATCTTATAAATAAATATAATAAATATATTTATTCTATATATTTATAAGATTATAAATATAAAAAGTATATTTATTATAATTTTATAATTATTTAAAATATAAATTTAAAAATAAAAAATATATTTATTTATTTATAGTTATAATTATTAATAAATATATATATATATTTATGATATATATAATTTTATAAATATATATAATAATATAAATAAATTATTATCATTATACCTTTATCAGTGCTTTTTATCTAGTGTTGATAAAAGTTTCATCAAGTTTTATAACGAAACTCTAGCTTTCTCCTTCTTTCTCGCACCATCCAAGCTCTCACGGAAGCCAATCCCTGTCGTTGTTGCCTCCTCCTCCTCCTCCTCCTCCTCCTCCTCTCCCACTGATTCCTCCACTACCAAGAATCCCTTCGCTGTGAACCCACCTTCATCGCGCACCTCTCCTCCGTCGCATGCCTTTCTTATGTTGCATGCTTTTCCTCTGCCGGAGGCCTCCTCCTCTGCGTGCCTCTCTTCCACCATGAATCCCTCTATCACGCGCCTCTCCTCTACCATGAATCCCTTCACCGTGTGCCTTTATCGCGCACCTCTCCTCCATCGGAGGACTCCTCCACCGCATGCCTCTCCTCTGTCGCGAACGCACATCTGTCGCATGCTAAACCACACCTCCACGATGAGTTTTCTCCTCCTTCTCATATATTTCCTCTTGTTCTTTCCCCAAAAATTGTTGTTGCCATGCGGTTTCACTTGAGTTGCATGTTTAGATAGTGTTTTGATAATTTTATGGTGCATAATAATTTGATCCATGTTTCTAGCGGTGCGGTTGTCACGTGTGGACATCCTACTTTGCCATGCGATACACGGATGAGTTGAAAAAGTTCTTTGAGGAAGGAATTCTCCTTAGTTTCTCTTTGTTTGTGTATCATGTGGAAGGGATCCATTCTTTCTCTCCTACGGTTTATAGTTGTGCCACACGAATAAAAGATAAGAACTAGATAATTAAATTTAAAGGGGAAATGGGGTTTGTTCACATGTTATTACAGTTTCATATTGATGGTGATGTTGTGAATTGTACGAGCTAAACACCATGTTGAAAATCAGGGTCGTTGGTGGTCCTTGTTTGCGCACTAAATGAATTACATGTTTCTTGGTTCCTATTAAACATCTGAATATGGAAATTAGTAATTTTCGTATACTTGGCCAATGAATGAATGTCCCATGATGATACATCTTTTATGATAACCCCTGAATTAACAAACAGAATTGAATAAGGGATGCTTTGTAAAATCCGAAATTGTGTTTTTTTGGTTTGTATGGTGTTGCGGTTGTGGGCACGGTTGTGTGTCGTGGCATTTAGGTTGATCCATCCATCAAAGGTACCTAACCTAGATTTTCTTTATGAAATTTTCTTTAAAAGGTTCTAGACTATTTTGGGACTTGATGTTGCTAACTTCATGAATAATTTTTGGATAGGTAAGTATTCTCTTGATACTTATAATGATACTCTCATCACTTTTATTCTAAAGGTTACCCATATGAGTTCAGTTAAGGATTTTAGAGTGACTAGTCTTTGTAATGTCATTTATAAAGTCTTTTTGAAGATTTTAGAAAATAGACTATGGAAAATCATATCATCTATTAATTTAGTACCATATTTCTTTTCTTGTGTTGAAGAGTTATATGATATTTTACTCTCTAGGAAGTAGTCTTCAAGCATCAAGAAATATTTGGAATGTGAATTCTTACTCATTTTTTTGGTTAATTCAACCAAAAATAGAATATCGATAACATAGCCTCATTTTTTTATATAGGAAGTATATAGTGAAATATCCTATAGATGTGGTAATTTTTAAAGATGTGATTTTTATAAGTGGATGGTGTAATGGTAAGTAGTCTATAAGTTATGAATAGAAGTTGTGGGCTTTTTAATATGGGTTTTTAATGGTGATATGTTAAGGTATTCTCCTCATTGTATTGAGAACATGTTTTTTGAATGTAATATCCATCATTGAAAAGTAAGAGTTACATTAAATATTCATTAAAAGTGAAAGGTTTTAGTTGGACATGATACAGGTGTTAGAAAGTCCACATGTTCAATGGTGAGGCTTCCATGAAATTTTGGAATTCGGTGAAACTGGATGAACAGCTAATACTTACTATAAGAAAGTGGGACAACATGCCAAGAAACATGTGATAGAGGTGTGTTTGGAATACTCATTGAGAAGAAAAATCATTGTACAAGAATAGTTGGAACATGAAATGAGAATTTTATTATGGTGATTTTGTTAGGGTTTCACTTTTATTACCATAGGGTCAACCGAGATTCTTCTTGATTGGAATCACTAAGAAGGCCTTACCCAGAAATATGGTATGTTTCCTTTGCTTAGATGTTCATGAGATATCCTTCTAAGATATTAATGAGAGATTGATGAAAACAAAAATAGTAACCATAAATGATATGGGTAACGAGTATGAATTATTTTGTGATGTATCAAGAGTTAGGATTTGAACAGTTCCAGTTCATGATGGTCATGTGGTTTCTTATGGGTCCATATAGTTAAGAAAACATAAGAGAAACTTTCCAAATCCATTCCTAGATTTGGAAAAAGTGGTTATTTACATGTGGTTTTATTGTAATACACTAAAAATAGTGTTTGAAATATATTTAATCACATAGTGAAATGAACTATTGATAGCGGAGAAGGTATGAGTACATATAGTCCTTTAACTTTGACTTAGTGTATACCCTCAATAAGGGGAACATTTTTTCTAATGTTCCATATTGGAAGGATCATGCTTAGGTAGTATATGATCCAAGCATAAAGTGGAAGGTGATTACCCACTTTGAAGAGATGTGACTTTATGTTCAAAAGTATCATTGTCAAGTGACACTTATGTTTTTATCAATCACTTACTCTTTCCTTAGTAGTATTACAGTATTAAAATATAGGATTCCTAATATTTATTCATGAGAGACATGATAAACCTTTTGTAGATTTATATTTTATAAAATGTTGGTTGTTTTTTATTCATGTATCCTTTGTAAAGTGCCTCTCTTGGGATTTATGTCTTTGTGAGAATGCCTAAGTGGATCTTTTAAAATGATTCATGTGTTTTGAAATGTTTCTTAAAAAATTATATGTGTTTAACATACCTTTTTTGGTTTTAAATGCTTTTAAAATTATTTAAACACTTGTAATGGACATAGGTTTCATGAGAAGTGTTTGTCAACTCATTTGAATGGATTTCGGAAAGGGATGTGAATGTTTTGAAAGCGTATGTAATGTTGGTTTCATTTTAACAAGGGGTGTGTGATGTTTTAAATAAAAATTTATAAAATATAGAGGGTTTTCATTCATTTTAAATGATTAAGATTTTTGTTTCATGAAGTTTCCTTGAATTCTTTAAAAAATGATTTTGGGTTTTGAGAAAGAGTGTTTGAAACTAATTGTTTTATTTTAAAAAGGGCATGCTATTTTAAAGTGGTGATGGTTGGTTTTTTTAATGGGATTTCAATTGTGATTTGATAAATAGTTTCAAAGGAGACTTAAAGTCTATATATTTTTTTAACCTTGGTTAATTTTTATATCAATGTTTTCTGTATTTATTTTGTAAAATACTAATATCACCGAATCAAATAGGATGGATATGAATAAATAATGGATGGATGCCAATCATTTGAAAAAAAGATTATAAAGATGGAGTGGAATAGTTCATCAAGTTTGAAAAAGATCTTTCATATGACCCTTATCAAATCCTTTTTCCATGTTTATATTGTTGTTATTCAAGAAAAGTTAGTCTAGAGGAGTTGGAAGAACACTTGATCTGTCACGGAATAGATTGAAGTTATAAATGTTGGAATAAACACAGGGAAAGAGCAAATGTAGCTAGTGGGTGGGATAAAACTGTGTTTTATGGATCATATGATATGATTATAAGTGTGGGAAATAAAGAATATTGTATCAAGGATGTGATTACATATGTGAATGATGATGAATATCATGTTGAGGAAATGACAAGGAAAGTTGAAGATGAACTTTGTGATTGCCCAAAATTGTTTTGAGGGGTTAAAAATTTGTTCAAAGATGTCATTGTATGGTGGTTGAACTAAATATACATCATTTTCAGTCGTACCAAAGTTGTATAATTTGAAATCAGGCAATAGATGAGTGGTACCAATTTTATAGAATTACTTTATCTATTAAATTAAATGTTCTTAGATGATAATGAGTTCCTATACCAAACATACAATGCGAAATGAATGGTGCGCTCGATGGGTATGGTCTTTAAAATAATACACACCTACCCGAATAAATGTATACTGTTTCACAAAGACTACAAATAACTTAGAGAATGCCCAATGTGTGGTGCTTCTTGTTATAAAAAAAGATGAATCTGGTCCTATGAAATTTGTATGGTACTTTCCAATCATTCCAAGGTTTAGGAACCTATATGGAAGTGAGGAGAATATTGGGAAATTGACGTGGCATACAGACATAAGAAATAAAGATGGGAAACTATGTCACCCGGTAGACTCTCCTTAGTGGAATAAAATTGATCATGAGTAGCCTAACTTTGGAAACGAGTCGAGAAACCTTCATCTTTCTTTATCTATACATGGAGTGAATCCTTTTGGTTTTAAAAGTAGCACTCACAGTACATGACCAGTTATATTGGTAAATTATAACTTTCCACTGTAGTTATGCATGAAACAAAAACACATCATGTTATCTATGCTTATATCATGACCAAAACAACTGGGTAATGATATTGATGCTTATTTGGATCTATTGATCTAGGATTTGAAATTATTGTGGGATTCATGTATTATGTTGTATGATGCTTACAGAAATGAAGATTTCACATTGAGAGCCATGTTTTATGGGACGATAAATGACTTTCCTACTTTTGTAAAATTTTCAGGATATAGAATTAAAGTAACTCATGGGTGTCCCATCTGTGAACAAGGTACACATTCAATTAGGTTGAAACATTCCTTAAAAATTGTGTTTCTATGACATCATAGATTTCTAGCCCGATGACATAAGTACCAATCTTGGACAACATCATTCGATGGAATTTTAGAAGAAAGTACATCTCCATCTCCACTAATAGGTGATCAACTGTTTAATAAATTAAAATATATAGACACTGCTTTTGGTAAACTGTTTTTGAAAAACCTTAGGAAAACTAGTTGGAAGAAGAGATCAGTTTTTTTTTTGAATTACCATACTATAATTGTCTATACGTTAGACACTTTCTTGATGTTATGCATGTTGAAAAAAATGTATGTGATAGTGTCATCGGCACATTGCTAAATGCACCTGAAAAAAATGGATGGAATTAAGGCTAGGTTGGACATGGTTGACATGGAAATATGAGAAGAGTTGGCGCCAGTTAATGGTGAAAAATGAACTTTTCTTCCTCTAGTTGCTTACACTTTTTCTAGGTAGGAGAGATATCAGTTTTGAAACTTCTTTAATGACGTAAAGGTTCCAGAGGGGTATTCATCGAATATATAAAACATCATTTCAATGACCGATTTAAAGTTAAAGGGTATAAAATCATATGAATTCCATGTTTTGATGCAAGATCTAATGTCTATAGCTTTACGTTCAATTTTTTCCAAGAATTTCCATCATACATTAACCAAACTCTATTTCTTCTTCAAAGCTATATGCAGTAAAGTTATAGACCCGATGAAATTGTTGAGTATGGAAAGAGAAATTGTTGTCATGTTATGTCAATTGGAAATGTTCTTCCCACCAACATTATTTGATATGATGGTTTATTTTATGTTTCACTTGGTGAGAGATATTCGAATATGTGGTCATATACACTATAGATAGATGTACCACATTGAACGATATATGAAAATTTTGAAAGAGTATGTAAAAAATCAAAGTCATCCAGAGGGTTGTATTGAGGAGTGATATATTTTTGAGGAATCTATTGAATTCTGTGATGAGTACCTATTTAGTGTAGAAAGCATTGGTTTACTAAAATATCATCACACTGGATGGCTTGTGGGTGAAGGAATTTTTGGAAGAGATGTTTTCACAATCAATATTATAGATCAGGAGCTAGACCACCTTTACATTTTGCATAATAGTTTGTAGGTTAACCCATATGTAAAAACCCACAAAGAAATTCTTAGGCATTTGAATCAATCAGGGGATAAAATATGGATATCAAATACACATAATCAATAGTTTATAGGATGGTTTTAGAACCATATTTTAAAGGAGTCAGATGAAAATTCAGAATCAATTTCAGAACAACTTCAATGGATAGCTGGAGGAACAAGTTTGTATGTATTATCTTACAAAGGTTATGTAATTAATGGTTATACATTCTATACAAATGAACATGTTGAATACAGTACCATAAAAAATAGAGGAGTTACACTTGTGGCTGAAGCAATGCATGTTTCTAGTACTAAGGATAGAAACCCAATTTACGTGAATATGTCATACTTTGGAATCATCAAAAAAATATGGGAGTTGGATTATATAACATTCCAAGTGCTAATTTTTCAATGAAATTGGGTTGATAACAGGAGTTCCATTAAAAAATATAAATTGGGATTCATGAAAGTTGATTTTAGTAAGGATGGATATAAAGGAGAACCATTTATAATAGCATCACAGGAGGTACAGGTATTTTATATTACAGATCCTACAAACCAAAAGTGTTCAATTATTTTGTTATTGACCAAAACCACTAAAAATTCAGATAAAAATTAAACTGATGATGATCCTTTCATTGGGATGTTGCAATTATTTCACAGCAGTCCCAAAGTAGATGACATTTTTTATATCATAGGAGACTGTAATGAAGGGATTTGGATCGTCGATAAAGGGGTCAAATCCCTTTAGCCTCTAAAAAAGAAAAAGAGATTTAAATAATCAGGTTACATTTTTTTCATAATATATATCATGTTATCTCATGTTATTATCCATTTTTTGCTGCATTTATGTACTCTAAATTAAATGTTAAACCACTTCTGCAAATAATGACTTCCGCACGTGTCGATGCTCCCAATCCTGAGGAACAATAGGTCTCTCAACTTGCTGCTACTCACAGTGCAGAGAAGCGACCTTCTGCACGTGTTGGTGCTCCCATTACCAAGGAACAACATGTCTCTTAACCTACTGCTACACATAGTGCAGAGGTAAAACAATTATCTTCACATGTCGATGCCACCGCTCTAGAGGAACATATTGACGATGTTGATTCTGGGGAAATGGTAGGCAACAAAGGAATGACATCGCAGAGAAAAAAGGAGAACCGTAGTTTGATGGTGTTAGAAAAAACCTTAAGGCAAAATCCAAAGGCATCAAATATGAGCTCAGATGGAATGCATGGGGTTAGCATGTTAGCCCCAATAAGGTCATGTTTAATAGTTATATTGTAATTTTGACTCAATAATGTGTGATTATTGACGTAGATTCAAGGCACAATGTTGTGACTAAGCTTAAGGCACTGATATGGGAAGATATTATGGTAACATTATGATATCATTTCTTTATTTTACTAAAAAATAATATAATGAAACATTGACTTACTCTTCATTATCCATTACAGAGTGCATTTATAGTAGATTACTCCCACAAGAAGAATGTATTAATGTTTGCTGGAAGGATTCATAAAATATTTTGCACAATCCTAACAAGACATCATCTTAAAGATTCTAAATGAAAAATAAACTTGTGCCCACTGCTTATCTATGCACACCTGAAAACCCAAGAAGTGTGGGATGCATTTACTGGTCCTCGTGCGGATGTGTTTTTTAGGTACATTTTGGCCAGTAATATGTTGTTTGATGATACGTGTATTCATCACTTTGATTGATAATGTTTTATTTATAAAATATAAACTGAGTGCTAAAAATAAGGAACGAGCAGTAAAACCAGTGTACCCCTACCGTAAGACAAGGATGGGGTATGCTTCACTTGAAAAAAAATGGTAGGTATTTTAAATCTACCGTAATACTTTTATGTGTCATGAAACAACATTGTTATTGTGTTCCTATGTTTATATGCAGATTGATGACTCGAAATCCAAATTCGCTTCTATCCCAAATCATGTGCTATGGAAGGAGGCACGTGTAAATAAAGATGGGATACTAATGTAGGTTTCGGGCATAGCGGAAGCGCGTTGGTGGGTTTTCCCAACTTTAATTTTAACGTTAAACAACATTCAATCCGAGATCCGTCACGATTTAAAATGCCGAATCTTCGGAATAGAACGAAGAACAAAAAAGAAAAGAAGAGTCTCGGAATCCTTGAGATAGGATCATCATATATTGGTTATAATTAATTTAATTAATTCATAAAAATTACCTCGATGGAATTCTTTCTTCATTGGAGTCTCTGGTCACGATCCTGTGATCCGTCATTGCGTTGTAGAATCCAAGTACATGATTCATCTAGCGGTGATCCACACGTGCTCCATGTATCTCTAAACATCGCCGAAGGGATCTCCAGGTGCTATCATGGAAGAGCCTTCGCTTGTGATGTTCAACTTCAACCACCTTGATCCGATGGAGGATCTCGCTCTCGTAACTTGAAAGCGTTCTTGGTGGAAAGGGAATTCTCTCTTGGCTTGAGAGTATTTCCAAAATCCGTTGTGCACAATAATGGCTCTCACTCAATGAGAATAATGTAATTTTGGATTATAATACTTAGAATAATAAAATGAATTAATTGCTTGAAAGCATTTAATCATTTCATTTAATTCTTAGTAATACCCCATGTCTTAATAATGACAGTTGACCATCATTATTACTTGACATGCACACAACATATTACATTAAATATCATTTAATTAAATAAACAATATTTTCTCACGAATCTCGAAAAAAACAAACTACACGGTGTGTATATAAATATACATGGCGTGAACGTTTATTTTTCCATTTTATTTATTTCCTCTGTCACGACCCGTCCTCGGGGCCCGTGCCGTGACTACCCCAAGCCCGCCTTCCATAGGCCAGGGGCTGGCGACTAGCACCAAGGCGTAAAATCCCAGTAAACAGGGAAGGCATTGCCTTTATAAGTAACAACCACACAGAGTCAGCAAGCGGAAAGTAAAGTGCAGAAAAGTAAAGGGGCCGGAAATACAAGCCCAACTGTAAAGTACAACTGAAAAGTAAAGTACAGCAACTGAAGAAAAGACGGCGACCTCGTGTCGTCCACTGGCAATCCCACCTGAAGGGTGGGTACAGATAGCCTCCAGGCTCCTCGGGTCCCACGTCCGCTCCGAGCACGTCCCGCCCAGTGGTCCACCTCCAGGTACCGTCCTGCTCCACGCCCCAACCGTGATCAGCGCTGTCCGTCGTCTGCAACCAACACAACAAGGTGCGGGCATAGCCCGTGCAGGGGTGAGTACAAGCTACTCAGTAAGGACCCCGAGACCCCCGAAGGTCTCCCGAAATCCACAAAGGATATAGCACAAAAGAAAGATGCAATCACGAAGTAACATCTGACTCGACTTAGGTATATGCCCATACATATACCTAAGTCCCCAATTCTAGCTCTGCTCACGAGCTCAAGAACAACTCAATCCACAAAGGAAAGCAAGACTCAAATCCACAAGGAGAGTAAACAGTAAAATCCACATAGGATAGTTCAACACAATCCACAAAGGAGAGTAACATACGATTCAGCTCAACCAGGTATACTTTTTCAGATGACGTCAAAGATGATCACTGATCCATCTAAGTCGTCGGACCCACAAAGGATCGATAGGTACTAACCCCCGCAGAAGACCCACACAGGATCGGGCTCACACAGAACCTGTAGGCAGTGGCTCACACAGAACCGGTAGTAAGGACCCACATAGGATCGGGCTCACACAGAACCTGTAGCACTGATCCACGTAGGATCGCTGAGTGCAGTAGTCGACGCAGTCCACTGAGGATCTCTGCACAGTCGTCGCCGCAGTCCACGAAGGATCTCTGCTCTGCCGTCGTCGCAGTCCACGAAGGATCTCTGCTCTGTCGTCGTCGCAGTCCACGAAGGATCTCTGCTCTGTCGTCGAAGTCACAGCCAGCGCTAGGGTTCCCGCACAAAGCGAGCTCGTTTAGGAGGGTCCGCTCCACGAGCCGAGAGGCTGATACATCAACTGACACGTAGTCCGAAGTTGATGTATCCAAAAGTCCCGTATCGACAACAGGATCTCAACGCGACAGACGGCGCGTCAAACGGACGCCCGGTCTGAGAGTTATTGGCATTTTCGTCCCAGGGGCCCGGTTGGTTTTTAGGGCAAAACCAACCCGACCGTACTCCGCCTGTATCCGATCCTCGGGCGGAGCATGCCAAAAGTTCCGTCTCACTTAGAGGAAACTACCACAGCTGACGGTACGTCGATCGGACGTCCGTAGCTCAAGTTATGAGCGTTTCCGCTCCGAGGGCCCGGTTGGTTTCGTGTACGAACCAACCCGGCCGAACCCAAAGTCTTCCGAAACCTTGAGTATAATATACCGAAACGACCGTCTTGATCCAAGGATCGCGTAGCCGCTGACGGTTCATCAATCGGAGGTCCCAGGCCCAAGATATGGGCGAAAGACCGAAGAGGGCCCGAAAACGGGGGTTCTGGGCCCGGGGCGACCCGGCCCGAACCCCCCCTGGGGTCGGCCGAACCGGGTCGGCCCGAACCGGGCCGGCTCGAACCGGCCCGAACCGGCTCGGCCGGGTCCGGTTCGGCCTGGGCGCGGCCCGGCCGACCGGACCGGCCGGCTCGGCTTCGGCCGAGCGGCCGAACAGGCCGCCGCCGCGGGTTTGACCCGCGGCATTTGAAGAAACGCGGCCCCCGCGGGGGGCCGCCTGTCACGCGGACGCGGCCGGGCCGCCGCGTCCGTTCCCGGTTCCGCGCGGCCGCGGAACCGGCCGCCACCGCCGCCGCGGCTTCAGCCGCGGCGGACTTCCTCTACGGCGGCGCGCCGGGCGCCGCCGCCTCCGGTCGCCGGCGCCGCCGCGCCGGCGACCCGCGCCGCCGCTGCCTTCCGCGGGCCGCCGGAGATGCTCCGGTGGCCCGTTTTGCCTCCCGTCTGCGCCGATGCCTCTCCCGGATGCCGACCTTCACTGCGGAATCAACGGATCGCCCCTGCCGCGCGGTTTGTCGTCGTCCGTCATATCCGCACAACAAAAGAGATCGGCGGAGGGTTGTCGGGTCTTGTTCGTTAGACCCGCACCCTCCGCGTTAGCCATAATCAACGGGAGAAAAGAAAAAGATGATCAACACATGATCCAACAATTTTATTTAAAGATAAAATTGTTCGTTTGAAACCGACTTTTTAAATTTTCAAGAACGTTCACGAGAAAATTTAAAAGGGGTAACTTTTCCAAAATAAATCCCTACCTCGAAGTCGTCGTCGGACGAGAGGTCGTCGCGGATTCGCTCGTCGCGGAAGAAGGAGATCGTCGCGTCGTCGCGGTATCCGGCGTCGCGTCGCCAATCTCCGGATCAAGAACAAACAGATTTAATTAATTAAATCCGTTGTTATTGAAATTAAGAAGGGAGAATTTAGAAGTTTCGATTCTCACCTTTAACCGCCGATCGCAGGTTCGCCGCGGAAGAAGAGGCACCGAAGAAGAAGAAGAAGAAGGTCGCGGAAAAGCTGTTGACGTCGCGGATCGTGCGTCGTCGGATTCCGGTTCCGGCGTTCTTCGCGTTCTTCGCGTTCTTCGCGTTCTTCGCGTTCTTCGCGGAGAGGGTGGAGGCTCAGAGGAATTGCACAACGATAGCAATCCTCCAAAATAGACAAGTTTGTCTATTTTATTATTTTGCCAACAAACGTAAAACGCATAAGTAACGACCCAATTAATTCACGAAGAAACAGTCCATTTAATTCACGAAATAAACCGCCCAATTAAATGGTCTGTTAAGAATTAAAGAAAACGCGTCGGTTGACTTTTCAGTTACTTTGACGGGTTTTCGCGGGTGCGTTACTTAGCGAAAGAAACGGCGGGGCTCGTGCGGGTCCCACCGCACAAATATCCTACCAAGGGGTAGGATATTTCTGGATAGCATCCTATCCAGTTCAACTCAGTTCAAGCCGCCTTTAAGTGACTTTAAGTGGCTTCCAAGCAGTTTAAGTGAAATAAAATAAAGTTGTCGCACAAACTTTATTTTATTTCTGACTTAAAGCCGCAAAATTTAAAAACCACGTCTGAGCAAACGCAACTCCGGAAGAGGCGTTTCTAAGCAAATACCGGCGCTGCGATTTCATCGGTGCCCTCAGAATTTGATTCCGGGCACCGGTTCAAAAGATAGAAAAACCCGCTCGTCCGTTCACTGAACGTACCCGAGCCAAACTTCGGAAATTGATTCCGGGCACACCGGGCCTCGGAATCAGGTGCCGTCTGAAGCTACGCTCTTGTAAAATTCCAAAGAAAATTAAGAAAAAAATTTCCTTGAAATTTGCGGGTCTTTACATTACTCCCACCTCAGGGCTTTACGTCCCCGTAAAGATACATCAAAAACTAGGGGAACAAATGGGGGTACTGAGCACGCATCTGAGCCTCCCGCTCCCAAGTGCTCTCCTGGAGGTTCCCGTGCTGCCATCTGACGCGCACAAGAGGAATCGACCGCCCACGTAGGACCCGCTCCTGTCGATCCTCGATCTCCACTGGGACCTCCGCAAAAGTCGCCCCATCGTCCACGTCCAGCTCCCCAAAGTCGATGATGTGCGTCGGGTCGTGCACGTATCTCCTCAGCTAAGACACGTGGAAGACGTCGTGCACCCGGTGCAACTGAGGTGGTAGAGCCAGGCGATAAGCCACCTCTCCTATCCTGCTGAGGACCTGGAAAGGCCCGATGAAGCGTGGAGACAACTTGCCGCCTCGGCCAAATCTCCGTAAACCACGTCGAGGTGAGACACGCAAAAAGACGTGGTCGCCATCCTCGAACTCTAGTGGCCTCCGCCTCCTGTCAGCATATGACTTCTGCCGGCTCTGAGCTGTCCTCATCCTCTCCTGGATGATCTGGACCTTCTCTGTCGTGGCTCGGACCATCTCTGGTCCCACGAGTGCTGACTCCCCAGGGTCTGTCCAGCACAACGGTGATCTGCAGGGTCTGCCGTACAACGCCTCGTATGGTGCCATCCCGATGGTGGAGTGGTAGCTGTTGTTGTACGCGAACTCCACCAAGGGTAGGTGGTCCTCCCAGCTGCGACCAAAGTCGAGGACACATGCACGGAGCATGTCCTCGAGTGTCTGTATGGTCCTCTCCGTCTGACCATCCGTCTGAGGGTGGAAGGCTGTGCTCAGATGGAGCCGCGTCCCGAACGCCTCCTGCAATCCCTTCCAGAGCCGGGAAGTGAAACGAGCATCTCGATCGGAGACGATAGATGATGGCACACCGTGAAGCCGTACGATCTCCTGGACGTAAAGACGTCCCAAGCTCTCCACTGAGCCCTGCTCTCTGATGGGTAAGAAGTGTGCCGACTTGGTGAGTCGGTCGACGATCACCCAAATGGAGTCGTGACCTCTGGAAGTACGTGGAAGTCCAGTCACGAAGTCCATAGATATGCTATCCCACTTCCACTCCGGGACCTCCAAGGGCTGTACCAAACCTGCTGGTACCTGATGATCTGCCTTCACCTGCTGGCAGGTGAGGCATCGTGAAACGAACTCTGCCACAGCTTTCTTCATGCCCGGCCACCAGTGCTGTCGTCTGAGATCCTGGTACATTTTCGCCACTCCGGGATGTACCGCCAAGGGAGAAGTGTGAAACTCTCTCAGCACCTCCTCTCGTAAAGCAACTGGTACGAAGGTACGCCCCCTGAAAAGGATGTCGTGCTCTGCTCCAAGGGAGAAACCATCAGGCGCCTGACCTGAGGATATCAGTGCACGCCGGGTCTCACAGTCAGCGTCCTCACGCTGAGCCTCTCTGACCCGCTGTAGAAGTGGAGGAGAGACTGTGAGAGACTAAAGAAAGGCTGCTCCGTCTCTATCCACGAAGGATATCTGCAAGGAGGCTAGCTGCTCCGTCGCCTCCTCAAGCAGCTGAATGCCCGTCCTCCTGCTGAGGGCATCGGCTACCACGTTCCCCTTCCCAGGAGTATAGACTATCTCAAAGTCATAGTCCTGGAGGAACTCAAGCCATCTCCGCTGTCTCAGGTTCAGGTCCTTCTGAGAGAAGATATACCTGAGACTCTGGTGGTCAGAAAAGACTGTGAAGCGCTCGCCCATCAGATAGTGCCGCCAAGTCTTCAGAGCGAAGACCACTGCTGCTAACTCCAGGTCATGAGTGGCGTAGTTCTGCTCATGCGGCCTCAACTGACGTGATCCGTAGGTGATCACGGCCCGCTCCTGCATCAGGACGCACCCGAGTCCAGTCCCTGACGCATCGCAGTAAACTACGTATCCAACTCCCTCCTCAGGCAACCTCAAGATAGGTGCGCTGGTCAACCTCTGCCTCAGCTCCTGGAAGCTCTGCTGACATCTGTCTGACCACACGAAGGGTTTCCCCTTCTTCGTCAACGCTGAGAGTGGTGCCGCAACTCTGGAGAAGTCTGGCACGAATCTCCGATAGTATCCGGCTAGGCCCAAGAAGCTCCGCACCTCTGTCACGCTCTTGGGTGGCTCCCAAGCTAGCACTGCCTCGATCTTCGCGGGATCCACTGCAACTCCCGCCTCAGAGATGATGTGTCCCAAGAAATGGACCTCACGTAACCAGAACTGGCATTTTGAGAGCTTGCCATAAAGCTGGTGCTCTCGGAGCGTGTCTAGCACAACTCGCAGGTGGTAGGCATGCTCCTCCTCAGTCGTCGAGTATACCAAAATGTCGTCAATGAAGACCACGACAAAACGGTCGAGGTATGGCTGGAAGATCCTGTTCATGAGGCTCATGAACACTGCTGGAGCATTGGTTACGCCGAACGGCATAACCAAGAACTCATAATGGCCATACCGACACCTGAAGGCCGTCTTCTGCACGTCCTCGTCTCGAACTCTGAGCTGATGATAGCCTGACCGGAGGTCTATCTTTGAGAACCACCGCGCTCCCTTGAGCTGATCGAAGAGGTCATCAATCCGTGGCAGCGGATACTTGTTCCTCACTGTCACCTGGTTCAGGCGACGATAGTCGACACACAGTCGCAAGCTCCCGTCCGCCTTCTTGGCGAACAAAATCGGGGAAGCCCAGGGTGAAACACTGGGTCGGATAAACCCCTTGCTCTGCAAGTCCTCCAACTGTACCCGCAGCTCCCGAAGCTCGGAGGGGGCCATCCGATATGCTGGAGTAGATATCGGGGCTGTCCCGGGGTACAAGTCGATGTAAAAGTCTACCTCTCTACGAGGAGGTAGCCCTGGAACGTCGTCGGGAAAGACGTCTACGTACTGGTCCACCACTGCAGGAAAAGCTGGACTCCGCACGTCCACTGCTCCTAGGATGAGGCTAGCCAACTGATGAGAGATGGGCTGCACTCTCCTCCGCGGAAGTCCATCCTGTGCTGCAAAGGTTCCCTTCTCGCCGGTGAAGGTAAACCTGCTCCCGTCGGTGCGAACACATCGCACCTTGCGCCTAAAACAGTCGATCTGGGCATGAACCGTGGATAGCCAATCCATGCCCAAGATGACGTCGTAAGGCCTCGACGCCGCTACAAGGAGATCCCAGCCGAAGCTCTCGCCTCCTAGAGTAAGCTCACACTGCCGGCACCAGTGCGTAATCGTCGAGTCTGCTCCCGTAGGAGTCTCTAGCCGTAAGGATCGAGCCAACGGCTCAGTCGGAATCTCCGAGCTCCGAACAAGGGCAGAGGCTATGAAAGAGTGACTCGCTCCTGTGTCTATAAGTACTGCAGCAAGGGTGGAATAGACACAGATCGTACCTCGAATCATCTCTGGCAAGTCGGGGTCGTAGGCCTCCACTGCCTGGAGCTGGGCCTGTCCCTGCCCGCCAGCTCCATGTGGTCGAGGTGGCCCTCCTGGTGGTGGTGGGGGTAGAGCCTGGAAGCATCGCCCACCACCCGCTGCTCGGCCAGCTCCTCTGCCTCGTCCGCCTCCTCCCTGCGGACCGCCACGGTCGACCCTCTGCCTCTGCCTGGGTGGCCCCTCCACCGTCTGCTGCTCCTCTGGTCGGCGAGTCGGGCAATCACGAGCCATGTGACCCTGCCCGCCGCAAGAGTAGCACAACCTGCCTCTCGGAAGGCTGGCACTCCGCTGTGTGCCCCGCACTGCTGAGCCGGTGTCCTGAGGCCGTCTGCGTGGGGGTCTGGTCTGCCTGGACCCGAGAGTCATCCGTCGGCTACCTGCTGCTGAAGACTCAGCTACCTGCCGCCCTGCGCTAGGTCTCGCCGCTGAAGAAGGCTCTGCCAGGAAGCTCTCGATCAGGAGGGCTCGCTTCAGCACTCCCGCCTGGGTCGGAATGCTGAGGGAGATCAGCGACGCCCGAATCTCCTGTCGCAAGCCCTGCTCGAAGGTCCGGGCCCGGAAGAAGGGGTCCCGTACCATGTCGGTCGAGTAGCGAGATAGGTCCGTGAACCTCGCCGAGTACTGAGCGACCGTCATGCTGCCCTGGCGCAGCTGGAGAAGCTCCTGGATGCGCACCGCTCGGAGGGTGGCCGGGACGAACTCAGAGCGGAAGAGGCTCTCGAAGTCCGCCCAGAGCAGGGATGCCTCATCGTGAACCTGGAGCATCAGGCTCCACCATCGTCCTGCCGCCGCCTGCAGGAGGCTCGCTGCGAGAATCACCATGAGATCCGCTGGTGTCCTCACTAGCCTAAAGGTCCGCACCACCGCCTCTAGCCAGTCCTCGGCGGCCTGGGGGTCCGCCTCACCGCGAAACCTGGGCGGTCGCTGGCCCTGAAACTCGTGCAGTGCCCTGAGGCGACGTGCATCGTCAGCGTCTGGTACTGGCAGCATCGGTGGCTCGGCGGGTAAAGCTACCGCCGGTGCCACTGCTGGCAAAGGGCCCTGCACTGAGGCCTCGTCGCTCGGTGGGCTGCCGTCGCGCCCTACACTCGGAACCCTAGCTGGCTGTCGTCGCGGGGCCATCCTGAAAAGGAGAACAAGAGCACCACAGTCAGAACAGTATACCTGGTGAGCTGGCACAAGTAATCACAAGGAAAACTTGAGACTTTCATAAAGCAGATCAGTATACCCGGTGAGCTGACACAAGTAATCACAAAGAAAACTCGAGACACACACGCAATCAATGTTTTCATGCATTAAGTCGGAAATCAGGAGTCAGGGTCCTGGTGTACGGATACGTCGGCCGCCGCACCAACACTGGGCTCCCTGAACTGATAACCACACTCAATACACTAAACACTATTGCTTCACATAGAAAGAAAGGACGATCAGAGTCTGCGGTAGAACCGACCACCTCTGATACCAATTTGTCACGACCCGTCCTCGGGGCCCGTGCCGTGACTACCCCAAGCCCGCCTTCCATAGGCCAGGGGCTGGCGACTAGCACCAAGGCGTAAAATCCCAGTAAACAGGGAAGGCATTGCCTTTATAAGTAACAACCACACAGAGTCAGCAAGCGGAAAGTAAAGTGCAGAAAAGTAAAGGGGCCGGAAATACAAGCCCAACTGTAAAGTACAACTGAAAAGTAAAGTACAGCAACTGAAGAAAAGACGGCGGCCTCGTGTCGTCCACTGGCAATCCCACCTGAAGGGTGGGTACAGATAGCCTCCAGGCTCCTCGGGTCCCACGTCCGCTCCGAGCACGTCCCGCCCAGTGGTCCACCTCCAGGTACCGTCCTGCTCCACGCCCCAACCGTGATCAGCGTTGTCCGTCGTCTGCAACCAACACAACAAGGTGCGGGCATAGCCCGTGCAGGGGTGAGTACAAGCTACTCAGTAAGGACCCCGAGACCCCCGAAGGTCTCCCGAAATCCACAAAGGATATAGCACAAAAGAAAGATGCAATCACGAAGTAACATCTGACTCGACTTAGGTATATGCCCATACATATACCTAAGTCCCCAATTCTAGCTCTGCTCACGAGCTCAAGAACAACTCAATCCACAAAGGAAAGCAAGACTCAAATCCACAAGGAGAGTAAACAGTAAAATCCACATAGGATAGTTCAACACAATCCACAAAGGAGAGTAACATACGATTCAGCTCAACCAGGTATACTTTTTCAGATGACGTCAAAGATGATCACTGATCCATCTAAGTCGTCGGACCCACAAAGGATCGATAGGTACTAACCCCCGCAGAAGACCCACACAGGATCGGGCTCACACAGAACCTGTAGGCAGTGGCTCACACAGAACCGGTAGTAAGGACCCACATAGGATCGGGCTCACACAGAACCTGTAGCACTGATCCACGTAGGATCGCTGAGTGCAGTAGTCGACGCAGTCCACTGAGGATCTCTGCACAGTCGTCGCCGCAGTCCACGAAGGATCTCTGCTCTGTCGTCGTCGCAGTCCACGAAGGATCTCTGCTCTGTCGTCGAAGTCACAGCCAGCGCTAGGGTTCCCGCACAAAGCGAGCTCGTTTAGGAGGGTCCGCTCCACGAGCCGAGAGGCTGATACATCAACTGACACGTAGTCCGAAGTTGATGTATCCAAAAGTCCCGTATCGACAACAGGATCTCAACGCGACAGACGGCGCGTCAAACGGACGCCCGGTCTGAGAGTTATTGGCATTTTCGTCCCAGGGGCCCGGTTGGTTTTTAGGGCAAAACCAACCCGACCGTACTCCGCCTGTATCCGATCCTCGGGCGGAGCATGCCAAAAGTTCCGTCTCACTTAGAGGAAACTACCACAGCTGACGGTACGTCGATCGGACGTCCGTAGCTCAAGTTATGAGCGTTTCCGCTCCGAGGGCCCGGTTGGTTTCGTGTACGAACCAACCCGGCCGAACCCAAAGTCTTTCGAAACCTTGAGTATAATATACCGAAACGACCGTCTTGATCCAAGGATCGCGTAGCCACTGACGGTTCGTCAATCAGAGGTCCCAGGCCCAAGATATGTGCGAAAGACCGAAGAGGGCCCGAAAACGGGGGTTCTGGGCCCGGGGCGACCCGGCCTGAACCCCCCCTGGGGTCGGCCGAACCGGTTCGGCCTGGGCGCGGCCCGGCCGACCGGACCGGCCGGCTCGGCTTCGGCCGAGCGGCCGAACAGGCCGCCGCCGCGGGTTTGACCCGCGGCATTTGAAGAAACGCGGCCCCCGCGGGGGGCCGCCTGTCACGCGGACGCGGCCGGGCCGCCGCGTCCGTTCCCGGTTCCGCGCGGCCGCGGAACCGGCCGCCACCGCCGCCGCGGCTTCAGCCGCGGCGGACTTCCTCTACGGCGGCGCGCCGGGCGCCGCCGCCTCCGGTCGCCGGCGCCGCCGCTGCCTTCCGCGGGCCGCCGGAGATGCTCCGGTGGCCCGTTTTGCCTCCCGTCTGCGCCGATGCCTCTCCCGGATGCCGACCTTCACTGCGGAATCAACGGATCGCCCCTGCCGCGCGGTTTGTCGTCGTCCGTCATATCCGCACAACAAAAGAGATCGGCGGAGGGTTGTCGGGTCTTGTTCGTTAGACCCGCACCCTCCGCGTTAGCCATAATCAACGGGAGAAAAGAAAAAGATGATCAACACATGATCCAACAATTTTATTTAAAGATAAAATTGTTCGTTTGAAACCGACTTTTTAAATTTTCAAGAACGTTCACGAGAAAATTTAAAAGGGGTAACTTTTCCAAAATAAATCCCTACCTCGAAGTCGTCGTCGGACGAGAGGTCGTCGCGGATTCGCTCGTCGCGGAAGAAGGAGATCGTCGCGTCGTCGCGGTATCCGGCGTCGCGTCGCCAATCTCCGGATCAAGAACAAACAGATTTAATTAATTAAATCCGTTGTTATTGAAATTAAGAAGGGAGAATTTAGAAGTTTCGATTCTCACCTTTAACCGCCGATCGCAGGTTCGCCGCGGAAGAAGAGGCACCGAAGAAGAAGAAGAAGAAGGTCGCGGAAAAGCTGTTGACGTCGCGGATCGTGCGTCGTCGGATTCCGGTTCCGGCGTTCTTCGCGTTCTTCGCGTTCTTCGCGTTCTTCGCGTTCTTCGCGGAGAGGGTGGAGGCTCAGAGGAATTGCACAACGATAGCAATCCTCCAAAATAGACAAGTTTGTCTATTTTATTATTTTGCCAACAAACGTAAAACGCATAAGTAACGACCCAATTAATTCACGAAGAAACAGTCCATTTAATTCACGAAATAAACCGCCCAATTAAATGGTCTGTTAAGAATTAAAGAAAACGCGTCGGTTGACTTTTCAGTTACTTTGACGGGTTTTCGCGGGTGCGTTACTTAGCGAAAGAAACGGCGGGGCTCGTGCGGGTCCCACCGCACAAATATCCTACCAAGGGGTAGGATATTTCTGGATAGCATCCTATCCAGTTCAACTCAGTTCAAGCCGCCTTTAAGTGACTTTAAGTGGCTTCCAAGCAGTTTAAGTGAAATAAAATAAAGTTGTCGCACAAACTTTATTTGATTTCTGACTTAAAGCCGCAAAATTTAAAAACCACGTCTGAGCAAACGCAACTCCGGAAGAGGCGTTTCTAAGCAAATACCGGCGCTGCGATTTCATCGGTGCCCTCAGAATTTGATTCCGGGCACCGGTTCAAAAGATAGAAAAACCCGCTCGTCCGTTCACTGAACGTACCCGAGCCAAACTTCGGAAATTGATTCCGGGCACACCGGGCCTCGGAATCAGGTGCCGTCTGAAGCTGCGCTCTTGTAAAATTCCAAAGAAAATTAAGAAAAAAATTTCCTTGAAATTTGCGGGTCTTTACATCCTCCACTATATTTATTGGACCTTGAGTAATGGATATTTATTTCTTAAATAAATGTAACTGCATTACTCGCTAATAAATATATATATTATTTCCCCCACAATATATTCTCTCAAATAACTAGTGTCGAAATAAATGTGACCAGGAATACTTAAATAATTATTAAACCACATTCGGGAATAATATTTATTTAACTTGTTGAATTAATATTTAACTGAGATACATGGACACACTTAGTGTGTGACCCTCTAGGCCTATTTCTCAGTGGCATTATGCAGAGCCTGCCTAAAGTCCAAGGTTAGCATCTAGCAACACACCAAGGCACCCATAGAGAAAGAATTTAATGCCGCAATGACGTGTCACCTCCTACGAACATTTACCGTGTAATATAATCCCTTTGCCTCGATATCTCCAATCAAGTGGGTTGCACGCTAGTGCCATCAACCCATGTGCTCGATTATTCTTTCTTTGACTACCCGGAATTGAACTCGCTCATACCTTACCATGGACATGGATTTATTTAGGCTATATTAATTTCATTAAAGGGCCTGAGATATCTACTTCCGTTATGGAACAGAAGGGACAAATCCTTTCTCGCATTATCTATTAATGCAGTATTACTCATAATGCACCCAACGTATCCCACCTCACTGAGAATAGTGTGTCGTTATAGTTTTCATCAATATATCTAAGTTCATGAGTTGTAACACCCATTAATAATAATCTTAAAGTCTAAGGACCAATACACACGTATGTAGATAGAAACATCCAATGACACTATGAAATGTGGATTTCCTACTGGCGGGTCTCGTTCTCATAATATCCTCCTGGATATTACCAAGGGCGCACACCATGAGAAGGTGCCTCAAAGTTTTATGAGTCCTCACCCCTAATGACCTATATTATTTGTGTTCACTAAATAATATCAGTCAGCCATAGAACATATATTCAAGAATAGTGTTATGGCACTTCTGGGTTCTCATCATAGCAGGGATCCGCTATGACCCATTAATGAAACAAATATCCTTAGGACATTATCACATGCATTGTCATGCAGAAGAACAATCAAGATGTGATAAGGCTTTTATTAATGAATAAAGTACAAAGTAGTTTGTTTTAGACCACCAACTCCAATAGACTCTCACTTGGACTAGAGTCAACTGCTAACAACCTTTAACCCACTAACTCTCACATGATATTCATGCTTCTGCTGAGATAGGCCTTTAGTCATGGGGTCCGCCATGTTCTCTTCCGTGGACACTCTGCTCAGTGCAACTTCACCCCTTTGATAGAAATCCCTCAAGAGGTGATACTTCCAGAGTATGTGCTTTGTCTGTTGATGTGACCTTGGTTCTTTTTCAAGAGCCACCGCTGCAGTATTATCACAATACAATGTAATGGGATCTTTACTACTAGGCACCACATCAAGCTCCTGGACAAAGTTCCGAATCTAGACGGATTCCTTGGCTGCATCAGAAGACGCTATATATTCGGACTCCACTGTAGAATCGACAACAACTGACTGCTTTGAACTCTTCCAGCTCACAGTTCCTCCATTGAGACAGAAAACATATCCAGATTGCGACTTCAGATCATTCTGATCTGTCTGAAAACCAGCATCAGCATACCCTCTGATGACAAGCTCCTTGTCTCCTCCATACACCAGGAACATATCCTTAGTTCTTCTCAGATACTTAAGGATAGTCTTAACAGTAGTCCAATGTTGTTCTCCTGGATTTGCTTGATATATTCCTACCATGCTCAGTGCATAGGCAACATCAAGCCTGGTACATAACATGGCATACATGATGGATCCTATAGCTGAAACGTATGGGATCTTACTCATCTTATCTTTCTCTTGTTGTGTCTGGGGACACATTTTCTTAGAAAGATGTAAGCCATGTGACACTGGAACCAATCCTCTATTGGATTTTTCCATACTAAATATCTTTAGTATTTGGTCAATGTATGTACCCTGACTTAGTCCAAGAATCCTCTTGAATCTATCACGAATGATCTTGATCCCTAGAATGTAGGCTGGTTCTCCTAATTCCTTCATGGAGAAACACTTATTCAACCAGTCCTTAACTGACTGTAAGGATGGTACGTTGTTTCCAATAAGTAATATGTCATCAACATATACCACTAGGATGACGACCGCATTCCCATTAAAATGCTTATAAACACATGGCTCACATTCGTTCTTAATGAAACCAAATTCCTTTATGGCTTCATCAAATCGAATGTTCCATGACCTGGATGCTTGCTTCAATCCATAAATGGATTTATGCAACTTGCAAACCCGTTTGGCTTCACCTGGTGTCACAAAACCTTCTGGTTGTGTCATATAGACATCTTCCTGAAGTTTCCCGTTAAGAAATGCTGTTTTGACATCCATTTGCCAAATCTCGTAGTCATGGTAAGCTGCTATGGAAAGTATGATTCTTATGGATTTAAACATGGAAACTGGTGAGAAGGTTTCATCATAGTCAATTCCTTGACGCTGTCTAAATCCTTTAGCCACTAGCCTTGCTTTATAGGTGCTAACTTGACCTTCCATGTCTAGCTTTCTTTTGAATGCCCATTTGAATCCAATAGGCTTTACATCAACTGGATCATCGACCAGAACCCAAACTTGGTTCTGATACATGGAATCCATCTCAGAATTCATAGCTTCTATCCATCTTGCAGCTTCTGAGATTTCTACTACTTCCTTGTATGAGATAGGTTCATCATTGTCCAACAATAATGATTCACCATCCTCGGTGACTAGGAAACCAAATCTCTATGGTTACCTTACCTCTCTTGAGCTCCTACGCAGTACTTATGTTTCTGGAACCTCTTCCACAGGGACCTGTGGAACTTGTTCCTGTACCAAATCCTGTGTATCTTGAGAATCAACTTCATCGAAGTCAATCTTGCTCCCACTATCTTTCTTGAGGATGTGATCCCTCTCAAGAAAGACGGCTTGTCTGGCGATAGTCACTTTCTTTTCTTGAGGGTTATATAGGTAATATCCTTTCGTTTCCTTGGGATATCCTATAAAGATACACTTCGTTCCTTGGGGTGCTAGCTTGTTGCCTAATAGGGCTTTAACAAATGCCTCGCATCCCCATACACGTGTGTGCGACAAAGTGGGTTTCCTTCTATTCTATAACTCGGATGGAATTCCATTTGTCGCCTTAGTTGGTACTCGATTTAATGTGTATGTTGCAGTTTGTAATGCATATCCACAAAAGGATAATGGAAGATCCGTATGACTCATCATCGACCTCACCATGTCTAACAAGGTGCGGTTCCTCCTTTCACTAACACCATTCCACTGTGGTGTATAAGGAGGAGTGAGTTGATATAGAATCCCAGACTCCTGTAGAAGATCGATGAACTCTTGGTTCAGATATTCTCTACCTTGATCCGATCTAAGTTTCTTTATCTTCTTACCAAGCTGGTTCTATACTTCATTCTTGAATTCCTTAAATTTCTCAAAAGACTCTGACTTATACCTCATTAAGTAGACATATCCATATCTACTCAAATCATCAGTAAAAGTAATGAAGTAAGAATATCCACCTCTAGCTTCTACTAGAAATGGGCCACACACATCTGTGTGTACCAATCCTAGAAGCTCTGTGGCTCTTTCACCTTGTCCACCAAAAGGCGGCTTATTCATTTTTTATTGTAAACAAGTGTGACATCTATCAAGTGGTTTTAGCTCAGTAGAGTCTAAATAGCCATCTTGTCAGAACTTTTTCAAGCGCTTCTCATTCACATGACCAAGGCGGTGATGCCATAACTAGATGATGTATGAGTCATGTGAGTTTGCTTCGTTATCGATTGCCAACACTTGGTTTTCATAATTTAATACATACAAACCATTATTCAAATGTGCCATACCATAACATATGTTGTTCTTATAACATAGACAACCCTTATTTCCAAACATGAAAACAAATCCATCCATATCCAAACAAGATACAGAAATTATGTTCTTGGTAACACTAGGCACAAAATAACAGTTTTGTAAAACCAAAATCATGCCAGTTGGCAAGGAGAGGTGATAGTTTCCAATAGCCAATGCAGCTAGCCTTACGCCATTGGTAGCTCAAAGATCCACCTCTCCTCTAGCGATCTTTCTAAATCTACTTGGTTCCTTAATTTGAATATAGATGTGAGCCCCACAAGCTGTATCTAATACCTAATGTGTAGAAATAGAAAGATTTCACTCGATAACGAATGCACCTTTAGCATCCCCATGCTTCTGGGTGCAGTTCCTCTTCCAGTGGCCTTGCTTTCCACATGCAAAACACACTGCCTCCCATTCCTTACCCTGCCTTTGGATCTTCTCCTTCTTGGAGGGATGGTGATCGGGGGCTTCAGACTGTTTATAAGCCTTTGGCCCCTTTGCCTTGTCCTTCCTTTTCTTGTTCACCATAAGGACCGCGGGTTTGTCATGCCCCATGTCCTTATCTACCTGGCGAATCAAGGTAAGAATCTCCAATAGACTCTTCTCATTGCCACTCATGTTATAGTTGACAATGAAGCTAGAGAAGATCTTGGGCAGTGATGATAGGATGAGATCTGTACGCAACTCATCCGGGAATTTAATCCCTAAGATGTCCAGGCGTTCAATGTATCCAATAAGCTTGACTACATGAGGCCCATCTAGCACAGACTCTCCAAGATTAGTTGTAAACAAATCATTGGAGATCTCATACCTCTCCTATCTCGCCTTCTCTTGGTAGAGATCCTTAAGGTGAGACATCATGCTATACACGTCCATGTTTTTATGTTGCTTCAAGAGCTCATTAGACATGACCGATAGCATGAAATACTAGACATCTGTGGCATCATCCATGTGTTTCATGTAGAGAGATAATTACTAATCACTAGACTCTTTCCTAGGTGCAATTGGAATAGGCTCTTCCAGCACATACAATTTCCTTTCATGGTGAAGGATGACGTGTAAATGCCTCTGCGACTCTTGGAAATTGGTGTTGGTGAGAAGGTTTTCCTTCTCAAGTATGGTGCGCAATGATATGTTTGACATCATTTTCTTGCCTTTTCTACAAATTAAGATAAGCAAAGGTTTAGTACTTTATTACAAAAATTGAGACAAATAAATAAATTAATACCTATTAGTCTCCCACTATTTTATCAAAATCCAATATCCCTCACCATTGATTTCAGAATATTCTTTTTCCTGAATATTCTAGTGTCAAGGATTCATATTTCCCTTCGCATTACCCCAACTAGGGTTGGTCAAGCAACTTGAAGGGTTTTAGGTAGGCATTCCAAATGCTAACTGCATTAACTCGCAGCTCCTTGATCCGTTGAGTGGACTCCCCAATCCTAAAATCCTTTTTATTTTGGATTTCCTCAACCTTTGCCTCTTGGTCACACCAAGTCCTGCTGTGGCAGTCAACCCTTGATGCGAACCAAGTCAAGTCAACCCAAAACCTTGAATTAGGATTCCCCAATAATTGAAATCACCCCAACTAGGGTTGGTCAAGCACTTTGAACTATGGTTCGATTCTAACCAAGATTATGGAAGGCTATACCGACTTAATATTTGTTTTGAGGGATTTTATCCTTATACATAAATTTCCATTTTATTATCTTTAATTACATGCTTGTTAATATTAAGTGGGATATACTTAAGTGATTAACCATGTATAAGATAATATTTATGTATAAGCCGATTTTATTTTAGTTCCATCTTGCATGATCATTTAATTCATTAATTGTGTGATCGTGACAACACACCCACAATAAATAAACCATGAAACTGACAGAAATAAAATAAATGTTATGATCATGAGATTTTTCTATTGGTTAGTTTATCTAGCGGTTGATAAACTAACCCAAGACCTAGGGGAGAAACAACTTGAACCTTTCAGATTCGTGTTTATAGCTTTCCACCTGTCCACCTTTGTATCTCCTTGGATTGGTTTCGCCGTGGCTCTTGACTTGAGCCACCTCCACTAGCTTGGGAGCTCCATCCAATACATATGCATTTATCTCACACGCAGGTGAGGGGTAAAAAGGGGCTTTACATAAAATAATCCTTGGGCTCGCAGGCCCTACATATTAATGAGGAGATGGCTCGCAGGCCAACAAAATTTAATTTAAATAAATTAATTAAAAGAAACCATTCACATACAAAGGTCTCGGTATAGCTCATGATCATACATAAATGCAACGATATTTATGCATAAATAAAACTAGCATTCAATTCTTTAATCATTCTTGTTTAATATAAATCAAGCTCGAATTAATTAATTATCTTTAATTAATCAATCCTTTTATCTTAAACCCTTTTTCTGAACTTCCTTGAGATTCTCATCCATCATAATTTTAAACAAATAAATTCATTTAAAATTATCCTTGTACGTAACTTGTACCTTGGAGGCAACTCGGTGAATTCCCATTTATTACACAGATGTTAAATTAAACACATATATATAAAAAACCTATCACGTGTTGTGCCTCAGCTTTACGCCTGCACTATGGTACACGTCTCAAGGGTTTGTATAATATAATAATAAATTTTAATAAATCTGCGTAATTTGGGTGAGTACACAGCGTGTAGTTCTGACTACACGGTGTGTACTTTTCTTCACCGTCCATCCGAATTACATGCCCGGGGACATGGTGTGTTAATGTACTTCGGAAATTTTTGGAGTACACGGCGTGTACAGTGGGACACATGCCGTGTAGTTTCCGTGTTACACGGTTTCCAGCCGGGTAGGACGTGTACGGGGTACACGGTCCAACCCTAACCCGAAGGGACTACACATCGTGTTCTGTTGGACCACACGGCATGTAATCCGGAAACCGTGTGCCACCTATTTTTGGCCAACACACAGTGTCTTAAATTCTTATAAAGAATCCAATACATGGCCTGATTTGGCGGATCAGTCAATGCATTGAACCTAGACTACACGGCGTGTACTTCCGAATACATGCCGTGTATTCTGGTGTTGTACGGCCAGAAACGTTTGGCTCCTCCGGATGAGTTTCTCTATTTTATTTTAATCAAAATTAAAAGAAAAATTAGTTTATGTGAGGTGAACGAGAAACGAGGGAGGAGGAACAGATCTCGATATTCATATTTCCAGAACGATTAAACTTGAATTAAAATAACTAAATTATTAAATGCGTAAATTACCAATGAAAAACTAAATAATTATAACCAACGATATGACCGCTCTGATACCACTTGTAGGTTCCAGGCGCAGTGGAAGCACGTTGGTGGGTTTACCCAACTTTAATTTTAACGTTAAACAACGTTCAATCTGAGATCCATCACGATTTAAAACGCCGAATCTTCAGAATAGAACGAAGAATGAAAAAGAAAAGAAGAGTCCCGGAACCCTTGAGATAGGATCATCATATGTTGGTTATAATTAATTTAATTAATTCATAAGAATTACCTAGATGGAATTCTTTCTTCGTTGGAGTCTCCGGTCACGATCTTGTGATCCGTCGTTGCGTTGTAGAATCCAAGTACAGGATTCCTCTAGCGGTAATTCACACATGCTCCACGTATCTCTGGACGTCACCGAAGGGATCTCCGGGTGCTAGCATGGAAGAGCTTTCACTTGCGATGTCCGCCTTCAACCGCCTTGATCCGGTGGAGGATATCGCTCTTGTAACTTGAAAGCATTCTTGGTGGAAAGGGAATTCTCTCTTGGCTTGAGAGTATTTCCAAAATCCATTGTGCACAACAATGGCTCTCACTCAATGAAAATAATGTAATTTGGGATTATAATACTTAGAATAATAAAATGAATTAATTGCCCGAAATCATTTAATCATTTCATTTAATTCTTAGTAATACCCCATGTCTTAATAATGACATTTGACCATCATTATTACTTGACATGCGCCCAACATATTATATTAAATATCATTTAACTAAATAAACAATATTTTCTCACGAATCCCGAAAAAAAAACTACATGATGTGTACTTTTATTTTTCCATTTTATTTATTTCCTCCACCATATTTATTAGACCTTGAGTAATGGCTATTTATTTCTTAAATAAATGTAACTGCATTACTCCCTAATAAATATATATATTATTTCACCCACAATATATTCTCTCGAATAATTAGTGTCAAAATAAATGTGATCAGGAATCCTTAAATAATTATTAAACCACAGTCGGGAATAATATTTATTTAACTTGTAAAATAAATATTTAACTGAGATACATGGACACACTTAGTGTGTTACCATCTAGGCCTCTTTTTCAGTGGCATTAGGCGGAGCCTGCCTAAAGTCCAAGGTTAGCATCTAGCAACACGCCAAGGCACCCATAGAGAAAGAAGTTAACGCTGCAATGACGTGTCACCTCCTACGAACGCTTACCGTGTAATATAATCCCTTTGTCTCAATATCTCCAATCAAGCAGGTTGCATGCTAGTGTCATCAACCCATGTGCTCAATTATTATTTCTTTGACTTCCTGGAATTTAACTCGCCCATACCTTACAATGGCCATGGATTTATTTAGGCTATATCAATTCCATCAAAGGGCCTGAGATATCTACTTCCGTTATGGAATAGAAGGGACAAATCCTTTCTCGCATTATCTATTAATGCAGTATTACTCGTGACGCACCCAATGTATCCTACCTCGCTGCGAACAGTGTGTCGTCACAGTTTTCGTAAATACATCTAAGTGCACGAGTTGTAATTCCCATTAATAATAATATTAAACTCTAAGGACCAATACACACGTCCGTAGATAGGAACATCCAATGACACTATGAAATGTGGATTTCCTACTGGCGGGTCTCGTTCTCATAATATCCTCCTGGATATTACCAAGGGTGCACACCATGAGAAGGTGCCTCAAAGTTTTATGAGTCCTCACCCCTAATAAACTGTATTATTTGTGTCCCTTAAATAAGATCATCCGTCCATAGAACATATATTCAAGAACAGTGTTATGGCACTTCTGGGTTCTCATCATATCAGGGATCCGCTATGACCCATTAATGCAACAGCTTTCCTTAGGACATTATCACATGCATTGTCACGCAGAAGAACAATCAAGATGTGATAAGGCTTTTATTAATGAATAAAGTACAAAGTAGTTGGTTCTAGACCACCAACTCCAACAACTAATATATGAGAACACATAAAAAGTGTGGGAATCATGTGTAAGTATTACATAATAAAACTTTGTTTTTCTTTACATCATTATTACGTAACAGTGACTGCTTATTTTCCTATATTTTCTATTTGAAATAGTCATAGGAATAAAAAATTTATGCTCTAGATGAACACAAACTATCAGTGGCCTTGAAGCGGCCAGAATAGTATGGTCGCGTCAGAGATGCAGGTTTTGGGGTGACACCTCAAACATATTTTAAGAAAAAAATAAGAGGACGATTAAAGAGAATTAATAAAACAGATGAGATAAAAAATAGCTACCCTTGAAGGACAATTCCAATGGCATAGGAAGATGATGGAAATTTTAATAAGGGATGGTCAAATAGAAGAAGAAACTCAAGAATAGTCATCGTGTGAAGATCCCCCCCCCCACTAGTTGTGGAGCTATCCATTCCCCTCAAAGAGATATCTTAGCAGAGGTAATTGATGTTCTAATAAAATTTTCTATGAAATGTAAAGTAGACAGACACTGATACCTTTCTTGTATTTCTATTTTACAGGGTGATAATGACTATGATTTATATCTAGCAACACCCAGCCATCACCTTGTGGTGAGGGATACAGTGTTCAATATTAAAAAGGAAATGCTACACAACAGACCACTTCCAACATATCATGTGCGATTATCGATCAACGTAGCCCATGAGTTGAGCATAGAACTATCTATGCCAATTCAAGAGGATGATATTAATACAGTCAAAAAAGTTGTTAGAATATTCATCGCATGGTCATCACATCTTATAAAAAACATGTCAATAATGAGGTATTCATTTCTAAGTTACTTTTCAAGCTAAAACTTTAACAATTAATGAAAAAGGTATGAACCGATGAATGTTATTACAAAAGGACAAAGAGAAGGGGATGAAACAAAAGATTGTCTCAAAACCATATAAAGGATCAACCGACTAATCAAAAAGATCAACTGAAAGCACAATTACCCCACCTGTTTTATATCCACATTTACTATCATTCAAGTCTCATGTGGATACAAAGTTAAAAGATGGTGGAAACTACATCGCTGAATTTGAATCAAATATGTACGGAGAGAAAGATCAAGACATCATTAGTCTTGAGAGTGCAACTGAAATCCTCAACCATGACTGGCTAGGCAGCTCGGTTGCAAATGTATACATGAGGTATGTTCTCATGATTTCATTTTCCAAAAGCTGATATACTGTGTTAATTATGACTAAATACATTTCATATTTTTGGAAGGCATAATATGAAAAACAATTGAAGGGATTTTCCCATGAGAAAAAGTTCGGACTCATTAGTCCTCACATCACCTCAACAGCAGAAGCTAAAATAAAACCTAACAAAAAGGATGAAATAGTGGTAGGTCTGATCAAATCCTTTAAAAGAAAAATTTCAGATGACAGACTCTATTTAATACCAACGATGCAAGGGTAAGACTCTACAATTTAATTGTATCAACTTTATTTTCATTTCTTTCATTACTTATTCTTTTTTGAGTTTTTAGGTAGCACTGGATGCTCATTGTAGTAAATTTGGATACTCCAAAGATTTATTTCTTGGATTCATTGCATGGATATCCAACAAACCATCCACACATGATGGAGTTTTCCAATTTTTAATACACTACATCCAGCGTTTTAGAACTAAACATCAAGTTATATAATTTATATTATCTTTTAATGAGGATTATGTTATGATAGGGTGGTGTATCACTATCGTCTGAAAAAAAGGAATGGGAACAGGGGCTAAGGACATGGATTAACACGAGTACCACAACTGGATAAGTATCAGGGTATATATAATAAGATTTCACTATCCAAACACATATCAAAACAAATTACTTATTCTCCTCAACATTTCTATAGTGTTCAAAACAAACCAATGGAAAAGATTGTGTTTATTATGTTTATAAATTTATGAGAGAGATCGCATTCCATGAACAGACCAGCATCCCTAAAGAGGTATTTTCAAAGATAATTACTATTCCATTTAAAATATCTATTAATCCCTTGTGTATTTATATTTTTCTTGTACTGTTATGACTATCGAAAAGACTCATATTAACAAGAAAATATAGATGAGCTCAGAAACAAAATGGCAGCATACCTTATAATTGAATGTACACAAATAGTATGAAGATGTGACTTCTATATTCAAGGTATGAATTTCTAATGTTAATATCACCTTCTAACATCTTTATGCTCGTGTTATCCTTATATGATCATTGATATCTCCATTGTTTACACTAATTGAACATCTATGATCACCCTTTATTTGTTTCATATCCTTAGTTTATTAAGAACGATTTTAGAAATATTGTCTAAGAAGGATGGTATAACTCAAAGTGTCTCTTTTTATTTAAAATTGACATTAATTTAAGTAAAAACAACAAGTGACATACTGAAAACCAAGAAAACACATTTGGATTGTTTTGATATTTTAGGACAGCTATCTATTAGACATTTTTGACGTGTATGGATCAGCTGCATCTCAATACAATGCACGGTGTGGCTGGTACAACTCAAAGTGTCTCCTTTTATTTTAAATTGACATTAATTTAAGTAAAAACAATAAGTGGCATACTGAAAATAGAGAAAATGCATTTCGGTTGTTTTGATATTTCAAGACAATGGTCTATGAGTCATTTTTGACATGTAGGAGTCAACCACACCTCAATACGATGCACGGTGTGTCCGTTACAACTCAAAGTGTCTCTTTATATTTAAAATTGACATTAATTTAAGTAAAAACAACAAGTGATATATTGAAAAATGAGAAAACACATGTGGATTGTTTTGATATTTTAGGTAAATGGTCTATTATTCATTTTTGAAGTGTAGGGATCAGTATCAACTGAATACGACGCACAGTGCGGCCGGTACAACTCAAAATATCTCTTTTTATTTAAAATTGACATTAATTTAAGTAAAAACAACAAGTGATGTACTTAAAACCAAGAAAACACATTCGAATTGGTTTTATATTTTAGGAAAACAATCCATAAGTCATTTTTGATGTGTAGGAGTCAACCACACATCAATCTGACGCATGGTGTGGTTGTTACAACTCAAAGTGTCTCTTTTAATTTAAAATTAACATTAATTTAAGTAAAATCAACAAGTGACATAATAAAAACTGAGCAAACACATTAGGATTGTTTTGATATTTTAGGATAAAGATCTATTAGTCATTTGTAATGTGTAGGGATCATCTGCACCTCAATACGATGCATGGTGGGGCCGGTACAACTCAAAGTGTCTCCTTTTATTTAAAATTGACATTAATTTAAGTAAAAACAACAAGTGACGTACTGAAAACCGAGAAAACACATTTTTATTGTTTTTTATATTTTAGGAAAATGATCCATGATTCATTTTGATGTGTATGAAAACTTCACCTCAATCCAACGCATGGTGTGCACGGTGTGGCCGTTACAACTCAAAGTGTCTCTTTTTATTTAAAATTGACATTAATTTAAGTAAAAACAACAAGTGAAATACTGAAAATCGAGAAAACTCATTTGGATTGTTTTTATATATTAGGACAATGATCCATTAGTCATTTGTGGCATGTAGGGATTAGTCTCACCTCAATACGACGCATGGTGTGTTTGGTACAACTCAAAATGTCTCCTTTTATTTAAAATTGACATTAATTTAAGTAAAAACAATAAGTGGTGTACTTAAAACCGAGCAAACACATTTGGATTGATTTGATATTTTAGGAAAACGATTCATGAGTCATTTTTTACAAGTAGAAGTCAACCTCATCTCAATTTTACGCACAGTGTGGCCTTTATAACTCAAAGTGTCTCTTTTTTATTTAAAATTGTCATTAATTTAAGTAAAAATAACAAGTGACATACTGAAAACCAAGCAAACACATTCGTATTGTTTTTATATTTTAGAAAAATGATCTATTAGTCATTTGTGATTGTAGGGATTAGTCTCACCTCAATACGATGCATGGTGTGTCCAGTACAACTCAAAGTGTCTCCTTTTATTTAAATTTGACATTAATTTAAGAAAAACAAGTGACGTACTGAAAACCGAGCAAAACGCATTTCAATTATTTTGATATTTTAGGAAAACGATGCATGAGTCATTTTTAACGTGTAGGAATCAACCGTACCTCAATCTGATGCAGGGTGTGGTCGTTACAACTCAAAGTGTTTCTTTTTATTTAAAATTGACATTAAATTAAGTAAAAACAACAAGTGTCATACTGAAAACTGAGCAAACACGTTCAGATTGTTTTGATATTTTCAAACAATGATATATTAGTCATTTGTGACGTGTAGGGATCAGTCTCACCTCAATACAATGCACAGTGTGACTGGTAAAACTCAAAGTGTCTCCTTTTATTTAAAATTGGCATTAATTTAAGTAAAAACAACAAGTGAAGTACTTAAAACCGAGAAAACGCATTCAAATTGTTTTTGATATTTTAGGAAAATGATCCATGAGTTATTTTTGATGTGTAAGAGTCAACCTTAGCTCAATCTGATGCACGGTGTAGCCATTACAACTCAAAGTGTCTCTTTTTATTTAAAATTGACATTAATTTAAGTAAAAACAACAAGTGACATACTGAAAACTGAGCAAACACATTCAAATTGTTTTGATATTTTAAGACAATGAACTAGTAGTCATTTGTGACGTGTAGGGATCTTCCGCACCTCAATACGACGTACGATATGGCCGGTACAACTCAAAGTTTTTTCTTTTATTTAAAATTGACATTAATTTAAGTAAAAACAACAAGTGACGTTCTTAAAATTGAGAAAACACGTTCGGATTGTTTTGATAATTTAGGACAACGATCCATGAGTTATTTGTGACGTGTAGAAGTCACTTGCACCTCAATCCAATGCACGGTGTGACCAGTATGACCAAAAGTGTCTGTTATGGGTTTAAAATTGATATTTTAGTTCAAAACATGTCAAACACTGAAAACCAAACAAACACGTTCTGGCTGTATTAATAATTTAGGACAGCAATTCATAAGTCATTTGGGATGTATATGAAGCAGTCTCACGTCAAACTGACACATGATGCGACAAGTATGACTCAAAATGCGTGTTTTTAGTTTGAAATGACATTTTAGTAAAAAAAAACACAACTGACATACTGAAAATTGAGCAAATGCATTCGGATTGTTTTGATACTTTAGAACAACAATTCATCAATAATTTGTGATAGATAGGAACCAACCACACCTCAATACTACGCACGGTGTGACTGGTATAACTCCAAATGTGTCATTATTTAAAATTGATATTCATTTTAGTAAAAGAACAAGTGACATACTCAAAACCGAGCAAACGCATTCAGATTGTTTTGATATGTTTAGACAACAATTCATAACTCATTTGTAACGTGTAGGAATCAACCTCACCTCAATAGGATGCATGATGTAACTGGTATAACTCCAAATGTGTCATTTTTATTAAATATTGACATTTTATTAATATGTTCTTTCATATTAACGTTTAATTTATTTCTTTATAGTATTACTAGTATAATATTTGTTTTCTTATATAGGTGGAATCTTTTGCTTGGGTTGAGATAATTTGTTCGGCAATTGATACCATGAGCAAAGATTTTTTAGAGGGGATCACGGGTGTCAAAAGATGAAATATTAATGTTTTAGAATGTTTGTTGGACAATTGTAAATATAATTATATAAAATATTTTGTTTGAAATGTAAATAATAGTGTTTATTTTTTGCATATACCATGGGTGGAAAGTTTTGTATTCTTGATTTCAATTGAATGTATATAGTAGGTTTGGTTGTGGTGCGTTGTTTAAATTATGCTTAAATTGGAGGTTGGGTGTGTTTTATAATAGCCCATCTTTATTACAGCCTCAACCTCGCACTTATTACTTTCCACGCTTTCCCGATCCTCTCACTCTCCATATTCTTACAGTTTCTCCGTCGTCTTCTAGTTTCAGTTTCTGCGCTTCACCCACCATCTCTCCCCCACGCTTCCCACAATCTATCCAAACAATTCGCCACTTCTCTCTCTCTCTCTAGCTCCGCTGTTTTCTTCGCAATGAGTTACAGCTTGCTCGGTTGGGGGGACAACTTCGCAGAACTTATATGGGAAGACGGGCAGGTGGCCGTGCATGGCTTAGCGCCGCCGCGGGACTCCCCCTCCCCCTGGGAAAATCCACCCTCCGGCGAGACGGCTCCAAAGACCCCCAAAGGCCATTTGAGGGTTCCACCTCTATAAATAAAGGACTAGGAAGCCCCAGAAATGTACGGAAGCCCACAGGAACATTTTTCATCATTTGGCGAACCTCTGGCGCATTCCTTCAAGGAACCCCCACTTGCTCCAACTCGCTTCCACATCCAAGGAGCACCATCAAAGAAGCTTGGGAGCGCTCTTCATCAACTTCATCAATCCTTTGGCGCCCAACACTTCTCCCCATTACGGTTTTTCTTGTTTTATCATTTTGAGCTTTATTTTGGGTTTGTACCTACAAACCCCTCTTTCTCTCATCTCCCTTTCATTTGGGTTTTCACACCACCTTCAAGGTGTGAAGAGGTTAGTCAAGCCTTCCCTTTAAAAGGCTTGAGTCATAGGTGAGCTAGCCTTCACCTGTAAGAAGGCTAGTGGGTTCTTGGTCAACCATTAAAAGCAAGTGGGTTCTTACATAACCATTAAAAGAAAGATGTAATAGGTTCTAGACTACCTTAAAGTCTAGTGGGTTTCTTGCTAAAACCATTAAAAAGAAAGCGGTAGTAAATCTCTCAACGGTTGAGTTGGGAGCAGAGACGTAGGCTTTGGTTTAAGCCGAACTCCGTTATCAAGTTTTGTGTCTTGCCTCTTTTATTTCCACTGCACCTTTACTTTGATTTTAAATTGTTAATTATTTTTTAAAAAGGCAATTCACCCCCCCCCCCCTCTTGCCATCACTCTCCGCCCAACAATTTCAATGACCGATTTAAAGTTAAAGGGTATAAAATCATATGAATTCCATGTTTTGATGCAAGATCTAATGTCTATAGCTTTACGTTGATTTTTTTCCAAGAATTTCCATCATACATTAACCAAACTCTATTTCTTCTTCAAAACTCTATGTAGTAAAGTTATAGACCCGATGAAATTGTCGAGTATGGAAAGAGAAATTTTCGTCGTGTTATGTCAATTGGAAATGTTCTTCCCACCAACATTCTTTGATATGATGGTTCATTTTATGTTTCACTTGGTGAGATATATTTGACTATGTGGTCATATACACTATAGATAGATGTACTGCATTGAATGGTATATGAAAATTTTGAAAGAGTATGTAAAAAATCAAGGTCATCCAGAGGGTTGTATTGAGGAGTGATATATTTTTGAGGAATCTATTGAATTCTGTGATGAGTACCTATTTAGTAAAGAAAGCATTGTTTTACTAAAATATCATCACACTGGATGGCTTGCAAGTGAAGGAAGTTTTGGAAGAGATGTTTTCACGATCAATATTATAGATCAGGAGCTAGACCACCTTTACGTTTTTCATAATAGTTTGTAGTTTAACCCATATTTAAAAACCCAAAAATAAATTTTTAGGCATTCGAATCAATCAATGGATAAAATATGGATATCAAATACACATAATAAATAGTTTATAGGATGGTTTTAGGACCATATTTTAAAGGAGTCGGATGAAAATTCGGAATCAATTTCAGAATGACTTCAATGGATAGTTGGAGGAACAAGTTTGTATGTATTATCTTACAAAGGTTATGTAATTAATGGTTATACATTCTATACAAATGAAAATGTTGAATACAGTACCATGAAAAATAAATGAGTTACACTCATGGCTGAAGTGATGCATGTTTCTAGTACTAAGGATAGAAACCCAATTTACGTGAATATGTCATACTTTGGAATCATCAAAAAAATATGGGAGTTGGATTATATAACATTCCAAGTGATGATATTTTAATGAAAGTGGGTTGATAACAGGAGTTATATTAAAAAATATAAATTGGGATTCATGAAAGTTGATTTTAGTAAGGATGGATATAAAGGAGAACCATTTATAATAGCATCATAGGAGGTACATGTATTTTATGTTACAGATCCTACAAACCAAAAGTGTTCAATTATTTTTTTATTGACTAAAACCACCGAAGGGTCAGATAAAAATTAAACCAAGGATGATCCTTTCATTGGGATGTCGTAATTATTTCACAGCGGTCCCAAAGTAGATGACATTTTTTATATCATAAGAGACCATAATGAAGGGATTTGGATCGTCGATAAAGGGGGGAAATCCCTTTAGCCTTTAAAAAAGAAAAAGATATTTCAATAATCAGCTTTTATTTTTTGATAACATATATCGTGTTATCTCATGTTATTATCCATTTTTTGCTGCATTTATGTACTCTAAATTAAATGTTAAACCACTTATGAAAATAATGACTTCCGCATGTGTCGATGCTCCTAATCCCAAGGAACAATAGGTCTCTCAACTTGCTTCTGCTCACAGTGCAGAGAAGCGACCTTCTGCATGTGTTGGTGCCCCCATTCCCAAGGAACAATATGTCTCTTAACCTACTGCTACTCATAGTGCAGAGGTAAAACAACTATCTTCACATGTCGATGCCACCGCTCTAGAGGAACATATTGACGATGTTGATTCTAGGGAAATGGTGGGCAACAAAGGACCGACATCACAGAGAAAAAAGGAGAACCGTGGTTTGATGGTGTTAAAAAAACCTTAAGGCGAAATCTAAAGTCATCAAATATGAGCTCATATGGAATGAATGGGGTTAGAATTTTAACCCCAACAAGGTCATGTTTAGTAGTTATATTGGAATTTTGACTCAACAATGTGTTCTTATTGATGTAGATTCAAGGCACAATGTTGTGACAGAGCTTAAGGCACTGATATGGGAAGATATTATGGTAACATTATGATATCATTTCTTTATTTTACTAAAAAATAATATAATGAAACATTGACTTACTCTTCATTATACATTATAGAGTGCATTTATAGTAGATTACTCCCACAAGAAGAATGTATTAATGTTTGCTGGAAGGATTCATAGAAGATTTTGCACAATCCTAACAAGACATCATCTTAAAGATTCTAAATGAAAAATAAACTTGTGCCCACCGCTTATCTATGCACACCTGATAACCCAAGAAGTGTGGGATGCATTTACTGGTCCTCGTGCGGATGTGTCTTTTTAGGTATATTTTGGCCAGTAATATGTTGTTTAATGATACGTGTATTCATGACTTTGATTGATAATGTTTTATTTATAAAATAGAATCTGAGTGCTAAAAATAAGGAACGAGTAGTAAAACCAGCGTACCCCTACTGTAAGGCAAGGATGGGGTACGCTTCACTTGAAAAAAAATGGTAGGTATTTTAAATCTACCGTAATAATTTTATGTGTCATGAAACAACATCGTCATTGTGTTCCTCTGTTTATATGCAGATTGATAACTTGAAATCCAAATTCACTTCCATCCCAAACCATGTGCTATGGAAGGAGGCATGTATAAATAAATATGGGATACTGATAGATGAGAACACATAAAAAGTGTGGGAATCATGTGTAAGTATTACATAATAAAACTTTGTTTTTCTTTAAATCATTATTACGTAACAATGACTGCTTCTTTTCCTATATTTTCTATCTAAAATAGTCATAGGAATAAAAAATATATGCTCTAGATGAACAAAAACTATTAGTGGCCTTGAAGCGGCCAGAATAGTATGGTTGCGTCAGAGATGTGGGTTTTGGGGTGACACCCCGAACATATTTTGAGAAAAAAATAAGAGGACGATCAAAGAGAATTAATAAAATATATGAGATAAAAAATAGCTACCCTTGAAGGACAATTCCAATGGCATAGGAAGATGATGGAAATTTTAATGAGGGATGGGCAAATAGAAGAAGCAACTCAAGAATAGCCATCGTGTGAAGATCCCCCCCACCCACTAGTTGTGGAGCTAGTCATTCCCCTCAAAGAGATATCTTAGCAGAGGTAATAGGTGTTCTAATAAATTTTTCTGTGAAATGTAAATCGGACAGACACTGATACCTTTCTTGTATTGCTATTCTACAGGGTGATAATGACTGTGATTTATATCTAGAAACACCCATCCATCGCCTTGTGGCGAGGGATACAGTGTTCAATATTAAAAAGGAAATGCTACATAACAGACCACTTCCAACAGATCATGTGAGATTATTGATCAACGTAGCCCATGAGTTGATTATAGAACTATCTATGCCAATTCAAGAGGATAATATTAATACAGTCAAAAAAGTTGTTGGAACATTCATCGCATGGTCATCACATCTTATAAAAAAGCATGTCGATAATGAGGTATTCATTTCTAAGTTACTTTTCAAGCTAAAACTTTAACAATTAATGAAAAAGGTATGAACCGTTGAATTTTATTACAAATGGACAAAGAGAAGGGGATGAAACAAAAGACTGTCTCAAAACCATATAAAGGATCAACCAACCAATCAAAAAGATCAACTGAAAGCACAATTACCCCACCCGTTTTATATCCACATTTACTATCATTCAAGTCTCATGTGGATACAAAGTTAAAAGATGGTGGAAACTACATAGCTGAATTTGAAGCAAATATGTACGGAGAGAAAGATCAAGACATCATTAGTCTTGAGAGTGCAACTGAAATCCTCAACTATGACTGGCTAGGCAGATCGGTTGCAAATGTATACATGAGGTATGTTCTCATGATTTCATTTTCCCAAAATTGATATACTGTGTTAATTATGACTAAATACATTTCATATTTTTGGCAGTCATAATATGAAAAACAATTGAAGGTATTTTTCCATGAGAAAAAGTTCAGACTCATTAGTCCTCACATCACCTCAACAGCAGAAGCAAAAAATAAAACCTAACAAAAAGGATGAAATAGTGGCAGGTCTGATCAAATCCTTTAAAAGAAAAATTTCAGATGACAGGCTCTATTTAATACCAACGATGCAAGGGTAAGACTCTACAATTTAATTATATCAAATTTATTTTCATTTCTTTCATTACTTATTCTTTTTTGTGTTTTTAGGTGGCATTGGATGCTCATTGTAGTAAATTTTGATACTCCAAAGATTTATTTCTTGGATTCATTGCATGTATATCCAACAAACCATCCACACATGATGGAGTTTTCCAATTTTTAATACACCACATCCAACGTTTTAGAACTAAACATCAAGTTATATAATTTATATTATCTTTTAATGAGGTTTATGTTACGATAGGGTGGTGTATCACTATCTTCTGAAAAAAAAGGAATGAGAACAGGGGCTAAGGAAAAGGATTAACACGAGTACCACAACTGGATAAGTATCAGGGTATATATAATAAGATTTCACTATCCAAACACATATCAAAACAAATTACTTATTCTCCTCAACATTTCTACAGTGTTCAAAACAAACCAATGGAAAATATTGTGTTTATTATGTTTGTAAATTTATGAGAGAGATCGCATTCCATGAACAAACCAGCATCCCTAAAGAGGTAATTTCAAAGATAATTACTATTTCATTTAAAATATTTATTAATCCCTTGTGTATTTATATTTTTCTTGTACTGTTTTGACTATAGAAAAGACTCGTATTCACAAGAAAATATAGATGAGCTCAGAAAAAAAATGGTAGCATACCTTATGAACAAATGTACACAAATAGTATGAAGATGTTACTTCTATATGCAGGGTATGAATTTCTAATGTTAATATCACCTTCTAACATCTTTATGCTCGTGTTATCCTTATATGATCATTGATATCTCCATTGTTTACACTAATTGAACATCCATGATCACCCTTTATTATGTTTCATATCCTTAGTTTATTAAGAATGATTTTAGAAATAATTTCTAAGAAGGCTAGTATAACTCAAAGTGTCTCTTTTTATTTAAAATTGACATTAATTTAAGTAAAAACAACAAGTGACATACTGAAAACCAAGAAAACACATTTGGATTGTTTTGATATTTTAGGACAGCTATCTATTAGACATTTTTGACGTGTATGGATCAGTTGCATCTCAATACAATGCACGGTGTGGCTGGTACAACTCAAAGTGTCTCCTTTTATTTTAAATTGACATTAATTTAAGTAAAAACAACAAGTGGCATACTGAAAATAGAGAAAACGCATTTCGCTTGTTTGGATATTTTAAGACAATGGTCCATGAGTCATTTTTGACATGTAGGAGTCAACCGCACCTCAATACGATGCATGGTGTGTCCGTTACAACTCAAAGTGTCTCTTTATATTTAAAATTGACATTAATTTAAGTAAAAACAACAAGTGACATATTGAAAACTGAGAAAACACATGCGGATTGTTTTGAAATTTTAGGTAAATGGTCTATTATTTATTTTTGAAGTGTAGGGATCAGTATCAACTCAATACGACACACGGTGCGGCCGGTACAACTCAAAATATCTCTTTTTATTTAAAATTGACATTAATTTAAGTAAAAACAACAAGCGACGTACTTAAAACCAAGAAAACACATTCGAATTGGTTTGATATTTTAGGAAAACAATCCATGAGTCATTTTTGACGTGTAAGAGTCAACCACGCATCAATCTGATGCATGGTGTGGCTGTTATAACTCAAAGTGTCCCTTTTAATTTAAAACTAACATTAATTTAAGTAAAAACAACAAGTGACATACTAAAAACTGAGCAAACACATTAGAATTGTTTTGATATTTTAGGATAAATATATATTAGTCATTTGTGATGTGTAGGGATCATATGCATCTCAATACGATGCATGGTGTGGCCGGTACAACTCAAAGTGTCTTCTTTTATTTAAAATTGACATTAAATTTAAGTAAAAACAACAAGCGACGTACTGAAAACTGAGAAAACACATTTTTATTGTTTTTATATTTTAGGAAAATGATCCATGAGTCATTTTGATGTGTAAGAAAACTGCACCTCAATCTAACGCACGGTGTGTAGGAGTCAACTGCACCTCAATTCGACGCACGGTGTGGCCGTGACAACTCAAAGTGTCTCTTTTTATTTAAAATTGACATTAATTTAAGTAAAAACAACAAGTGACATACTGAAAACTGAGAAAACTCATTCGGATTGTTTTTATATATTAGGAAAATGATCCATTAGTCATCTGTGCCGTATAGGGATTAGTCTCACCTCAATACGACGCATGGAGTGTTTGGTACAACTCAAAATGTCTCTTTTTATTTAAAATTGACATTAATTTAAGTAAAAACAACAAGTGGTGTACTTAAAACCGAGCAAACACATTTGGATTATTTTGATATTTTAGGAAAATGATTCATGAGTCATTTTTGATGAGTAAGAGTCAACCTCATCTCAATTTGATGCACAGTGTAGCCTTTATAACTCAAAGTGTCTCTTTTTATTTAAAATTGTCATTAATTTAAGTAAAAATAACAAGTGACATACTGAAAACCAAGAAAACACATTCGTATTGTTTTGATATTTTAGAAAAATGATCTATTAGTCATTTGTGATGTGTAGGGATTAGTCTCACCTCAATACCATGCACGGTGTGACCAGTATAACTCAAAGTGTCTCCTTTTATTTAAAATTGACATTAATTTAAGTAAAAACAACAAGTGACGTGCTGAAAACCGAGCAAAACGCATTTCGATTATTTTGATATTTTAGGAAAACGATGCATGAGTCATTTTTAACGTGTAGGAGTCAATTGTACTTCAATCCGATGCAAGGTGTGGCCGTTACAACTGAAAGTGTTTCTTTTTATTTAAAATTGACATTAATTTAAGTAAAAACAACAAGTGTCATACTGAAAACTGAGCAAACAGATTCAGATTGTTTTGATATTTTCAGACAATGATATATTAGTCATTTGTGACGTGTAGGGATCAGCCTCACCTCAATACAATGCACGGTGTGACCGGTAAAACTCAAAGTGTCTCCTTTTATTTAAAATTGACATTAATTTAAGTAAAAACAACAAGTAAAGTACTTAAAACTGAGAAAATGCATTCAAATTGTTTTGATATTTTAGGAAAACGATCCATGAGTTATTTTTGATGTGTAAGAGTCAACCTTAGCTCAATCTGATGCACGGTGTGGCCATTACAACTCAAAGTGTCTCTTTTTATTTAAAATTGACATTAATTTAAGTAAAAACAACAAGTGACATACTAAAAACAGAACAAACACATTCGAATTGTTTTGATATTTTAAGACAATGATCTACTAGTCATTTGTGACGTGTAGGGATCTTCCGCACCTCAATATGACGTACGATATGGCTGGTAAAACTCAAAGTGTCTTCTTTTATTTAAAATTGACATTAATTTAAGTAAAAAAAACAAGTGACGTTCTTAAAATTGAGAAAATAGATTCGGATTGTTTTGATAGTTTAGGACAATGATCCATGTGTCATTTGTGACGTGTAGAAGTCACTTGCAGCTTAATCCAATGCACGGTGTGGCCAGTATGACCAAAACTGTCTGTTATGGGTTTAAAATTGATATTTTAGTTCAAAACGTGTCACTCACTGAAAACCAAACAAACGTGTTCTGATTGTATTAATAATTTAGGACAGCAATTCATAAGTCATTTAGGGCGTATATGAAGCCGTCTCACGTCAAACCGACGTACGATGCGACCGGTATGACTCAAAATGCGTGTTTTTAGTTTGAAATGACATTTTAGTAAAAAAAACACAACTGTCATATTGAAAACTGAGCAAATGCATTCGGATTGTTTTGATACTTTAGGACAACAATTCATCAATAATTTGTGATAGATAGGAACCAACCGCACCTCAATACTATGCATGGTGTGGTTGGTATAACTCCAAATGTGTCATTATTTAAAATTGATATTAATTTTAGTAAAAGAACAAGTGGCATACTCAAAACCAAGGAAACACATTGGGATTGTTTTGATATTTTTGGACAACGATTCATAACTCATTTGTAACGTGTAGGAATCAACTCCACCTCAATAGGATGCATGATGTAACTGGTATAACTCCAAATGTGTCATTTTTATTAAATATTGACATTTTATTAATATGTTCTTTCATATTAACGTTTAATTTATTTCTTTATAGTATTACTAGTATAATATTTGTTTTCTTATATAGGTGGAATCTTTTGCTTGGGTTGAGATAATTTGTTCGGCAATTGATACCATGAGCAAAGATTTTTTAGAGGGGATCACGGGTGTCAAAAGATGAAATATTAATGTTTTAGAATGTTTGTTGGACAATTGTAAATATAATTATATAAAATATTTTGTTTGAAATGTAAATAATAGTGTTTATTTTTTGCATATACCATGGGTGGAAAGTTTTGTATTCTTGATTTCAATTGAATGTATATAGTAGGTTTGGTTGTGGTGCGTTGTTTAAATTATGCTTAAATTGGAGGTTGGGTGTGTTTTATAATAGCCCATCTTTATTACAGCCTCAGCCACGCACTTATTACTTTCCACGCTTTCCCGATCCTCTCACTCTCCATATTCTTACAGTTTCTCCGTCGTCTTCTAGTTTCGAGTTTTTTTTTAATATACATTTTTTCAAAAAAAATTTTTTGAAAATACATCTAGGTTAAAAAAATTTATTTTTTTACCCCCCAAAGGCGGCACCTGGTGTGCCGCCTTTGGGGAATTTTCCGCCCAGGGCAAGGCGGCACATGGTGTGCCGCCTTTGCCCAAAAATAACCGCAAAGGCGGCACACCAGGTGCCGCCTTTGCCTAAATATTTTTTTTTTAAATTTTTATTTTTATTTTTATTTTTTGTTTTGTTTTGTTTTATATATATATATATATATATATATATATATATATATATATAAAACAAAATTTTTTAGCAGAATTTTTCTGCTATTTAATATCCAGCGGTTCTGCCATTACAGCAGTCTGGATTCTGACTGATACCCTCACCCAGGACTCCCTTTTATAAGGGGGTTTGCCCTGAAAACAATACTGCATTTCCGATGTGGGATTCTGGTTCTCCTTTTCCTGCACAGTACATTCTGCGTTTCCGATTTGTGATTCTGTTTCAAGTACGCGACTTTGAAAGACTATAAAAGTTAAACTATAAGACCAATACAAATGAAACTTTAAACACTGAGTAAACATATAAGAAATAGTTGAAAACAAAAATAATTTCATAAAAAATGTTGATACAGATTAATTTATAAGCTTTCAAAACCACCTACTTGAAACTTAAACATATTTGAAGTACGTGACTTTGAAAGCTTATAAAAGATAAATTATAAGACCAATACAAATGAAACTTTAAACATTGATTAAACATATAATAAATAGTTGAAAACAAAAATAATTTCATAAAAAATGTTCACCAAAAACAATTTATAAGCTTTCAAAACCATCAACATGAAACTTAAAAATGTTTCAAGTTCCCGACTTTGAAAGACTATAAAACATAAAATATAAGACCAATATAAATGAAACCTTAAACATTGATTAAACATATAAGAAATAGTTGAAAACAACAAAAACATCATAAAAAATGTCCATAAAAATTAATTTATAATCTTTCAAAACAGTCTACTTGAAACTTAAAAATGTTTCAAGTACGCGAATTTCAAAGACTATAAATTGGCAAGAAGAACATATTGGATGACACTAGAGAACCCATAAATGTTCCCATGGTTGGGAAGATTCAACCAGGAAATCTAATCATAATATTCAGTATGTTCTACCTAACTAGGTTGGAACTTTATTCATGTACATGTCCACTTCCATGTAAGTTCATAGAGAAGAAAAAAATCCATAAATCCCCAAACCATAGATAGGATATAATACTAAACTAGAAAGAAATTTTTCACTAATATAGGTAGACTATAAGCTCCCCAGACCTAAAAAACACTATCCAACTAATAGAAGATTTCATTATATAATTCTCAGAATTGATGCCAAATCTAATAATATCCCAAATGACTCCTCTCACATCTAGAACGTGAATAGAAATGACCAATAAAATCCAATTCAGAGGCCACAAAGACATGATTTGAGAAAACTAAAACCCATCACCATTTTAATTGAAACCAGTACTATCCCTATAGGGGTGAAAATAATAGGGCACCCAAAATAGTTTTCAGAACCACATAAATAACATAAAAACCAATACAGTTCTACTCAACCACATGTAAAAATCCTTAATTCAAGACCATATAAATAGGACCTCATCCATCCTCTTGGAATAAAACCTATATCCAATCAATACCTCACACATTATAATATACTAAAAGGTCCATCAGACCTAATTAAAACTTTACTTAATAGAACTCATTTGTTCTTGACATCCCCATAGGGTCACCATATCATAATGTCTATAAAAAAACTAAACTTTGAGAAACTGACTAATAAAACACAACCATGAGACTACACTATCCTTAATTATAGAAAAAATCAAAAAGAGAATAAAAAAATACACCATGGTAATTCTAAGTCATTCCAAGAAGAAATCCTACAGCCCCCACTTGGACCTCACACCACACTTCCTTTAATAGGATTCTAAAATAAAAACCATGAAGGGGTCCTCCAAAAACCATTGTAAAAACCAAATATAAATATATAATATATCAATAATTTCCTCATATCACCACTTCATCCTCACACCTAAAATTCATAAGAAGTAAATGGTGTGTTCATCATGTATATAGAATGTTCCTCCTCAATCCTTACCTTCTCATAAAACTCTTCCCAACCTAACATGTACATCCAAATTATATGGAATGTCTCCCTTATACATAGCGTGCATATCAAATGGGGTACCTTACCATGTACCAAAATTTAATCTTTCCATGTTCCAACATGGAATCCTTCCATGTTCCAACATGGAATCTTTCCATATTCCAACATGGAATCTTTCCATGTAACACATATAACTACTTTCTACATATAATAAATGGGATATGGTGATGTTACTTACATGTCAATATTCCCCCACATAGGGTATCCAAAAAACTAAAAATCCACACCCATATCTACTCTAAATTGAATTTCCCAAAAAAGAAAATAGGGTATCCACAAACCATTATTCACACGATTAATCAATCACATGTGTTGATAAATGCCAATGAGAGTCAAAGTTGAGGTAGATCAATGAGAAATCCCTATAATTTCAATCCATCGAAACAAGGATCCAATCCATCAGCAGCATATGAATTTTTCACTCTCAAAGATAGAGAGTAGAGAATAATGGTGGATTCCACAACAATAAGAGATATCCACATCGAAGGAAGAATAATAACATCCATTGTTACTTTGGTCTAAGAATATTACGGGTTAGAGTGGTCAAAATAATCTACTGAGAGCCTAAAAAAACCAAAGGTTCAAATTAGAGTTGATTAGGAGGAGTTAGTGTAACATCATATCCTGGGTGCCATAAAACCAGTGCCTCGGTTAGGAAAGGCCTTCAGTGGAAGCACTAAAGTGAGAAGGAAAGAGGCATTGTAGGTGTGCATGAATTATAAAATATTTTCATGAAAATTAAATAACACTTACATAAAATTATCATGGAATATTTTATATTTGTCTTTTTTAAATAAAATTGAATTGATATTCCATTAATTTTATATACATAAATATTGAGACCGATCTAGGTAGTGTTTCAGAAGATATATAACCATGTTATGAGTTTTTTGAGATTAGTCCAGGAAATTTTATGTTCAATGGATAGTGATAAAGATAAGGTCATTGAAAAACAGTTGCCTAATTTCATTAATATTGTACATGGGTAGATCATGTGCTTTGGTTTGTTTTTTGAGAAAGACTATATACGAAGGTTTTCCAGAAATATAAAAATTTGATAGATATATTTAGGAAAAAGTTCATATATTGTGTGATTTAGGAATTTTGAAGTCTTTTTTGGGACTCAGATGTAGAAGAGGTCACCAGTGGGACTCTCGAGTAGGCTTATGAGATTTTAGAATCACCATGGATATAGTATAAAGATCCACCTATGGGAGTTAAGAGTTGTTAGTGAAGGTGGGAGCTTGTAATTTATAGTGGGACTCTAGATATGAAGCACTATTGGACTTATTTTTTATGGGGATACAACTTTCCCATGTTGTAACCGACTAAAAAAAGTGAATAACCTTTATCAAGGTGTAATAAATGGTTATAGTAAGGAGTAGGCCTTTGTAATGAACCTAATAGAATCCCTGTGTTTTTCATTGATTTTATTTTTTCATTCAGGCGGATTTTCAGAATTTAAGATAAGGGATAGATAGTTTAATCAGTCATAGATTTTAGATTACAGAATAGTGAATTTTTAAAACAATGTACTATGGATTCACCCCCCCCCCCTCATTAGAACCCAACTGATCCTTGGTTAAATCAAATGGTATCATAAAAAGATCCCCTCTCATGATAAGAAAACATTATGAGAAATGAAGGATCATAATTTAGTGAGAAACCATGGAATGCCTAATTTTAGGGAAATAACTACCATACATAGAGGAATATTATACTCTTTTCCTTCAATCGCTTTTCTTATAAATGAAAGACGTATCAACCATTAGATTACCACCTATTATTAAGTATTATTATTGTACTAAATCTAAAATGATAAATCTTGAAGTTGATGGAAAATATCATAATTATACCCTAATGGATTTATCAAAAATGTTATACACTAAAGCGATGGGTGTTGAAACTACCAACGATATTTTAGACAAACTAGGAAGTACTTATGAAGGAAATATTAATGTTAAGAGAGATAATATGAAAATACTAAGAATAAAGTTTGAGAATATTAAAATGGTCGATGATGAAATCATTGATGACTATTTCATTAGGTTCAATGAGATGGTATGTAATATCTATGGATTTGGTTAGAAGATATAAGATTCAAAAATTTTGAAAACACTTTTGATAAATTTCCCTATATGATTTGATGCCATGGTTTTAGACATGGAAGATAGGGAATATATTTCATTAGAGGAGTTATATTTTATTCTCATAGATTATGAAATGATAAAGGAAATGAGTTTCAAAAAGAAGATATAGATTATATATCCTTTGAGGCTATAAGAAAAAATAAGTTCAAATAATTGGAAATTGGGGAATCAATTGATTCTGATGATGATGAATTTGATGAATACATTAATGAAATTTATTCACCTATTTAAAGATGGATTATATAGGGTAAATGAATTTAAAACTAAATAAACCACTATGGTGATGAATCTATAATTTCATTGGAATCTTTTCCATGAATTTTATAATGAAAATGGATAATTTATAATTTGATAAAAAAAGTGAGAATCCTCTAAAATAGAAAAACGATATGAAGAAGACGTATCATTCTAGTAATAGACATAATAATTTGATAAGAAATTATTTAAAAGATAATTCATCAACTAGTAGTTCTTAAAAATATGAATTTAGTTTCATTAATCAAGTTGAGAAATTTTCAATTTATTCATATAGTAATGATAATGGTAAAGCTAGAAAATACAATAAATGGATATTAAAAGATGAGTTGGAATATTCTCTTGAGAAAACCACACAATGTTGTATCATTATGCCTATAATTTTTATTAGGATCATAAGAATATTATTCTAATAGATAAGTTAAAAGTGGGAATATTTTAGTATTAAAAAATGTAGTTTAAAAGAAATAAACTAAAAAATAAAAAACTCTTACATTTTTTATTGGACATGGTTCTCAGTCCAATCAAATAATCATAAATAGAAACAATTTGATTAAATCAGAATGTAAAAGATCAGAGTCTATATGAATCCGAGTAATCAGAGTACAAGAATCATAATCATGATAGATTTTATTAATTCAAAAGTTTTGTTATTATCAAAATCATATTAATATGGATAAAATCATAATAAAAATACTAATATGATGTTTTGAATTCAATTATATGTGTGGTGGAAATATAAAAACTTTTTACAAAAAAGAAATACAATTTTATACAAAACAAATAATGACTTTCAAATCCATTAAAAGAATAATGTCTTTTAACCTTAAGAGAATCGTATTCTATAACCAAAAAATAAAGGTGTCCCTTATTTTATAATTATAAGAAAGTCTATATTCTCTTAAAAAAGAAATACCTCGATATAATGAATGAAATGAATCTATCTTCCTATCCAAAAAATCCATAGATACAATGATCCGATTATCTATCTACCTAGCCCTAGTATCCCTCAAACTGATGGATCAGATTCCCTATTCAAGTAAATTGTTCTGAAATATTATAAATTAATTTTTATGGAAATTTTTTAGGAAGTTTTTGTTGTTTTCAACTATTTCTTATATTTTTAATCAATGTTTAAGGTTTCATTTATATTGGTCTTATATTTTATGTTTTATAGTCTTTCAAAGTCGGGAACTTGAAACATTTTTAAGTTTCATGTTGATGGTTTTGAAAGCTTATAAATTGTTTTTGGTGAACATTTTTTATGAAATTATTTTTGTTTTCAACTATTTATTATATGTTTAATCAATGTTTAAAGTTTCATTTGTATTGGTCTTATAATTTATCTTTTATAAGCTTTCAAAGTCACGTACTTCAAATATGTTTAAGTTTCAAGTAGGTGGTTTTGAAAGCTTATAAATTAATCTGTATCAACATTTTTTATGAAATTATTTTTGTTTTCAACTATTTCTTATATGTTTAATCAGTGTTTAAAGTTTCATTTGTATTGGTCTTATAGTTTAACTTTTATAGTCTTTCAAAGTCGCGTACTTGAAACAGAATTACACATCGGAAACGCAGAATGTACTGTGCAGGAAAAGGAGAACCAGAATCCCACATCGAAAATGCAGTATTGTTTTCAGGGCAAACCCCCTTATAAAAGGGAGTCCTGGGTGAGGGTATCAGTCAGAATCCAGACTGCTGTAATGGCAGAACCGCTGGATATTAAATAGCAGAAAAATTCTGCTGAAAAGTTTTGTTTTATATATATATATATATATATATATATATATATATATATATATATAAAACAAAACAAAACAAAAAATAAAAATAAAAATAAAAATTTTAAAAAAAATTATTTAGGCAAAGGCGGCACTTGGGGTGCCGCCTTTGCGGTTATTTTTTGGGCAAAGGCGGCACACCCGGTGCCGCCTTGCCCTGGCCGGAAAATTCCCCAAAGGCGGCACACCAGGTGCCGCCTTTAGGATGTAAAAAAAAAATTATTTTAAACCTGGTGGTATTTTTAAGAATTTTTTTTTGAAAAAATGTAAAAAAAAAAATAAACCTCTAGTTTCAGTTTCTGCGCTTCACCCACCATCTCTCCCCCACGCTTCCCACAATCCATCCAAACAATTCGCCACTTCTCTCTCTCTCTCTCTAGCTCCGCTGTTTTCTTCGCAATGAGTTACAGCTTGCTCGGTTGGGGGGACAACTTCGCAGAACTTATATGGGAAGACGGGCAGGTGGCCGTGCACGGCTTAGCGCCGCCGCGGGACTCCCCCTCCCCCTGGGAAAATCCACCCTCCGGCGAGACCCTCCAGTGCATTGTCGACCAAGCCGCCGCCCTCCCCACTCACCGACCCAAACCTCCCCCGTCCCGCCCAGCCACCGCCGGCGACCCCGCCTCCTGGCTCGACAACCCCTTCGCTCCCCACGGCGCCTCCGCCAACGCCTCGATCCTCTGCGGCGGCTACTCCGCCGCGGAAGGCCCAGGCAGCGCCGGGACGGAATTGGGCGGGGGCTTCCCTTCCACCCCACGGGGGTCGCCCGCGCCAGGTGCCCCCAGCTCGAAGGACAGCGCCAGCGACGAGCGCCACTCGGAATGCGTCTTGAACTCGCAGGCATGATTCGTTATTTACTGCTTACCGTGGGATTTCCCCTACCTAATTCTGTGAATTGTTTTGTTAAAAAGAGGAGGGCCCGCACCCAGAAAAAGGATAAGAAATCCAGAGGCCAGCCGTCCCTTTCCACCAAAAGAAGTTTGGTTCACAACCAATCTGAAAGGGTACGCCCGCAGGTTTTTCTATTATTTTAAAGCTGACTTTTCAATATTAAAGTATATTTTTAGACAGAAATATTCAACGGACAAATTATTTACCTGTTGGAGAAACAGAAGCGATCTAGAATAGGGGAGGATGGATTTGAAGTAAGTCTTATATTCCTTTTTATAACCCATTTGCTTGCAGAAAAGGAGAGACAAGATTAATGAGAAAATGAAGACACTTCAGAAGCTGGTCCCCAATTCTAGTAAGGTACGAAAAGGACTCCCCACTTGGAAGAAATCATGGGCAAGTGTGTATGGACACCAGCTTTTGCTTTTGTCCTAATGCCATCTCTTCCCAAACTATAAAGATTGTATTTTTATTCAAGGAACTACTCTTTGGCCCTATATTATAACTTATATAAGACTGGAATTGGCCTCCCTGTGGGGACTGTCCCAGCTCTCGAGCTTTGTTTGTCGGAGCATACTTATTGAGGTGACTAACTCGAGTCACCCTGACAGCAATATGTCCACAGTGAATCTAAAAAAGTAGGAGAAAAACCTCACAACTCCTGAAAAAAATGGTGCAGACGGACAAGGCGTCGATGCTGGACGAGGTGATCGACTATCTGAAGCAACTGCAGGCGCAGGTGCAGATGATGGGACGGATTAGCATGTCGCCGTTCATGGTGCCGGCGGCGCAGCTGCAGATGCCGGTGGTGGCGCCGATGGGGATAGGGTTCGGGATCCTTCCGGCGGGTTTCGTGCTCCAGCCGCCGTGGGAGGGCCTCGTCGGCGGCCGGTTTCCGTCGACCGGCGCGCTCGATCCCATGTCCGCCGCGTTCTTCTCCTCCCCGTCGCAGGTAAATGAGCGTGGATAAGAATTACAAAGCCCCCACCTTCATGCTTTGGAACATTTGATGAAATTATGTAGAGATTAATGAGGTGGAGGCGTGACAACGGTTATAAAAGTATTTTATAAAAGTATTTTACAAAAGTATTTTAAGCAAGAGTCGAAGTGTATATTTTATTAATAAATGTTAACAGTGTTTATGAGTTCAATCAAGAAGGCTGCTAAGGCGTGGAGGGCGACAGGTAACATGCTAATGTCTGCTAAAAGACGAGGATCTGAATGACAGAATACGGTACCACCCTGAAGTCAACCTCACTTTATGATGGAAACCAACTTCGAAAAGTCCTGAACCCCTCCAAAAATAATTAATAGCCACATCTCAGATTCATTTGGATCGTGACCTCAATGACCCACAAAATATTGAGTGGAACACCTCCATTTTATATTTAAAATTATTTTAGTGAATAAATTATATATCCAATTTATAAAAATCACCAACTTTGGACATTAATCGTAGTGATTTGAGTAACCTTGAAACGTGAAGTTGAATTCGATTTCACATTATGTCCCAACGAAGTTTTTGTCACTCCTTATCTCATTCTTTATTGAAATCAACATCGGATTCATCTATACATTATCAATAACAAAACATTTTACCTTTGTTCAAATGTTGCAAAGAAGCATTTCAATCACTTAATTGATTCATAGTGCACTACTGCAGATTTAGGCTTTAACAGTGCTAGAGATAACCGTCGTTAATGCTAAAAAACCACTGATATTCTAAGCACCTTTAAAAGACGACGACTTTATCAACACTTATAAAAGGTTCCCTTAAAAAAAAGCTCTCATCAAGATGGTTTTTTATCAACCCTAATTTATCATTGATAAAGGAGGCCTTTTATCAAAGTTTTTTTAGCACTGATAAAGGGGACACTTTATCAAAATGTTTTTATTGGTGATAAAAAACATAATGCAATAATGTGGTACTAAAATTACAACACACCGCTGTAGCAAATACAAAATTTAATTAAGATTAAATTTACATCACAAATATAAGAAAAAAAACAATAAATTATAAACATTTAAAACATTGATTTCTACAATTACATTGATACATACAATTTATCACAAACATCAACAAATTTAAAAACACCAATATTTTGTTCTCTTTGGGCCCCAACCCCCTCTCAAAAGAGTCTGATCATACCACCAGTTGGTGAACAAACCACCTCAACTCAAGCAAAAGAGAGCACATGTATAATTAAAAACAATTAATATATTAGTAATACTATAAAGAAATAAGTTAAACATAAATATGAAAACGATATATTAATAAAATGACACTTTTAAACTGAAAACATGCATTTTGAGTCATACCGGGCACACTGTGTGCCAAATTAATGTGTGGTTAATTTATGCACATCACAAATGATTTATAGATCATTGCCCTAAAGTAACATGATAATCCGAGCGCATTTGCTTGATTTCAAGCATGTGATCTATGTTTTGTACTAAACTGTCGATTTTAAACTAAAAACATGTACTTCTTGTCATACCGGGCACACTGTGTGTCATATTAATGTGTACTTGATTCTTACACATCACAGATGATTTATGGATCATTTTTCAAAATTATTAATACAATCTAAATGCATTTGCTCAATTTTAAGTATGCGACGTGTGTTTAGAACTAAAATGTCAATTCTAATTAAAAACACACATTTTGTGTCATACTGATCACACCGTCTGTCGGATTGACATGCAGTTGATTCTTACACATCAAAAATGACTTAACGATCATTTTTCTGAAGTATCAAGACAATCTAAGTGTTTTTTTTCTAGTTTTAGTGATTGACACATGTTTTTAACTAATATGTCATTTTTAAACCGAAAACATTCACTTTGAGTTATTGGTCACATCATGTGTCAGATTGACGCGCAACTACTTCCTATATGTTACAAATGACTTATGATTCGTTCTAAAGTATCCAGACAATCCAAGCACATTTGTTTAGTTTTCAGTGAGTGACACATGTTTTTAACTAAAATGTCATTTTTAAATTGGAAACACGCATTTTGAGTCATATCAATCACACCATTTATCGAATTTAAGTACTAATGATTTCTACATGTCACAAATGACTTATGGATCGTTGTCCTAAAGTATCAAAACAATATGAATGTCTTTGCTCGGTTCTGAGTACATCTTGCGTCTTTTTAACTAAAATGTCATTTTTAAATCGAAACCACACATTTTGAGTAACACTACTGCAAATCCGCCCTTTAACAGTGTTAAAAAAGGGATTTATCAGCGCTTAAAAAGTGTTGATAAAAGGTGCTTTTCTCAGCATTTTTTAGCGCTGATAATTTTTTAAAAAAAATTATTTTTTTTCACGCACCCCAACACCCCCTTTCTCAGTGATGACACCCTCTTTCTCAGGGCTTTCCACTATCTAACCTGCCATCATGAACCCCCCAACCCCTGCTCAACGCTCATGAACACCCCCTCCCACCCTTCCTCAACGTTAGAATGACCCCCCCAAATACCTGCTCGCACAGAGACTTGATCATGTGACCTTCATTCAATGTTTCAATGCCCATTTCTACTCTTCCAATCATGTTTTGTTGAATATTTTATAATATTTTTATTTATTCATATGTATTTAGAACTGTGTGGTATATATACACACTTATATTTATTTAAATATATTATATATTAATATTCATTTATATATATTAGAATATAGATATAAATATAAATATATGTTTATTAATACTCACACATATGTATATATAAACATTATATATACATTTGTATAAGTGTATATATATTCGTATATTTTTATAATGTATAAAAAATGGTTAGATATTGTTTTAAATAAAATGGATAACAATTAATTTCATATGATTTATATAATTATTTTTAAATGAATTTTTAAAATATGTCTATATATTGAGATATAAATTTTATACATGACATATATTAACATGTCTGTATATTTACATATATATTTATACATATTTACATGTAATTGTGTATTTAGATATAATTTTTTTATAATGTATTTATAAATATTTACTGTAAATATATTTATATATTAGAGTTAATGATAATGATATATCTATAAAAATACATTTATATATGATGTATATACAAAATATTGATACACGTACACATTTATATTTCCCATATACATGTATGAATATTTACATATATATGTATTTATTTACATATATTAGAATATACATATAAATATATATATTTTTATTGACACACATGTTTATATACAAATATTACTTATATAGGTATATATATACATATCAATACATTTTTATAAGGTAAATAAAATGGATAATTTTTCACTTTAAATAAAATGAATAATAAATATTTATTTCCATTTGGTTTATATATTTAAAAATACATGTTTATTTAAATATGTTTAAATATGTATTTATATAATTGATTTATTATAAGTAAATATAAGTAAATATGTATTTATATAATTATAAATAAAACCACATTATGAAAAACAATAAAATTTCAAAACCATAATATCTATATGAATGTAAGCCCTGAGAATAAATTTAGTCTCCACTGAAAAAGGACAAAAAACTCTCTTAAATGACGCTGGAATACTGTCAAATATTAAAAAATTAGGGTATCCCAACTAAAAAATCAGTTTTGGAGGACTTTTGTGCCTTTTTTACCTCGAAAAAATAGTAGGAAAGGTATCCTAGTTAAACCGACGTAGATCTCTTCACATTCTTCGATTTGATATGTGGTTGAGCCCAAATGGATACCTGAATCAAAAGTTATAACAGTTTGAAATACAAGCCTTGTTTTCAACTTATCTTAGATCGTTCATTAGTTTATTGAATTTTTATGCTATCCAATTATTGTTAAATAACTATTACTCTTTAACACCCCAAGTTTTCACGGTACGCTTCTCTTTGAATAAAACAGTAGCGTGTGTTGTACGCAACTTCGAGTTCTAACACACACCACAACCAATCAAAGTAGTTGTTATGAATAGTAATACCTACTTTTTGAAATTTTATAAATTTTATCTTTCAAAATGGACTTCATTTTTGTATTCGGAATATCAAAATTATCCTAAGTTGAATTTTTTGTAATTTTCTGAGAACTTCCAATTTTCCATGAATAGAGAAAATACTTAAAAACAACTTTTTTAATCAAAATAATTTATAGTGATAAATTATACTATTGAGTGGTTTTAAAGTATAATTAGAATATATTTTTACCATTTTATCCAATGGTGGTCATTAGAATTAATTTCACTTTGAAATTGGACATAAACAATTGTCAATCTTTTGATATATATTGCTTTTTAAAAACACGCTATTTGTTGTGACAACGAGAATTAATTATTAAATTAATTAAATCAACTTATATGTTTTGAATTTTGTAAAATAGACATCATTTTTGAATTAGGAATATCAAATATAGCTTAGGGTGATTTTTTTGTATTTTTCTGAAAAACTTCAATTTTTGATGAATAGTGAAACCACTAAGTGGTAGTTTAAAAAACTGATTTTTCGTTTAAATGAAACTTTACCACTTCTATGAATTGAATTTAAAAAATCCGACATACATGGTTGTCATTAGGATGTAAAATCTGGTTCAATGGTATTAAAATAATTTTTTGGTGAATAGTAACTTTTAAGTTTTATTAATCGCGATTAAAGGTAATTAGTGAAATTTAAGGTAAAAATGATATTATAAAAATATGAAAATACCTTTACACTTGTCCTACCCTTATTGGATGAGTCATGGCCGACCAAGACAATCCATGGGTCAACTTGGGGACCCCATGGAGCCACCTGGGTAAGAAAATGACATTAATAACTTTTTATTTAAAGTAAAAATAAAATTGTCACAAAAATGTGTTGTTTTACTAAAACAATTATTACATGAGTTTATATAAGTTAAATTTTAGACAATAAATATTCATTTGAAATCTAAAAAGATTTCCTACATCATGGTAATTTTTTTTATAATTTTTAGACATTAAATAAATTAAATTTTGTATGACATCATGATGATGCAACGATTACCTCATTAATTAACGATTTAAATAAAATGAAAAGATAATGTAAAATCTAAGACTTACACTTGTCAAAAACCTATTGGATGAGTATATTTCGAACCCTTATCACCTTATCTTAGAAATATATAATTGTGGGACCTTTGAAATCTGAAAATCATTTCATAATAATGTAACATTTCATGAGTTTCCAAGAGTGCCCCTCCTCTCCTCTTAAAAAAGGCCCCCACCTCTACCACTTTACTCACACCATCAAAGCCATTTGGCTTGGACAAACTCTGCCCAAATACTCTATCAACTTCCCTCTCTAACTCCTAAAAGCCTCACTTTGGGCAGAAGTCTTCCCAAAGAAGCCTTTGGCTCAAATCAAAAAGAGTTACCCGATTTTAAGGTAATGTCTTCTCTTATGTTCTTTTGTTTTACTTTGCTTCTCCAACCCTTTAAAATATTTTTATTCCATTCTTTTGTAACAACACCAGTATCTTCAATATACTAGGATTTTTTTATGAGAAGGATTTGATTTACACTTACACACACCTTCGTCTAATGGTTAAAGAACATACTGTTTCTGTGGGTGGCGATTACTGCCTCACGAAATGATGATTGTTCAATCTTCTTTTAACACCTCTCAAGGTAACCATTAAGATGTCACTATATTTATATATGATATATATTATGTTTATGTTTTCCTTATGCTTCTGTATTTTTCATTTATGGCATACCTTTATGATTTCCATTATGGGTAAACGTGATAATTTCATTTTAGGAAGTGTGGACTACCGCCCCCTCAAAGTGATTTGAATCGTTAATGCCATATGTGGGACGTATAAATGATGGATTAAATGATATTATATATGATATTATACTGGAATTATAATATAAATTTATATCATTATGATTTCATTCCATACGAAATAGAAATGAAAGTAGCGTTCATGCGTATGTACGGCTTACCGTCTCCATGAACAGTGCATTTCATTTCTTACCTCTAAATGTTATGTAACATTATAAATGCATGTATCTACTAGATATATATGATATATATGATATCTACATCATGAATATAATTCAGGATATAATGGATATTTCACCACAAGAACAACTTTTAATTATAAGAAGTTTATTTTTGACTCAAGTACCAAAGATCGACAAAACGACCGTTATTAACTTAAATAATTACATAATGTTCATAACATGGTAATAAGTGATATAAAAGGAATAATTAACTCAAAAAAGGCCCTTAAGCAAGTAAAAATTAACTCTATTTTATTATTCAGGAGGTTAAAGAACGATCGAGTCAAGTCGGACACGAGGTAAGGGAACTTCTTAAGCCAATTTCCATTCTTTGGGTTAATATCCTACTTTCAAATTATGTCATGATATTATTATTTCATATCTTGTATTTGTACTTTATTTATGTGTACTTATAGTGGATACACATAATAGATCTATTTTATTTAAAAAAATGATCTTTGTAAGGACTTCGTCTCAATCTCCTTTCATTGAGGTATATTTTATTTTATACACAACTTTCTTTTATACGGTGTATAAACTCCTTTTACTTTTACCTTTATTCAAAATGAATCTTTTTTATACGAAGCGTTTTACTAAACGACAAAAGGGAATGTTTTTTTGTCGTACGTATGCGGCGACAATGACTTCTCCGCCGCTGTGACGATTATTTGAGTTTCGGCTTCTTCTACAAGCCACAACTTTTTTTAAAAGAAAAATAAATACCATGTTTTACTTTTCTTTTATTTTGGTATTGAAAATGGTTTTGATAAAGTTTTTGTTATATCAATGTGTTGTATTGATATCTGGTGATTTAAATGTGGAAATCTTATGTTTCCTTTATGCATGTTTTATGTGATACAATTATGTTATGGTTTATGATATGTTTAAACTTTTTCATATAAGGAATGCATTGGACTTAATAAGTGACGGGTGGAGCCCGCTATAGCTCCTCGATGCATCGGCAGGTCTCATGAGACAAACTAGTGTCTTGGCACGAGACCTTGACAAAATCTTATTTGTAGTCTTGGCACGAGCCCTTGGCTACGTGGTTATGATAGTCTGGCATTATGCATTCCATCATTATGAAAGTGGTTTTTGATATTTCATGTGATTTTTCGACTAGTAGAATATCCATGTGAATAAGTAAATGGCATTATTTCATTTTATTTTTGTCATATTATGCTGAAGTTTATGTTTAAAAGGCTTTTGTTTTAGTTATACATTGCCTTAAATGTTAATGTTTATTTATGAAAGCTTCCGCTATATTGTTATCCTTACTAAGCATCTGAGCTCACCCCTTTCAATGTGTTAATTTTTCCAGGATGTGATGAAGTATATTATGAATGACCTGCAGGGATAATATGAGGGGATATGAAGACAGGATGTTTTTTTAGTTTTTTTTACTTTATGATGTAATGTAAGACTTATGAATGTATCTAGTGTTTCTAAGACTACTAAACTAATCGGTCTTTCGAGACTTGATGTTTTGTGATCATGTCAATGTTACGCAATAATTCACCGACTCTGGGTAACTGGGGTCGGGGCGTTATAGTTGGTATCAGAGGTAGTTTAGTACTAACCTTGGAAGTTAGATTTAGATAAACTATGATTAGAGCACATATCCCAAAGATAGATTTTGAGGATTAGTATAGAAGAACTTCCTGGAATTTTGGTATTATAGAGATTTTGTGAGTTTTCCGAGAAATACATCCCTGTCTGGATACGAGTAGGTAGAGGCGGCTCTGGCACAGATGTACCTAGGGGTAAAACCCGAAAACACCGCTTTGAGCTAGACTCGAACGGGAACTGGTGCACGACAACGGGCCTTGCTGCACTCTTGGTTACGACACTCCCGGGGGATATGCTTATGATAATTCTCATTTTCTTTACAAACCATTATGAAGGGTTTATGAGTATATACTTCTTCAAAGAAAACATTTTTATGATTATAGTTCAATTTATGTTAAGTGTTTTACAAGTATGGAATTATGTATTTTGATTCATAAACTAATCTAGTTTATGCCATTGTTTAGAAATGACACCTAGTGGGAGGAATGTAAACCGTATCAATGCACGCACTCCATGTAGGGATTGCCCTCCTGTTCAAGATAATTATAGTCGAGATGGAGATACAATTGGTGATGATCAACTTATCACCATACTGGGACAACTCATTCAGGTTGTGAATAATAACCTTACTCGTATGGAGCACCCTGATCCGCAGTGTGGAGGATCAATGTTAGATCGCTTCATGAGGAAACAGCCACCAACATTTAATGGGGGTAAAAATCCCTTAGTAGCTGAGCAATGGACAAATTCCTTAGAGAAAATATTTCATGCCTTGAGGAGTAGTGAAAGGGAAAAGGTTATCATGGCAGTTTACCGCCTCACTGGAGATGCTGATCAATGGTGGTCATTGATTCAAAACAAAAAGGAAGATGATGAAGTATCAAGTATGGAATGGAGGGAGTTTAAGGAAATTTTCTTAGAAAAATACTTTCCACATGACCATCAAGCAGATATGGAAAGACAATTTCTGAGTCTGAGGCAGAAGGAGGATGAGAATGTCGCAAAGTATAAGGATAACTTTACAAGGTTAGAGAGGCATGCTGCTGATTATATACGTATCCCAAGAAGTAAGATTTATCATTTATTTGATGGGTTAAAACCATTTCTCCATCGAGCTTTAGTATCACAATCCTTCTCATCATACGAAGACATTGTCTCGTGTGCTATCAAGATAGAAAAGGAATTCTCTAAATCTTATGACAACAAAGTAAAGAAAGAGAAGAAGAGAATGGTGGAACAAGATACAGATAAAGGGAAAAAGGGAAAGAAGGATTTTCCATTATGCGATAATTGTGGGAATAATCACCTCGGTACCTGCCTAAAAGGAATGAGAGTTTGTTATAAATGTGGAGAAAAAGGTCACCAGGCTTGTGATTGAAAGGGAAAGAAAGAGGCTATCAATGTTGAATGATACAATTGTAGAAAAATGGGGTATTATTCAAATAAATGTCCTAAGCATTAGGGAAACTTACCTCAGAAAAGTCCAAGGGATCAAGGACAATCTTATGCTGTTACTACAGTTGAAGTGGAATAATTAATGTATTGGTGCTTTTGGACTCAAGGATTATATTCTGGTTATAAGAATAATGTGATATATATAAGGATTGTATTGAAATACTTGTTGTTTTCATTAAGGTTTTAATATGATGAAGGTAATCATATTTTTTTATGTGACAATAAGAGAAACTTTACTTTTTTTATGTAATCTGATGATACAATTGATTTTGGAATTTAGAGACCTTTTAGAGAAAGTCTGGATAGAGGTATTTTGGATAACTATAAAGGTTGGAATGGATTAAGTTTAACTTTGTATAGTATTGTTTAAGGTTAAAACATTTCCTAATATTATTTTTGGAATATTATAATACTATAGTTTTAGGAAAAGGACAACCTACAGGTCGGGGGATAAACCGTCGCGTTGGATAAAGCTGCAGGAATAGAACCCACAACCATAGTGCGACAGGCCTTTATTACCGACCACTAGCCTACAAGAAGTCCCTGGTTATTACAAAATAGTTTTCTTAATCTAAATGGTATGTGTTAATATTTGGAACCATGTACGATTAGGATAAATATAATATTTTTGAGTTCTATTATCTTTTTGAGTGAAAGATGGGTTTGTGGTAAAAATTTATTAAAGAATGAAAGTCTACATGACAAGTACGTATATTTCCTTATGTTCTTAGTAAATCTCCTAAATAAATTCCTCAACTGTATGAAAGGTAACTTAAAACAAAAACATTGTTGGTTAACTTTTCCTACTGGGGAATCAATGATCATTTAACCAATTACAAGTTTGTGATTTTCTTATAGTTAACGTTCTCCTAACCCTGTTTTCTACAAATCTCCATCAGACCTTGATGGTTTGTTTTTCCTCCATATTCATATTTTCATAGAATCTTAGCATGGGCTATCTCAGGTGACCTTTGTACTTCTCTTTATTTCTTTTAATGTTATATTTTTATTAACCCTATTTCCGATGTGGGTTTTCCACAAATGTATTTTCTATTTTCAACCATTTATTTTCAAAGAAAAATTTTAAATTTCTAGGACGCAATTTATTAAAGGAGGGGAGAATGTAACACCCCAAGTTTCCACGGTACGCTTCTCTTTGAATAAAACAGTAGCGTGTGTTGTACGCAACTTTGAGTTCTAACACACACCACAACCAATCAAAGTAGCTGTTATGAATAGTAATACCTACTTTTTGAAATTTTATAAACTTTATCTTTCAAAATGGACTTCATTTTTGTATTCGGAATATCTAAATTATCCTAAGTTGATTTTTTTGTAATTTTCTTAGAACTTCCAATTTTCTATGAATAGAGAAAATACTTAAAAACAACTTTTTTAATCAAAATAATTTATAGTGATAAATTATAATATTGATTGGTTTTAAAGTATAATTAGAATATATTATTACCATTTTATCCAATGGTGGTCATTAGAATTAATTTCACTTTGAAATTGGACATAAACAATTGTCAATCTTTCGATATATATTGCTTCTTAAAAACACGCTATTTGTTGTGACAAAGGGAATTAATTATTAAATTAATTAAATAAAATTATATGTTTTTAATTTTGTAAAATAGACATCATTTTTGAATTAGGAATACCAAATATAGCTTAGGGTGAATTTTTGGTATTTTTCTGAAAAACTTCAATTTTTGATGAATAGTGAAACCACTAAGTGGTAGTTTAAAAAACGGATTTTTCATTTAAATGAAACTTCACCGCTTCTATGAATTGAATTTCAAAAATCCGACATACATGGTTGTCATTAGGATGTAAAATGTGGTTCAATGGGATTAAAATAATTTTTTTGTGAATAGTAACTTTTAAGTTTTATTAATCACGATTAAAGGTAATTAGTGAAATTTAAGGTAAAAATGATATTATAAAAATATGAAAATACCTTTACACTTGTAATACCCTTATTGGATGAGTCATGGACGAGAAAGACAATCCATGGGTCAACTTGGGGACCCCATGGAGCCACTTGGGTAAGAAAATGACATTAATAACTTTTTATTTGAAGTAAAAATAAAATTGTCACAAACATGTGTTGTTTTACTAAAACAATTATTACATGGGGTTATATAAGTTAAATTTTCGACTATAAATATTCATTGGAAATATAAAAATATTTCCTACATCATGGTAATTTTTTAATAATTTTTAGACATTAAATAAATTAATTTTTTTATGACATCATGATGATGCAACGATTACCTCATTAATTAACGATTTAAATAAAATGAAAAGATAATGTAAATCTAAGACTTAAACTTTTCAAAAACCTATTGTATGAGTATATTTTGAACCCTTATCACTTTATCTTTGAAATATATAATTGTGGGACCTTTGAAATCCGAAAATCATTTCATAATAATGTAACATTTCATGAGTTTCCAAGAGTGCCCCTCCTCTCCTCTTATAAAAGGCCCCCACCTCTACCACCTTACTCACACCATCAAAGACATTTGCCTCGTCCAAAATCTGCCCAAATACTCTATAAAATTCCCTCTCTTACTCCTAGAATCCTCACTTTGGGTAGAAGTCTTCCCAAGGATGTTTTTGGCTCAAATCAAAAAGAGTTACCCGATTTTAAGGTAATGTCTTCTCTTATGTTCTTTTGTTTTATTTTGCTTCTACAACCCTTTAAACTCTTTTTATTCCATTATTTTGTAACCAAACCAGTATCTTCAATATACTAGTATGTTTTTATGAGAATTATTTGATTTACACTTACACACACCTTCGTCTAATGGTTAAAGAACATACTGTTTCTGTGGGTGGCAAATTACTGCCTCACGAAATGATGATTGTTCAATCTTCTTTTAACACCTCTCAAGGTGGCCATTAAGATGTCACTATATTTATATATGATATATATTATGTTTATGTTTTCCTTATACTTATTTATTTTTTATTTATGGCATACCTTTATGATTTCCATTATGGGTAAACACGATAATTTCATTTTAGGAAGTGCGGACTACCGCCCCCTCAATGTGATTTGAATTATTAATGCCATATGTGGGACGTATAAATGATGGAGTAAATGATATTATATATGATATTATACTGTAATTATAATATAACTTTATATCATTATGATTTCATTGCATACGAAATAGAAATGAAAGTAACGTTCATGGGTATGTACGGCTTACCGTCTCCATGAACGGTGCATTTCATTTCTTACCTCTAAATGTTATGTAACATTATAAATGCATGTATATAATGGATATATATGATATATATGATATATAAATCATGAATATAATTCAGGATATAATGGATATTTCACCACATGAACAACTTGTAATTATAAGAAGTTTATTTTTGACTCAAGTACCAAAGATCGACAAAACGACTGTTATTAACTTTAATAATTACAAAATGTTCATAACATGGTAATAAGTGATATAAAAGGAATAATGAACTTGAAAAATGTTCTTAAGCAAGTATAAATTAACTCGAGTTTATTATTCAAGAGGTTAAAGAACGATCGAGTCAAGTCGGGCACGATGTAAGGGAACTTCTTAACCCAATTTCCATTCTTTGGGTTAATCTCCTACTTTCAAATTATGTCATGATATTATTATGTACTATCTTGTATTTGTACTTTATTTATGTGTACTTATAGTTGATACACATAATAGATCTATTTTATTTTAAAAAAATGATCTTTTTAAGGACTTCATCTCAATCTCCTTTCATTGAGACATATTTTATTTTATACACAACTTTCTTTTATACGGTGTATAAACCTCTTTGACTTTTACGTTTATTCAAAAGGAATATTTTTTATACGAAGCGTTTTACTAAATGAAAAAATGGAATGTTTTTTTGTCGTACGTATGTGGCGACAACGACTTATCCGCCGTCGTGACGATTATTTGAGTTTCGGCTTCCTCTACAAGCCATAACTTTTTTTAAAAGAAAAATAAATACCATGTTTTACTTTTCTTTTATTTTGGTATTGAAAATGGTTTTTATAAAGTTTTTATTATATCAATGTGTTGTATTGATATCTGGTGATTTAAATGTGGAAATCTTATGTTTCCTTTATGCATGTTTTATGTGATACAATTATGTTATGGTTTATGATATGTTTAAACCTTTTCATATAAGGAATGCATTGGACTTAATAAGTAATGGGTGGAGCCCGCTATAGCTCCTGGGTGCATCGGCAGGTCTCATGAGACAAACTAGTGTCTTTGCATGAGGCCTTGACAAAATCTTATTTGTAGTCTTGGCACGAGGCCTTGGTTACGTGATTATGATAGTCTGACATTATGCATTCCATCATTATGAAAGTGGTTATTGATATTTCATGTGATTATTCGACTAGTAGAATATCTATGTGAATAAGTAAATGACATTATTTCATTTTATTTTTTCCATATTATGCTGAAGTTCATGTTTAAAAGGATTTTGTTTTAGTTATACATTACCTTAAATGTTAATATTTATTTATGAAATCTTCCACTATATTGTTATCCTTACTGAGCATCTGAGCTCACCCCTTTCAATGTTTTAATTTTTCTAGGATGTGATGAAGTATATTATGAATGACCTGCAGGGATAGTATGAGGGGATATGAAGACAAGATGTTTTTTTAGTTTTGTTTTACTTTATGATGTAATGTAAGACTTATGAATGTATCTAGTGTTTCCAAGACTACTAAACTAATCGGTCTTTCGAGACTTGATCTTTTGTGATCATGCCAATGTTACGCAATAATGCACTGACTCTGGGTAACTGGGGTCGGGGCGTTACATACTCAATAATAATTAGAAAATTATTAATTAGTTTTTAAAAAAATTATTTTATAATCCATTTCACTAAATTACATTGTGGGTTTCAATATATGGAACAACCTCTAAACTATTATATAAAATGTAAAGGTGAGTCTGATCCTACTCTGTATTAGTAACTGTGACAACATCTATTTTGGAAATTCCTTCACCCACAAGTTTTGTAGTGTAATTAGATTTTTTAGACCAATGATTTCCACACCAAAAAGGTATTCAATACATAATTCAATGACTTAATCAATAATATATCACTTCACAAAACAAATATCTAGAAAAATTTTATTTTTGACATACCCTTTCAAAATATTCATATATCGTTCAATGAGATACATCCATATATAATGTATTAGAAAACAAAATTGTATCTTTCTAACAAAGTGAACCATCAAGTGAACCATCGTATTAAAGAATAATGGTGGGAAGAACATATCCAATTCAAATAATATGACAACAATTTTCTTTTCTATAGTTAGAAATTTCACCGGGTTTATAACTTTACTGCATATAACTTTGAAAAAAGAAACAAATATTGGTTAATATATGAAGGAAGTTCTTAGAAAAAATGAAACATAAATCTAAAACCATTAGATATTTCATCAAAACATGACAATCATGCAATTTCCAGCCCTTTAACTTTAAATCAGTCATTGAAATGATATTCTTGATATTTGATAAATATCCATCTAGAACCTTTACATCATTTAGGAAGTTTCAAAACTAATATATCTCTTTCCTAGAAATAGTGTAAGTAGCTGGAGGAAGAAGGCTCTGTATTCTACCCTTTGTTGGTTCAAACTCTACCTATATCCCCATGTCAAGCATGTCCAGCCTAGACTTAATGCCATACTTCATTTTTCTAAGTGCATTTAGTAACGTGCTAATGATACTATCACATACATTTTTTTACGTGCATGAAATCAAGAAAATTCATGATGTATAAACAATTCTAGTGGGGTAATTAAAAAAATGATCACTTTTTTCAACCAGTTTTTGTAAGGTTTTTTGAAGAACATTTACCAAAAGTGGTGTCCATATCCTTTACTTTCTTAATCAGCTGATCACCTGTTAATGGATATGGTGTTTCGCATACTTCTAAATTCCTATCGAATAATGTCGTCTAAGATATGTATTTATGTAATCGGGATAGAAATCTATGATTTCATAGAAACACAATATTCAATAAATGTATCAACATAACTGAATGTGTACCTTGTTCACAAATGGGATGCCCTTGAGTTCCTTTAATGCAATATCTTAAAATTTTTTCATTAGTAGAAAAATTATTTATCGTCCCATACAACATGGATCTCAACATGAAATATTAATTACTGTAAGAATCATAAAATGTAACACTTTAATCCTATATTAATTTTAGATCTTCGATCAATGTAGCTAAAAAACATTAATATCATTACCCGATTTCTTTGGTCCTGATATAAGCAGAGACAACAAAACGTATTTCTGCTTCATGCATAAGCACAATGGAAAGTTATAATTTACCAATATAACTAGCCATGTAATGTGAGTGCTATTTTCTAAACCAAAAGGATTCACTCCATCTATAGATAGTGTAATATTAAGGTTTCTTAGCTCATTTCCAAATTTAGGATAATTGTGGTCAATTTTCTTCTACTGAGGAGAGCCTACTGGGTGACAAAGTTTCATATATTGATTTATTGTATCTGTGTTCCATTCCAACTTAAGGAGAAATATTTTAGTATTGATAAGATTTATGTAACACCCCAAGCTTCCACAATACACTTCTCTTTGGATAATACAATAGCTTGCACTGTACGTAATTTAGAGTTCTAACACACCACGACCAATCAAACTAGCCGTTATAAATAGTAATACCCACTTTTTAAATTTTTATAAATTTTATTTTTAAAAATGGACTTCATTTTTTGTTTCGTAATATCAAAATTATCTTAGGGTAAATTTTTGGTATTTTTCTGAAAACTTTCAATTTTTGATGAATAGTAAAAAACACTGCGTTATTGTTTAAAACCGACTTTTTATTTAAATAATTATTATTTTTATTTAAATTTATTTTAAGTCAAAATAGATACATAATACCTATATAAGTTCAATGAAATTCATTGAAGTAATTTTATAATAATATTAGACATATAAAATTTTATTGAACTTTTCACCGTCTTTTACCCACCTTCTAGGCACATTAGCAAATTTGCATAAAACATAATTTTACCGCTTCTGTAAATTTAATTTAAAAAATCTGAGAGATATAGTTGATATCATTAAGTAAAATGTGGTTCACTAAGATGAAAATAATTTTTGGTGAATAATAACTTTTGACTTTCATTTACCATAGTTAAAAGTAAATAGGGTAATTAAAGGTAAAAATGATATTATTATTACCCTAACACATGTACTAATTCTACCAAATAAGTTTATTTCAACCAAAATCAATATTAGGAATAAAATATGATTCTTTTGGTCCACTTGGATTCGATTAGGACATTTATTATTATTTTATTTAAAGAAGTGTTAAAAGTGTTAAATTCAAAGTTTAATAACTAAACCATTTTTAATATAGAGTTATACAAAAGATAAATTTGACTATAAATATTAATTAGAAATATAAAAATATTTCCTACACAATGTTATTTTATTTATAATTTTTAGACATTAAATAATTAAATTTATTTATGACACATTGATGATGTAGTAATTACCTTATTATTGAAAGATTAAAAAATTGATATTATAAATATCCAAATAAATGTAAATTGAGACTTTTGATGAATTCCATGAATTTTATAGGTTAATATGACATGTTAGGGTTGATTAAATGAATTTTTTTTGAAGTAATAATGTTGTTAGGACTTTTAAAAAAAATAAAATACTAAATAGTGTCAAAATTGACATAAATGAGTTTTAAAAAAAATACTATATTATTAAATGATATAATAGTCCTAAAAATCTAAGGTTCCAAAAAATGACTTATATAATAATATATATGTCATTAATGAACCACTTGGGGTTATCTTGTCATTTTATAGTAAGATTATTAACCATATAATATAATAATACAAGAATACATGGTAAAAGTTAAACTATTTAACTTGGAGTTTAATATAAAAGATAAGGTTAATAGGGTGACCTAAACCTATCTAAAACCTATTGTTTGAGAGTTTTTAGACTTATCCACACCTTATACTTGAAATAAATAATTTTGGATCCATTATAAACTGAATATGATTGTATAATGAAATAATATTTTACATTTTTCCTAAAGTAACTCTCACCTCTCTTATAAATGGGTATTTCCCCTTCTCTCAAAATCACACCTCCAAATCCATTTGGCTTGGCCAAACCCTACTCAAATATCCTCCCAAATACCCTAACTTTAACCTAGAGCCTTAATTTTATCAGAAATCCAACCTAAGGAGCCCTTTTGATCAACTCAAAAGGAAACACCCGAAGAAGAGGTAATAGTTTCACCACCTCTTTCAAAGTTCTTTTCTTCTTCCACTTCCGCTTTCTTTGTGGTTTCAAAACAAAAATAATAACTATTGTAACTTATACATAATGTGATGTTATTATAAATATGGTACATCAATATTAATTATTCTATATATCCTATGAATCACAAGTCACCATACATGCGTACGTACAACTTACCGTCTCCACATCTTGGTGTAGTTTATTATTAAAACACTACATTATTTGGATGGGTATAATAATGAGTATAACTGATGTAGATAATAAATATAACATGTTAATGATTATTTATATATTACATACCATCCAATTACATATTATTTCACCATCGATACAATGATATTGTCGCACATGTGTACGTACAGATTACCGTCTCCATGAACGTGATGAAATTCATTCCCCATCATAACCATTCAAGAATAATATTCATTTTATGATAAAAAATAATGTTTAAGAACTTAATATCCTTATATATATGAATCAAATACATCCTATCCATAACAAACATGGCTTATGTAACCAATCATATAGAGGAAAATGAACTAGTTAACACCTGAAACGATGATACTACTGAAATATTATTAACAAAGCAATATTAGAAGATCATATATGATATCCTATTTATGTATGTGTTTATTGAATAATTTAATAACAATTATTTAAATATTATACAGGAGGTTAATGTACCCTCAAACAAGGAAAATTACAAGGTAAGGGTTAATTCTACAATCTCTTCATTATCTGAGGTTGTTTATACGTGAGTATCTACTGAGACCTCTTTATCATCCACACCCGTGTTTCTTAAAAATGTATTTCAAAACATTTTTACTATTTTCTAGACTATGGGTTAAATTCATTTATACCCTTGTTTTAATTTTTATAAAATTTTTATAAAGGAATATTTCTGTCATTTTCCAAACAAGGTCTTTTACGACCTTTTCAACAAAATTAAGGAAAGAATTTTTTTTAACATATACGGCTGGTGCAACTATTTTCTGCCGTTATAACACCTTCAAAGATTCCCTTAAAAGAATATAAGAATATTTCAAAAATAAATATTTTCTTTTATAATTATGTGAATTTTAAATGGTTTCAAAATAGAAAGAGGTATTTCTTTCAAATAGTTTTCATTTCTATATGTCTACATCTTTTGATAGATTTTAAACTTGTTTGAAGTTGACTTATTATGATACAAATCTTCCATATTGTATTGAAGGTTTTGTGATTTGTTTGACTGTGGATGCGTTATTTTTATACCATTCATGGTTTATGGATAAAGTATTAACATTTCATATGCTAGTTTTAATATGAATGTTTATGTTATGTTTAAACCTTTTCATATGAGGAATGCATTGGACTTAGTAAGTGACGGGCAGATCCTGCTATAGCTCCTCGATGCATCGGTAGGTCTCATGAGACAAACTAATGTCTTGGCATAAGGCCTTGAAAAAATCTTATTGTAGTCTTGGACTGAGGCCTTGACTATGTGGTTATGATGTATGACATTATGCATTCCATAATTATGAAATTGACTATTTATGTTGCATGTGATTATTCGACTAGTAGAATATCCATGTGAATAAGTAAATGAAATTATTTGATTTATTTTTTCCATATTATGCTGAATTTTATTTTTAAAAAGCTTGGGTTTTAGTCTTATAAATTGCCTTAAATGTTTATGCTTATTTATGAAACTTTCCATTATATTGTTATCCTTACTGAATATCTAAGCTCACCATTTTCTATGTTTTATTTTTCCCAGAATGAAAAGAAGTATATTATGACTGACCTTTAGGGATATTATAAAGAATATGAATGTGTTCAAAAGAGACAATGTTGTTGTTGTTTTTCATTTTATAATGTAATGTAAAAATTATGTATGGATCTAGTACTTCCAAGGCTACTCAACTGATCGGTCTTTCAGGATTTGATCCCTTGTGATCATGCCAATGTTATATAATAATGCACCGACTCTAGGTAACTAGGGTCGTGGCATTATAGTTGGTATCAGAGGAAGTTTAGTACAATCCTTGGAAGCTAGATTTAGAAAAACTCTGATTAGAGAAAATTACCCTAAGATAGACTTTGAGGATTATTATAGAAGAACATCCTAGAATTTTGGTAATGTAGATATTTTTTTGTATTTTCCAAGAAATACATCCCTGTTTGAATATGAGTAGGTATAGGTGGCTCTGGAACAGATGTAACTAGGAGTGAAAACTCTAACAAGGAGTTTCGAGCTTGATATCCTGGTACACGACAACAGGCCTTGCTGCACTCTTGGTTACGACACTCTCGGGGGATATAATTAGGATAATTCATATTTTCTTCACAAACCATTATGAAGGATTTATGAGTATATGCCTCCTCAAAGAAAACATTTTTATGATTATGGATTATATCTATAAACCATTCGATTTATATTAAGTGTTTTACAAGTTTGGAATTATGTATTGAGATTCATAAACTAATCTAGTGTATGCCATTATTTATAAATGGCACCTAGTGGAAGGAATGAAAACCATATCAAAACAAGTAATCCATATAGTGATTTACCTCATAATCAAGATAATTATAGTGGTGTTGGTGATGCAACTGGTGCTAATCAGCTTATCACCACACTAGGACATCTCACTCAGGTTATGAATAATAACCTTACCCGTATGAAGCACCCTGATCCACAACATGGAGGATCAATGTTAGACCACTTCATGAGGAAACAACCACAAAAATTAAATGGGACTACAAATCCATTTTTAGTTGAGAAATGGATAAGTTCCTTAGAGAAAATATTTCGTGATTTGGGGAGTTGTGAAAGGGAAAACGTTGTCATGTCAGTTTATCACCTCACGGGAGATACAGATCAATGGTGGTCATTAATTCAAAACACAAAGGAGGATTAAGAAGTATCAAATATGGAATGGATAGAGTTTAAAGATATTTTCTTAGAAAAATACTTTTCTCGTGACCATTGAGCAGATATGGAAATGCAATTTCTGAGTCTGAGGCAAAAAGAGAATGAGAATGTCACAAAGTATGAGGCTAACTTTACAAGGTTAGCAAGACATGCAACATATTATATACGTAACCCAAGGATTAAGATTGATCGATTCTTTTATGGGTTAAAATCATTTCTCCATCGAGCATTAGTCTCACAATCCTTCTCATTGTACAAAGATATTATCTCATGTGCTATCAAGACAGAAAATGAATTCTCTAAGTGTTACAACTTTAAAGCAAAGAAAGAGAAGAAGAGATCTTCTGAACACTTCAGAAATAAAAATAAGGGGAAGAAGGAAAAAGTTGAATTTCCATCCTATGGTAAATGTGGGAAGAAACATCCTGGTACTTGCCTGAAGGGAATGTAAGTCTTTTACAAGTGTGATGAAAAAGTCCACCAAGCTCGTGATTGCAAGGGAAAGAAACAGGTTATCAATGTTGAATTCTATAATTGTAGATAAATGGGGCATTATGAAAATGATTGTCCTAAGCACCAAGGAAACTTACCTCAAAAAAGGCCAAGGGATCAAGGCCAAGCTTATACGATCACTACTGTTGAGGTTGAAGCTCCGAAAGATATGGTGTTAGGTAATTTAATGGTTTCCTCAAGTGTAGTCAATGCTTTATTTGATTTTGGATCATCACATTGTTTCATATCTTCCCAGTTTGCTAAGAAAATTAGACATTTCAAATTTTATTTAACATGGGATTTGTCAGTCAAAACTCTTAAGAGAAGTATCATTGCAACAAAGTTTTGTGAATCAGTCCCCATTAGGGCATATAAATGTTCTTTATATGCTGATATCATTGTCATAACCAAGATTGAATTTGATATAATCCTTAGTATGGATTGGCTTTAGGACCATGATGCGAAAATTTATTGTAAGAAGAAGGAGGTTATAATTTTTGATGACGATAAGAAGTACCTTATCTTTAGAGCAGAAACGTCACCACCTGATTCTTATCTAGATCCACCCCCAGTAGATCTACTACATTCAATTATTGAGGATGAAGAGAATGAAATAACTATGGGTGAGGAAAAGAATGTTCAAATAGAGGATGTGCCTATTGTGCAAGAATATGTTGATGTGTTTCTAGAGGATTTACCTAGAAATCCTCTAGAATGAGAAATTGAGTTTTCCATTGATTTAATTCCTGGTTCAAGGCCCATATCAAAGACCCCTTATAGAATGGACATTTTGGAATTAGTAGAACTAAAGAAACAACTAGAGGAATTGAGTAATAAGGTATTTATTCTACCTAGTGTTTCTCCATGGGGGCCTCTTTTTTGTTATAAAGAAAGATGGATCTATGAGGTCATGCATTGACTACAGGGAGATCAATGCTATAATAATAAAGAATAAGTATCCCCTACCTTGTATTGATGATTTATTCGATAAATTTCATGGAGATCGATAATTTTCAAATATTGACCTTTGATCTGGATATCATCAGTTGTGTGTGAAGAAGGAAGACATTCCAAAGACAACATTTCATACCGGTTATGGGCATTACAAGTTTACAATAATACCTTTTGTACTGACTAATACACCCTCTGTTTTTATGGATCTAATGAATAGAGTTTTCAAGGAATATCTTGATGAATTTTTAGTGGTATTTATTTATGATATCTTGGTATACTAAAAAATCTACGAAGATCATGAAAATCACTTTCACACTATTCTAAAAACCCTCACTAGAAATGAATTATATGGGATGTTTAGTAAGTGTGAATTATGGCTTCAGGAGATTTCTTTTCTTGGCCATGTTGTCTCTAAGGATGGAATCTATGTCAATCCTTCAAATACCAAGGTGATCCAATAATGGTTGGCACCGACGAGTATAACAGAGGTATGTAGTTTTATTGGTTTAGTAGGTTTTTATCGATGTTTCATTTAGAATTTTGCCCGGTTGTCTAACCCATTAACCAAGCTCACATGTAAAGGGGTTAAATTTGTTTGTAAAAGAGACTGTGAAGAATGTTTTGATGAATTTAAGAGAAGATTAGTCAATGCTCCTATATTGACTCTACCATTGGGGAATGATGGGCTTGTTAGTTATAGTGATGCCTCAAAGAAAGGACTTGGTTGTGTTCTTATGCATAATGATAGAGTTATTGCCTATGCATCATGACAGCTAAAAATTCATGAACAAAGATATCCCACTCATGATCTTGAGTTAGTAGATGTAATCTCTACTTTGAAGATATGGAGACACTATCTCTATGGTGAAGAATGTGAGATATATATCGATCACAAGAGCTTGAAGTATATTTTCTCACAAAAAAGAACTCAACATGAGGAAAACGAGATGTCTTGAACTACTCAAGGATTATGATTGCACTATACACTACCACCCGATGAAGGAAAATATGGTGGCACATTCTTTGAGCAGAAAGGATCATGGAGTTTTGAACAAGATGAGAGTTGAAAGGGGTCCTATGTTCATGGATCTAGTAAAGATGGATATGAGTATAATCATGGAAGGTAAAACATCAATACTTTTTCAAATGGTTGCTAAACCATATTTACTATAAAGGATAAAAAGTTATCAGACCGACGATGAGGAGTTTCAAAAGAAAATTAAAGCTATGAACGACGGGAGATTGATCAACTTCATATATGAAGATAAGATTTTGAAATTTGGGAAGAGACTTTGTGTTAAATATATACTTGATCTAAAAAGGGAATTGTTGGATGATGCTCATAGCTCCAATTTCACTATACACCCTAGTAACACTAAGATGTATAGAGATTTGAAGGAACATTTTTGGTGGGACAACATGAAGAGGGAGATTGATGATTATGTGTCAATATGTATGATTTTCCAAAAAGTGAAGGCTGGAAGACAACATCCTAGAGGAGTCATGCAACCTCTTCCCATACCTGAGTGGAAATGGGATGATATTATGGTAGAATTTGTCATGGGGCTACCAAAGACTCCAAGAAAGAACGATGTAATATGGGTTATTGTTGATCTTCTTACTAAGTCAGCACATTTTCTTGCTATAAGAGAAGATTTACCACTTGAACGTTTAGCAAGACTATATATTAATGATGTTGTAAGAATTCATAGAGTACTCCTATCGATTGTTTCTGATCATGATCCCTATTTTACATAGAGATTCTGGAAAAGTCTTTAGAAAGGCTTGGATACTGAACTTCATTTGAGCACTACCTACCACCCTCAAACTGATGGACAATCAGAAAAGACTATTGAAAACTTATAATACATGTTTAGATCTTTCTCACTTGACTTTCTTGGTATGTGGGATAAGTATTTACCTATGGTAGAATTTTCCTATAATAATATCTTCCATTCAAGTATTCAGATGGCCCCATATGAAGCATTATATGGAAAGAGATGTTGCACACCAACTTGTTAGGATGATGCTGGTGAAAGAAAACTCATAGGCCCAGAGCTTGTTGAGGAAACAATGGAAAAGGTGAAGGTTATCCAATCCCACATCAAAGCATCTCAAAGTAGGAAAAAGAGATATACCGATAATCGAAGTAAGGATTTAGAATTTCAAGTAGTAGATCATGTTTTCTTGAAGGTATCTCTATGTAAGGGTGTTATACGTTTTGGTAAGAAGGGTAAATTAAGTCCTAGGTACATCGGACCTTTCGAAATCCTAGAATGAATTCGAGTTGTAGATTATCATTTGGAAATGATGCCAAGTCTCTCCAAAGTACATGATGTGTTCTACGTATCACTATTGAGAAAATACATGCCTGACCTAACGTATGTACTCACCTATGAAGAAATTGAACTAGGACCTGATCTGTCATATTGTGAAGAGCCTTTCAAGATTCTTGATATAAGAGAACAAGTGTTGAGAAACATGATGACTCGTCTGGTAAAAGTTCTATAGAGAAACCATAAGATGGAAGAGGCGACGTGGGAACTCGAGGAACTTATGATGAAGAACCACCTGAGTATTTTTATGCAGTAGTATTGTAAAAAATTTTAGGACGAAATTATTTGAAGGAGGGAAGAATGTAACACCCCAAGCTTCCATGGTACGCTTCTCTTTGGATAATACAATAGCTTGCGCTGTACACAACATCGAGTTCTAACACACCACGACCAATCAAACTAGCCATTATGAATATTAATACCCAATTTTTGAATTTTTATAAATTTTATTTTAAAAAATGGACTTCATTTTTGGGTTCGTAATATCAAAATTAGCTTAGGGTAAATTTTTGGTATTTTTTTGAAAACTTTCAATTTTTGATGAATAGTGAATAACACTGCGCTATTGTTTAAAATCGACTTTTTATTTAAATAATTATTTATTTTATTTAAATTTATTTTAAGTCAAAATAGATACATAATACCTATATAAGTTCAATTTAATTCATTGAATTCATTTTATAATAATATTAGACATATAAAATTTTATTGAACTTTTTACTGTCTTTTACCCACCTTCTAGGCATGTTAGCAAATTTGCATAAAACGCAATTTTACATCTTTTGTGAATTGAATTTCAAAAATAAGAGAGACAAGGTTGATATTAGTAAGTAAAATGTGGTTCAATAAGATGAAAATAATTTTTGGTGAATAGTAACTTTTGACTTTTATTTACCACAGTTAAAAGTAAATAGGATAATTAAAGGTAAAAGTGATATTATTATGACCTTAACACATGACCTAATTCTATTTGATAAGTGTATTTAGACAAAAATAAACATTAGGAATAAAATATGATCCTTTTGGTCCACTTGGATTAAATTAGGACATTTATTATTATTTTATTTAAAGAAGAGTTAAAAGTGTTAAATTCAAAGTTTAATAACTAAACCATTTTTAATATAGAGTTATATATAAGATAAATTAGATTATAAATATTCATTAGAAAGATAAAAATATTTCCTACATAATTTTATTTTATTTATAATTTTTAGACATTAAATAATTAAATTTATTTATGACACAATGATGATACAATAATTACCTTATTATTGAAAGATTAAAAAATTGATATTATAAATATCCAAATAAATGTAAATTGAGACTTTTGATGAATTCCATGAATTTTATAGGTTAATATGACATGTTAGAGTTGATTAAATTATTTTTTTTAAGTAATCAATTTTTAGGACTTTAAAAAATCAAATACTAAATAGTGTCAAAATTGACATAAATGAGTTTTTTTAAAAAACAATACTATACTATTAAATGATATAATATTTTTAAAAATATAAAGTTCAAACAAAGCACTTATATAATAATAGATATTTCATTAATGAACAAATTTAGGTTCTATTGGTATTTTATATTAATATTATTAACCATATAATATAATAATACAAGAATACACGGTAAAAGTTAAACTATTTAACTAAGAGTTAAATCTATAAGATAAAGTTAATATGGTGACCTAAACCTGTCTAAAACCTGTTGGTTGAGAGGTTTTAGACCCATACCCACCTTATCCTCTAAATAAATCATTTTGGAGCCATTATAAACCGAATATGATTGTATAATAAAATAATATTTCAAGCTTTTCCTAAAGTAACTCTCATCTCTCTTATAAAAGGGTACTTCCCCTTCTCTCAAAATCACACCTCCAAAGCCATTTGGTTCAGCCAATCCCTAGTCAAATATCCTCCCAACTACCCTCACTTTGACCTAGATCCTTACTTTGATCATAAAGACAACCTATGGAGCTCTTTTGATCAACTCAAAAGGAAACACCCGAAGAAGAGGTAATAATTTCACCACCACTTTCAAAGTTCTTTTCTTCTTCCAATTCCTCTTTCTTTGTTGTTTCCATACCAAAATAATAAATCCAGTACATTATACATACTGCGATGTTATTATAAATATGGTACAACCATATTCATTATTCTATCCTTCTTATGAATGGCAAGTCACCATACGTGCGTACGTACGACTTACCATCTCCACATCGTGGTGTAGTTTGTTATTCAAACACTTCATTATTTGGATGGATATACTAATGAGCATAACTGATGTAAATAATATATATAACATGTTAATGATTTTGTATATATGATATACCATCCAACTACATACTATTTCCTCATCAATACAATGATATTGTCGCTCATGCGTACGTACAGATTACCGTCTCCACGAACACGATGAAATTCATACCCCATCATAACCATTCAAGATTAATTTTCATTTTATGATTAAAAATAATGTTTAATAACTTAATATAATTATGTATGTGAATCAAATACATCCTATCCATAACAAACATGGATTAAGTAACCAATCATATAAAGGAAAACGAATCAGTTAACACCCGAAACGATGATACTACTGAAATATTATCAACAAAGCAATATTATAAGATCATATGTGATATCATATTTATCTATGTGGTTCTTGTATAATTTAATAAAAATTATTTAAATATCATACATGAGGTTAAAGTACCCTCGACCAAGGAAAATTACAAGGTAAGAGTTAATTCTATAATCTCTTCACTATCCGAGGTTATTTATACGTGAGTATCTATTGGGACCTCTTTATCATAAAAATCCGTGTTTCTTAAAAATGTATTTCAAAACATTTTTACTATTTCCTAAACTATAGGTTAAAGTCATTTATACCCTTGTTTTAATTTTTATAAAATGTTGATAAAGGAATATTTCCATTGTTTTCCAAACAAGTTCATTTATGACCTTTTTGACAAAATTAAGGAAAGAATGTTTTTTTAACTTATATGACGGGTGAAGCTATTTTCTGCCATTATAAGACCTTAGAAACTTCCCTTACAATATTATAAGAATATTTCAAAAATAAATGTTTTCTTTTATAATTATGTGACTTTTAAATGGTTTCAAAATAGAAAGAGTTATTTCTTTAAAATAGTTTTCATTTCATCTATGTCAACATCCTTTGATGGATTTTAAACTTGTTTGAAGTTGACTTATTATGATACAAATCTTCAATATTGTATTGAAGGTTTTGTGATATATTTGACTGTGGATATGTTATTTTTATACCATTTATGGTTTATAGATAAAGTATTTACATTTTTATGCTATTTTTAATATGAATGTTTATGTTATGTTTAAACATTTTTATATGAGGAATGCATTGGACTTAGTAATTGATGGGTGGAGCCTGCTATAGCTCCTCGATGCATTGGTTGGTCTCATGAGACAAACTAGTGTCTTGGAACAAGGCCTTGACAAAATCTTATTGTAGTCTTGGCATGAGGACTTGACTATGTGGTTATGATGTTCGGCATTTTGCATTCCATCATTATGAAATTGGCTATTGATGTTGCATGTGATTATTCGACTAGTAGAATATCCACGTGAATAAGTAAATGACATTATTTGATATATTTTTGCCATATTATGTTGAATTTTATGTTTAAAATGCTTGTGTTTTAGTCTTATACATTACCTTAAATGTTTATGCTTATTTATGAAAGTTTTCGCTATATTGTTATCCTTACTAAGTATCTGAGCTCACCCCTTTCTATGTTTTATTTTTCTCAAGATTCAAAGAAGTATATTATGACTGACCTGCAGGGATAGTCTAAGGAATATGAATGTGTTCAAAGGAGACAATGTTGTTTTTTTTTCATTTTATGATGCAATGTACAAATTATGTATGTATCTATTACTTCAAAGGCTACTAAACTGACCGGTCTTTCGGGATTTGATCCCTTGTGATCATGCCAATGTTATGTAATAATGCACTGACTCTGGGTAACTAGGATCGGGGCGTTACACTTGAGGGATATATTAATATTTTGAATTAGAGTTCAAATTCTAATGATTATAACATGGATACATCATTCTATAGTAGGAATTACAAAAATTTGGATTCAAGAAAAAAAAGAGTAGTCATGCTAAAACCAATGGAAATGGATCGCAAATGCATGGGTAAAAGAACACATAGGAGGGAGATACACAAAGGAAGTGTAGAGTAGTATTGATCATGTGGGGGTAGTGCATGCCCAAGCTAATAAAAAATTAACCCTAGAAACCTCATGTTTGATATGAAGCATTACAGAAATAAGAGAAATTGGGATGGGTATAGATTTGGAAGTAGTAAAAATTCTAGGTGGCCACAAAACCCTGTATTCTCAAATCCTATAGGGAATAAACCACTTGTGTGTGACCAATGCTATATGATATGGAATTCTAAGGTGAATGGAATCCATGGACAGACCATGTTAAAACTAAAAAATGTGTTTGGAACCATGCGGTCTGGGTACATAGGCATAAGGGAAGTAGCAGAAGGAAAAAAGATATCGGTGGGGCAGTAAAGACTATGAGGCGTGGGGGGGGGGGGGAACCACATTACCAATTATAGGGGATTCTTGTAAACAAGTTTGGAATATCATACCTTAGGTTTTGATGTTCGATTTGTCCAAAAAAATCGACATTGGCTGCAACACACCTCTTATTTCATGAGAGCTTGAGTGTGGTGCAAAGAAGACGCGATGCTAGGGTTCTTTTATAAAGGGGGGAATGATTTTCTCAGCACTTATTGAAAAGTGCTCATAAAAGGGAATTTTATCAGTGTTAAAAATATAAGCACTGATAAATACTACTTTTATGAGAACTTTTTTTAACGCTGATAAAAGCTATGATTTATTAGCACTCAGAAAGCACTGACAAAGGTAGTATTTGTCAATGCTTATGTTTGAGTGCTGGTAAATACTACTTTTGTCAGCACTGATGAATCATACGTTTTATCAATGATAAAAAAGCACTCACAAAAGTTAAAAATGAAAAAAGTATAAAAATGAATAAAAATAAATAAAAAATGAATAAAAATTATATAAATAATAAAATTATTCAAAGTGAGATATAATAATTACTTATATTACAAAAATAAGAAAAAATGCTTTTAAATGAGTTAATTATATAAATTAAAAACATATTTAAAATATTAAAACATAATAAATAAATATCTATAAATAAATATTAAAAATTAATAAATATTAAAAATTAATAAATAATATTCAATGAATGAATATTAAAAATGAATAAATAAATTTGAATAAAGAACATTTAAAAAAAACCAAATTCATAACATTAATTACATAACTTAAAAACACATAAAAAATAAAAAAACAAAAAATATTAATTATATCAATAAAAAATATTAGAAATGAATAATATTAGATATTTAAATTACAAAATTATAAAAAATACATTTAAATAAATAAATTATATAAATTTCAAACATATTAAAAATGTTAAAACTTAAAAAGAAAAAATAAATAAATATTTTTCATATAAATTGAAAACATAATAAAAATATTAAAACATATTAAATAAATATGTATAAATAAATATTAGAAAATAATTAAATTCCAAAAAATATAAAAATTAAAAAATATTAAAAACAAATAAATAATATTAAATGAAAGAATACTAGAAATGAATAAATAAAATTTAATTGATAGCATAACTATTTAAAAAAATGAATTCATAAGGTTAAATACATGAATTGTAAACACGTACAAAAATGAACAAAATACTAAAAAAACATTTAAATAAATTAGTTTTATAAATTTCAAACATTTTAAAAATATTACAATAATAAATAAAATTGAATAAATATTAATCATATAAATTAAAAACATATTAACAATATTAAAACTCAGTAAATAATTACTTATAAATAAATATTTTTAAAAAAAATTCCTAAACTATTAAAAATTAATAAATATTAAAAATGAATAAATAATATTAAGTGAAAGAATATTAAAAATGAATAAATAATATTGAATAAATTACAAAAATATCTAAAAAAGTGAATTCAAAACATTAATTTCATGAATTAAGGACACATAAAAAATGAATAAAAATAAATAAATGGATAATATTAAATATATAAATAAAAAATTATTAAAAATAAATTATATTGAAAATAAAAAAATATAAAAATTAAATTTCATTTATATGAATCAATTCTATAAATTTCAAACATATTAAAAATATTTAAACTTAATAAATAAAAATGAATAAATATTAATCTTATAAATTACAAACATATGGAAAATATTAAAACATAATAAATAAATATGTATAAAATTTAAAAAAATGAATAAGTTCTAAAAATATTAAAAATTAATAAATATCAAAAATGAAAAAAAAATAAATGAAATAATATTAAAATTTAATAAATAAAATTAAACAAATTGATTTTTTTTTTAAATTTAATTCATAACATTAATTACATGAATTGCAAACACATAAAAATGAATAAATAAATAATAGTATTATTGTTAATTATTGATGTATGCTCTCTATTGATTGTATATAAAAAAATAATTTTTTAAAGTTGGGGTTGAGACATCTTTTTATTAAGAAAGTAAAGAACTCTTTTTATCAGGGTAGATGGAGACCCATTACATAACCCGTAGGCCCAAGACTAAGTGACCCATGAACACGGCCCAAAGGCACAGTGCAACGCCATGCCTGCCTCATCCTGTCTGCGTCATGCCTGCGTCACTAGCTTCCTGCATCATGCCTGTGTCACTGCTTGCTCCATAAATATTTAAAAATGTATAAATAACTATCAAAATTGAATATATTAAAAAAATATTAATCGAATATATATTAAAAATGAATATATATTAAAAATGAATAAATTACATAGAATACTAAAATGGAGAAATGTTTAAAATGAATAAATAATATTAAATCAATAAGCATACATACACGCACACATATACATATGCATAGACATACATACACATACACATACACATACACATACATAGATATACATACACATACACAGACACATACACACACAAAGACACACACACACACACACACACATGCATATGCATATACATACACAAACATGCATGTAGACACATACACATACATACAATTACATAAATGTGCATGTCCATACATACACATACATATGCATACATACACATAATACATTAACATACATATATATACACATATACATACACTCATACATACACATAGACATGCATACATACATACATACATATACACATACACATATAAACATACACATACACATACACATACACATACACATACACATACACATACACATACACATACACATACACACACACACACACACACACACACACACACACACACACACACACATACACAGACACACACACACACACACACACACACACACACACACACATATAGACATACACATACACATACACATACACATACACATACACATACACATACACATACACATACACATACACATACACATACACATACACATACACATACACATACACATACACATACACATACACAAAAATAGAAACAGAAAAAAATACACACACACACACATGCATAAACATGCATATGTACACATACATGCACATTCACGTACACATATAGACATGCACATACACGTACACAGATACACATACACATACACATACACATACACAGACACTTACACATACACATACACACACACATACACATACACATACACATACACATACACATACACATACACATACACGTACACAGATACACATACACCTACACATACACATACACATACACAGACACTTACACATACACATACACACACACACAGACATATACACATACACATACACATACACGCACACATACACATACACGTACACATACACATACACCTACACATACACATACACATACACATACACATACACATACAGATACACATACACATACAGATACACATACACAGACACATACACATACACAGACACATACACATACACAGACACATACACATACACAAACACATACACATACACATACACATACACATACACATACACATACACATACACATACACATACACATACACATACACATACACATACACATACACATACACATACACATACACATACACATACACATACACATACACATACACATACACATACACACCCACATACACATGCACATGTACATTCACATGCACATCCACATTCACATGCACATTCACATGCACATACACATTCACATGCACATACACATGCACATACACATGCACATACACATGCACATACACATGAACATGCACATAGACATGCACATACATATACATACACATACATGTACATACACAGACATATACATACACATACATGTATGGAGACACATACACATACACATGCATATTCATATACATACACATACACATATGTAGACACTCACACACACATACAATTACATACACGTTCAGACACATACATACACATATATACATATGCATACATACACATACTACGTAAACATACCTACACATACACACATACATACACATTGATATACATGTACACAAATGTACGCACACACACACACACACAGACACATACACATACGCATTCGCATACACACACACACAAACACATACACATACGCATACACATACACATACACATACACATACACATACACATACACATACACATACACATACACATACACATACACATACACATACACATACACATACACATACACATACACATACACATACACATACACATACACATACACATAAACATACACATACACATACACATACACATACACACACACACACACAAACACATACACATACACATACACATACACATACACATACACATACACATACACATACACATACACATACACATACACATACACATACACATACACATACACATACACATACACATACACATACACATACACATACACATACACATACACATACACATACACATACACATACACATACACATACACATACACATACACATACACATACACATACACATACACATACACATACACATACACATACACATACACATACACATACACATACACATACACATACACATACACATACACATACACATACACATACACATACACATACACATACACATACACATACACATACACATACACATACACATACACATACACATACACATACACATACACATACACATACACATACACATACACATACACATACACATACACATACACATACACATACACATACATATAAACATACACATACACATACACATACACATACACATACACACATACATATGCATAAAATCCATATATACACATACATGCATATAAAAGTACACATTTATATATATATACATACACACACATAGCACACACACACACATATCATACACATGCATGGATATACATACAAATGCCTGTAAATATACACAAATATATACACATACACATACATATAATTACATACATGTGTGAATACAAACACATACATATGCATACATACACATACTATATAAAAATACATCCACACACACACACAAACATACATACACATATACATGTCATATACATACATATGAAGGTTCCGAGCATAGAGAAAGAGCCAAATTGGTCATTCCCAACTCTACTTTTTTTGCAATCAATGATTAATTCGAGATGTACATCGATGATAAACATTGTGACCAACAGAATTAAATCAAATATTAATTAATGATTGAATGATGAAACCAAATCACATAATCAACACATACTATTTATAATTGATTTAAACAAGAATTACCTTAAGATGAATTCTTTCTTATTTGATGAATCTAAAAACGTCTCTACATCGTACCGTCATTGAATTGTAGGAATCAATAGTAGATTCCCTCCAATGGTGATCCACACATGCTCCACGAACATATGAACGTCGCTGAAGGTATTTGTGTGTAACACCTAACTCAGTTGCCACATACCGATGCCCTAAGCTGGTTCCCCACATGAACTTAGGCGCACCTCCCAGTATGCCAGAGGCTGCCGACTAACATTGAGGGTCTAATATGTAACATGATGGGACAATACCCTCATTATCAAAGAATTGAAACAATAAAAATAAATATACAGTCATAGAAACAATAAAAATGATAATAATAAAAGAACAAAATCACATAATAATCCTCAAAATAGGAAAAAATGACCATAAACCAAAGCAGTAAATATGTTATTTCATACAAGTGTCAAGTGTCTAATGAAAACCCAAAAAAATACAAACTTAAAACTCTAAAATGGGTCCTGATATCATGTCTGGTTCCCTCATCCATGCTCCATCCCAAATCCCAACTCATCTATTTAACATAGGGCTCTTTCCCTTATCGTGTCCTGTAAACATGAAGTCTATTCAGGTACCAATCAAACGGACTGAGTAGGGTGTGATTACTACTCATTAGGCCACCACCAATGATGTCTAAAGCAATATATATCCAATAATAGTGTATGCAGTTGTATAAATAATAAATATCAAATGAAAAAAGTAAATAGGTTTCATATTTATTATTATTTAGTAAACCACATCATACCTACTTCGCCCCATGCTAGAGTTTGAACCACAAAACCTATGGATTTTATAATTTAATTATTCATGGGATTTTGTTATCCACGTAAATTAAAAATTCATTTTGGTATCTTGGAGAATCAGTCCAGGTACCATTTCATACACATGCATCAGGGGCCTAGAACAACAGTCTAGTACCCTATGGGTAGTTGGAGCAACAGTCCCTCACCCACAAATCATTGATCAATCACATATATCCCAATTAAAATGCATACAAAAGGGTACTAGAACAATAGTCTGGAACCCCATGGGTACTTGGAGCGGTAGTCCCTCATCCACAACTCATCAATTAACCATTCACATATACACATATCATTGTTCCACATTCATAACTCATTTATCAACCATTATTAACATGATTCACCATCTCATTTATTAAAAACAACCAAGATTATTACTTTTATCAGAAGAAAAAACATGAAAAATTCCCCCATTAATCCATTTATCATCAATTAATACAAAACTCATTAACTATTCAAGGTTAATCTAATAAACCCTTTAAATCCCATTATCAAACATGAAATAAGGATTTAGTTTAATTTCATAAACCCCTAATTTCCCACTTTTATATCTCATAAATATTATTTTCAAGGATATTGGTACACCCCATGGGTTTCCATAAATTCTGGTCTCATAACCCCAATGGGTCCAATGTAATCTGTGAAGGGTCTCACAATTTCATGGGAAAACAATTTACTTTTATAATTAAAATGAAATTGATCAACATGGAAATGTGATGGAATAATTACATAAACAATATAGGAATAAAGAATGTAGGAATTAGTAATTATAAGACCTACCTCAAGATCATGGATGAATTATCTCTAAATCTTAGCCCTTAATTCAATGTAGAACGATGGAAATCACAATGATGAAGAAGACCTGGGATTAACATATTTGATCAAGATCCAATGAAACAAGATCCAATGAAACAAGAATTAAATCCTAGATCTATACTATCAATAATATAGGAAATAATACCTCTCAAAGGGAAGAAAAATATAGGAGATACATGGACATAAACATGGAATAAATCACATACTGGAAGATAGGTCGATTCATTCCACTGGATCTTTGATTTGAAAAAGAAGGTTCAAGGATACTTAAAAACCTATCCAGAGCCTCCAAAAGTGATGGAAATCATGTTAAGGTGAAAAAGGGAGATTAGGGTTATAAACTGGGGGTCCAATAATTTCAACTAAATTTTCAAGGATTTAAAAACTAGTACATATGGTTTCCTAGAAAGGCCACACGGTTAGAAAAACCATGCACCTTAACAATAAACCCCTACTGTCCTAGGATGCAAAAATTATCATATATAGTGTACAGTTTGAAAAGCCATGTTACAACTAGAAAAATACCCTCCATCTAAGGGTTCATGGTTTGGAAGGGGTATCCGTACGGTTTATTCAAATTGTGTGCCCCCTTCCAGTGGCTCAAAATGGAGAACACAGTTTGTTGGGTTAAACAACATGGTTTTCCCTAACCATGTACCAACCATGCACAACCCCATAAGATTTCAAAATTATAAAAACTCATCCAAAATGAACTTAAAGAATAACCCAACCAAATCATGATAAAAAGGGTAAAATATTAACTAAAAAAGTATGATACGTCTCAATAAAGATTAATACCTTACAATATTCCCACCTTATAACATCTCATCCTCGAGATGCACTCCCAAAAATCGCTAAGCTTATAATGTGGAAAGGTTGGGTAATTGGGCCTGTAAATTTGCTTACATCTCCCATGTTTCCTCCTAAACAAATCCAAGCTATCATAGCACTCAGACCAACAACATAGTCTTTCCCCACAAAAATTTCTCATTATGATCCACAACATGAATTAGATGCTCCTCAAAGGATCCATCAACCTCAAGATCAACATCATCAACATCGATCACATGAGAAGGGTTAGGGTGATGCTATAGAAACTGTGACACATGACAAAAACCATTAAAATCACTATACATATATGGAAGATCCAATCAATATTCCATTGGTTTGATCCTATCCAAAATCTCAAACAGTTTGAAAAACCTGGGTTCTAACTTGTCCTACCTCCAAATCCTACGGTGACCCAATATCGACAACACCTGAAGGAAAACACGATCACCCACTGAAAACTCAAGAGGTTAAAGATATTTATCAACATAATATTTCTATCTACCTTTATTTTTATCTATACAATTTCGAATCAACTAAACCTGCTCCGATGTCTCCTTCATGAGACTCAGTACCAATAACTCTGACTCACCCGCCTTTATCCAACATAAAGGTGATCTGTATGGCCTAGCATAAAGTGCCTCATATGGTGTTATATGAATAGTTTCCTAGTAATTTTTGTTATAGGAAAACTCAACCAGTGCTAGGTGCTTCTTTGAAGACCCATCAAAATCTAGGTAGTATGCATGTAGCATGTCCTCTAACATTTGAATAGTATGTTTTGATTTCTATCCTATATGTGGGAGAAATTCCATACTCATAAACAAGTAGGTACCCAACACCGTCTATAAGAGTTTATTGAAACATGAATTAAAGAAAGAATCATGATTTGAAACTATAATCTGCATCAACCTGTGAAAATGGACTATCTCTAAAACATATATATCTCCCAACTGATCAACTGTGGAAGTATCCCAAATAAACAATAAATGGGATACTTTTATCAACCAATCTAAAATCACCCATATTGCATCGTTCTTCCATGGAATCCTCGGAAGAACAACCAAAACTTTTGTAGAAACTTCATACCACTTCTATTTTGGAATTTAAAACATCTGTAATAGAACACTAGGTCACTAATTATCAACCATCACCTATTGACAGGTGTAACACATTATCACAAAACCTGCAATGTATTTCTTCATTCCTATAAACCATTATTGACTAAGAAGACCATGGTAATTTTTTTCAAACCAGGATACACCACACACTTTGAGGAATAAAACTCACACATCATCTCCTCACATATAAACATAGGCATAACAACATGGAAAAAAACATAGATGATCTCATCCTCATCTATAATCCAATCGAATAGTGTCACTCCAACTTCAAGGATTTACCTCAAGGATAAACACTCCATATCCTTATAATGACTCTCTATGATTTGGATCAGAAGTGTGGACTCAACTAATAAGGATATGAAGTTTATATTCTCTTGACCCACCAGAACCAAAATATGCATCTCAGATAGAAAATACATTATTTTCCACTTAGAACAAGACTCCTAAAATACTTGAGTCTGAGTCTTTTAGATCAAAGAATCAACAACACTGTTTCCTTTATTAGGCATATAGTCTAGTTCAAAGTCAAATGATTGCATATACTAAACTCATCTTCGCTGTTAGAGGTTCAGATATAGATGAAAAAAAGATGAAATTTATGTTTTTGTGGTCATTATACATGATAAACCTTTTACCCCATAGGTAATGTTGCAAAAAATTTAAGGCATAAACCACTGTGGTCAAATCAAGATCATGCATGCGTAAGGTAATTCCATTCATGTGGCCTCAATTGTCATGACCCATATGCCATGAACTGATCACTATGCATCAACACTACCCCAATTACAAATCCATATTCATAAAAAAAACAAGATATAATCCTCACCTAGATTGGGTAGGATAAAAATTAGTGCGGTCATAAAATTATTCTTCAACTTCTAGAAGGAATTATCACATGATTCAGACCATTCAAACTTGACCCCCTTCTCAATTAATCTAGAAAAGTGGTGCTAGAAAGTGATAAAAGTCATGGATGAATCACTAATAATATCCCGCTAAACTCAAAAAGATTTGTATATCAAAAAAATTATTTGGATACTCCTAAGAAACAACTTCCTGAAATTTATTTGGTTCCACCGACATACCTTCCCTTGAGATGATGTGTCCCAATGAATACATCCCATCAATCCAAAATTGATACTTAAGATATCTTGGTACATAGTCGATGCTATCTTAGTGTACTCAGGATGATGTCAAGATATTGGACATGATCATCACGAGTCTTAGAGTACACCAAGATGTCATCCAAAAAACAACCACACACTTATAGAGGTTCATGTGAAAGATTCAGTTCATCAATGCTATAAAAATAATAGGAACCTTCGTTGGCTTGAATGACATCAAAATGAACTCATATATGCCATAACTGCTTCTAAAAGAATTCCATGGTATATCAGAAGGTCTAAATCTCAAATGATAATACCCCAAAATCAATTCAATCTTGGAGAATAAACAAGATCTTATCAAATGGTCAAATAGGTCATCAATACTGTCACGACCCGTCCTCGGCGCCCATACCGTGACTACCCTAAGCCTGCCTTCCATAGGCCAGAGGCTGGCGACTAGAAACAAAGGCATAAATCCCGATAAAAGTGAAGGCATTGCCTTTATATAAGTAAACAAACACAACAGAGTATGCAAGCTGAAGTAAACACTAAGTAAACTGAGTACAAAATTAAGTGCTGGAAAGTAAATAGGCTAGAATAAAAACCCAACAGAAAGTACAATACAACTGAAAATAAAGTACAACAACAGTAAAGTAATCAGCAACCACCGAGTCGTCCTCCGGCTATCCCACCTGAAGGGTGGGTACAGATGGTCTCCTCATCTCCTCAGTTCCGGCCGTCCGCTCCGTGTACATCCCGCAAAGTGGTCCACCTCCAAGTACCGTCCCGCTCCATAAGTCTCAACCATTATCAGCGCTGTCTGTAACGACCTGAAATTTTAAATAAATATTGTTTCCTAATTTTATGTGTTATTTTATTTTATTACTCAACAAAAATGTTTCATTTGATAACATGAGTATAATTAAAATGAGACTATTGGGTTTTGACTGTTATTTGACCATTGGTCAATATGACCGTTGGAAACTAAACGTTTTGACTATTGTATCTAAATACAAGCAATCTTGGTTAATTAATATAGAAAGAAGATTCGATGGACTCACCCAGTAGTCTTGGACCGATCGAAGCCATCTAACAGAACTTGGGAAGGAGGTAGCACCGCTGGGCTTTTCTCTGGACCAAACCCAAGCTGAACTTCATCGTATAAATCTAGAACGGGATCGCCTTCACGAGAAGTTCAAACTGATAGAAATTACTACTCGTGCGATGTTGGACGAGCCTCCCTCAGATTCTATCACCTTAGCACACCTTACACATAGGTCCGATGCTGGTGTGATAAGGGGCTATGTAAGGAGACCATAACTGTCTTGTGTAATCCTTTGTTTTAAATAAAAATTTCGTTTTCTTTTATGAATTTTCAAATGACCGGATAAATATAGTATGCATATTTTTGATGAATTTTAGAAAAAGGATATTTTAAATATGTTTATGTAAACCCTAAATAATTAAAAATGTGTAATGATTTTCAAAAAATGGTCTTCTACAATTATGTTCAGTACGAAATTTAGAGTCTAATAAGATCAACTTGATTTTTGATGAATAGTAAATTATGAATAGTGATTTTATGATTAGGATTAATAATGTGTCCAAATGGATTAGTAATCTCACTTAAAGAAAGTATTAAAATAATTGAGGCACTTCGATTAAGTAATGTGATTCAATAAAATGGTTAAATAACGGTTTCATAAATTATTATTCAAGTATTACTTTTTTCGGATGAATAGTGTTTTTTAATTAAAATTTTAATTAAAAATATTTGGAAAATTATTTTTATAAAATGGACTTCATTTTTGAACTCAGAGCATCGATATTATGTTAAGGTAATTTTTGGGGATTTTTCTAAAAAAAATAAATTTTCGATGAATAGTGTTTTTAATTAAAAATTTAATTAAAAATATTTAGAAAATTATTTTTATAAAATGGATTTCATTTTTTGAAATCAGAGCATTGATATTTGGTTAAGGTGAAATTTTGGGACTATTCTGAGAAAGTTGAATTTTCGATGAATAGTGAAAATACAGTTTTTAAGTTACGGGTGTTTAATGACATCATTAAATGATGTATTAAGTATGTAATAAATATGGTCGACTTATGAATAGTAAGATAAGGTATGAGGTGTCCCAAGTGGCCAATACTATGGGCAAATACCATGGGCAAGCCCATGGTTTTTCCAAAACCACTAATGAGGTGTCCCTTGGCCATTAATGCCTTGTCCCCTCACTTTCCCTATAAATACCAAGACATCCTCTAACCCATTCGACTCCCCACTCTCCCCCAACGAATTTATGGTCTCCTTACCTCCCAAGGAGTCCTCCCAAGGGGCCCCCAATCCCTCAAGGTCCAAACCTTTTAGTTTTAAGAGTTACGTTTTAAGGTAAGGGATCCGACCTCTCTCTTTAATTTCAAGTAATCTCTTTTATGTCATTCCTTTTATGCACCATGTTCATATGTTGGAGGATGTTCTTTTATACTCCTCTTACTGTCCTTTTCATGTTCATATAATGATAGATCCCCTCTTACTCTCATTATTTCTTTTTATGAAGTTTTAAGTGGCGCCGTTAGGCTGCCGAATTTTTTGTAACGGATTCTTTCTCCCTTCTCATTTTTCAAGATCTATTTTCATGTAAAGTATTTCAAGTTCCTTTTTATTATGTTGGGGTATGATCTCTAAATTTATCATACTGATCATTTATGATCATATGATGAGATACCCCATTTGATATCTTCAATTCAGTATTTTGAAGTTTTAAGTGGCGCCGTTAGGCTGTCGAATTTTTAAGTGGTTCTTCACCCTTCTCGTTTTGAAGTTCTACTTTCATGTTAATTATTTCAAGTTCCTTTTTGTTATGTTGGGGTATGATATATATATCTATCATACCGGACTCTTATTTTCATATGATGAGAGACCCCATTTGACCTCTTCAATTCAGTATTTTGAAGTTTTAAGTGGCGCCGTTAGGCTGCTGAATTTTTAAGTGGTTCTTCACCCTTCTCGTTTTGAAGTTCTACTTTCATGTCAATTCTTTCAAGTTCCTTTTTGTTATGTTGGGGTATGATATCTATATCTATCATACTGGAATCTTATGTTCATATGATGAGAGACCCCATTTGATCTATTCAATTTAGTATTTTGAAGTTTTAAGTGGCGTTGTTAGGCTGCCAAATTTTTAGGGGATTCTTTCACCCTTCTCATTCTTTTCAAAGTTCTACTTTCATGTCAAGTCTTTCAAGTTCCTTTTTAATTATGTTGGGGAATTATCTCTCTATCTATCATACTGAACTCTTATGTTCACATGATGAGAGACCCTATTTGATCTTTTCAAATCATTTTGTTTGAAGTTTAAGTAACACCGTTAGGCTGCCGAACTTTCATAAGAGAAATATAATTTTTGTCTTCCTTCCATGTTTTTCATTTCAAATGGTATGTCCTTGAAATTTCATTACCATGATCATGTATCCTTCTTATTCTGTAAATTTACTATTTTATGGGTCATTTATGAATGTTTGACCCATTTTCCCTCTCTTTTTAATGTCTTCTAAAACCTCGTAACATAGCCGTTATGCTGCAGAATTTCCGTCTCAAAATGTCTCTCTCTTTTTCTAAAGTTATTTTATATTATTAAGTGAATACTCAAATCTCTTTCTTCCAAAGGGGTATTCACATATATACCAAAATGTTCTATTTTAAATTATGGGATTTACATACATGAGACCCACCTTCCTTTTCTGTGGGTTTTAAAGTGACATAAAGATCATGTCTTTAAAGCAGTTTTTAAAACGTTGTGATTATGAAATGAAACCCATTTATTTTATGCTATATGGGTTATTTATGAAATGTTTGATGATGATATATGTGGATCACATGATAATAAAGTCAAATTTAAGGGTGCGCCCTGATAGCGCTCCAATGCATTGGGTAATGATGTCACCACTAGAGATTACAATTTTCACGATACCTTGGTGAATAACCTTGGTAATTTTCAAATGACACCTTGGGGATGGACCTTGGTGATATGTTCATGATTGTCTATGTTAAATGATGTAGCCACATCTTCAAGTTATAAAAAAGGTTTATTTTTATTATGATATGCCTCATGATTTCATTTTCATGCCTTAAAGTTCTTTTCATGACTTTATTGATGTATCTCAAGTTCATATGTAAAATGTTTCACTTGTTTCCCTTGCTGGGCCTTCTGCTCACCCTTTCTTTTGATGTATGTTCCCAGTTTATGATATGTAGTAATGATCCTAGGGTGAACATGAGGAGAAACCTTTCAAGTGTTTAAGAAGAATGTTTTTTTTGTTTCATGTTTTATGTTCCTTGTTTCCAAGACACTGAACCTTAAAGATCCTCAGTTCTGTGTAATGGAATGAAGGTTATGTTATAAAAAGACGGGATGCTATAGTTGGTATCAAAGAATGGTTTAGTTATTTGTGGAAATTAGGATATGAAAACTCTAGGAAGAACCCTATAGAAAAGTTTAAATATAGGAAATATTCCTGGTATTTTGGTGAGTATTGAGTAAGGGGTTGCCAAGCAAATACATCCCTGTCTGGATACGAGCAGGTAGAGGTGGCTCTGGCGCAGATGTACATAGGGGTAAAACCCGAAAACACCACTTTGAGCTAGACTCGAACGGGAACTGGTACACGACAACGGGCCTTTCTGCACTCTTGGTTACGACACTCCCGGGGGATATGCTTTGGTAAATTCATAAGCTTGGTATGAACCATTGTTAAAGGAACAAAGATAAAATAAAATAACGGTTCACATAAGAATATATGATCATGGATATCCTAGATGGGAACCTAGGGTATCACAAGTTAGGGTATAATTTTCTTCTACAAGTTATCCTTATATGCTTTAAGTTCCTTTTCATGATTATTGGTTAAGTATTTAAGACTCTAATTACACTTTCTCTTCTTAGTTAATGGTGGGAAATGGAATAACGTGTCCCAACAACCAATGTGATAGGAAATGCGACAATTTCCGTATTAATATGACAGATATGATTAGGGGATTAAAAGATGATTATTATTTTGGAAGACGTTCACTATTTTGGGGACCCTATATGTTCGAGGTAAATATATTACTATAGTATTTTCATTGAGGAGTAAGGTTGACTTATATTTTGAAGAATTGATGAATTTAAGGTGGACTTATAGTAATTTAGGTTACTTATGGGAATGATTAACCTATCTTGGGTAAAATATGTTTAGGTTAGCTACTTTTGTTATAAGATGTTAGGAGTGGTTGATGTTGTCTGGAGATGAACAATGAAGTTGTTTTGGAAGACTATGTTATCAAATCCTTCTTGTATTTGGGTTTCAATCTTAGTTTGGTTTATTTTGAGGAATTTTTAGGACCATTATTTATGGAATGGTCTATGATGAACTTTGGGTAGTACCATGAATTTTGGAGATTTAAAATTAGTTTCCATTCCTATGGGATTCTTTCTTTTTGAAGAGTTGTTTTACCTTAACCTTTCTGTTTTTGGGATAATGTTTAAAGATAGAAGAAATAGATAGTTAATCTTTTGTAGATTATGTGATTCTCTAGAAGATGATTCTTGTGCTTTTATGAGACCAAGCGTTTTTGAAGTCTCATCATTTGGAGAAAAGATTAGTGTTGGTAGGGACTTATTAAAGGATGAAACTCTACTTGAAGGTAGGTATATTTTCTTATGTTTTTGTTCTATGTGGTAAATGAATTCCTCAAAATTATGAAAAGAAACGTAAAACAAAAATGTTGTTGGTTTATGTTTCCTACTAGGTAATCAAAGACCGTTTACACACATCATAAGTTTGGGATTTTCTTATGGTTAACTTTCTCCTAATCATGTTCTCTATCACTCTCCCTCAGAACTTGACCCTTGGTTTTCTCCTCCATGTCCATGTTTTCCTACATGGAATCCTAGTGTGGGTTAACTCGGGTGACCTTTGTACTTCCCTTTCTTTCTTTTAAAATAATAGTTTTACTGACTCCTTTTCCGATGTGGGACTTTCAATGAAATTTCAAAACCCAATTTTAAAAAATTGCGAGGATGCAATTTCTTAAGGGGGGAAGATTGTAACAACCCGAAATTTTAAATAAATATTATTTCCTAATTTTATGTGTTATTTTGTTTTATTACTCAAAAAAAATGTTTCATTTGATAACATGAGTATAATTAAAATGAGACTATTGGGTTTTGACTGTTATTTGACCATTGGTCAATATGACCGCTGGAAACTAAACGTTTTGACTATTGTCTCTAAATACAAGCAATCTTGGTTAATTAATATAGAAAGAAGATTCGATGCCCTCACCCAGTAGTCTTGGACCGATCGAAGCCCATCTAACAGAACTTGGGAAGGAGGTAGCACCACCGGGCTTTGCTCTGGACCAAACCCAAGCTGAACTTCATCATATAAAGCTAGAACGGGATCGCCTTCACGAGAAGTTCAAACTGATAGAAATTACTACTCGTGCGATGTTGGCCGAGCCTCCCTCGGATTCTCTCACCTTAGCACACCTTACACATAGGTCCTATGCTGGTGTGATAAGGGGCTATGTAAGGAGACCATAACTGTCTTGTGTAATCCTTTGTTTTAAATAAAAAATTCGTTTTCTTTTATGAATTTTCAAATGACCGGATAAATATAGTATGCATATTTTTGATGAATTTTAGAAAAAGGATATTTTAAATATGTTTATATAAACCCTAAATAATTAAAAATGTGTAATGATTTTCAAAAAATGGTCTTCTACAATTATGTTCAGTACTAAATTTAGAGTCTAATAAGATCAACTTGATTTTTGATGAATAGTAAATTATGAATAGTGATTTTATGATTAGGATTAATAATGTGTCCAAATGTATTAGTAATCTCACTTAAAGAAAGTATTAAAATAATTGAGGCACTTCAATTAAGTAATGTGATTCAATAAAATGGATAAATAATGGTTTCATAAATTATTATTCAAGTATTACTTTTTTCAGATGAATAGTTTTTTTTAATTAAAATTTTAATTAAAAATATTTGGAAAATTATTTTTATAAAATGGACTTCATTTTTGAACTCAGAGCATTGATATTATGTTAAAGTAATTTTTGGGGATTTTTCTGAAAAAAATAAATTTTTGATGAATAGTGTTTTTTATTAAAAATTTAATTAAAAATATTTAGAAAATTATTTTTATAAAATGGATTTCATTTTTGAAATCAGAGCATTGATATTTGGTTAAGGTGAAATTTTGGGACTATTCTGAGAAAGTTGAATTTTCGATGAATAGTGAAAATACAGTTTTTAAGTTACGGGTGTTTAATGACATCATTAAATGATGTATTAAGTATGTAATCAATATGGTCGACTTATGAATAGTAAGATAAGGTATGAGGTGTCCCAAGTGGCCAATACCATGGGCAAATACCATGGGAAAGCCCATGGTTTTTCCAAAACCAATAATGAGGTGTCCCTTGGCCATTAATGCCTTGTCCCCTCACTTTCCCTATAAATACCAAGCCATCCTCTAATCCATTCGACTCCCCACTCTCCCCCAACGAATTTCTGGTCTTGTTACCTCCCAAGGAGTCCTCCCAAGGGGCCCCCAAGCCCTCAAGGTCCAAATCTTTGAGTTTTAAGAGTTACGTTTTATGGTAAGGGATCCGACCTCTCTCTTTAATTTCAAGTAATCTCTTTTATGTCATTCCTTTTATGCACCATGTTCATATGTTGGAGGATGTTCTTTTATACTACTCTTACTTCCCTTTTCATGTTAATATAATGAGAGATCCCCTCTTACTCTCATTATTTCGTTTTATGAAGTTTTAAGTGGCGCCGTTAGGCTGCCGAAATTTTTGTAACGGATTATTTCTCCCTTCTCATTTTTCAAGATCTATTTTCATGTAAAGTATTTCAAGTTCCTTTTTATTATGTTGGGTTATGATCTCTAAATTTATCATACTGATCATTTATGATCATATTATGAGATACCCCATTTGATCTCTTCAATTCAGTATTTTGAAGTTTTAAGTGGCGCCGTTAGGCTGCCGAATTTTTAAGTGGTTCTTCACCCTTCTCGTTTTGAAGTTCTACTTTCATGTCAATTATTTCAAGTTACTTTTTGTTATGTTGGGGTATGATCTCTATATCTATCATACTGGACTCTTATGTTCATATGATGAGAGACCCCATTTGACCTCTTCAATTCAGTATTTTGAAGTTTTAAGTGGCGCCGTTAGGCTGCCGAATTTTTAAGTGGTTCTTCACCCTTCTCGTTTTGAAGTTCTACTTTCATGTCAATTCTTTAAAGTTCATTTTTGTTATGTTGGGGTATGATCTCTATATATATCATACTGGACTCTTATGTTCATATGATGAGAGACCCCATTTGATCTATTCAATTCAGTATTTTGAAGTTTTAAGTGGCGCTGTTAGGCTGCCAAATTTTTAGGGGATTCTTTCACCCTTCTCATTATTTTCAAAGTTCTACTTTCATGTCAAGTATTTCAAGTTAATTTTTAATTATGTTGGGGCATTATCTCTATATCTATCATACTGAACTATTATGTTCACATGATGAGAGACCCTATTTGATCTTTTCAAATCATTTTGTTTGAAGTTTAAGTAACGCCGTTAGGCTGCCGAACTTTCATAAGAGAAATATAATTTTTGTCTTCCTTCCATGTTTTTCATTTCAAATGGTATGTCCTTGAAATTTCATTACCATGATCATGTATCCTTCTTATTCTGTCCATTTACTATTTTATGGGTCATTTATGAATGTTTGACCCATTTTCCCTCTCTTTTTAATGTCTTCTAAAACCTCGTAACATAGCCGTTATGCTGCAGAATTTCCGTCTCAAAATGTCTCTCTCTTTTTCTAAAGTTCTTTTATATTATTAAGTGAATACTCAAAGCTCTTTCTTATAAAGGGGTATTCACATATATACCAAAATTTTCTATTTTAAATTATGGTATTTACATACATGAGACCCACCTTCCTTTTCTGTGGGTTTTAAAGTGACGTAAAGATCATGTCTTTAAAGCAGTTTTTAAAACGTTGTGATTATGAAATGAAACCCATTTATTTTATGCTATATGAGTTATTTATGAAATGTTTGATGATGATATATGTGGATCACATGATAATAAAGTCAAATTTAAGGGTGCGCCCTGATAGCGCTCCAATGCATTGGGTAATGATGTCACCACTAGAGATTACAATTTTCACGATACCTTGGTGAATAACCTTGGTAATTTTCAAATGACACCTTGGGGATGGACCTTGGTGATATGTTCATGATTTTCTATGTTAAATGATGTAGCCACATCGTCAAGTTATAAAAAAGTTTTATTTTTATTATGATATGCCTCATGATTTCATTTTCATGCCTTAAAGTTCTTTTCATGACTTTATTGATGTATCTCAAGGTCATATGTAAAATGTTTCACTTGTTTCCCTTGATGGGCCTTCTGCTCACCCTTTATTTTGATGTATGTTCCCAGGTTATGAGATGCAGTAATGATCCTAGGGTGAACATGAGGAGAAGCCTTTCAAGTGTTTAAGAAGAATGTTTTTTTTGTTTCATGTTTTATGTTCCTTGTTTCCAAGACACTAAACCTTAAAGATCCTCAGTTCCGTGTAATGGAATGAAGGTTATGTTATAAAAAGACGGGATGCTATACTGTCCTTTGTCTACATCCAACACAACGTAGTGCAGGCATAGCCCGTGCAGGGGTGAGTATACGATACTCAGTAGGGACCCTGAGACCCCTGAAGGTCTCAAAAATCCTAAAAGGATAAACCAAAAAGGAAAAAATAAAAATATGAAATATCAACCAACTCTACTTAGGTATATGACCATACATATACCTAAGTCATCAATTCCAGTTTGACTCCAACTCACGAGCCCAAGTACAACCCAGTCCACACATGAAAGTACAACCCAATCCACACAGGAAAGAAAGTAAATCACATCGATAATAATGATTGAAAGTCAAGACTCAGCTCACACATGTATACTACTCATGAATGGGGGTGGAGATGATAGATGTAGCCTCTGAATCATCTCCCTTGCCGAACCCACGTAGGATCCAAGTACAGAAGTCGTCACTGCCGAACCCACGTAGGATCCTAGTACAGTAACCATCACTGCCAAACCCACGTAGGATCCAAGTACAATCGTCCTCGGTGCCGAACCCACATAGGATCCAAGTACAGTAGTCATCATTGTCGAACCCACAGAGGATCCCAACACGGTAGTCATCGCAGTCGCAGCCAGCTCTAGGGTTCCCGCACACAACATACTCGATTCCGGGAGGGTCTTCTCCTCGATTCAAAGGGGTGGATACATCAACCATCACGGAGACCAAAGATGATGTATCCAAACATTCCATCCCACATCATAGGAAAAAAACCAAGAATAACGTGTCCATGACACAGAGAAAAATATGACCAAGTCATTTCCCTAAAAGTACACAGCATGTAGGTAAAAGGTACATGTCGTGTTATCAGAAACCAGGTACTGCCCGTGTAAGCGGCCCGTGTCATGGGGCTGGTTGTGTAAATAAGTAAGTACACGTTGTGTGGTGTGGTTAAACGTCGTGTCTTCAGTCCACGGGTACTGTCCGTGTACCACAGCCCGTGTCGAAGGGTTGTTCGTGTAAAAAGTAAGTACACAACATGTGGTATGGTTACACGCCATGTCCAAACTTCTGGGGTCGGCTCCGTGTACGCTGGCCATGCCTGGACGTGTGGTGGAGCACATGCTCATGTACTCTACCCTGTGTCCATGTATTCCTGGAATACACGCCGAGTCATCACAAAGCCGCTTCTTCCATGGTGAAGGAAGTACATGCCGTGCCTCTTGGCCGTGTGGTTCTGTCCATGTCCGTGTATCTCCTAAATTACATGTCGAGTCATCACGAATCCGCTTCTGCCATGGTGAAGGAAGTACACGCCGTGTCTCTTGGCCGTGTGTTGCTGACCGTGTCCGTGTATTTTCCCTGAATACATGCCCTGTCCATCGATGTCTCCTCTATCAAACTGTGTGGAGAGTACACACCGTGTGTCTAGAGTCCCACGCCGTGTGTTACTTTTCTAATGTCCGAAACGGAAGCCACGGTACGCTTTTACTACACGGCGTGTGCTTCTGAAGTACATGCTGTGTATTCTGGATTTTTCCAGAAATGACGCCTCAGGAAATCACACCTCCCAAGGCATCCGTTATTTGTTCCGATGATCCGATTTCTATGAAACTTCCGCTTCTAGGTTTCCCCGATGCTCTGAGGCTGTTTACGATGTTTTCGGGCCTCCGATCGGCTCCGAAAACATAACTTTATTCACCGATCATGAAAAGTTGAAGGTCTCCACTTATTCACAAGAACGAAGGAGGAATCAGACCATGTTAGTTTGTTTCGGTACCTTCCGCATTAGTCTGATAACAAGTGGTTTAAGAGGAATGACAACATGGAAGGAAAAACAATATTTCTCAATCCAAAACACACCCCTACCTCAAAGAAAGTTCGCGGTTGTCAAGAGCCACGGATGATGGAATCATTTCCCTCATCGTCGGTGTCTCCTCCCTTGTCATGGAGGAAGAAGAGGATGGAGAAACCGGGGCCGTCGAGCCGACATTCTTTGTCGGAGAGTTGGCGTTCTTCGTTGAAGATGAAGTTCTTCAAAAGGGACTAGAGCTCTCTCCTCCAATTCTCAACACAACAAGATAACCAAAATAAAACAAGCTTACCCTTATTTTATTTTACTTTTCCATTCATTCAAATTTACAAATTCAAACACTTAATTCAAATAATTTATTAAGTGTGTGTTGGCATGAATTAATGTGGGAGAGTGGGGAGAGGAAGAGTTACCCAATTAAATACAAGGGGTTTAATGGGGGGGGGGGTTTAAGGGGTTTAGGAAAAGTGAAGAGTTGGGGATCATGTGGGCTCCACCTCACATTTATCCTCACATGGGTAGTTAGGATGCTAGTGGGTCCCACCCTAACTCCTCCATGTAGGATTAAACCACCTTAGTTAGAAATAAAATTGTACCACAATTTTATTCACTCTTTAATTAAACCAATTTTTTTAACATCTTCTCCCGAGCAAACACATCTTCGGTAAAGGTACTCTTAAGAAATTACCGGTGCTGTGGTTTCATCGGTGCTCTTGGATTTCAATTCTGAGAACCGGTTCAAAAGATAGAAAAATCCACTCGTTCGTTCACTAAACGTACCCGAGCTAAACTTCAGAAACTGATTCCGGGCACACCGAGCCTCGGAATCAGGTGCCGTCAGAAACTACGTACTCGTAAAATCACAAATAATTTAAGAAAAAATTTTTATAGAAATTTACTGGTCTTTAAATTACTCCCACCTCAGGGCTTTACGTCCCCATAAAGCTACATCATAAACTAGGGAAACAAATGGGGGTACTGTGCACGCATCTGAACCTCCCGCTCCCATGTGATCTCTTGGAGGTTCCCATGCTACCACCTGATGCACACTAGAGTAATCGACCATCCACGTAGGACCCGATCCTGTCGATCCTAGATCTCCACCGGGACCTCCGCAAAAGTCGCCCCGTCATCGATGTCCAGCTCCCTGTGATCAATGATATGCGTTGGGTCGTGCACGTATCTCCTCAGCTGAGATACATAGAAGACGTCGTACACCCAGTGCAACTGAGGTGAAAGGGACAGGTGGTAGGCCACCTCGCCTATCCTGCTGAGGACCTGAAATGGTCTGATGAAGCATGGAGATATCTTGCCGCCCCGTCCAAATCTTTGTAATCCACATCGAGGTGAGACCCATAAGAAAACATGGTCGCCATCCTCAAACTCTAGTGGTCTCCACCTCCTATCAGCATAGGACTTATGTCTGCTCTGTGCAGTTCTCATCTTCTCCTGGATGATCTGCACCTTCTTCATCATATCCTGGACCATCTCTGGTCCTACGAGTGCTGACTACCCAGGGTCAGTCCAGCATAGAGGTGATCTGCATGGTCGGCCGTACAATGCTTCATATGGTGCCATCTCGATGGTGGAGTGGTAAATGTTGTTTTATGCAAACTCCACCAAAGGTAGGTGATCCTCCCAGATGCAACCAAAGTCAAGAACACATGCACGAAGCATATCATCGAGAGTCTGAATGGTCTTCTCCGTTGGCCATCCTTATGAGGATGAAAGGCGGTGATCAGGCGTAGATGCGTCCCAAAAGCCTCCTGCAACCCTTTACAAAGCCGGGAAGTAAAGCCAGAGCCTCGATCAGATACGATAGATGATGGCACACCATGAATCCATACAATCTCCTAAATGTAGAGGCGTCCCAATCTCTCCACTGAGCCCTGCTCTCTGATAGGTAGGAAGTGGGCCGACTTGGTGAGTCGGTCAACAATTACCCAGATGGAGTCGTGTCCTCTGGAAGTACAAGGGAGTCCCGTCATGAAATCCATGGATATCCTATCCCACTTCCACACCAGGACATCTAAGGGCTGCACCAAGCCTACCGGTACCTGGTGCTCCACCATCATCTGCTGGTAGGTGAGGCATCGTGAAACGAACTCTGCCACAACCTTATTCATACCCGGCCACCAGTGTTGTCGTCTGAGATCCTGGTACATCTTCATCACTCCAGGATGTACCACCAAAGGGAAAGTGTGAAACTCCCTCAGAACCTCCTCCTGTAATGCAACTGGTACCATGGTATTTCCCCTGAAGAGGATTATGTTCTCTTCTCCTACATAAAATCCATTAGGTGCTTGTTCTATGGATATCTATGCACGTCGTGTCTCACAGTCAACATCCCCACTCTGTGCCTCCCTGACCCACTGAAGTAGTGGAGTATTGACTGTGATAAACTGTAGAATGGTTTCTCCATGTCTATCCACAAAGGATATCTACAACATGGCTAGTTTCTTTGTCGCCTCTCTAAGTAGATGAATGCCTGATCTCCTGCTGAGTGCATCAGCTACTACGTTCCCCTTCCCAGGAGTATAGACTATCTCAAAGTCATAGTCCTGGAGGAACTCGAGCCATCGCTGCTGTCTGAAGTTCAGGTCCTTCTATGAGAAGATATATCTGAGACTCTGGTGGTCAGAGTAGACTGTAAAGCGCTCACCCATAAGATAGTGCCGCCACATCTTCAAGGCGAAGACCGTTGCTACTAACTCCAGGTCATAGGTAGCGTAGTTCTGCTCGTTCTACCTCAACTATCGTGATCCGTAAGCAATCACTGCCCGCTCCTGCAACAGGACACACCCGATTCCATTCCCTGATGCATCGCAGTAAACTACGTACCCTACACCCTCCTCCAGTAGCCTCAAGATGGGCGCACTGGTCAATCTCTGTCTCAGCTCCTGGAATCTCTGCTGACATCTATCTGACAACACGAAGGGTTTCCCCTTCTTCGTCAAAGCTGAAAGTGGTGCTGAAACTCTGGAGAAGTCTGGTACAATTCTACGATAGTACCTAGCCAGACCTAGAAAACTCTGCACCTCCGTCACGCTCCTGGGTGGCTCCCAAGCAAGTACTGCCTCGATCTTTGCAGGATCCACTGCAACTCCCGCCTCCGAGATGACGTGCCCCAAGAAGTGGACCTCTCGAATCCAGAACTGACACTTCGAGAGCTTACCATAAAGCTGGTGCTCTCAGAGTGTGTCTAGTACAACCTGCAAGTGGTAGGCGTGCTCCTCCTCAGTAGTTGAGTAAATCAGTATGTCGTCGATGAAGACTACGACAAATCGATCGAGGTAAAGCTGGAAGATCCTGTTCATGAGACTCATGAACATTGCTGGAGCATTGGTTAAGCTGAAAGGCATAACCAAGAACTTATAGTGGCCATATCGAAACCTGAAGTTTGTCTTCTGCACATCCTCGTCTCAAACTCGGAGTTGATGATAGCCTGACCTGAGGTCTATCTTCGAGAACCAGCGTGCTCCCTTGAGCTGATCAAAGAGGTCGTCAATCCTCAGAAGTGGATACTTGTTCTTCACGGTCACCTGGTTCAAGCGACGGTAGTCGACACACAGTCTCAAGCTCCCGTCCGCCTTCTTGGCAAACAAAATCGGGGAAGCCTAGGGTGAAACACTGGGTCGAATGAATCCCTTGCCCTGCAAGTCCTCCAGTTGTACCCGTAGCTCACGAAGCTCAGCAGGATCCATCCGATATACTGGTGTAGATATTGGGGCTATCCCGGGGTACATGTCAATATATAAGTCTACATCTCTGCGGGGAGGTAGTCCTAGAACGTCGTCAGGAAAAACGTCTGCATACTGATCCACCACATTAGGAAAACTCAGACTCCACACATCAACTGCTCCGAGGATGAGGCTAGCCAACTGATGAGTGATCGCCTGTCCTCTCCTATGCGTAAGTCCATCCTGTGCTGTAAAGGATCCCTTCTCGCCGGTGAAGGTGAACCTGCTCCCATATGTGCGGACACACCGCACTTTGCGCCTAATACAGTCGATCTGAGCATGGACTGTAGATAACCATTCCATACCTAAGATGAAGTCGTAAGGCCTCGATGCCACTACAAGAAGATCCTAGCCAAAGATCTCACCTCCTAGAGTAAGCTCACACTGCCAGCACCAGTGTGTAATTGTCGAGTCTTCTCCCATAGGAGTCTCTAGCTGTAAGGATTGAGACAACGGCTCTGTCAGAATCTTAGAGCTCCGAACAAGGGCAGTGGCAATGAAAGAATGACTTGCTTCTATGTCTATAAGAACTGCATCAAGGGTGGAGTAGACACAGATAGTACCTTGAATCATCTCAGGTGCACCGTGGTCGTAAGACTCCACTGCCTGAAGCTGAGCCTGCCTCTGTCCGCCAGCTCCCTGTGGTCGGGGTGGACCTCTTGGTGGTGGTGGTGGTAGAGCCTCAAAACATCATCCACCACCTGTTGCTCGGCCAACTCCTCTACCTCGTCCGCCTGCTCCCTGCGAACCACCACGGTCAAACCTCTACCTCTACCTGGGTGGTCCCTCAACCGTCTGCTGCTCCTATGCATGGTGGGTCGGGTAGTCACGAGCCATGTGGCCCTGCCCGCCGCATGCATAACACTACCTGACTCTCGTATGATTGGCGCTATTGTGTGTGCCCCGTACCTCCGAACTAGTATCTCGTGGTCACCCACTTGATGGCCTTGTCTGATTGGACCTCTACGACATCTGTCTACAACCGGATGCAGAAGACTCCGCCATGTGTCGCCCTGCGGTAGGCCTCATTACTGGCGTAGGATCAGCAAGGAATCTCTCCACAAGTAAGGCTCACTCCAGTACTCTTGTCTGCATCGGAATGCTGAGGGAGATCATCGAAGCTCTTATCTCATGCCTCAGTCCCTGATCTAAGGTCTGGGCCCGGAAGAATGGGTCTCGTACCATGTCCGTGGAGTAGCGTGAGAGGTCGGTAAATCTCACCGAGTACTGGGCTACTGTCATGCTGCCCTGCTGTAGCTGTAGTAACTCCTGGATGCACACTACACGGAGGGTGGCTGGAATGAATTCTGAGAAAAAGAGGATCTCGAAGTCCGTCCAAAGTAGTGATGCCTCATCGTTCACCTGGAGCATCAGGCTCCACCATCTACCTACTGCTGCGTGCAGGAGACTCGCCGCAAGGATCACCATGAGGTCAGCTGGTGTCCTTACTAATCTAAAGACACGGATGATAGCCTCCAGCCAATCCTCGGCTGCCTGAGGGTTTGTATCTCCGCGGAACCTGGGTGGCCTCTAATGCTGAAACTCGTGTAGTGCAATCAGGCGATATGCACTCTCAGCTGCTGGGGCTGGTGTCATCGGTGGCTCGGCGGGTAGAGGTACCACCGGTGCCTCCGCTGTAATGGGGCCCTGCACCGAGGCCTCGTCACTCGGTGGGCTGCCATCTCTCACAAAGCTCGGAACCCTAGCTGGCTGCCGTCGTGGGGCCATCCTAAGAGAAACAGGTGTGTCACGGTTAATACAGTATACTTGGTGAGCTGACATAAAGTAATTACAAACAAAACTTTTAAAACACACATGCAATCAATGTTTTCGGGCACTGAGCCAGAAATCAGAAGTCAGGGTCCTGGTGTATGGATACGTCGGCCACCGCACCAATACTGGACTCCCTGGACTGATAACCACACTCAATTCCCTAAACACTATTGCTTCACATAGAAGAAATTATCAGAGTCCTAAGTTCTGCGATAGAACCGACTCCTCTGATTCCAATTTGTCATGACCCATCCTCGGGGCCCATGCCGTGACTACCCCAAGCCCGCCTTTTATAGGCTAGGGGCTGGCGACAGCACCAAAGGCGTAAATCCTGATAAAAGGAAAGGGATTGCCTTTATATAAGTAAACAAACACAACAGAGTACGCAAGCTGAAGTAAACACTAAGTAAAATGAGTACAAAAGTAAGTGCTGGAAAGTAAATGGGCCAGAATACAAACCCAACTGAAAGTATAGTACAACTGAAAAGAAAGTACAACAACAGTAAAGTAATCAGAAACCACCGAGTCATCCTCCAGCTATCCCACCTAAAGGGTGGGTAAAGGTGGTCTCCTCATCTCCTCGGGTCTGGTCGTCCGCTCCGTGTACATCCCACCAAGTGGTACACCTCCAGGTACCATCCCACTCCACAAGTCTCAACCACGATCAGCGCTGGCCATCGTCTGCATCCAACACAACGTAGTGCGGGCATAGCCCGTGGAGGGGTGAGTATACGATACTCAGTAGGGACCCCGAGACCCCCGAAGGTCTCACAAATCCACAAAGGATAAACCACAAAGGAAAAATACAAATACGAAGTATCAACCAACTCTACTTAGGTATATGCCCATACATATACCTAAGTCATCAATTCCAGTTCGGCTCCAACTCACGAGCCCAAGTACAACCCAGTCCACACAGGAAAGCACAACCCAGTCCACACAGGAAATCAAGTCAATCACATCAATGATAATGATTGAAAGTAAAGACTCAGCTCACACAGGTATACTACTCATGAAGAGGGGTAGGGATGATAGATGTATCCTTTGAACCATATCCCCTGCCAAACCCACGTAGGATCCAAGTACAGAAGTCATCACTGCTGAACCCACATAAGATCCTAGTATAGTAACCATCACTGCCGAACCCACGTATAATCCAAGTACAATAGTCTTTGCTACCGAACCCACATAGGATCCAAGTATAGTCGTCATAGTCGTCGAACCCACGGAGGATCCCAGCACGGTAGTCGTCGCAGTCGCAGCCAGCTCTAGGGTTCCCGCACACAACATGCTCGATTCTGGGAGGGTCCGCTCCTCGAGTCAAAGGGGTGGATACATAAACCGTCACGAAGACCAAAGATGACGTATCCCAATGTTCCGTCCCATGTCATAGGGGTAAAACCAAGCAGAACGCGTCCATGACACCGAGAAAAATATGACCAAGTCATTTCCCTAAAAATACACGGCGTGTAGGTAAAAGGTACACGCCGTGTTATCAGACACCAGGTACTGCTCGTGTAAGCGGCCTGTGTCATGGGGCTGGTCGTATAAATAAGTAAGTACATGGTGTGTGGTATGGTTACACGCCGTGTATTCAGTCCATGGGTACTGTCCGTGTACCACATCCCGTTTCGAAGGGCTGTTCATGTAAAAAGTAAGTACACGGCGTGTGGTATGGTTACACACCATGTCCAAACTTCTGGGGTCAGCTCCGTGTACCCTGGCCATGCCTGTCCTTGTGGTGGAGTACATGCTCGTGTACTCCACCCCGTGTCCGTGTATTCTCGGAATACACGCCAAGTCATCACGAATCTGCTTCTGCCACGGTGAAGGAAGTACACGCCGTGCCTCTTGGTCGTGTGGTTTGTCCATGTATCTCTAGGATTACATGCTGAGTCATCACGAAGCTGCTTCTGCCATGGTGAAGGAAGTACACGCTGCATCTCTTGGCCGTGTGTTGCTGACCGTGTCCGTGTATTTTCCCTGAATACACGCCGTGTCCATCGATTTCTCCTCAGTCAAACTGTGTGGAGAGTACACGCCGTGTGTCTAGAGTCACACGCCATGTGTTACTTTTCTAACGTCCGAAACAGAACCCTCAGTACGCTTTTACTACATGGAATGTGCTTATGGAGTACATGCTGTGTATTCTGGAATTTTCCAGAAACGACGCCTCTCGCCAGCACGCCTCCCAAGGCATCCGTTCTTCATTCCAATGATCCTATTTCTACGAAACTTACGCTTCTAGGTTGCCCCGATGCTATGAGGCCATTTACGATGTTTTCGGGCCTCCGATCGGCTACGAAAACATAACTTGATTCACCGCTCAAGAACAGTTGAAGGTCTCCACTTATTCACAAGAACGGCGGAGGAATCAGACTGTGTTAGTTTGGTCCGGTCCCTTTTGCATTAGTTCAATAACAAGTGGTTTAAGAGGAACGACAACATGGAAGGAAAACCAATATTTCTCAATCCAAAACACACCCCTACCTCAAAGAAAGTTCGCGGTTGTCAAGCACCGTGGATGATGGCGTCATTTCCCTCATCATCGGTGTCTCCTCCCTTGTCGTAGAGGAAGAAGAGGATGGAGAAACTGGGGCCGTCGAGCCGACGTTATTTATCGGAGAGTTGGAATTCTTCGTTGAAGATGAAGTTCTTCAAAAGGGACTAGAGCTCTCTCCTCCAATTCTCAACACAACAAGCTAACCAAAATAAAATAAGCTTCCCCTTATTTTATTTTACTTTCCCATGCATTCAAATTTAAAAATTCAAACACTTAATTAAATTAATTGATTAAGTGTGTGTTGGCATGAATTAATGTGGGAGAGTGGGGAGAGGAAGAGTTACACAATTAAATACAAGGGGTTTAATGGAGGGGTTTAAGGGGTTTAGGAAAAGTGAAGAGTTGGGGATCGTGAGGGCCCTACCTCACATTTATCGTCACATGGGTAGTTAAGATGCTAGTGGGTCCCACCCTAACTCCCCCATGTAGGATTAAACCATCTTATTTAGAAATAAAATTGTACCACAATTTTATTCACTCCTTAATTAAACCACTTTTTTTAACATCTCCTCCCGAGTAAACGCATCTTTGGTAAAGGTCCTATTAAGCAATTATCAGCGCTGCGGTTTCATCGGTGCCCTCGGATTTCAATTCCGAGCACCGGTTAAAAAGATAGAAAAACCCGCTCGTTCGTTCACTGAACGTACCCAAGCTAAACTTCGGAAATTGATTCCGGGCACACCGGGCCTCAGAATCAGGTGCCGTCAGAAACTACGTACTCGTAAAATCCCAAAGAATTTAAGAAAATATTTTCCTTGAAATTTACAGGTCTCTAAAAATACGTAGAAGAGGATACCAGTTCTTAATTTTCATTTGGTTTAACTTCCTGTAATCAACAGACAAACACAATGTCCCACCAAACTTATTAGCAAAAAATTGGAGAACCCCAAGGTGACATACTCAGATAGATAAATTATTTTCAATCAATTATTACAGCTGAGTCTTAAGATCTTGAAGTTCTGTTGGTTCCATTCTGTAATGTGGAATAGAAACTAGTTTATCTCCCAACATAAGATCAATTATAAACTCAAATTTTTTTTAGGTGGAATTCTTGAAAAGTCCTCAAGAAATAAATCCTGAAACTGATCAACTATTAGTGAAAATACATTTTTCTTCACACCCCCATCATTCAACAGAAGACTCGTAACTTGAGTGGTGAGCTCCCCCAGTTGCTAATAAACTGGGCCTGCATGACCTGCTTGGATATCCCATTCTCCACGGTGAACATAACTATTACCCTCAAAATATGTAAAGGTTACTATCCTATGGTAACAATCTATGTGGGATCAGTATAATACCAACCAATACATACCAAAAATCAAGTCAAAACCTTAAATGTAGAGTAAATAAAGATACCAAAGGAAATGACACTCACCAACCTTGAGGTTACATCCCTGGAATAGATAAATTTCTTTCAAACGTACACCCAATGGTGTGTCGATCATCATGAATCCACTTACAAACTCCAGCATCAGACTCAAACCATTCACAAGTTGTGTATATATAAAAGAATGTGAGGATCCTATATCAAATAAAGTTCTAGAAAGTGTAGAAGCTACAATAATAATACCTATGAATATTTATGGACCAAACTCACTTTCAGTAAGTGCAGGCTGAACTGCATGCAACTGACCTATCCTTCTACCCTATTCTCTAGTCCAAGTTCCCTGTTCTACATAAATTCGCTGATACGAGTTCTTTTTCCCTGAAGTACCATGTTCTCTACCTTGACCTCCACAGCCAGAAGAACTCAAACTTCCTGACTGGTATGGGGTGGAATACCCCATTCATTTACTCTGGTTCAGCCTATATCCTCTATCACTACCCATCGGTTAAGGGTTCCAAAAGTATCTCTATAAGTTTCACATCCTTCCTCAAGCCCAAAAATCCACTGGTGTTCAGGTAAACTGACTACAAATGTGACCCTCCCTACCACACTGATGGAAAAAAGACCCGATTACTTCTCTAAGTGACATATCCTTCCCCCTAGCTACTCTGTTTCCTATTTCTATGATTAAAATTATCATAAAAACACTTCCTACCATCAAAATACATACCTCTTATCCATTCAATATAAACCAATTTTCCTCCACTAAAAGCCTCCTTCATGTTCCCCTCAGAAATGAGATCTAGATTCACTACCTTAGTGAACTTCTTCAATAATAATATGTTATACTTGGAATTAATCTCACATTTAATTCCATCCTAAAAACGTCTCATTAAAATTACCGCATCTCTTACCAGTGATGGAACAAAGTGCTGCATGTTTGTAAAGCATCCAATATAGTCCATCATTGACATGATTCCCTAGGTCAAATGTATAAACTCTACTTCCCTTTTTTGTTTCATCATCTATGGGAAACATTATTCCTAGAATTTATTCTAAAAGTCATTCCATACCATTCCCTATAACTTCTCATCACAAGCCTGAATATCACACCAACGATTCCCTTAAACTCATAACATATAAGTAGCTAACTTGACTCTTTTCTCTATAGGAGTCTCTAAATGGTTAATAATTTTCTGTATTAAATCAATCTAGAACTCATCCTCCTCAATTCCACCTTATCCAGTGAAGGTTATAGGGTTCTACAACCATAACTCTTGGGTCAGATCACACATATTCTGTATAGCTCACCTTGGTTCTCTTTCCATGAACTACATAAAGTGAGAAAAGTTCTCATAGAACTTATCTCCAACCCCTTCATCCAGAACTATCATGTCCTCTTGTCCCACTGTTGGAGGCACATTTACACCAATGTCCTCCTTTCATCCTACCAACAAACATCATCATGGGGGCCTGTATCTACAATTCCAAACAAATGTATTAAGAAACATAACAAATTATTAACACATTTAAAAAATATATATCCACATAAGGCCTCAATAAATTATCCTACATAAACCACCCCACAGTCAAAACATAGGCACTATCACTACCCTAAACCATTTATAATTTGGGTTATGGATGATATAGGGTAATTTTTTTCATTATTATAAATTCCTCATTATACATCCTTTTTTAACCATTTAAAATTACCACATTTAACACCATTACAAAATTATAATTTTATTATTAGGCACCACTTATTTTAGATTACTAAAATAAAGAAAATAATTTTCTTTTCCCAAAACCCACTCATCAATTTATTTTCATTCTATTCCTAATATGATGCATGTCACATAAATTCCCAAGTTCCTAGAATGATGCACGCATATAAAACTCTCATTACATTATGTGCTATGAGTAAAATTTCCGAAAATAATAATGTCACAAAATAAGTGAATCACCCAAGGTGAAATAACATTCAACTTTAAGAACAAAAATCAAGAACAAAAATCCTACCTTGAGAACATGGGTTTCCCCCCACACATGGGTTAACTATTCCCATGAACAAGCTAATAACCAAGGCTCAACTCATCCTAATCTCCTATCTACCTTTCCCAAATAGTAATATAAATAAAAATAAAACAAAAACTTCTTTGATAACACTTTGTAATGCCCTGACCCAGGTGCCACATACCGATTCCCCAAGCTAGTTATCCATATGATCTCAAGCTCACCTCCCCGTATTTCATATGTTGCCGACTAGTAGTGAGGGGATAATATGTAATGTGGGGAGAATAAACTTTCATTATCAAATCATCACAATAGTGGAAATCAATATGAAATCATAAAAAAATATAAATGATAATAATAAAAGGCCAACATAACATAATAATACTCAAAACAAGAAAAAAATACCATAAACCAAAGTATTAAATATGTCACCCCATACAAGTGTCAAGTGTCTAATGAAAAACCAAAATAAAGACACACTGAAAACTCCCAAATGAGCCCTGATATCATGTTCAGTTCCCTTATACACACAAAATCCCAAATCCCAACTCAACCATCTAATATAGGGATCTTTCCCTTATCTTGTCCTGCAAATATGAAGTCTACCTGGGTACCAATCAAGAAACCTAAGTAGTGTGTGGGTACAACTTAGTAGAACACCACCAATGAAATATAAAGTAATATACATTCAATAACAGTGTATTTAGTTGTATAAATAATAAAGATCAAATGAAAAAAGTAAAAAAAATAACATTTATTATTCTTTAGTCAACTACATCACACCTGGTTCGGAACGTGCTAGAGTTTGAACCACACACCATAAGGATTTTAAAATTTACTCATTCATGGGATTTCATTAGCCACATAAATTCCAAATTCATTTTGATTCCTTGGAGCATTAATCTGAGTACCATTTCACACACATGCATGAGGGGCCTAGAGCAGCAGTCTATAACCCCGTGGGTACTTGGATTAAAAGTCCTTCGCCCACAAATCATTGTCCAATCACATATATCCCAATTCAAATGTATGAAATGAGGGCCTAGAACAACAGTCTGGCACCCCATGGGTACTTGGATCCATAATCCCTTACCCAAAACTCATCAATCAACCACTCACATATACACATATCATGGTTCCACATTCATAACTCATTTATCAACCAATCTCAACATGATTAACCACATAATTTATCAAACACAACCAATGTTCTTACTTTTATCACAAGGGAAAACATAAAAAATCCCCCATTAATCTATTTATCATCAATTAATACACAAATCATTAACCCTTTTAAGTTTAATCTAACCAACTCTTCAAATCCCATTATCAAACATGCAATAATAATGTAGTTCAATTTTATAAACCCTTAATTTCCCCTTTTTACATCTCATAAATCATACTTTCAAGGATATTATCACACCCCATGGGTTTCCATCAAGTTTGGTATCATAACTCTAATAGATCCAACCAAATCCATGAAGGGTCTCACAATTTCATGTGAAAACAACTAACTATTCTAATGAAAATGAAATCGCACAACATGGAAACACGATAGAACAATTACATAAACAATATATGAATAAAGACTACGGGAATTAGAAATTTTACCACCTACCCTAATATCGGTGACAAACTTTCTCCAAACTATAACCCTTAATTCAATGTTGAACAATCAAAATCACAATGGTGAAGAAGATTCTAGATTAAAACCTAGGATCAAGATCTAAAAAAATGGGATCCATTTAAGCCTATATCTACACCATCAACAAAGGATGTAATAAAACTTCTCAAATGGAAGAGAAACATGGGAGAGAGAGAGGAACCTAAACTAGGAAGAGATCACATAATTAAAGATAGGTTGATTCCTTCCACCATGTCTTTAATTCACAAATGAAGGGATTTGAGGAGACTTAAAACCATTTCTGGAGCCTCCAAAAGTAATATAAATCATGTTAGGTAAAATAGGAGTGATTAGGTTTATAAACCAAGGGTTTGGAATTTTTTAATTATTTTTTGGGGTTTAAAAACCCACATTCATGGTTTCCTAGAAGGGCCACATGATTGAAAAACTGTGCACCCTGACCATGCGCCCATACTATCCTGGGGTGCACAGTTTCTCCCAGGCAGAACATAGTTTGAAAAAATGTGTGAAAACTATACAAAATCCCTTTGTCCAAGGGTGAATATTTGAAGGGGATGGGAATATGGTTTGGTCAAACCATGCAACCCATTATTATGGCTCAAAATGGAGTGCACACTTTTCTAGGTAAAGCTGCACAATTTTCCCTAACTATACGATAACCGTGCATAGCCCCATGGACTTTAAAAATTCTCCAAATTCACCCAAAACAACCCCAAAGAAAAAAAAACTGAAGTATGATCAAAATAGGGGTAAAATATTACCTAAAAATAAGTATGAGATGTCTCAAGAAAGGCTGGAATCTTACACTATGGGTGATAGCGTGGTAGATCCTGAAGATTGCATTGTTCATCTTTGATCACCCTGAAAATATATTAAAGGATGTGTTCTATTCGATCTCTCTATACTTGGGAGTGATGGTGTAGGAGGTACACTCTTTATTCTTGAGATAATCCTTGGAGATATCTACCTCTATATATTCAATAAAATTATCTTGATATGTCATTTTTTATAATAAATTAAATTGAAAACCCATAAGAAAATAATATAATTGGGTTTATATACCACTAGGGTTAGAAAATAATAATTTCACATGCGCTCTTTTTATTTATCTTAATTACCATGAAACCCTATATTTATAATAATAATAATAATAATAATATTATTATTTCTTGGTATGCGTAAAGATCATGAGTTAAATTAAATATTATTTTATTAAAATAACATTCAATATATATTATTTCTCACCAGAACATTAAACTCAATCAACCATTCTTGCACATTATTTATCAGACCTTTAATAATGACTTTTTACTTAATAAATAAATATCACTACCTTATTCACCAATAAATAAATAAATATTATATTCAATAAATAAAAAATAAATATTTATTAAATATTCTGCTCACAAAATATATTCTCTTGAATAAATATCAATAAAATACGTGCGATCAAGAAAAAATGAATAATTATTAAACCATATGAGGGAATAATATTTATTCATAATGTTAAATAATAAATAATGTTATTATTTAACTGAGGTTATGGATACACTTACTGTGTGACCCTCTATGCCGCTTTCTTAAGGACAATAGCTGAAACAGACCAAATTCCATGGTTAACATCTAGAAACATGCCAAGGCACCCATAGAGAAAAAATTTAATGTCTCAAGGACATAAAACCTCATGCATACTTTACCATGTGATATAATTCCTTTATCATGACATCTCTAATCAAGTAGGTTTCATGCTAGTGTCATCAACCTATTTTCTCGACGACTCTTTCATTGACTTTCTAAAAATTGAACATACCTATACAATACTATGGCCATGGATTTATTTAGGCTGTATAATTTTCATCAAATGGACTGAGATATTAACTTTCATTAAATAACATAATGGACTAATCCTTTATCTCATTGTTCTTTAATGAAATATTAATCATGATGCACCCAATGTATCCCACATCACTATGAACATATGCCATCACATTTTTCATAAATAAATCAAAGTAAAAAACTCATAATATATATTAATCATAATATTAAATTCTAAGGATCAATACACATGTCCATAGATAGGAAAATTCAATGACACATATAAATGTGGATTTCCTACTAGCAGGTCTTGTTCTCATAATCTACTACACTAGAAATTACCAAGGGTGTACACCATGATAAGGTGCCTCAAATTCCTATGAGTGTCCATACCTAATAACCTATATCATTTGTGTCCTTAAAATGATTTCATCTAGATATAGAACATATATTTAAGAATACTATCATGGTAATTAAAGGTTCTCATCATAGCAGGGAACTACTATGACCTTTCAGTGTGATGGTTACTCTTAAGACATTATCACATACTATGTCACATTAAAGAAAAATAATGATATGATAAGTAGTTTATTAATATTATAAACTATGAATATAGGTAATCATAAAGTATATAAAAGTTATTTCTAGGGCACCAACTCCAACAAACTCTCACTTTCACTAGATCCAACTGCTAACAACCTTCAGTCCGATAGTACTCACATGATACTCATGAAACTATTGAGATAATGATTTAGTCAAGGGGTCCACCACATTTTATTATATGGAAACTCTACTTACTAAAACTTCACCCATTTGAGAAAAAATCCCTTAATAGGTGATACTTCCAGAGTATGTGTTTTATCTATTAATGTGACCATGTCTCTTTTTCAAGAGTCACCACTATAGTATTATCACAATATATTGTGATATGGTCTTTACTAATAGGCACCACATCAAGATATTGGAAAAAGTTTAATATCTAAATTGAATATTTGGAAACACCAGTATGCTCTATAAACTCAGAGTTTACTATAGAATTGATGAAACTAGCTGCTTTGAACTCTTCCAGCACATAACTCCTCTTTTGAGACTGAAAACATATCCTGACTGTGATTTTAGATCATTTTAATCTATTTGAAAACTAGAATGAGCATAACCCCTAATATATAGATCCTCATCTCCTCTATATACTAGGAACATATCATTAGTTATTCTTAGATACTTAAGAAAAATATTAAAAATAAACCAATTTTGTTCTCCTATATCAACTTGATATTTCTATACCATGCTCAATGCATCTAGTAAAAATAAATTCTAGAACATAACATGGCATACATGATTAATCTTATTGCTGAAGCATATGATATCTTAATCATTCTCTCTTTCCCATATTGTTTATGAGGATACATTTTCATGGAAATATGTATACCATGTGACACTAGAATAAATCCCCTCTTAGATTATTCTATACTAAATATCTTTAGTATTTGGTCAATGTATGTACATTGAATTAGTCTAAAAACCCTCTTGGATCTATCATGAATGATATTAATCCCTAGAATTTAGGCTACTTTACCCAAGTACTTAATGAATAAAAACTTGTTTAACCAGTCCTTAACACACTGTAATATTGGTATTTAATTTCTAATAAGTAATATTCCATCAATATATACTACTAGGATGATGACCAAATTCCCACTAAAACACATGTAAACACATGGATCGTATTTTTTATTAATGAAACTAAATTATTTTATAGCTTCATAGAACTGAATGTTCCATGACCTTGATTCTTACTTCAATCTATAAATAGATCTATGCAACTTATATATCATTTTGGAATCACTTAGAGTTATAAATCCTTCAAGTTGTGTCATATAGACACATTCATAAAGGTTTCCAATAAGGAAAGCTGTTTTGACATCAATCTTCTAAATTATATAGTCATGGTAAGCTACTATAACAAGTAAAATTCTGATGGATTAAAACATGGAAACTATAGGAAAGGTTTATTCATAGTCAATTCCTATAAATTTTTTAAACCCTTTATCCACTAACCTTTCTTTATAGATACTTACTTTACCTTCCATGTCCAGTTTTCTCTTGAATACTCATTTAGACCCCAAATTCTTTACACCAAATAGAAGATCTAATAGAACCCAAACATAGTTCTAATACATGGAATCCATTTCATAATTCATGTATTCTTTCCATATTGTAGATTCTGAGCTCTCTACTGCCTCTTTATAGGAGAGAGGTTCATTATTGTCAAAAAATAATGATTCCACATCTTCAATGACTAGAAAACCATCCCTATAGTTCTCTTACCTCTCTAGTGTTCCTACACTGTAATTGTGTTTTAGGAAAAACTTATTCCATGAGGGACTATGGAATCTGTTCCTATACCAACTCTTGTATATCTTGAGCATTGATTTCATAAAATTCAATATTTTTCAAGCTATACTTCTTGAGTATATTCCCCCTATCAAGAAAAATATCTTGTCTAGAGACAATCACTTTCTTTTTCTGAGGGGTTGTATAAGTAGTATCTATTTTTTTCTTAGGATACCCTATAAAGATACACTTTGTTCCCTAGGGTGCTAATTTATTTTCTAATAATGACATAACAAATTCCTTGCCACCCCATACATGTGTATGTGATAAAATAGGTTTCTTTACACTTCACAGATCAAAGGAAATTCTATATACCACTTTAATTGATGCTCGGTTTAGTTTTTATTAAACAATTTGTAATGAATATCCCCAATAAGATAATGAAAAATCTACATGACTCATCACCAACCATACCTCTAGGAAGGTATGATTCCTCCTTTCACTAACACAATTCCACTATGTTGTGTAAGGTGGAGTGAATTGATAAACAATCCCAAACTCCCATAAAAAGTTTATAAAGTCTTGGTTAATATATTCACCACCTATATATGATAAAAGCTACATTTTATTATTTATATGTTGATTCTCTACTTCATTATTTAATTATTTGAATTTATAAAAGGATTTAGACTTATAACACATCAAGTAGACATAGATATATCTACTAAAGTAATTAGTAAAATTTATGATGTGAGAATACCCACATCTATATTCTATAAGAAATGGTCCATACACATTATTGTGTACCAATCCTAGAAGCTCCGTGGCCCGTTCACCATGTCCATAGAATAGTTGTCTGGTCATTTTTCCTTATAAACATGAATGAAACATTTCAACTGGTTTTAGTTAAAAAGATTCAAAATAATCATCCAAAATAGTTCCTTGTTAAACAATTCTTGTTTCCATGACCAAGATGGTGATTCCATAGCTCGGTGTTATATGAGTAGTGAGAAAATTATTTTTTTATCAATTTCCAATACTTGGTTTTCATAATTTAATACATAAAGACTATTATTTAAATATACCCCACCATAACATAAGCTGTATTTATAAAATAAATATATTTTATTTCCAAAATTTAAAACAAAACCATATGTATATAGGTAGGATACAGAAGTTATGTTTTTTGTAACAGTTGGTACATAATAAAAATCTATTATAACCAATATCATTCTTGTTGGAAACAAAAGGTCATAGTATCTAATGGCTAGAGTATCCAGCCTTACACAATTGGCAGCTGACAAATCCACCTCTCCTCTAGAAATCTTGTGAAATCTACTTTGTTTCTATATTTAGATACAAATACAAGCACCAAAAGATGTATATAATACCCAATGTATAGATATTGAAAGATTACACTCAATAAAAAATACACCTTTATATTCCCCTTTCTTTTGGGTAAAATTCCTCTTCTAATGGTCTTTCTTGCCACATGAAAACCATATTGCTTCATTTTCTTTTACTTTCCTCTAGATCTTCCTCTTCTTGTAATGATTGTGCTTGGGATTTTTAGACTTATTATGATTCTGTAAACCCTTTTACTTATTATTCATTTTCTTATTCACCATATGGACCACACGTTTGTCACACCCCATGACCTTTTCTAGTTGGAGAATTAGAGTAAGAAGTTTCAAAATAATATTCTAATTATTTATCATGTTATAATTAACAATAAAACTAGATAATGACATGGGTTGTGAGGAATTTATGAGATCTATGTACAACTAATATAGTAATTTAATACCAAACATGTCTAAGTGTTCAATGTAGCCAATAATCTTGACTATATAAGGCCCATCTGACGTCGACTCTCTAAAATCAGTTGTAAACATAGAATTAGAGATATCGTATCTCTATCCTCTCCCATTCTATTGATAGATATCTTGAAGGAGATATACCATTATATACACATAAATGTCCTCATGTTTCTTTAAAAGCTCATTGGTTATGTATGATAGCATGAAACATCAGACATCTGTGGAATTTTCCAAATGTTCCTCATAGAGAGATAACTCTTCTCCACTAGCTGTTTTTGCAGGCACTTCAAGAATATGTCCTTTCAACACATATAAATTTCTTTCATAGCATACGATGATGGATAAATACCTTTTACATTCTTGGAAGTTAATTCCAGTGAGAAGGTTATTCTTTTCAAGTATGAATTATAATGAAATGTTTAATTTCATATTTATTTCCATTTTTATAAATAAGAAGAAAAATATTTTAGTACTTTATCTGATAAAAGTTTATAATAATTAAATAATATATTTATTAATCTCACACTATTTTATCAAAATCCAAAAAACCTCACAATTGGATTTAAAAAATCATATTTATTGTACATTCTAGTGGTAATGATCCATATTCCTCTTCTCATCACTCCAACTTTGGACAGTCGATAAATTTGAAGGGTTTTAGGTAGGAATTAAGATGCCGACTGCATTAACTCATAGTTCCTTGATCTTTTGAGTGGACTTACCAATCAAAAAATCCTTAAATTTGATTTCCTTAATCTTTGACTATTAGTTACACAAATTCCTTCTTTGGAAGTAAACCCTTGATGTGAACTAAGATAAGTCAACCCAAAACTTCATGTTATAATTTCCTAATAATTGAAAGCACCCCAACTTTGGATAGTCAAGCGGTTTGAACTATGGTTTGATTTTAACTTAAGTAATGGAATCATATACTGAATTAATATATATAATTGAGGTATTTTCATATTTACGCATAAGTTTCCCATTTTATCATCATTACATTCTTGTTAATATTAAGTGGATTTTCTTAAGTGAATAACCATATCTTAGATAAAATTTATGCATAATCTAGTTTATTTTAGTTCTATATTGTATTATAGTTAATTCATTAATTTATGTGGTCATGATAAAATATCCATAATGAAATTACAATGAAACTTGATAGAAATAAAATAATAAAGTGGTATGATCATGACATTTTACTAATTCTTAGTTTATCTAAAGGATGATAGACTAATCATTGAACTAGTGGAAAAAACCTCAAACACTTTATGTTTCTCGTTGAATCTTTCCACCTATCCACCTATATATATCTCTTGGATTGGATTTGAATTTACTCTAAACTTGAACTGAATCCACTCACTTGGGAGCTGTATTGACTACATAAGCTTTTACTCACACACAATTGAGGGGAACCACATGATTGGTTATGGGGTTTATATAAAAGAAACCATGGACTCACATGACCTTACATAATGAGAGGATAGATGATACACATGATATAAATTTAATTTAATAATAAAATAAAAGGAAACCAATCACACACAAAGGCCTGGCCTATGCTCATGATCATCTACATACATGAAACAAATTATGCATTTAATAAAATTTCATTCAATTCTAATCATTCTTATTTAAGATAAATCACGATCAAATAAACTAATTATCTTATTTAATTAATAAATTATTTTATCTTAATTCTCATTCAAAATTTATTGAGATTCTCATCCATCATAATTTTTTTAAAAATTAAATAAATTTATTTAAAATTAATTTTGTACAAAATATGTACCTTGGAGGCAACATGGTGAGTACCCATATGAACTACCAACTATGTATTATATTCATATACTGTTTACTCATGAAAAATGTGACATACAAGAATTATCATGTAATTTTATGGCGTATACATTATCAAATAAATGACAAATAAAATATAAGGTATTTACATAGCATGTTATGTTTCAATGAATGTAGAGTAATGACTATATTGTGACTTATACATGATATGCAGTTCCAAAAATTATGTAGAAATTAATTAGATATTTAATATATATAAAAACCATTACATGTAATGTACATAGTCAAATATATGACACAAAAACACATGTTTATAAGATTTAATAGTATAATAAATTAATTTTAATTTTATGTAATTTTGTAATATGAACGACATGTACTATCCATCTATACAATGTGTGTATTTCTCATCATCTATCCATGGAACATGCCTAGGGACTTGGTGTGTAATCATGACATAGAAAATAATTGAGTACATGATGTGTACATGGGCTATATAACGTGTGGTCTCTGAGTTACATGATCATCAGTTATATAGGTTGTGTAATAGAATACACAAACTATCTTTGAATAATAGTCTACACGTAGTGTATTGATATTACACTTCATGTAGTCTAGATAACCATGCTCTAAACTGGTCGTCAATATGCGGTGTATTAAATACAAACTGCATGTAGTAAATTCATATTGATCAAATTAATGTTGAATTAATTATTGGTTCATTGAACATGATGACACAACGTGTAGCAATGAGATATATGGTGTGTAATCTTATGCTACCTGTCCATAATTCTCAACACATTTAGTTGAGTTCTTAGAATGCTATTCATTCATAAAATAATTTTTTTGATTATATTTCCAAGAACAAAGGGGAAGAATAGAAGATTGCATGATTAATATTAAAGAACGATAAAAACATAATTGAAAACTGATGATAAATGTGTAGATCAATATATGATATTTAAATAATTTTAAATAATTATGTGACCGCTTTGATTCCATTTGAAGGTTTTGAGTAAAGTGGAAGCATGATATGGTTGATTCCCAACTTATAATTTTATCGTAATCAATGATTTATCTGAGATGTACATCAATGATAAACACTATGGCCATTTGAATTGAATCAAAGATTAATTTACAAGTAAATGTAAAAACCAAAGCACATGATTATCACATATTATTTATAATTATTTTAAATAATTAATAATTACCTTGCGATGAATTATTTATTTGTTGATGAATCTAAAAATCACTATATGCAATATCATTATTTCATTTTAGGAATCAAGAGTAGATTCTCTCCAATGGTTATACAAATTTTCTCCAAAAACCTATGCACATCACTATAGGTTTATCTAGGTACTAGCATGACATATCCTAATGCTTGCGTCGTTCATCTTTGATCACACTAAGAATCTCTTCAAGGAAGGGTTCTCTTCGATCTCTCTAGACTTGAGAGTGGTGGTGGAGGAGGATCTCTCTCTATTACTAAGAGAATTATTAAAGTGGGAGTTCTCTAGGGATTTGATAGAATTATCTCTAGATGTCATTGTGTACAACAAATGAAAATGGAAACCCTTAATAAAATAATATAATAGGGTTTATATACCTCTATGGTAAGAAAATAATAATTGCAGATGCACCCTTATTATTTTTCTTAATTATCACATAACCCCATGTCTATAATAATAATAATAATATTTATTAAAATAAAAATAAATGATAAATTAAATTGAATATTATTTTATTAAAATAATATTCAACAAATATTATTTCTCTTCAGAAAGTTAAACTAGGTCCTCCATTCCTCCACAATATTTATCAGACCTTGAATAGTGACTATTTATTTAATAAATAAATATCACTGTATTATTATCCAATAAATAAATAAATATTATATTCATTTAATTGAAAATAAATATTTATTAAATATTATTTTCAAAAAATATATTCTCTTGAATAACTAGTGATGGAATATGCGTGATCAATAAAACATGAATAATTATTAAACCACATGAGATAATCATATTTATTTAACATGTTAATTAATAAATAATTATATAATTTAACTAAGGTTTTGGATACACTTAGTGTGTGACCTTCTAAGCCTCTTTATTAGTGGAAATAGGTGAATAAACCCAATGTCCAAGGTTAGAATCTACAACACGATAAGGCACCCATAGAGAAAGAAGTTAATATTGCAACAACATAAAATATCACGTAGATTCTTAACGTGTAATATAATCACTTTATCGATATATCTCTAATCAAGAAGGTTTCATGCTAGTGTCATCAAACTATGTGATTGATTTATCTTTATTTGAATTTATGAAAACTGAAAATGCCTACAAAACATCATGTCCATGGATTTATTTAGGCTGCATCATTCCCAAAAAAGGTCCTGAGATATTAACTTTAATTAAAGAATAGAAGGGGCTGATCCTTTCTCACATTATTCATTAAAGAAATATTGCTCGCGATGTACCCAACATATCATAATTTGCTGTAAACATATATCATCATGGTTTTCATCAATATATATAAGTACGTGACTCATAATATCCATTAATAATAATCTTAAAATATAAGGATCAATAAACACGTCCACAGATAGGAACATCCAATGAAACATATAAATGTGGATTTCCTACTAGTCGGTATCATTCTCACAATCTCCTAAACTAGATTTTACCAAGGGATTACACCATGAGAAGGTTCCTCAATATCCTATGAGTCTCCACCCTTGATATATTATATCATTTGTGTCCCTAAAATGTCTTCATCCAGCTCTAGAACTTATATTTAAGAATACTATCGTGACACTTCTGGGTTCTCATTATAGTTGGGAACTGCTATGACCTTTAAGTGCAACAGTTACTATTAGGACATTATCACATACTACGTCACATAGAATAAAAATCATGATGTGATAATTAGTTTATTGATATTAAAAAAAATGAATACATGTAATCAAAAAGTACATATAAGTTGGTTTTAGGGCACCAACTCCAACAATATACACATACACATACATATACACATACGCACACACACACATGCATGTACAACCACACATACACATAGACACATGTACACACATAAACACACACACACACACACACAACACAACACATGCATACACATAAACCGCACACACACACACATATACATACACATGCATACATATATTTAAAATTATTTAACATGAATATAAATAAATAAATTCAAATACAAATCACATATTTAAATAAATAAATTCACTTATATATTTATATAATTGTTTAAATAAAATATTAATATATCATATTTATATTAATTATATATACATTTTGTAATTAATTAATATAAATAAACAATTAAACTTTTTTGTTGATTAATATAAATTTAATAATTTTTTATATAAAATTTAAAAAATAAAATCGATAATAAAATTTTATTAAAATTTATATAAAGATTTATATATATTATATTTACACATATATACTTATTATAATATAAATATTTTTAAAAGATATATAAATATGTATATATAAATTAAATTATTCACTATTCCATTTAACAGTGCTTTTTTCACACTATTAAAGGTAAATATTCTATCAGTGATAAGAAATGTAATGATAAAGTGTCACCTTTATCAACACTAAAAAAACCATTAATAAAGGGTACCTTTTTATCTGTATTTTTTAGCATTGATAAAAGTTTCCTTTATCAGCGTTTTTATCTAGAGATGATAAACCCCCCCTCTATCAGTACTTTCTATTGAGCATTAATAATGGTAAATACCAAATATCATGTAATTTTTAGTATTGGTAGAACGAGTTCAAATACCTTTTCCCTTGTGGTATTATATATATATATATATATATATATATATATATATTGAAATATGATTTACTTTTCCTTTCACAAACACAATCAATTTATGAATATTAAAAGCCTTAACATAGAGTTAGAGTTACAAATATGTGTATTTTAGTATGAGGGGAGTATTCATCATGATCAAGTTAAAATATTAAATTAAAAAAATTCAATTATCTAAGATTAAATTCATAGTTAAAATAAAATGACATTTGTTTTGTTTCATAGTTTTAGAAATCATGATTTCATAAAATCCCTTCCCAAATCTTTAAAATTAACTCCAAAACCAACATGAATTTTGATGAAGTGTGGGATTATTGATTATGGGTTTTGTAGTAATATTTTGTATCATATTTATGTTTATTTTGGGTTCTATAATTCTTAAAACCTTTATATATTATTGATCTATTTTTTTTAGAATTTTATACATACATTTTGGAAATATGAACTTTAATGTTTAATTCACGTCATTTTTAGATAAAATTGTTTTATTATATTTTAACACACATTTTTTAGTATTGTGAAGTCTCTTTAAATATATGGATTTAGTTTACTATAAATTTTTGAATCAGTTCACTGAAAGAAGGCAGGGGCAGGAAGATTTCATCAATATCGTGAAGTTAGATATTCAGAAACTCAGGTTTTCAGTTCACTATAAGTATAATAAGTCTTATTTCAAATACTCTTACTATGTAAATGCGTGAGAAAAGAGTAAGGTATGGAAACACTATTCAACTTCCTGTTATTAGCGGTCAAATTGGAGAAAGTTACAGGGGATTGATAGTTGAACGATGTAATAGACACGTCTATTATTGATATGGTGTATGATCATTTATGTAAGATATCTATGTAATGTTACAATCATAATTATTGTACACTTTTATTTATGAAGTAATAAAGTATTTTAGTATTCTACCATTACCTTATCATGAAAATCTACATCACATAAAACTAATTTATTCCTTATTGTTCCTTTGATTTTGTGTGATTTCTTGTTTTTGAAAAAAAAATTCATGGTAATTTAGGATGATTTCATGATTTCTAAGTTCTAAAGAATTTATTCAAGGAGGTGTGGCATTCCACTATGCATGAAGTCTGAAGTGTGAACTTCCAATGGTTTGAATATCATAAATTCTAGTTTTTTAACAAATGATGAATTTACTATTTTTACTCATGTGTGTCCTTCCAAAAATTGGTATCATATCTTGGTTCAAAACATAATACTTTCAGCATACTAAGGTTTCTTTTATTTATATTACTTTAGGATTTATTACAATAGTATTTACTATGTCAAGGAAATGTAATAAAAATAAGGTAGGGTGCGAGTGGATAGGTTTTATGAAATATAATTTAGTTTTTGGTGGATGAATTTGGAAGATAATCTTAACCAAAAGTATCTTGAATTTTCATTGACTGGAACTAAACCAGATAATATGGATAAGGATGAATGAGAGTAGATAGATAGGAAATATATTTTTTGATTCAGATGACACTACAAAGTAATGTTACATTAAACATCTGGGAGAAGAAAACATTTGTATATCTTATGGAAGTGTTGGAAGATATGTATGAGAAGCCGAATACACTCAATAAAGTGTTTCTTATTACAAGGACATTTAGTATGATACTATCAAAAGATATATTTGTGGAATATCATGTGAAATGATTTAATATGAAATAAAATAAACTCAAGATAGTAATGGAAACATTTTTTATGATATTTGGGTGATTTTATTACTATCGTCTTTCCCAAAATCATAGGAAGTGTTAGTGATGATAGTGAGAATTCTTCTAGTAAAACTGATCTAGTATTCAAATATGTCTAGAACTCGATTCTAAACAAAGATATTTAGAGGAAAAAAATCTAGGGATATTCTGGAAATGAAATGAATTTCAATGGAAGAGGATATCCATTCAATGGATAAATTAAGTATGTTTAGTAGATAAATCTAGAGGATAGAGTCAAGGTAAATCAACTGGACCCAACACTACATGTTGGAATTGTGGGAAAAAGGGATACCTCAAGAAAGATTTTTAGGATTGAAAATATATGATAGGGATATATTCTAGAAGATCTAGTTCTAGAAATAATATAGTATAAGAATGTATCACTATAATTCCTAGTGTTAATATTCATGTGGAATCTTGGATCATAGATTCTGGTACATCCTTTAACTAGACATGAGAAATAGGGTAGATGTAAAATTTTGTTTCTAGAATTTTTGGTAAAGTGTTTCAAGTATATGATGATACATTATATAATATGGGAAAGGGATATGTAAAGGTTTGAATATATATTGAAATTATTCTTGAGCTGAAGTATTTCTAGCATATTCTTGGTATTCAGAAGGATCTTATTTTTATTGGCTAGTTTGATGAAGCTGGATATGGAAAAAGTTTTTCTAATGGCATGTGGAAAATCTTTTGAGGTTCCATAGGCACTGCTAGAGGGGTTAAAGACGAAACTATCTATATTATTGGAAGAAATAAACGATTCACAAATTTCAGAGTGTTAATTTATAAAAATTCAAAGTTTTGGTATTTTCAGTTAGGTCACCTCAATGAGAAGTTCATGAAGATTCGATTGGAAATAAAAATTCTGAATATTGATAAGAAAACTTTGAAAGTTTTGAAAGTTGTATACGTAGAAAGAAATAGAAGGTGTTTTTAATCTCATATGAAGACATCCTAAGAATAAGAAGCTATAAAATGTACATACAGATGTTTGGGGACCATATCTAGTTAAATATCATGGTTTTTACAATAATTTGTGACTTATCCATCTTGTAGTTGGAGAATAAGGGTCACACTATTAAGATAATATCACATTATGATCATTTTTACCTGGATGAAAGAATATAATTATTGCATCATGAAGAATATTTTCATGATGGAAAGAGTGAAGAAGTATTAGAAGTAGTTAAAGTAACTAGTTGTCCACACTAGGATGTATTTAGTCACATCGTGATGACTCAGATAGTTCTAAAGAGAAAAATAAGAAGCGAGATAAGTTCAATGAAGAGTTGTTGAAGGAAGATGGGATCTCAAATTTTAATTTGAAATTCACAATTGAACTTGAAGAAAATTATATTGATATGTAAGATACATTTAAACATGGATATTACATGATTATTTGAGAGAGAGAGAGGGAGATATTATAAAAGGAATCAAGTAAAAGAGTGTTTATAGAAAAAATGTGAACAAAATGAGAGGAAGAATAAGAAGCATAAATTCTTGGTTTGTGTGTGATTATCACATTTATTTATTTTTGTTGAGAAATAATGTATTCATAAATATTATATTGGAGTTGGTTACCTATAACCAAATTAATTTATAATTTTTATTACTAGAATATTAATAAATATATTATCACAAAATGATTATTCTTCTGTGTAACATAAATGTGATTATATCTTTAGAAGTATTGATCACATTGAAATGTTAGAGTAATTCCCCACTATAATTATAACCTAGTGATTCTATGAAAATATTATTAAACACATTTCATATAATATTGATAATATATGTTTGATGGGACATTTTTTTTGAAAATTAGGTATTAGGGGATTATAAGACATTGAGACTTCTTCTCATGTGGTTTTCACTTGGTAATTTTCAAGATAAGTGGTTATGAGGATATAGATACCAATATGAATTTCTCATATTATTTGTGTTAATGGATATTCCTATCTATGGATGTGTGTACTAGTCCTTATATATTTTATTATTATTAATGTATATCATGAATCACATACTTTGATGTATGGTTAAAAACCATGACAACATATGCTTGTAGTGTAGCAACATACATTGGGGTGAATCATAAGTGATATGAAATTAATTGAATAAGCCCAAGAAAGGACTTGTACCTTTTTATTTAGTGGAAGAATAAATAACAATCCCTTTAATTGAAATAAGACTATCTGATTGAATCCATGCCAAAGTTAGTTCATCAACTAGTTCTCTTTGGGAATTCAAAGTAAGATAAATCAAGTATATAGGGTGATGACATAAGTATGTATCATTCTTGATGAGATATCAAGACAAAGAGAATATACTACACAATACTATTAATAGGAAGTTTATTGTCATTTCAACATTAAATTCTTTATCTATGGGTGCCTTGATATGTTTCTAGACATTGATATTGGATTTTAGGCAAGTTTATATAATGCCATTGAGAAAGAGGCCTTGACGATTACTCATTAATTGTATCTTGAATCTCATTATATTCTATTTAATTTAATATTAAGAATAAATGTTATTCATGGTTTGTGGAATACTAATTATTCATGTTAGGTTAATCATATGAATCCAATCACCATATATTCAAGTTTAGAATATTTTTGTTGGATTCTATATATTGTTTATTATTCACAAGGTAATAAATAAATATTTATTTTTTTTCAGAAATTTATTGAATGGATTAACTTAAAAATTTATTTAGTTATGTCAGTATTAAAATAAATATTTATTCATGAGTTCAATGAGTATACTATTTATTAAATAAATATTTATTCATGAGTTTAGTGAATATACTATTTTTTTATTGAATGAATAATATTTTTTTTCAAATAAATATTTTATCTTCCAAGGTTCGATAAATTCTAAAGAGGATTGATGTAACATCCCCACCCAACTGATTTTTTTGGATTGGGTTGGAGGTTCTACTAACCTTAGTTGATTTACCCAAACACCAAAGGCTGGAAATAAATTCCATGGTTTTAAATAAAAAGTTACAAGGGGGAATGATTTACCACACACACACACAAAACCTCCAAAAGATAAAAAAAATTAAACAAACCAAATATATATCATAAATGATGCATGTAACAAAACCCAATGGTAATAAAAATTAAAAAAAACCAACAATGAAAAATAAATCAAATACCAACATCAGAGTAATAATAGAATAGTGTTAAATAAAAACTAAAACTCTACATACAAGATGGAACCTCTCCAGAACATGACACAAACTCTCTAAGCTTCATCTCTACTAATAATGACAATGACTATCGAGGTGATTCACAAATGAAGTATAAAACCGATCCCTTTCATGTATCATGAAAAAAAAGTCTACTTATGTAAATAAGTTTATATGAAGGGGTGAGTATAAAAAATAAATAGGTAAATTCTAGATACTTTTCCCATATGCTACTAAGACTATAAATAGGTTAGCTCATAGGAATTTAAAGCAGGCAATAAGAATATCAAAGTAGTAAATGGTTTTCACAATATAAAATACAATAAAAGATTATATTATTGAATGGTAGTATAACCCAAGATGTGTTTTACTCTTCAATAAAAAAAATAATTTCATTTAATTCAATTTGGAATACTATCCATGTTTTCCCCACACACACTCATACATTCCTAGTGACATACCTATGCCAAAAAAAAGTTACATGTCCTCCACCAAGCCGTTGCATGGTTTAAATCCTCTATGTTCCATTATAGTTGTCACCAAACACAAAGTATATTTCAAAAATTATACTTATAATGAAAACCATGAACAAATACCAAACCCATTATTTTCCAACCGGCACCCACAAATCCATTATTCCAATAACATGTGTGAAAACCATCTTCCATTTAAGAAAAATATTTTTATATATTTATCAATAACATCATGGGAGACACCCACAACCCAATTTTGAAAGACAACCAATATAAGATAAATCCATAGGATTTTTAGTAGGGCAATAAAATTTAAAATAATAAGGGATTTATTCAAGAAAACTAAGATCCATTACTTTATAATAAAATTGGAAAAAGAGGAAAACCACCTACCTCAGGTTCGTTTGGAATGATGAATCTTGGAAAATTATGAATATCTAACATATTAATTTCATTATTCTATCAAATAGCAAGAAAAAATTATTAAAACTCATCATATACCATAGATATAAGTATAAAAACACAGATCTATGGTTCTATTTGATAGATACTGAGGTGATCCAAGATGAGAAAGAATAATGAGGTCTAAACCTTTGATTTATATGATTTAATTCTCATAGAATTGATGGATCAAAGTTCAAAAATTGTAGATCACAAAATATCACCTAAGGGAACCCTAGAAATTGAGATCCTAGGTTAGAAAATGAATAATGATACTTTTCGAGTATGTTTTGGGTAATAAAGGTGATTTGTGTACCATTGAAATCCCATCTCATAGTTAAGATGCATCGTTTGACTAACTGTGTGCTAACTGTGCAAATTGGATATGTCTATAAAATTTCAAATTTTAATGGTTATACACACATTTTTTAAAAACTTATGCACCAATTATGAACTAACTTGATATCTCCCCAAACCAATCTCATGGTTTCCTGGAGACATGATCATAGTTTCTACTAACCAAGATTATATCACGTGCTTCCAAAAATGTATCCAAAACCTTCTAAAAACTTATAGAATCTTAAAAATATTTAACTTGAACATTACCTACATTAAATAATCCATTAAAACAGGGAAATAACTTTGAAACGAGTGTTAAATTCTCCCCACTATCAAAATTTTCATCCTCTAAAAGTTGGAAAAGGTTTGGGCACTAAACCCACATGAACTTTTCTCATTCCCAAGTATCTTCTTAAAAATTAACATGATTCCATAGAATCTATACTAAAGGAATAGTTTTCACCCATAGTATTTTCTCTTATTTATCCATAATACTGACAGGTACATGGATAAAAATTGTATCTGTATCAAGAGTGACATGGTCCCAACTGATCACATGATTGGGATCCGGGTGATACTTTTTCAATCGGGAGACATGAAAGACATTGCGAAAAATATAGAATTTCAATAGTAATTCTAATTGATACATGGAATTAAAATCCTTTCTGTAAGAACCTAGATCTTCATTTTAGGTATGAATCTTGATTTCAAGTGTTTTTGAGGAAAAAGGGAGATTTTTTTTTGTAATTTTAGAAGTACACGTTGTGTACTTAGAAGTACATACCATGTACTAGGTTGTTGCAGGTATCCGTGTGCTGGCCATATAATGGCTGAGACATGGCCCTGTGGGGTGACTTGGAGACCACCTAAAGCAGGGAATGGTTGAGGCATGTACACTGTGTGTACATTAAATGAACTCACTATATACTTTTTATTTTATTTCATCAAACGGAATGGGGTCACATCTAATCGTCATATTCCTCTTCTTCTTGCCTCATCTTGTCCAGGAGTGGATGAGAGCGATGTTTCTTTTCTGAGCCACTGATCCATCATATTTTCTCCAAATTGAACTTTGGAAGGTGCTTTGGAATCCCACCGGTGATTCCTTCCTTCTTCTTGAATCTCTCCTCTTGATTTCTTCTCTCTCTTGAGTTATTAAAGGTTGAGTGTTTTTGATGTTTTTTAGATCTATGTTGTTCTAGGATGATTCAAGGGCTGATGTTTAAGGGTGATCATCAAACAGTGTTGAGGTAGGTGGTTCATGCATTATCATAGTTTTTCTTCGAGTTATATATGACTAAGTGCTGAATACCCTTGTTTAGGGTATTGCATGTTTTGGAATTTAACCCTGTTTAATGCATGATACAATTTTTTTGTTCAAGAAAGGGTTATTGATTATGAATAAGGTTTATTACCTTGATTATGGAGGTGTTACACATGTTCGATTTGGTTATGGACATTGGGTCTAGAAATCATGTTAGTCTTCTTTGTTTCCATGCTTAGTGTTGTTAGGATGGAGTTGCTGTTTATATGAGATGCACTTGTTTCACATTATGAAAGTATGACAAGGGGAATTCACTTTGGGAGCTTCTCGAAGTAGGGTATTTTAATTATGAATTGTTGTTATAATTGATCAGAGGTATTGACTATGAGAGCTTCCATGGGTCATTGACTAGAGGGGTTAGATTGTGAGAGCTACCCAGAGGGTCTTCATTAAACAAATGTTAGAATATAGGGAATTGGCTCTGAGAGATTCCATAGGATCGTTATAATTTATTGTTTCTGTGAAGACCACGGGGTATAAACCATGAGAGCTACCCAGGTAGTCATTTTTATCTGAGTAGTGCTTCGTGAGACCAAGGGGGTTAGACTGTGTGATCTTTCCCAGAGGGTCGTTATTATTATTATTAATTTGAGGATATATTAAACTAAGGGGGTTAGGCTATGATGACTTTTCCAGAGGGTTGTTTACAAGCCAAAGTACAAGCTTGGAATTGGTATAACTTTATCATTAAAAGGTTTTTTAGAAGTCTGTTTATTATGGTTATACAAGGGGATACAGAGCTTAGGATAGATCTCGAGGTTAAATTATTCAATAGTTTGAATAATTAATAAATGTAAATGAATGTAATTGAAAATTTTAGGATTGTTTACTTTTAAGTACTTCCTAGTTGTTGGTTCATTTCTACATATTACCTGCTATATATATTCACTAACAATTAGGCACAGATCATTTGATGGTTGCCTACTGGGATTTGTTTCACACCCTATTTGGGTCATGATTTTGGACCTAAATAGATTACATGGTTGTAGGTATAGAAAAGGGAAATCTCCCTTACACATAAGGTACTTGATTGCTGTGGAGCTGGGGAGCATGGGACTAAGCTGAGGCTTGAGATGATGTTGGAGTTTATTTACTTTTCAGTACTTTGGTTTCTATTTTGTATTCTAGAATTGTGACTTGTTTGGATACTTTCCTAGACACATGTGGAATGCATCATTTATATATCATCTGTCGTTTATTTTACTATCATTCTCCCATTATTTACTTTGTTGTATGGTATTACTACTTTCCCTACTGTTATTATTTTTCATTGCTCTATGAATACTCTACCAATGAGGGCATAGTTTCCCCACTATCACACCCAAGACCCTCGCTGCTAGTCGGTAGCCTCTGGAATTTGGAGAAATTTCCTTGAGGCCATGTGACCAACTCGGTATAGGACACCTTTGGGTGGCACCCGAAACTAGAACGTTAAAGAGTGGTATCAGAGGAGTTTATTTTCTATTTTTTCTTAGTTTTTGGAGCCTTTAGATAGGGATATGTAGGAATAGGTAGTTGGTAATAAGCTCTTCCCGGGAGTAGCTAACCCGTGTACAGGGAAAAGCCAATTTACCTCGATTATTTAAATTTTTTCTAGTTTTTTAATTTTTACAATTGATTTGATTTTACCATTGGGTGATTCACACGACTTGTGATGTTATGATTTATATCATTAAGGTTCTATTTCTGTTGCAACCTGATGAGATGAGGGTATACCATCTAATGCATCATATAAGAACTTGCTAGAGATCACATGTCATGCATTTTGTTATGCCATTTAGGGAGGATTACTGATTGCATGTTGTTGTGATAGGTGTTGTGCTAGATATTCATACTATTGTGATATATGCCTTGATAGAATGCCTGCTATTTCTATAGGGTATTGGAATATGTAAAGTTTCATTAAATGGATGCCAAACTCTGGTTCTTGAGGTGTTATGGGCCCTTTTAAATCATAATTTGGTGGATCATGTATGAACTTTAATTGAATTTTGTTAAGTTATGATATGAATATGGACACAAACTTTGATTCATGGGAGTATGGGCTCTCTCGATTTGGAATTTTTCATTCCTTGGACAAAATTCTGAGTTTTCTGGGGTTTTTGAGAAGTTTTAGAGGCTTACTATTCGGAAACCCAAACAACACAGCGTGTAGTGTTATGGACACATGCCATGTGTTCTTATGTTCGAGAAGAAACAAAGTTTATTAAAGTACACACTGTGTGCTTTATGTACACACCGTTTAGTCCTTGTCCATGTGAGTGACTGTGTGAGAAAATACACGAGGTTGGGAAATTTTGGGTGACACACGTTGTGTAATTAGAGTATACACCTTGTTGTAAGAGCTTTGTATCTAGCTGTGTGACTCACAACATGGGTGGATAAAAACTTAGGTTTTATACACCATGTTCCATTCTTTCATGTCGTGTAGATTTGACTATGTCACCGACTGTGTCACTAATAGCACAAGTGGTTATATTTTATGGGGTACACGCCGTGTCTAGGATGAAAACGCATGTAGTGTTACCTAGGGAAGAACTGTGTGTTTATCCATGTAGAATAACTCAGAAAAGAGGAAAAAACTCAAGTACATACTGTGTCTGAGAATGAACATGCCGAGTTTGTGGGTGTTACATGACCAGTTTTAGAAGAGGTACACACCATGTTAAAAGCTTAAGGGAACATGCCATGTAGGGGTTATACATGCTGTGTATCCCTATTTTGAAAAGCTTGAATGTTTTCTTATCTTGTTCCTTTCTTGAAATTCTAATTTTTAGTCCCTGTAAATCTTGAACTGAGGTATGTGCTTAATCTTACAGAGTCATGACACCGATATGTTCTCCGGTTGTATTCTAGATACAGAGAAAAAATAAGACACAAAAAATGGTAGATCAGGGATTACCAGCAGATCCTCTTGTCATGTCTGTCTTGGAACCAACAGTTATACCAGACACAAGAGCTGTTGCACAATTACAAGAAGGATTCATTAGGATGATGAAGACCTTCCAGGGAGAACTGTATCCTGCTACATCTATGGCAGAGTTGACGTAGGTTTTTCAACAGCAGTATCCTCCCACTTTTTCTGGGGATGGAGGACCAAATTTTGTGGTTTCATGGTTAGAATCCATACTAGTTATCATTGAGCATCTAAAGATGCCTTCAGATAGAAGGATGAATCTAACGACGTACATGTTATGTGATTCCTCCAATAGATGGTGGGGTGTTATCTCAAAGATGGGACATCATTGGGATATGGCTTAGGAAGAGTTTTAGAGGACCTTATATGAATACTTCTATCCCGAGACATTGAGGGCCGATCAATCCTGAGAGTTCATGAATTTTGAGAAAGGTTCTCTTTCAGTGATGGAGTACTCTTCTCATTTTATAGAGCTAATGTGCTTCACACCTGTTCTAAGAGTGACGAGTTATCTTTGGCTGGGAGATTTGAGGATGGTCTTAGGTATGACATAAGGTCACAGATAAATATCTTCAAACTGTCTTTAGTGAGAAATATAGTGAATCAGGCTCTGATTACTGAGCATAATCTAAGGGAGTTGGGAGCTGTCATCCTATGCAGTTCAGTGTCCAGGGATAGTACTCCTTTGATAGATAGTAGGAATCGCCGCAAGGAGCTTACATGTGAAGTTTCTTCAAGTTTCCAGGTGGTATACTACTTGTGTGGGAATATTGGAAATACTAGACCACATTACCTGAGAGACCCAGTTGAGTGCCGATATTATGGAAAGATGGCCCATCTTCAGCATTTTTGTCGGGTGTTATCACCAGAAACGAGTGAGAAGGGTTCTGCTATTACTCCATGTTCCGGAGAAGGACCACCAGTTTCTCATCAGATAGAGAACCAGAGTTTTTTGGGCCATTCAGGCCGAGGAGGTGGCCATGACCGTGGTAGTCAGGCTTTAGGATTTTAGCAACAACAGGGAAGATCATCTCAAGGTAATCGGGAAGGGTTACAAGGCCGCGATTCAAGTCATACTTTTATAGTGGATAAGACCCAACAAGAGCAGGATCCCAAACCCTCTACGGTTAGAGGTATGATTTTGGTTGCCTCAGTTTTATCTTATACTCTTTTCGATACAGGGGCTTCCCATAGCTTTATATATGTTCCTATTGTGAAGAGTCTTGGGCTCTGTATATTTACTTTTACTGATATCTTGACATTGGAAACTCTTTTGGGGACTATAATGTCTAGTGTACATCAGTGCAAGGAGTTACCTCTTGAGGTTGGTGGGTGTCACTTCTTATGGGTCCTTTATAACTTAGAGATTACGGGCTATGACATCATTCTCAGAATGGACTGGTTAGTTCCCTTCTAGGAATTTGTCAATTGCTACACTGTAGGGTGAGTTTAACATCACCAGAGGGCATATTGTTTTTATATAAGGAAAAATGGCATGTCCAGGTAGGTAGACCTAGACCCTAGAATCATGGCTTGAGGGGTGTTATAGTCCAGATTTCTAGTTTATATCTTGATGACCAGGGGACTTCACAGATGGACTTTCCTCCAGTGGTGGATAATTTCAAAGATGTCTTCCCAGATGACTTTTCAGGTTTTCTTCTAGAGTGAGAGGTATACATTTCTATTGAGATTGTTCTAGGAGTAGAATCGGTGTCCATTCATCCTTATAGTATGGATACACCAGAGTTACATGAACTCAAGAAGTAGTTAGAGGAGTTACATGCGAATGGTTTCATCTGACCTAGTACTTTTCCTTGGGGTTCACCTATCCTGTTTGTGAAGAAGGAAGAAGGTACCCTCATAATTTTCAAGGATTATCGAAAGCTGAACTATTTGAAAGTCACGAAAAATATCCTTTGTCGAGGATTGATGATCTCTTTGATCAGATTTGAGGAGCCCGAGTGTTGTCAAAGATCAACTTGAGATCCGATTGTCATCAGTTGCATGTTATACCATCCGATATACCTCTTACAACCTTTCGGAGTAGGTATGGACTATATGAGTATGTGGTTATTCCATTAGGTCTCATGAATGTGCCTGAAGTTTTTATGGAACTGATGAACCGAGTGTTCCATCCTTACTTGGACTCCTTCGTGGTTGTTTTTGTGGATGATATCTTGGTGTACTCTTACACTAGACATGACCATGCCATCTATATTGAGATCATTGTGAGTAAACTAAGAGAGAATCAATTATATAATAAGATCTTAAAATGACACTTTTGGATGGATCATATTCACTTCTTAGGTCATGTTATCTCAGAGACAAGATTATTAGTAGACCCAGAGAAAGTAAGAGAAGTAATTTCTTGGGAGAAGCTGAAAAAAGTCTTTGAGGTAAAAAGTTTTCTGGGGATGGCTGGTTACTACAGGTTCTTTATATAGGAATTTTAATGCTTAAAATCTCCACTAACAGGCCTGACTAAGAAGGGTGAAAAGTACTTAAGGAAAGATTCCTACGATTTATCTTTTCAGGAGCTGAAAGGAAGGTTGAATTCAACATTAATACTAGTTTTTCCAGAGCTGGGAAGGATCTACACTGTTTACTATAATGCATCAGGTATCGGGATGGGAGATGTGCATATTCAGGGGGAAGGAGTCATTGTGTATGGGTCTCGGTAATTAAGGCCACATGAGATGAATTAACCAATGCATGATCTTGAGTTAGATGAAGTTGTGCATGATTTATGCTGTTGGAGACATTATCTTTTGGGATAGCACTTTTTGGTGTTCATTGACCACAAAAGTCTCAAGTATATCTTTACTCAGCATGATTTGAATTTGAGATAGTGAAGGTGGGTTGAGTAACTTTAGTATTTTGAATTTGAGCTTGACTATACGCCTTGGAAAGGCAATGTAGTGGCTGATGCGTTGAGCAGAAGGACTCAGATATAGGTAGTTCGGGAGGCCAATAGTGAGTGGAGGCTTATGGATATGTTCTCTAAGATGCATTTGAAGGTGAATAACATACACGGTAAAACCTTCATTTCTTATATATTTGTTACCTTTACTCTACATGATCGAGTGCAAATGAGGAGACTATCAGACTCTGAGGGCCTAGTACTATGGGAGAGTGTGTCAGGAGAGGACCCTCCTCCTGGATGGACCGTAGGTGAGGATGGGATCTTACATTTTCATGGATGCATATGGGTGTTAGTAGACATACGTGAGGAGATGATCTGAGACTTTCATACTTCATCTTGGTTAGTTCATCCTGATGTCACCAAGATATATCGAGATCTACACCATCAGTATTAGTGGCCAGGTATGAAGGGGGATATTGCTGGTTTTGTTATGAGATGCTCCACCTGTCAGTAGGTGAAGACTGAGAATCAGTAACCATTGAGGATTTTACAGCAGTTAACCATTCCTGAGTGTAAGTAGAATGATGTCATGATGGATTTCGTGATAGGTTTACCAAGGTCGCCCCGAGGGAATGATGCAGTTTGGGTTGTCATTGACAGGCTCACAAAGGTTGCACATTTCTTACCGATCAAGGAGAACTTTAGTTTTGATGATATTGGAAGGTTTTACATCCAAGAGATTGTGCATTTTCATGGGGTTCCACACTATATTATCTCAGACAGGGACGCTTAATTTACTTCTCGTGTTTGGCACGGACTACAGAGGGCTTTGGCTACACAGATAATTTTGAGTATAGCTTACCATCCCCAGATAGATGTCCAATCCGAGCACACAATTCAAGTGTTAGAGGACATTATTCAAGCACAAGTCCTAGATTTAGGGGGTTATTGGTAGATACGTATACCCCTAGTTGAGTTTTCCTACAATAACAGTTTTTAGGCGACAATTTAGATGGAACCTTATGAGGCTTTATACGGTAGGCCATGCCGATCACCCCTATGTTGGCTAGAAGCAGGAGATGCTACTATGTTGGGACCTTGTCTTGTCCAGGAGACCATTGAGTAGGTGGAGCTTATCTGGAAGAGGATTTACTGCACATTCTCTATAGAAATCTTATTCTAATCGATAGAGATGACCTCTGGAGTTCGAGGTCGGAGATCATGTTTTCTTGTGTGTCGCACCGAGTTTGGGACATAGGAGGATAAAGAGATAGGGAAAGATTTTACCAAGATACATTGGGCTGTTTGAGATCTTGGAGAGAGTTGGGATGGTTTTCTATCGGTTGCAGTTACCTCAGAGGTACCGGGCTATGCACAACAATTTCCACGTTTCTTAGCTATGACACTACTTTTCAGACCCGTCTCATGTTTTTCAACCTGAGGTGGTTGAGTTGGAGGTGGATGCATCCTTTAAGGAGAATCCTATCCATATTATTGATCAATTCATGAAGGTTCTCTATGGTGAGTCTGTTCCTCTAGTATGGGTGCTATGGCAACACAGGTGAGTACAAGATAAGACTTGGGAGAGGGAGGCTGATGTGCAATTGCAGTGGCCAGAGCGGTTTGAGTATTCTTCTTCACCACTTTTTTAGGGAAATTCGGGGATGAATTTATTTAATGGGGGAATTTTATAAGAAACTAAATCTTTATTTCAGGTATGAATCTTGATTTCGGGTGATTTTGAGAAAAGGGGAGATTTTTTTGGAATTTTAGAGGTACACGCCGTGTACTTAGAAGTACACGCCGTGTGCCAGGTTGCCATGGGTAGCCATGTGCTAGCCATATAATGGATGAGACATGTCTGTGTGGGGTGACTTGAAGACTACCTAAATAGGGTACCAATTGAGGCATGTACACAGTGTGCACATTAAATAAACACAACATGTACTTTTTTTCATTAAACGGACCGTGGTTGCGTCTAATCTTCATATTCATCTTCTTCTAGCCTCATCTCATCTAGGAGCGGCCGAGAGTAATATTTCTTCTCTGAGCAACCGATTCATCATCTGTTCTCTGAATCTAACTATGGTGGGTGTGTTGGAATTCCACTGGCGAGTCCTTCCTTCTTCTTGAATCTCTCCTCCTAATTTCTTCTCTCTCTTGAGTTATTCAAGGTTGAGTATTTTTAAAGTTTTTGTAGATCTATGTCATTATAGGCCGATTCAAGGGTCAATGTTTAAGGGTGATTATCATTAAATTTTTAGGTAGGTGGTTCATGCCTTACCATAGTTTTTCTTTGTGTTATATATGCCTAAGTTCTGAATACCATTGTTTAGGGTATCACATGTTATGAAATTTAACCCTGTTTAATGCCTGATATGGTTTGTTTGATCAAGAAAGGTTTATTGATTATGAATAATGTTTATTACCTTGATTATGGAGGTATTACCCATGTTTTATGTTGTTATGGATGTTGGGTATAGAAATCATGTTAGACTACTTTGTTTCCATGCCTAGCATTGTTAGGATGGAGTTGTTATTTATATGAGATGCATGTGTTTCACATTATGAAAGTATGACCAGGGGAATTGACTGTGAGAGATTCCTGAATTAGGTTCTTTTAATTATAAATTTTTGTTATAATTTACCCGAGGTATTGAATATGAGATCTGCCACAGGTCATTGACCAGAGGGGTTATATTGTGAGAGATACCCAGAGGGTCATCATTAAAAAAATTTTAGACCATAGGAAATTGACTATGAGAGCTGCCAGAGGGTCATTATACTTTATTGTTTCTATGAAGACCAAGGGGTATAGACCATGAGAGCTACCCAAGTGGTTATTTGTATTTGAGTAGTGCTTCATGAGACCAAGGGGGTTAGACTGTGTGAGCTTTCCCAGAGGGTTGTTATTATTATTAATTTGAGTATATGTTAAACCAAGGGGTTTAGGCTGTGAGGACATTCCCAAAGGGTTGTTTTGAAATGATCGTATGATTGTGATGAGTCTGACAAGCCAAATAACAAGCTTGAACTTGGTCTTACTTTATCGTTAGAAGTTATTTTGAGACGTCTATTTGTTATGGTTTTACAAGGGGATACAATGCTTAGGCTAGATCCCTAGGTTACATTATTCAATGGTTTTAATAATTAATAAATTTAAATGAATGTAATTGGAAACTGTAGGATTGTTTAACTTTAAGTACTTCCTAGTTGTTGGTTTCTTTCTGCATATTTCCTGCTATATATATTCCCTGACAGTTAGGAATATATGTTTTGGTGGTCGCCTACTGGGATTCTTCTCACAACCTACTTGGTTCAGGCTTTTGGATCCAAACAGATTATATGGTTGTAGGTATAGATAAGGGAAATCGCCCTTCTACATCAGGTACTTGATTGCTATGGAGATGGGGAGCATGGGACCAAGATGAGGCTTGAGATGCTGTTGGAATTTATTTACTTTTCAGTACTTTGGTTTCTATTTTTTACTCCATAATTGTGACTTGTTTGGATGCTTTCCTAGGCACATGTGACATGCATCATTTATATATCTGCTGTAGTTGATTTTACTATCGGTATTCCACTATTTACTTTTTTGTATGGTATTAATGATTCTTCTACTATTATTATTTATCATTCCTCTATGCATACTCTACTAATGAGGGCATAGTTTCCCCACTATCATACCCAAGGCCCTCGCTGCTAGTCGGCAGCCTCTAGCGTTTGGGGAAATGTACTTGAGGCCATGTGACCAACCAGGTACGGGGAAACTTTGGCGGCACCCGGAACTGGGACGTTACAATTTCAATAATCATAAATGATTCAATATACCATAAACCTAAATTCCCTTTATTTCCCAAGTATCAATGAACAAGTACCAGTGACACTTTCAAGAAGATGTGGTCACTCACAATTAAAAATAACAGTCAATGATGATGGTTTTCATATAATTTTTGTTAACTCTCAGATGTGACCATCCTATTCTATATCATCTAGATATTTTTTATAGTCTCATGGATAAGTCTAGGTCTAATTAGTGATGTTTAAACTATTTCTTTACAAAAAATAGTATAATGATAAGGGTGACCATATAATGCATCGAATGGGGCCATATTTATTATCTCCTAGTAGTTATTATTATATGATAATTCCACCAAAGGTATATGATCTTCCCATGAGCCACCAAAGTCTGTGACACAAGTTCTAAGAATATATTACAACATCTAAAATCTTTGTTCTAATTTTTGATCTGTATAATGATGATATTCCATGCTCATAGTCAACTAAGTTTTGAGAGGATGTTGCAACAATCTCTAGAATCAAGAAGTGAATCAAGGATCCTTGTCATAGATGATCGAAACTAGAACTCCATGAAATGTTAATACTTTTCAAATATATAACTTTGAAAAATCATCCATCGTATTAGACTCTCGGATTATGAGAATGTGTGTCTACTTAGTGGGTCAATCCACAATCACCTAAATATTATTGTGAATTTAAATCGTCCTCAGTAGACCTGTGAAAATAGTCTATGGAATTTTTCTCCCACTTCCTTATTGGTATAGGAATATATTACAGTATACCAACCTATCATTTTTTCACATACTCTACATGTTGAAAAGTTAGACATTTCATAACATTATCTTCAATATTTTGTTTCACAATTAACCACCAGAAATGATCTTTAATTTTTTTGTACATTTTTTTAATACTTGGATGAATAACTAATTTATAGTAGTGATACGCCGAAAGAATCTATTCCTAATTAGACTGAGAGGCTATAATTCAGTTATGAAAGCATAATACAGAGTTTTCAAACTCTTTATAACCATTAGAAGTCTCCCCACTATATATATTTGAACTAATGGTGATGAAATAAAGGTATAATATTTTAGAGTTTTTTAAATAATTCATCTGGTTAGGAACAAGATTAACTAGTAATAAAATTTCATTCTCCTTATTTCCAGCACAATCAAGATACTTGTAATCAATAATGCTCATCAGCCACCATTAGTCATGAGCTTCCCTAACCAATTATCTATACGATTTCCAACTCAATTAATATACTATAAAATTACCTTTTCCAAGTGTGTACACCAAGTTGAAGTCAAACATATGTATATAATTTATTCATAATCATTTTCTCATATTCAAAGTCTCACTAAGAGAAGATGTATTTTAAACTCTTATAATTAGTGAAGACTATGTGTAATGCCCCAACCCCAAAAGCTCAGAGACGGTGCATTACTTATTTCATTAGAATGATAACAAGGAATGAAATCCCAGAGGAATGATAATTTTAGTAGTCTTGAAGAAACTATATATATACATGTAACTCATATTACATTGGGAAGGGTAAAAAAATACAATACATAACAAAAAATAATAAACTACATCCAAAAGAACTCAATAAACAATCTCCTATTCATAACCCATTGAAGGTAAAAAAATTAAAGGGGTGAGATAAAATGATCTGTAAGGGTTAAAAATAGTGGAATAATGAATTAACAATAATTTAATCATAATAAAATTGGCATAGTCAATATGGTATGATGAATAAAATAAAAACACACACCATTAATAAACTGAGAATGAAACAACATCCATAGATTTTTTCATAGTAAAAACCTCATAGATAGTAAAAAAATAAAATTAATAAATATAATGATTATTAATTTGATTTCAAGTATCTAGCACATGATACTACTATACTGTCGAAACAGTGTAAGTCTGTGGGTAGATACCTCTCTGATTCTGTTTTGGAAACAAACTCAAAGGGTTTGTTTCTAACTAACAATAATCATATCCATGAAACCATAATATGGATATATAATATATTTAAAATTTCAAATGAAAAATGATCTCAAATGGGAATTAGGTACACCACATAATAATGATTAGGTGCACAATACCAAGTAAATCACAATGAAATGGAAATTGAAACAAAGTCCCTTACAACATTGTAATCAATCAAGTTAAAATCATAAAGTGAATCACTAAATACCATGAATATAAAGAGAATAATTATATTATATATCAAATTTAAGTAAAAATACACCACATACAACAAATAAGTAGTGAACAATAGAAATCTCACGGAAATAAAAGTGAGATGATAAATCCCTTACCTAATGCTTGAAGGTGTTCTTGATTGATCTTAATGACCTCAATAATCAAGTTTAGATACATTAATTAATAAAACCAGAACCTAATATACATGTAATTTATTTATTATAACCTTATTAGGTTCATTAATTTAATTTTTTATGGGTTTAATAGGTTCAATTTTATTATTTTAGAAGCATTTTCTTCCTTGGTTTTCATAATCTATTTACTTATATTAATGAATGAATGTTCGTTTGAAATGTGGTTAAACATACATAATTTTTAATATATATTATTAGTTAAATTAATAATATATAAATGATCTTATAATGATATTATTTATATATCATGAGGATTACTCATTAGATAAAAGTTAATGATAAACGCCTGAATTAACTTGAAAGTTTTGTACACAATGAACTTGTTTTGTATTATTATTTTATATTATGAGTGTGTAAGGATTACAGAACATTGAATAAGATAAAAATACATATATTATTATCTTTTTAAACCATTAAAATTTTTTCATGACAAGTCTTTAAGATAGTAATATAAATTGAAAACCTGTCGTCCTTGAATGTGATAAATTAACACATATTGGACGATGTTTTCATTTTTTGTATAAGAGGAGGGGGAAAAGAATGATGAAATATTACATTAACATAATAAAATTTAAGTTCATGAAAACTACTAGAATTATCATATAATTTTGATGAGGGGAGGTGAGAAGAGAGAAACAAAAGAATGAAACTTGTAAAAGAAGTTGAAAGAAAAAGGAAGAGAGGTTCACCTCTTGAGTAGTCCTCCTTGAGAACCTTCTTAAGGAATTTTTTTAGCCTTTTGGTGATAACATTAGGTCTTGGACATGGGGGGAGGGATTTGGAAGTGTATTTTTTAGAACTTAGATAAGGCTCAAATCTTGAGTGGTTTGGGAGGAAGAGGGGGTGATGGGTGGTTTATATAGTGGAGGGGAGGAGGGTTTTCTTAATATTTTAATCATTAGTTTATTATTTTTCCCTAAGAAAAGAAATGGTGATGATTCTATGACCAAAAATAGTAATAAGTGTATGTGAATTAGAACTAAGTGTACTTACCTCAGCAGGACATCATCGATGACTCAATAAATCATGTATTTAGCATTTATCATAATTTATCATATTTTACTATTCAAAAAAAATTCTAGTATTTTAGAAAAATCCAAAAAAATAATCCTAACCATTTTTTGAAATGTATAATCTAAAAATGATCTCCATTTTTTAAAAATAATTTTCTAAATATGATAAATTTTATTTTTAATTAAAATCATTATTGAATAAAAAATACCAACACTTAAAATATTCATCTTCATTTTAAAGGTGCCTAAATTTTATTTATACATTCATGGGTAAGATTACCATTCATAAGGGTCATATTACTATTCATTAGTGTAGGTTATTATTAATAAGGGTATGTTACTCTTCATAAGGGTAAGTTAGTATTCAATTAAAATTAACTTGATTCTATCACACTCCAAATATCACCATAATTGCAACTGTGTATGTCTGTTTTTCAAAATTCAAAATCCAGAAATGGAAAATTTAAGTTTAATGTCTAGGTTATGACTATATACTATAAATAACGAAGTTTTATTTCATATACACTTGATGCTTCATAAAATATAGGCTATCTAATGAATTGAAAGTATTTAAGAGAAACATACCATAAAATGTTTGGGGTGTTATATTATTCCCACCTTCGGAAATTTCATCCTAATTTTTTTTCAAGTATAGAGCCCTTTAAAAAGATGTGGGTAGTTCTTCTTCTTATAATCCTCAGGTTCCCACATTGCTTCCTCTATTTTATGGTTCCTCCAAAAAACATTTACTAGCCGAGATTTTCGATTTCTTAATACGTGCTACCATGTGTCAAGAATCTCAATAGGCTCTTCAAAGTACAAAAAATTAGGTTCCAACTCTATTTATTCATAGGTGAGTACATGCATTGGGTCTGACATGTATTTCTTTAACAACAACACATGTAACACATTATGAACTTTGGAAAGACTTGGTGTCATTTATAAATGGTAAGCTACATATCCAATTCTTTCTATAATTTCAAATGGTTCGATGTACCTAGGGCTCCGTTTCCCTTTCTTATCGAAGCTTAAGACACTCTTCCACAAAGATACTTTTATAAAGACATGATCACCTTATTGAAATTCCAAATCCTTTCTTCGGTTGTCTGCATAACTCATTTTCCTACTTTAGCCTGCATTAATATAGGCCTGAATTTTCTTTACCTTTACAATTATCTCTTGAATAAGTTCTAGATCTATAAGTTTTCTCACACCAAATTCGTCCCAAAATGTTGGAGTTCGATACCTCTTACTATATAATTCTTTATATGGTGCCATTTGAATGCTAGAATAGAAACTATTATTGTAGGAAAATTCCACCAAATGCAAGAATTGATCCCACATACCTTGAAAGTCAAGAGAGCATGATCTCAACATGTCTTCTAGTGTTTGAATAGTCCTTTCAGACTGTCTGTTGGTTTGGGGGTGATAAGTAGTACTCATATGAAGCTCAGTATATAAATCCTCATGAATACTTTTCCAGAATTTTGATGTAAATTGGGGATCTCAATTGGACACAATCGATAGAGGTGCACCATGAAGTCTTACAACTTCATTAATATAAGGTATTTCCTATTTCTCAGGTGGTAAAAACTCTCTTAAAGTAAGTAAATGTGTTTATTTTATGAGACGATCAACAATTACCCATATTGCATCATTCCTTCAAGGTGTCCTCGGTAGTCCTATGAAAAAATCCATTGTAATGTCATCCCACTTACACAAAGTAATAGGTATAGGTTTCATGATCCCTCTAGGATTTTGTCTCTCAGTCGTCACTTGTTGACAAACCTGACACCTTGACACATAGTCAACAATTTCTCACTTCATGTGATACCACAAAATTTTTTCCTTCATATCTTTATACATCTTGCTGCTACCAGAGTGTATAGATAAATTTAAGCTATGTGCATCATCTAATATATCCGTTTTTTAGCTCAGGTATTGATGGAACATATAACCTCTTCCCAAATTTCAAAACTTCATCCTCATACATGAAGTCTACCAATATTACATCCTTAAGAGATTTAATTTTCTTTTGAAGATTCTCATCATTAGATTGAGATTTTTTATCTTCTCTAGTAAAGACAGTTTAGAAATAATTTGAAAGAGGAAAGATGTTTCCCCTTCCTTAACAATTCCCATATCTATCTTTAGTAGATCCTTGAAAACAGAGGGTGCATTAGTCCATCCAAAAGGCATTACTGTAAACTTGTAATGCCCATACCTAGTTCAAAATGATGTATTTGGAATATATTCCTTCCTCATACATAGCTGGTGATATCCAAATCAAAGGTTAATCTTCTACAAACACTGGGCTCTATGAAGTTGATCAAATAAATCATCAATTCTTGGTATATGATACTTTTTATTTATTGTAATAGCATTGATTTCCCTATAATCAGTTCATAGCCACATAGAACCATATTTCTTATTGACAAAGAGGACATGGTCTCCCTATAGAGAAACACTAGGTTGAATAAATTCTTTTTTACTCAATCCCTCTAGTTGTTTATCTCCACTAATTCCACAATGGTCATTATATAGGGAGTATTTGATATCGGTCTTTCAATAGGAATTAAGTCAATAGAGAACTCAACTCTCTGCTATGGAGGATGATCAGGTAAATCCTCTAGAAATACATCAATATATTCTTGTACAATAGGTACCTATTCAATTTGAATATTTATTTCCTCACACATTGATATTTTTCTCTCTTCCTCCCCAAGAATTACATTCAGTAGAGATAATGGGGGTAGATCTAGATAAGAATTATATGGCAAGGTTTCTTCTCTAAAAATAAGGGATTCTACACCATTCTCAAAAATTGTAACATCATTATTATTTCCATGTATCTTAACATCATAATTTGACAGCCAATTCATACTAATAATTATATCAAAGTTGATCATGGGTATGATGATAATGTTAGCAACTAAAGAACGTTTATATGTCCTAAGGGGGACTCATCGACACATCTTTGTTATAATGATACATCCCCTAGTATTTTTTAATGACAAATCCTTTATTAAATAAAATTAGACATGTCTAATTTTCTTGGAAAACTGGGAAGATATAAATGAATATGATGATACAGAATCAAATAAAGAATTGGATAAGATTGAGGAAACAATTAAAGTACCTACCACCACATCATTAGGAACTTCAACTTCCGCAGTTGTAATTGTATAAGATTTACCTTTCTCTTGTGGCCTTTTCTAAGGAAAGTTTCCTTGGATCTTAGGACACTCATTTTCAAAGTGTACCATCTCTCTACAATTGTAGCATTGAACATTATTGAATTGTCTCTTCCCCTTGCATTCACTAGATCAATGACCCTTTTCTACACACTTATAGAAAACTCCCATGCCTTTCAAGCATTTCTTATGATTATTATTTCCATAGTTCTCGCATAATGGAAATTGCTTCATTCCATTCTTCTTCATTGGCACTTCAACTTTTCTATTGTTATTAGAATGCCTATTCTTATCTTGATTTACCTTGAACAAATTTGATCCAGAAAATTCTGCCTCTATTTTGATGGCACTTAATACAATTTCACCGTATTATGAAAATGTTTGAGAAGTTAGTGTACTTTGAAGACTTGGCTTAAGACCTTCAAATAAATGATCAATCTTGTCTTTTGAATCACATACATAATCTATATCATACCTGGATAATCTTGTGAAGGTATCCTCATAATTCGCAACACACTCTTCTTCCCTTTTCTTTAGGCTAAAGAATTTCCTCTTCATTTTAGTTTATTGTTCACAAGGGAAATATTTGTTGAAGAATATTTCCTTAAAATTTCTCCATTACATATATTATATTTCTTTCTCCTCTGTTGTATTCTGGATCAAGGACCACCTTTGACCAACATCAACCTTGAGGAAATATTCTGCCAGTACTACCTTTTCATTTTCATTTCATCTTAATGCTAGAAATATATTTTCAAGGGACTTGATCCACTACTCAGCTACCACCGAATTAATATTCACACTAAAATATAGTGGATTTTGCCACATTAAATGATCCAATATAGGTTTATCATGGTTATTTAAGATAACCTAATTAAGTTATCCCAATATGGTCATGATCTAATCTGCTCCAACACTGACTGTGTTGACTTTATAAGTGGGGAAATCCCTACATTTTCCATGGGTATTGATACCCCTTATTCCATTAGGTTCCATAACTAAATATTGACATTAACTAAAGTAGGTTATATTTTATAATTTATAACTATAAAACACTTAAGATAATCGAAAAATTATTGCACAACTAATTTCATAATCATCAAAATTGTTTATATTTACTTTTAAATCCTTCATAATGGTTTGTTAAGAAAATGTGATTTATCTTAAGAATATCCTCTAGTAGAGTCAAACTAGGTACCCAATAAGTCCCGTTGTCATGTAACAGGATACCTCGGGTCAAGACTGAAACTCCTTTTCAGATTTGTTACTCTTAGGCACATCTGTTTTAGAACCACATCCACTTGTAGTATCCATATAGGGATGTATATTGTAAAAACCTGAGATTTTATGAGATATATTTTTTAATTTCTTTGATGTCGCTTTTTTTACGCTACACCAAGATTATATTGTGCTATACACAACACCTTATCAGCTTGCAGTATATGCAACACTATTCTTGGCTTGTGTTACACACAATTTCCAGTTTTTTTGATAGAATTCATTTCACACAACACTGAGTATATATATTTTTTAATGTATAAAATAATTATGTTTGGATTATGTTATAAAAAACACCAAAGGAATCTTGGAATAAACATAACACGGACTTGGCTTACATTACACACAAGGGCGACCTTGCCCGATAGCTTGTGTTGTACGCAATACCGAGTTTCATTAAACAACGATATATTATTAAAGTTTTATTTAATGGGATATTAACTATCCATTATGAATATTATTAACCAAATTTTTAATTTTATAACATTAAAATTCATCTTATTTATTTTCAAGACATTATATAATAACACATTTATTTTTTCAGATAAAAGAAGTAGTTTTCAAAAAATGCAGTTTTCCACATTTTGATGGCACACTCATTTTAAATATAGTTTTTAACAATTTTATATATTATATTACAAAAAATAAACTTATTATTTATAAGAAAGATATAAACATTTACTTTGTATGAATTTTTTATATTTTTTTGAAAACTATCATGTTTTCATGAATAATAAAATTAAGCTAAATATTAATTTAAAACAACTTTTTCCATAAAGATAATTTATATGGTTAAATAATATTATTAAATGGTTTTTAAGTATAAATGGAATTTATTTTTATCATTTTATCCAATTTTGGTCATTTTAAGTAATTTCCCATTGAAATTCGACAAAAACACATGTCAATCTTTTGACAGTAATTACTTCTTAAAAACCCATTTTTTGGATTTGACAACAAGAATTAATTTTAAATTAATTATAAAAAATTATATGTTTTGAATTTAGAAAAATAGATTCCATATTTGGAATCATAAGGTCCTAATTTTTAAATAGGTATTTTTTATTTTTGGACATTATGAATAGTAACTTTAGTAATTATTTTATTTACTATGGTTAAAGGGTAAATCTGATAAATAAGGGTAAAAAATAATATTATAATGAAAATTAACCTACCCTAAAACATGTCCTAATCCTATTGGATGATATATTTTCGACCATGGTAATCCTTGGGTCGATTTTGGGACCCCATGGATTCACTTGGATGTGAAGATGACATTTTATAAGAATTAATTTAAAGTAAAGATAATTATAACATAAACATATATATTTTACTAAATATATTTTAATATAGGGTTATATAATTGATATAGATGGATATAAATAGTAATTAGAAATCTAAGAATATTTACTACATCATGGTATTTTATTTATAATTTTTAGACATTATATAGATATATTTATTTATGACACAATTATGATGTAGTGATTACCTCATTAATGAAAGACTCAAATAAATGAATTTATAAATATTAAACAAAATTTAATTTGAACATTTTGATTCCATACACAAATTTTTTGGATTAAATTTACATTTTAGGGAAGATTTAATTCATTTGGTTCTAAGGAATCATGTTTTTATGACTTAAACAAATGAATTACTAAATAGTGTCGAAATCGACCAAAATGTGTTTTTAAAACAAATACTATTTTATTAAATGATATAAAAATCCTAAAAATATAAAGTTCTTCCAAATAACTTGGGTAGTGATAAAAATGTCATAAATTATCCACTTTATATTCTCTAGTCATTTTATATTAAAGATATTAACCATGTAGTATAAAAATACAAGAGGACAAGGTAAGAGTTAACTTATTTTACAAAGGGTTAAATCTAAAAGATAAGGTTACGTTTTATGACCTAAACATGTATAAAACCAATTTTTTGAGATTATTTTGTCCCATAACCATATTATAATCTAAATTAATCAATTTGGGGCTATTATAAACAGAAAATAGTTTTATAATAAATTAATATTTCAAGATTTTTCCCAAAGTGCCCCTCACATCTCTTATAAAAGGGCACCTCGCTTTCTCTTTAACTCACACCTCTAAATCCCTTTGGTTCAGAAAAACACAGCCCATATCATCTCCCAAAATTTCTCATATCATCATAAAGGAATAAATTTAGGAAGTGATCCATCCTAATAATCCATTTTGTTCAAATCAAAAGGAAACACCCAAAGAAGAGACAATCATTTTATCCCTTCTTTCAAAGTTCTTTTCTTCTTCTACTTTTATTTCTATATTGTTTTCATACAAAAGTAATAAAAATAGTATAATACATATAATTAGATGTCAATATAATCATGGGATAATTATATTCATCATTTTATCCTTCTAATGAATAATAGTATCACAATGCATGCATACGTACGACTTACCGTCTCCACATCGTGGTGTAATTTGTTATTCCATAATAATTTATTTGGATGAGTATAATGATCAATATAATAGAAATAAATAATTAATATTACATGATTATTATTATTTATAATTAATACACCATCCAGTTCCATATCATTTATTCATTAAAGTAATGATATCATCGCTTGTGCGTACATACGACCTTCCATCCCCACAAAGCGATGAGATTCATTCTCCACATTAACCTACCAAGAAGGATTGTAATATATATATATATATATATATTATTTATAATTATGAAATATATGAAAAAATAAGTCTACTAGAATGATATATATATATATATATATATATATATATATGTACGTATATGTCATTCACTTACTTATATTCAATACGATAAGAAAACGTAAACAACGTTCATGCATACGTATGATCCACCGTCTCCATGAACGATGTGTTATATTTTATATAAATATCTATTATATATATTTATATTATAAATACATATGATATATAAATAATATTATACATTCTATAAGTAATTAAATCATGAAATAAGGAATATGATCAAGAACAACAAGTCAAAACACATACGATAAACAAAGTGATATTACCTAAAATGTTGCATTAACTTATAATTGTTAATAAACAAGAAATATAAAGTCATAAAAGAATAATATATGATATAATAAATATTAATATGATTATAATATAAGTTAATAATATTTTTAAAAACATTATACATGATTTTTTGACTCGTACAGAGAGTATCAGACCTAAGGTAAGGGAAAATTTTTCAATATCATTTTTATCCAAGATTGTTTATACGTAAGTATTTACAGGGGCTATATTTATCATCCATGCCCATGTTTTCTAAAAATGTTTTTATAAATTTTTTAATATTATTCTATGTATTTTTAAATTCATTTTTACCCATTTTTGACTTTTACTACTTGGTATGGAATGAATCTTTCTTTTGTTTAACATACAAGGTACTTTTTTACTTTTCCAGCAAAAGTACGAGGAGAATGTATTTTTAACTCATAAGGTATGAATGGATTTTTATGGTTTCATGAATATTTATTTCCATGAATCTTCCTCTGCACTATATTAAGTATATTTTCAACAAAATTCGTTTCTTTTAAATTTGTGCGACATTTTGAGAAAAGAAAACATTTTTAAAGAAGAAAGGATATTTTCCTTAAGAAATAAGTTCAAGTGGTTTATCAAAATTATTTTTCATATAATATGACTCTATTTATATAGGGTTATGTTTCTATCTATATTATTACTACGACTTTATTGTATTAATGATGTAATTATATTTTATATGGATTATGTTATGATGGAATGATGTTTAAGAAAACCCATTTTATTTCTTAGGTTATGCTATGATGAGTGATTTATGTTTTTGTAGAATGTGTAAGAATTATTTCATAATGAGATGGGTGGGACCTATATCTCCCTTAAATTAATTGGATAAATATTTATATCTCATGAGATAGACATGACCAGAATGACAAGTAAACACAGTTCAGTAATGGACTTTGTCCACAATGATGGTTTTGGTAGCAATGCCTTGGCTAATATGAAAATCATATTATGTGATTTTTTGTTTTCCACAATTACATGTATTATGACTATGTTATTATATCATGGTTAATTTTCCTTTACGATATATTCTTTATTGACATCCTAGATTTATTTCATGACTCAATATTTTAATGTTTAAACTTTATGTTCATGTTTTTATGTTCAAATGATTATGGTTTGTTTTAAGTTATCCATGTTTACCCTTACTGAGCATTTGAGCTCACCCTTTTTATGTTTTATTTTCTCTAGGATATAAAGAAGGGTTTTAGGTAGGAAAACAAAAGGGGAAGATATTTATGGGATATTTTGAAAATCTTTCACCAAGTTAGAAGATTATGTTCTAAGTTTCCAAGGACACTAAACTAGTACAATGTTTGGGAATATATTTTGTGTAATGTATTAAGTATTTTGAAAAAGAAATGTAATGTATATGTACATAAATATTGGGTCATTTTATTTGGTATCAGAGTGAAGGTTTAGTTAAACATTAGAAATTAGGATGCAGAAACTTTAGTGTGATCCTTGGTGATATTTCTAAGGTATGTCTATGGATGTCCCTAAGGGTAAGTCTAACTATAGGTTACAATCCTGTAATTATGGTGACGATCATGAATAACCTAAGATTAAACCTAATATTTTATAGATTTAAAGTACACCCCTTGATTATTTTGTTTTCTTAGTATGATTTTTTCCACTCACACTATTCATTTTGGGTTTTAGATAACGGTTGGAACCCAAAGGAACCATGTTAATGCTGGATGTGATGGGCAGTGCAATGATTGTCCTTCTAAATGCGATGGGTTTTCAATTTATATTACTATCTTAAAGACTTGTCATGAAACATTTTTAATGGTTGAAAAATATTATAATATATATTTATTTTTATATTATTCACTATTTTGTAATCTTTACACACTCTTAATATAAGATAACAATACAAAACAAGTTCATTCTATACAAAACCGTCAAGTTAATCCAAGAGTTTATCATTAAATTTTATCTAATGAGTAATCCTCATGATATATAACTAAAATAATTATAAGATAATTTATATATTTTAATTTCACTAATAAAATATATTAATAATTATGGATATTTAACATCATTTCAAACTAACTTCCATTCATTAATATAAGTAAACTGATCATGAAAACCAAGAAAGAAAATGTTTCCAAAACAATAAAATTGAACTTCTTAAACCCATAAAAAAGGAAAATGAATGAACCTAATAAGTTTATAATAAATAAATTACATGTATATTAGGTTCTGGGTTTATTAATTAATGAATCTAAACTTGATTATTCAGGTCATTAAGATCAATCGAGAACACCTTCAAGCATAAGGTAAGAGATTTCTCATCTCACTTTTATTTCTGTGAGATTTCCATTGTTCACTACTTATTTATTGTATGTGGTATATTTTTACTTAAATTTGATATATAATATAATTATTCTATTTATATTCATAGTATTCATTGATTCACTTGATGATTTTAACTCGATTGATTACAATGTTGTAAGGGACTTTGTTTCAGTTTCCATTTCATTGTGATTTACTTGGTATTATGCACATAATCATTCTTATGTGGTGTACCTACTACCCCTTTGAGATCATTTTTCATTTGAAATTGTAAATATATTATATATCCATATTATGGTTTCATGGATATGATTATTATATTAAACTTTATACCCTTTTACATATGGTAATAAGTGTATGTGAGTTCGAACAAAGTGTGCTTACCTTAGCAAGACATCATCGATGACTCAATAAATCATGTATTTAGAATTTATCCTAATTTATCATATTTTACCATTCAAAAAAAAAAATTCAAGTATTTTAGAATAATCCCAAAAAATAATCCTAACCATTTTTTGACATGTAGAATCTAAAAATGAACTCCATTTTTCAAAAATAATTTTATGAATATGATAAATTTTATTTTTATTTAAAATCATTATTTAATAAAAAATACGAACACTTAAAATATTTATCTTCATTTTTAAGGTACCTAAATTTTATTTATACATTAATGGGTAAGGTTACCATTCATAAGGGTCATATTACTATTCATTAGTGTTGGTTATTATTAATAAGGGTATGCTACTATTCATAAGGTTAAGTTACTATTCACATAAAATTAAATTGATTCTATCAGACTCAAAATATCACCATAATTTCAACTATGTATGTCTGTTTTTCAAAATTAAAAACCCAAAAATGGAAAATTTAAGTTTAATGGCTAGGTTATGACTATACACTATAAATAAACAAGTTTTGTTTCATAGAGACTTGATGCTTCATGAAATATAGGCTATCTAATGAATTGAAAGTATTTAAGAGAAACATACCATAAAATGTTTGTGGTGTAATATTATTCCCACCTTCGGAAATTTCATCCTAAAATTTTTTCATGTATAAATACCTTTAAAAAGATGTCGGCAGTTCTTCTTCTTATAATCCTTAGGCTCCCACGTTGCTTCCTCTATTTTATGGTTTCTCCAAAAAATCTTTACTAGCTGAGTTTTTCGATTTATCAATATATGCTCCCTTGTTTCAAGAATCTCAATAGGCTTTTCACAGTACAAAAAATCAGGTTCTAGCTCTATTTCTTCATAGGTGAGTACATGCATTGGGTTTTACATGTATTTCTTTAACAACAACACATGTAACACATTATGAACTTTGGAAAGACTTGGTGTCATTTCTAAACAGTAAGCTACAAATCTAATTCTTTCTAGAATTTTGAATGGTTCGATGTACTTAAGGCTCAGTCTCCCTTTCTTACCGAACCATAAGACACCCTTCCACAAAGATACTTTTAGAAATACATGATCACCTTCTTGAAATTCCAAATTCTTTCTTCAGTTGTCAACATAACTCCTTTTCCTACTTTAGGCTGCTTTAATATAGGCCTGAATTTTATTTTCCTTTATAATTGTCTCTTGAATAAGTTCTGGGTCTATAAGTTTTCTCTTGCTGACTTCATCCCAACATGTTGGAGTTCAACACCTCTTACTATATAATGCTTTATATGGTGCCATTTTAATGCTAGAATGGAAACTTTTATTGTAGAAAAATTACACCAAATGAAAGTATTGATCCCACATACCTTGAAAGTCAAGAGAGAATGATCTCAACATGTCTTCTAGTTTTTGAATAGTCCTTTCAGACTGTCCGTTGGTTTGGGGGTGATAAGCAGTACTCATATGAAGCTCAGTATCTAAATCCTTCTGGATAATTTTCTAGAATTTTGATGTAAATTGGGGATCTCAATTGGACACAATCGATAGAGGTTCACCATGAAGTCTTACAACTTCATTAATATAATGTCTTTCCAGGTTCTCAAGTGGTAAATCCTCTCTTAATGTAAGTAAATGTGTTTAATTTGTGATACGATCAAAAATTACCCATATTGCATCATTCCTTCAAGGTTTCCTCAGTAGTCCTATGAAAAAATCCATCGTAATGTCATCCCACTTCCACATAGGAATAGGTATAGGTTTCATGATCCCTCTAGGATGTTATATCTCAGTCTTCACTTGTTGAAAAACTAGAAACTTGGACACATAGTCAACAATTTCTCACTTCATGTTATACCACAAAAAATTTTCCTTCAGATCTTTATACATCTTGGTGCTACCAGAGTGTATAGATAAATTTGAGCTATGAACATCATCTAATATATCCCTTGTTTAGCTCAGGTATTGATGGAACATATAAACTCTTACCAAATTTCAAAACTTCATCCTCATACATAAAGTCTACCAATCTTCCATCCTTAAGAGATTTAATTTTCTTTTGTAGATTCTCATCATTAGATTGAGATATTTTTATCTTATCTATTAAAGAAGATTTAACAATAATTTGAAAGAGGAAATATGTTTCCCCTTCCTTAACAATTACCATATCCATCTTTAGTAGATCCATGAAAATAGAGGGTGTATTAGTCAGTCCAAAAGGCATTATTGTAAACTCGTAATTCCCATACCTGGTTCAAAATGATGTTTTTGGAATATATTCCTTCCTCACACATAGCTGGTGATATCCAAATCAAAGTTTAATCTTCTAAAAACATTGGGCTCTATGAAGTTGATCAAATAAATCATCAATTCATGGTAGAGGATACTTTTTCTTTATTATAATAACATTGATTTCCCTATAATCAATGCATAGCCACATGGAACCATATTTCTTCTTGAAAAAGAGGATAGGGTCTCCCTATAGAGAACCACTAGGTTGAATAAATTCTTTTTCACTCAATCCCTCTAGTTGTTTATTTAACTCCACTAATTCCACAATGCTCATTATATTGGGAGTATTTGGTACCGGTCTTTCAATAGTAATTAAATCAATAGAGAACTCAACTTTCTGCTATGGAGGATGATCAGGTAAGTCCTTTATAATTACATCAATATATTCTTGTACAATAGTTACATATTTAATTAGAATATTTATTTCCCCACACATAGATATTTTGTTCTCTTCCTCCTCAATAATTGCATTCAGTAGAGCTAATGGGGGTGGATCTAGATAAGAATTAGATGGCGAGGTTTCTACTCTAATGATAAGGGATTCTACACCATTCTCAAAAATTGTAACTTCCTTATTCTTTCAATATATATACATAACATAATTTGACAGACAATTCATACTAATAATTATATCAAAGTCGATCTTGGGTATGATGATAACATTAGCAACTAAAGAACATTTATGTGTCCTGAGGGGGACTGATCGAAACATCTTTGTTGTAATGATACATCCCCTAGGATTTTTTAATGACAAATCATTTATTAAATCAAATTGGACATATCTAATTTTCTTGGAAAACTGGTAAGATATAAATAAATATGATGATCCAGAATCAAATAATGCATTGGATAAGATTGAGGAAAAAATTAAAGTACTCACCACCACATCATTAGGTACTTTAACTTCTGCAATTGTAATTGCATAAGATTTCCCTTTCTCTCGTGGCCTTTTCTAAGGAAAGTTTCCTTTTTCTATTAGGACACTCATTTTCAAAGTGTCCCATCTCTATACAATTGTAGCATTTAACATCATTGAATTCTCTCTTCCCCTTGAATTCACTAGATCGATGACCCTTTTCTCCATACTTATAGAAAACTACAATGCTGTTTAAGCATTTCCTATGATGATCCTTTCCATAGTTCTCGCATAATGGAAATTGCTTCATTCCCTTATTCTTCATCGAAAATTCAGCATTTATATTTTTATTAGAATGCCTATTCTTATCTTGATTTACCTTGAACAAATTTGATCCAAAAAATTCTGTCTCTATTTTGATGGAACTTAATACAATTTCATCATATGATGAAAATGTTTGAAAAGTTAGTGTACTTTGAATACTTGGCTTAAGACCTTAAAAGAAATGACCAATCATGTCTTCTGAATCACGTACATAATCTATAGCATACCTGGATAATCTTGTGAAGGTAACCTCATAATTCGCAACACACTCTTCTTCCCTTTTCTTTAGGCTAAGGAATTTCATCTTTAGTATAGTTTATTGTTCACAAGGGAAATATTTGTCGAAAAATATTTCCTTAAAAGTTCTCCATTCCATATCTTCCATTTCTTCCTCCTCCATTGTATTATGGATCAAGGACTACCATTGACCAACATCACCCTTGAGGAAATATTCTTCCAGTACTACCTTTTAATTTTAATTTCATCTTAATGCTAGAAATATATTTTCAAGGGACTTGATCCACTACTCATCTACCACTGAATTAGTAGTCACACTAAAATATGGGGTATTTTTCCACATTAAATGATCTAATATAGGTCTATCATGGTTATTCAACACAACCTAAGTAAGTTATCCCAATATGGTCATGATCTGATCTGCTCTAGCACTGACTGTTTTGACTTTCTCTATGGGGAAATCCCTAAATTTTCCATGGGTATTGATCCCCCTTATTCCATTAGCTTCTATCACTAAACAATGACATACACTAAATTAGGTTATATTTTATAATTTATAACTAGAAAACACTTTAGATAATCGAAAATTGATTGCATAACTAATTTCATAATCATAAAAATTGTTTATATTTACTTTTAAATCCTTCATAATGGTTTGTTAAGAAAATGTGATTTATCCAAAGAATGTCCCAGGGAGTGTCAAAACAGGTACCCAATAAGTCCCGTTGTCATGTACTAGGATACCTCTACTCAAGACTGAAACTCCTTTTCAGATTTGTTACTCCTAGGTACATCTGTTTTAGAACCACGTCCACTTGTAGTATCCAGATAGGGATGTATTTTGTAAAACCCTGAAATTTTATGAGATATATTTTTTAATTTCTTTGATATCTTGTTTTTTTTGCTACACCAAGATTAGATTGCACTATACACAACACCTTATCAGCTTGCAGTATACGCAACACTATTCTTGGCTTGTGTTAAACACAATTTCAAGTTTTTTTGATAGAATTCATTTCACACAACGCTGAGTATATATATATTTTAATGTATAAAATAATTATGTTTGGATTATTTTATAAAAAACACCAAAGGAATCTTGGAATAAACATAACACTGACTTGGATTTCATTACACACAAGAGCGACCTTGTGCGATAGCTTGCGTTGTACGCAATACCGAGTTTCATTAAACAATGATATATTATTAAATTTTTATTTAATGGGATATAAACTATCCATTATGAATATTATTAACCAAATTTTACATTTTATAACATTAAAATTCATCTTATTTATTTTCAATACATTATATAAGAACACGTTCATTTTTTCAGATAAAAGAATTATTTTTCAAAAAATGCAGTTTTTCCGCCTTTTGATGGCGTACTCATTTTAAATATAGTTTTTAACACTTTTATATATTATATTATAAAAAATAAACTTATTATTTAGAATAATTATATCAAAATTTACTTTGGATTAATTTTTTATATTTTTTTGAAAACTATCATGTTTTCATGAATAATAAAAATATGCTAAATATTAATTGAAAACAAATTTTTCCATCAAGATAATTTATATGGTTAAATAATATTATTAAATGGTTTTAAAGTATAAATAGAATATATTTTTATCATTTTATCCAATTTTGGTCATTTTAAGTAATATTGCATTGAAATTGGACATAAACACATGTCAATCTTCTGATAGTTATTACTTATAAAAACCCGTTTTTTGGTTTTGACAATAGAAATTAATTTTAAATTAATTATAAAAATTATATGTTTTGAATTTAGAAAAATAGATTCCATATTTTGAATCAGAATTTCCAAATTTTTTAAATAGGTACTTTTTATTTTTGGACATTATGAATAGTAACTTTAGTAATTATTTTATTTACTATGGTAAAGGGTAGATCTGATAAATAAGGGTAAAAAACAATATTATAATAATATTTAACTACCCTAAATCATGTATTAATCATATCATATGAGATATTTCTGACCATGGTAATCCTTGTGTAGATTTTGGGACCCCATGGATTCAGTTGGATGTGAAAATGACATTTTATAATAATAGATTTAAAGTAAAGATAATTATAACATAAACATATATCTTTTGATAAATAGATTTTATTATAGGGTAATATAATTGATATAGATGGATATAAATATTCATTGAAAATCTAAGAATATTTCCTACATCATGGTATTTTATTTATACATTTTAGACATTATATAGATATATTTATTTATGACACAATTATGATGTAGTGATTACCTCATTAATGAAAGATTCAAGTAAATGAATTTATAAATATTCAAATAAATTTAATTTGAACATTTTTATTCCATCCACAAATTTTCTGTATGACATTGACATATTAGGGACGAGTTAATTCATTTTGTTTGAAGGAATCAAGTTTTTATGACTTAAAAAAATGAATTACTAAATAGTGTCCAAATTGACCAAAATGTGATTTTAAAACAAATACTATTTTATTAAATGATATAAAAATCCTAAAAATCTAAAGTTCTACCAAATAACTAGGCTAGTGATAAAAATGTCATAAATGATCCACTTTAGGTTATCTAGTCATTTTATATTAAAGATATTAACCATGTAGTATAAAAATATAGGAGGACAAGGTAAGAGTTAACTTAATTTACAAAGGGTTAAATCTAAGGTTACTTTTTATGACCTAAACATGTATAAAACCAATTGGTTGAGATTATGTTTTCCCATAACCATCTTAGAATCTAAATTAATCAATTTGGGGCTATTAGAAACAGAAAATATTTTTATAATAAATTAATATTTCAAGATTTTTCCTAAAGTGCCCCTCACCTCTCTTATAAAAGGGCACCTCCCTTTCTCTTTAACTCACACCTCTAAATCCCTTTGGTTCAGAAAAACACTACCCATATCATCTCCAAACATTTATCATATCATCACAGAGGAATAAATTTGGGAAGGGATCCATCTTAATAATCCCTTTTGTTCAAATAAAAAAGAAACACCCAAAGAAGAGGCAATCATTTTATCCCTTCTTTCAAAGTTCTTTTCTTCTTCTACTTTTCTTTCTATATTGTTTTCATACCAAAGTAATAAAACTAGTATCATACATATAATTAGATGTTAATATAATCATGGGAAAATTATATTCATAGTTTTATCCATCTAACAAATAATAATATCACCATGTATGCGTACGTACGACTTACCATCTCCACGTCGTGGTGTAATTTTTTATTCCATAATAATTTATTTGGATGAGTATAATGATGAAAATAATAGACATAAATAATAAATATTACATGATTATTATTATTTATAATTAAAACACCATCCAGTTACATATCATTTATTCATTAAAGTAATGATATCATCGCTCATGCGTACATACGACCTACCATCTCCACGACGCGATGAGATTCATTCTCCACTTTAACCATCCAAGAATGATTGTAATATATATATATATAAATATATAAAATTAATAATTATAAAATATATGAAAAAATAAGTCTACTAAAATGATATATATATATATATATATATGTGTACATATATGTCATTCACTTACTTCCATTCAATACGATAATAAAACGTAAACAACATTCATGCATACGTACGATCCACCATCTCCATGATCGATGTATTATATTTTATATAAATATCTATTATATATATTTATGTTATAAATATATATGATATATAAATAATATTATACATTCTTTAAGTAATTAAATCATGATCTAAGTAATATGATCAAGAAAAACTAGTCAAAACACATACAATAAACAAATCGATATTACCTGAAATGTTGCATTAACTTAGAATTGTTAATAAACAGGAAATATAAAGTCATAAAAGAATCATATATGATATAATAAATATTACTATGATTCTAATATATATTAATAATATTTTTAAAAACATTATACATGATTTTTGACCCGTACAGAGAGTATCAGACCTAAGGTAAGGGAAAATTTTGCATTCTCATTTTTATCCGAGATTGTTTATATATAAGTATTTACAGGGGCTATATTTATCATCCATGCCCATGTTTTCTAAAAATGTTTTTATAAATTTTTTAATATTATTCTATGTATGTTTAAATTCATTTTTACCCATTTTTGACTTTTACTACATGGTATGGAATGAATCTTTCCTTTGTTTACCATAAAATATACTTTTTTACTTTTCCAGCAAAAGTACGAGGAGAATGTATTTTTAACTCATAAGGTATGAATGGATTTTTATGGTTTAATGAAGATTTATTTCCATGAATTTTCCTCTACACTATCTCATGTATATTTTCAACGAAATTAGTTTCTTTTAAATTTGTGCAACATTTTGAGAAAAGAAAACATTTTTAAAGAAGAAAGGATATTTTCCTTAAGAACTAAGTTCAAGTGGTTTATCAAAATTATTTTTCATATAAGATGACTCTCTTTATATAGGGTTATGTTTCTATCTCTATTATTACTATTATTTTATTTCATTAATGATGGAATAATATTTTATATGGATTATGTTATGATGGAATGATGTTTAAGAATACCCATTTTATTTCTTAGGTTATGCTATGATGAGTGATTTGTTTTTTTGTAGAATGTGTAAGAATTATTTCATAATGGGATGGGTGGGACCTATATCTCCTTTCGATTCATTGGTTAAATATTTATATCTCATGAGATAGACATGACCGGAATGATATGTAAACACAGTTCAGTAATGGACTTTGTCCACATTGATGGTTTTGGTAGCAATGCCTTGGCTAATATGGAAATCATATTATGTGATTTTTAGTTTTCCACAATTACATGTTTTATGACTATGCTCTTCTATCATGGTTAATGTTCCTTTATGATATATTCTTTATACACTTCCTAGATTTATTTCATGACTCAATATTTTAATGTTTAAACTTTATGTTCATGTTTTTAAATTCAAATGATTATGGTTTGTTTTACGTTATCCATGTTTACCCCTACTGAGCATTTGATCTCACACTTTTTATGTTTTCTTTTATCCTGGATATAAAGAAAGGTTTTAGGTAGAAAAAAAGGGGAAGATCTTTATGGGAGATTTTGAAAATCTTTCACCAATTTAGAATATTATGCTATAAGTTTCTAAAGACACTAAACTAGTACAGTGTTTGGGAATATATTTTTTGTATTGTATTAAGTATTTTAAAAAATAAATTTAATGTATATGTACATCAATCTTGGGTCATTTTATTTGGTATCAGAGTGAAGGTTTAGTTAAACTTTAGAAATTAGGATACGGAAGGTTTAGTGAGATCCTTGGAGATATTTATAAGGTATGTCTATGGATGTCCCTAAGGGTAAGTATAACTATAGGTTATAGTCCTATAATTATGGAAACGATCATGAATAACCTAAGATTAAACCTAAGATTTTATAGATTGAAATTACACCCCCTTGATTATGTTGTTTTCTTAGTATGAGTTTTTCCGTTCACACTATTCTTTTTTGGTTTTAGATAATGGCTGGAACCCAAAGGAACCACGTTAATGCTGGATGTGATGGGCAATGCAATGATTGGCCTTATGAACAACCAAATGTTTTGAGAGCTCGAATAAAGAATCTTGTTTCTATGAAAACAAATCATGCTAGGCTTCCAAATGACCAAAGGTTGGAACAACGTTCTCTTGAATCTTTCTTAAGGCAACATCCACCTTATTTTAGTTGAAAAACCAATCCACTGGTTGTAAAGAAATGGATTTGTACCGATGAAAAGATATTTTTTATTCTTCATTGTTTAGAACGTCAAAAGGTTAAGTTGGGAACTTATTTCTTGGAAGGTAAAGTAAATCTATGGTGGAAAATTATCAAGAATACAAGGGAACAAGATAAAATTTACTCCATGGATTGGGATGAGTTTAAGAACTTATTATTTAGTATGTAACTTCCTCGTATTCATCTTACAAAAAAAGATATTACAGTTTCTCATCTATCTTATGGTTATGATAAGAAAATAAGGATAAAATTCAAAGGAAACTATAAAAATTAGGTAGAAAAGAAGACTAGATTTGATTTATGTTCAAATTGTGGAAGGAAACATGGAGGATATTGTATTAAAGGGACTAGAAAATGTTTCAAGTGTGGAAAAGATGGCCATCGAGCAGTTGATTACTTAAGTAATGGGAAAAAGGTTGCTAATGATGTGAATAGAAAAAAGACTACAAAGAAAGAACCACCAATAATTTAATGCTACAATTTTAAGGAAATGGGGAATTATGCTAACCAATGCCCTAATCCAAGGGTTAATGATGATCGACATTGGAAACCTCCTAAGGAAAAAGACAATCAGAATTCACATGCGATCACTATTGGCAATTTTGAGTATGAAAAAGAAGTGGTGGAATGATTAAGTGTTCATATAATGGGATTACAAAATAGTGTTTATAGTACTATGGAATATTGGAATATCTATGTATTTATTTATTATGGTTTTCAATAATTATATGGTACCGGTAACCATGAAAAGTGATTGAAATATTTTTGGAAAGCATATGATATGCACATAATGAATGGATAAGGATATAATGAGATGTTTGATAGTGTTAATGAGCTCATGACTGATATAAGGACAAAGTGATATTGTGGTTTGAGTATATAGAATTTTTGGTATTTTTAGTGTGTAGAAAGAGTTAATTTTGATATAATGCATGTTTTCACTAAAGTTCTATAGTAATTCATGTTATTATCATGTTTAAAGAGAATACATGATTAAGGTATTCAAATATTTGGAATGTGACAACCAAGAACCTCCAAATGAGATATGGGAGAAAAATGTTAAGTAAATTTAGTTCAATTCCTTCTAAAGTTTTATATTTTCAGTTTTTAGAAGGATTGTAATGTTATCCATTTATGGATAGTATAAGTTATATTCTAATTGATGTTTGTTAGATTAATGTTTTATTACACTATAGGTGTACTTATGCATATTTGATAACATGTTATAACCTTTTTGTTGAGAAAGATGGAATGACTTATCATTATATCACATGATCTACTAACACTTCAAGAATTAAAAATTCAACTTCATTTCTTTAAATAAGAGATAAATTGGAAATTTTTCAAGGAACTACCAATGGTGAGACTGTACTGAAATCATGTAAGTATTTATCCTCATGTAGAAATTAATCAACTTTAGGAAAAAGGTCTCGAAACCAAAAAAGTTATCCTAGTACCTTGTTATATGATGAATCTTATGGTCCCTTAAATCATCATATATTTATAGCTTTCTGGTGGTTAATTTTCTTCAAACCTTATTCTCTATCACTATCCATCAGAACTTGATGGTTAGATTTCTCTTCCATATCCATGTTTTCACTTCCCACCTATGTTATCCTATGTGAAAACCCAGCTATGAGTTACTTTGGGTAACCATTATTTTACTAACTTTACTTTTTAAAATTAAGTTTTAGTAATATTTTTTATGATATGGGTTTCCATGAAAGAAACTTTCAAGTAGTAAACCATTTATAACCTTGATGAATTTTGAGGGAGAAATTCATTTTTAGGGGGGTAGAATGTAATACCCTGATATTTTATGAGATAGATTATTTTAATTTTCTTGATGTGTTGTGTTGTATGCTACAACAAGATTATCTTTCTCTATACACAACACCATATTATCTTGAAGTATATGCAACACTATTCTTGGATTATGTTACACACAATTTCCAGTTCTTTTGATAGAATTCATTTCACACAACATTGAGTATAGATCTTGTTCAACGTATAAAAAATCTACGTTTGGGTTATGTTATAAAAAACACCAAAGGAATATTTCACTAAAAGTAACACTGACTTGGGTTGCATTACATGCAAGAGCGACCTTCCTTGATAGTTTGGGTTGTATGCAATATTGAGTTTCACTAAACCACAATCTATTATTAAAATATTATTTAATAGGATATAAACTAGACATTATGAATAGTATTAACCACATTTTTAATTTTATAATATTAACATTAATCTTATGTATTTTCTATACATTATATAATAATAAGTTCATTTTTTCATATAAAAGAAGTATTTTTCAAAAAATGAAGTTTTGATTCCTTTTGATGGCACACCCATTTTAAATCTAGTTTTTAACACTTTTATAAATTTTATTTGACAAAATAAACTTATTCTTTAGAATAGAGATATCAAAATTTACTTTAGATGAATTTTTGATATTTTTTTTTGATAACTATAATGTTTTGATGAATAGTAAAAATACGCTAAATATTAATTGAAAAAAAACTTTTTCCATCGAGATAATTTTTATAGTTAAATCATATTATTTAATGGGTTTAAAGTATAAATGGAACATATTTTTATCATTGAATTCAATTTTGGTAATTATAAGTAATCTCTCATTGAAATTGGATATAAACACATGTCAATCTTTTGATAGTTATTATTTCTTAAAAACCCACTTTTTGGTTTTGACAACGAGAATTAATTTTAAATTAATGACTAAAACTTCTATGTTTTGAATTTGAAAAAATGTATTTAATATTTGAAATCATACGGTCCAAATTGTGTGAATAGGTACCTTTTAGTTTTGGACATTATGAATAGGAACTTTAGTAATTATTTTATTTACCATGGATAAAGGGTAAATATGATAAATAAGGGTAAAAAATAATATTATAATAATATTAAACTACCATAACACATGTCTTAATACTATTGTATGATATATTCATGACCATGGAAATCCTTGGGTCGATTTTGGGACCCCATGGATTCACTTGGTTGTGAAAATGACATTTTATAATAATTAATTTAAAGTAAAGATAATTATAACATAAATATATATTATTTACTAAATAGATTTTAATATAGGGTTATATAAATGATATCTATGTCTATAAATAGTAATTATAAATATAAGAAGATTTACTACATCATGGTATTTTATTTATAATTTTTAGATATTAGATAAATATATTTATTTTTGACACAATTATGATGTAGTGATTACCTCATAAATGAAGGATTCAAATAAGTGAATTTATAAATATTAAAATAAATTTAGCTTGAACATTTTTATGCCATCCACGAATTTTCTGGATGAAATTTACATATTAGGGATGCATTAATGCCTTTGTTTTGAAGGAATAAATTTTTTATGACTTTAAAAAATATCAATTACTAAATAGTGTCATAATTGACATAAACGTGTTTTTAAAACAAATAATTTTTTTTATTAAATGATATAAAAATCCTAAAAATATAAATTTCATCCAAATAAATTAGATAGTGGTAAAAATGTCATAAATTATCTAGTTTAGGTTTTCTTTTCATTTTATAGAAAAGATATTAACCATGTAGTGTAAAAATACAAGAGGACATGGTAAGAGTTAACTTATTTTACAAAGGGTTAAATCTAAAAGATAAGGTTAATTTTATGACATAAATATGTCTAAAACCTATTGGTTGAGATGATTTTGATCCATAACCATTTTATCCTCGAAATAAATCAATTTTGAACTATTAGAAACTGAAAATATTTTTATAATAAATTAATATTTCAATATTTTTCCTAAAGTGTCCCTCACCTCTCTTATAAAATGGCATCTCCCTTTCTCATAAAATCAAACCTCTAAAGCCCTTTGGTTTGGCCAAACCCTACCCATATCATCTCTCAACATCCCTCATATCATTCCAGAGGAATAACTTTGGATAAAGAGACATCCTAAGGATCCCTTTTGTTCAAATCAAAAGGAAACACCCACTACTGAAAAAATAGATTATTACGATGAGTCAATTGTGATGGGGTCCTGTCACAAATGGTCCTTCGCAAAAAACAGCATCACAAATATTATTTTTTGTGACATACCGTTCAAAAAAAATTCTGCGTTTTTTAATAAATTATTTGCGACGGGCCATCGACCCATCGCAAATAGCCTCCTTGTTTTTACTATTTTGTGACGGACCATCCAACTAGTCCTTGAAGTATAAAAAAATAAACCCTTTTAAGATAGATCGACACAATTATTATTTGCGATAGACCATCACAAATAGTGATTTTTTAAAAAAAAATTAAAAAATAAAACAATATTAATAAAAATATAATATTAATATAAATAAGATCATAAGATTAATATTAATAGATTAAAATTATTTTTAAAATAATAAATATAATATAATATTAATATTAATATTAAAATAATAATAATATTAATATTCATAAAATAAAATTAATTATAAAATAATAAATTTATATAATAATAATATTATTAATATTAATGATATAATAATATTAGTAATATAATAAAAACTTGAGTATTCACAAAAATATGAAAATATATTAGTTAATAAAATAATAAATATAACAAAAAAATTAAATTATTAATAAAAAACTGTAATTTTCAAGATAATATAAAACAATTACTATTTAAAACTTAAAATTGTTAATATTAAAAAAAAATCATTCAAATGTTTCATCATAAAATAAAAATACATCACTAGTCAGAGGGAGGGTCGTTTGGAGGAGCTGAAGGAGATGGTGGAGAAAATTACATCCCTAAACTATGAGTCAGACGTCACATGCACTCCACCTGCTCCTGCTCCTACTACCATTGACACATCTCATCCTACATCTACTGCTGCTGCTATTGTCGGAGGAACTCTTCCTGCTGCTACTACCACTGACACATCCCCTCCCGCTCCCTATGCATGGTCTCTATAAGCTCCCTCTGAGCTCACAACTGCTTCTGATACTATGCATGAGATGATGATGACTCTCTATGAGATCCTCTCAAGCTGGATGACGACATCGCAGAGGTGCTGTAAAAACCTTCAGGGGTCACTCGAGAGCCGATACTAACAACTCGACCTTTCTTGAATCCATATTGGGTTGCCTAAATCCTTGCAACCTCATCAAATCGGGGGGCATTGGTCTAACCATCGGTCTCAGGATGACTCTCAACATTCTTCTGAGACGTCGCTGCCTCATATGACTCCTTTAGTTGCAATTTAAAATTAAAATAGTTAAAATATTATTTGTTGGTAAATTTAATACTAAAAAAACTTATACTAACCACAATGTGATGTTGGCGAGCACCTCTAATCTCCTCAGTGGTTGGATCACTGTACATCCTCCTATAAACATTATACTCTGTAATATCGGGCTGTGCGACTACCTATATAAATATAAAATAAACCATTTATAGTTAAAGTTATATAATTTTTTTAAAAAAATGTACTTACCATATGCTCCCTATGCATACTGAATGTACGACTACCAGCTCGATGTCTCACCTCATGTCTCCCCTGATTTTTCTGACCTACTGATGATCTAATCTGAAACCGCCTACTCAACTAGTGTGTAAATAATCCATCCCAAACATGAGATGAAGTAAAATATAGTCGGTGGACGTGACATGTATCATCAAACTCCTGCACTTCTTCTTTCTCCATTGATTTCCTTTTTAAATTGTACAAAAACTGAGTGAAACGCGTACGCGTAGCTCACTGTCATGCCTTCCAAATAGCCTCACACATTCTCTCCTCAATGGTATACCATAAACCCTATAAATAATTTATTATATCAAGTTATTAATTAAATTAATTTCAAAATAAATATTATTTATTTACATACCAGCCAATGCTCGAACATGCGCTGCTGAACATCAACATAAATCTGATCCCATGAAACCCATGTACTAGAAAACTAATTGCGCAACATAGATCTTGCCTGTCCAATCGCTATATGCGTAAATATGTGAAGAAAATAATAATTAATAAAACAATTAGAATATAAATAAATTAATAAAGACTAACTAAAATTCATCGGTAAACATACCTATGGGTGCGTGGATCGAATCCAAGATGTGGAAGTCGCTCGATTATAGGGATGAGAATCATTAGTTGGGCAAGACCATGCCCCCTCCGGGTGCCTCCTGAATTGCCAACAGTTTGAGGGTCAGTTGATCCGACCTTATGCTTGTCCAAAGGTAGATATCCCTCCTGCAACATACTAAATAGATCATCATCCATCTGAAACACGAAATCATTGTTGTTAGCAGACAATTGAAAATAAATATTATATATATATATATTATATGATTAAAGATATCATTTAATTGTGTCAATTTTCATCTTCATCCTCATGTTCATAGCCATCGATGTCAATGTATTCATCTTCCCCCTGAGCATCATAAATTTCAATATTAGTTTCAGTTTCATCATCTCTTGTCATTTCAAATTCAGTTGTAACATCATTAACATCATCATCACTATCGACCCTTAACTGCGGGGTGTCATCAATGATATTCATGTCTCTTCATATAAAATATGGATTCATAGCAGTAGCTTGAAAAATTTCAATTCCTTACACTCCAGTGGAACTAAATTTACTTTCAGTAAATTTATTCTCTCAATATTTAATTTTTATTACGCTATACTAATCACCCAAATCCCTGGATGTAGCATAATAATTTTCTTAATAAATATGATGTGCCTAGTGATACAATAAAAATGGTTCATTTACTGCAATAAAATTTTTATATTTAATATCAATGATTCCATGGATCGAATGAACACGTAAGCCTCTCTCAGTATCCAACCACTGACATTTAAACATTATTACATAATATTTTCCCAGATAACACACTTCAATGATTTCTTCCAACATGCTGTAAAAGTAAACTTCAGTTTCTCTTTGATGGGATCCCCTAAAAAAAACACAACTATTCATTGTTTTTTTGATTCCCAATATGCACGTGTATGAAATCGATAACTATTCCTCACATATGTATTATAAGATTTAACCATTTTGGATGGTGGGTTACAATACAGAAAATAGATTATCAATTTTATCACCATGTTGAGATACCTAAAAAGTGGTAAAAAATTATCACCATAATAAGTATTAAATTTATTTTTTATGTGAAATAAAAAATAATTTACGTTACCAGTTTTTGAACCTAGTTGGAATTTATTTTGACGATGTTCTTCAAGAGAAGATACTATAATTTGTGGAAATTTTTTCTTGATATGATTATCATATAACCTACAAATAAAATAATATTAATTTACAGTTATAAAAACTATAGAATAAGTGATAAGAGCACTCATATTATGAATGGTGTCATTTCTTCATAGTTCAGTAAAATATATGTATGAGCTCTATGATATTGATCATCTGAAATCCATCGTTCCTAAACTCCAACGAAGACAAGTTCGGGCTGATTGAAAAATGATAATTGATTTCTCATGTCATTGTTAACATTTTTCTCATTATAGATCATGTAGTTGTGTTTTAAGGGATATTCAGATTGAAAGTAATGAGAGTAGAGAAAATAAATTTCCTCTTGAAATAGGCATCTGCAATTGAGCCATCAACTAATGGTTTGTTACATACTTTTTTTTTCAATTTCTGCACGCATCTCTCAAATGGTTACATCCATAAGAACTATACTAGACCTCCACATTTTGTTTCATATGGAAAATATAATATCAAATTTTCTATTGAATCAAACAAACCTGAAAAGATGTTTTTTTCTAGTTTACATAAAATTAAAAAGACATATTCTTGTAGTTTGCTTACGACATTGTATTCTATTGTCGATGCACAAATGTATTGAAAAAAATATGATATGTCTATTAGTTCATCCCAAATAATTGTATTTAACAAACTTCTTAATCCAATTTTCATAAGTCTTTCCATCAGAACATGGAAATCATGACTTTTAAAATGGTAATATGACTATTTCTCACACATCTTCCCAAATTGGAAGCATAACCACCTGGAAGTCTCAAATCTACATTCCACTCACAAAATAATAAATGACTTTTTTGGACAGTGTATAATTTTATTTTGGTTTCATTAACTTCTATGATCTGATATTTTCAAACAGTTCAAGCTCTGGTCGCTTGAAAATTTGGGAAAGATCTAATCATGACTTCACATTGTCTTTGGTATTACCTAGTGTATCAAAAAATATACGAAATAAATTATCAAAACAGTTCTTACCAATATGTATCACATCCAACATGTGATAGACCAAAAAATCAGACCAATATGGAAAATTATAAAAAATTCTCCATTTCATCCAATTATTCTCTTTTCCAAACCCATAAATTTTCTATTGGTTTATTGTTGGTTTAAATGTAAAGGGAGGAAATTAAGAGACAATTGATTTTAACTTTGTACCTAATATTATTGTTGGAGGCCCATCTTTTTCAACTGTTCCTTTTTTAAAATGATATTTTTTTTCTTCGAAAAGGATGAATGACTGGAAAAAATCTGTAATGATAGTTGAAAAAACAAGGTTTTTTTCCATTGATGAGCATAAACGCTTTACAGTCTCTCATATAGTATGAACTTGATTTTGGACCATGTGTACTCTAGCCAGATAACATGCCATATACTGGTAAGTCACTAATTTTCCACATCAATGTAGATTTCTTTAGAGATTTTTGTTTCGTAGGAACATCATATGCATTGAAACCATTACTCTACAATGAATTTAACTCATCAATCAATGGATTCAAACAAATATTGATATTATTTTTCGGATGACTTGGAATTAATAAGGTCCAAAAGATATATGGTAACTTAATCAACATCCATAGAGGTAAATTATATAATGTTATAAAGACAGGACAACATGAATACTGACTACCGTAAGAATCAAACAGATAGAAACTGTCAGTACAAAGACCCAATCACACGTTTCAGGATTCTAAAGAAAATGATGAATGCACTTGGTAAAAATGTTTCCATGAATCACCATAAGAGGGATGATTTAAGCTTTTACTGCTTGAAATGTTGGTTTTGTGACATGACATCAATGATGCTGTGTTTTGAGATATAAATAAATGCTGCAATCTAGGTGTTCATTGGAAATATCTCAATTATTTTACAGGAACAAATTTGGACTTCCCTGGTTGAGCTTCTTAATCCATTGATTGTCCACACGTAGGAAAACTATCCAACAACTCATTTTCACCATAATATAAGATGCAGTCATTTAAACATTCATGAATATTTTAATAATCAAGATCCAGATTACGAACTAGTCTCTTGATCTCATAGAAATTTTAAGGAAACAAATTTCCTTCAGGTAGAAGTGTTTTTAACAAAGAGAATATTGTAGGACCCCGGGACACCCTGAGAGGGGAGGGGTGAATCAAGGTGTCAAATTTTTCTTTTAAACTGAAGGATCTTGTTCCCACGTTGGTAGGAACTAGTTTAACCTATACGATGGATATGAGAAGCAATCAAACATTCACATGCAAAGAGAAAACACAACAATTTTTACTTGGTTCACTACTAAGGGCTACGTCCATGGAGCATACGCCGATATGTTTTCAGTCATACCGAATTCCACTTTTCTTCACTAGTTGTGGATTACAAAGGTTTAGGAACAGTCACTCTGTCCCAGGCTCACTGCCTTTACAACTATTCATGGATAGCCCACTGCATCTGTTGGGTCACTCCTATTGACTCCCCCTGGCTCACTGCCCTTGGTGATGTCTGAATCAGTTTATAGATGCGAAGGAATCTTCAAGAGATTTGCATTGAAGTCTTTGCCTCTACTTAGAATGAGACTCTGCTTGCATCGAAGTCTGGTAATGATGCTCTTGTACACACTGAACCACTGAACCGGATAACCAGAATGTGAAAACAAGTTTCACTGACAATTTCACACAACACCAACCCTTTGCACGCAAGACCTTACTATTGCACGCAATATTTTCTTTTCACGTGGAAAAATATTTCGTGCAACAACACCCTTTTTCACACAACTGAATCTTTTACGCGCCGCCTCAATTTCTACACATAGATCTGCCTTTTTCATGCAGCCCATAGTTTTTTGCGCAACCCTTTTTTTCACACAAACCATATAATTTCGTGCAGCGCGGAATTTTTCACGCAACCTGGAATTTTCCGCGCAACTCAGAATATTTCACGCAATCCCATTTACGCGAACATTTTACGTGCATCAGACCTTGGATCTTCTCTAAGTCTTTAATCATACAGAATGAGGGGGTCACTGCTTATTTGTAGGCATCGCCAACCCCTACACGCAAAACCCCTCTTGGCATGAAAAACTTCTCATTAGGTGCATAATATTTTGTGCAGGTACTGTTTTTACGCACCTCTACAGGTTTTTCGTGCAGCCCACGCCTTTTCCATTTTTCATTGTTCTGATTCTGAAACACTATTTGCATGAAAAACCTCCACTATTTCGTGCACCACGCTATTTTTCATGCACAACCCAAATATTTCATGCAAGGCCCACCTTTTTCACAAACCACTTCCTCTTTGCGCGCACCTCCTTTGACCAACAAACCATGTCTACATTTTTCGATTTTGAGGCCCAATAATTTGGAAAACACTGGGAAACAGCACCACCTTTAATACTATTGTCTACTTAAACTGTATGATCACTTTTATAGCACACATTCTGAACTTCCACTAAGGATTGACAAAAAACACAAACCATACTCCAATCCATGCATAAAATAGCCATGGTTTCAACAATCTCCACCTTTGGGTTTGTTGGTAATCACTAAATAAATTCAATTGATCTCCATACACATGAAAACCAAAAACACAAGAATCTCCACATGCAGACCAAAAATGAAAGAATCAACTCAGCCAAAAATCTAAGTCTACGTGAGCAATGTTCGGTGTAGAAAACAAGAGGGGAAGCTTGAATTGGGATCCTGTGTTTTGGAATTCTCAAAGACGCCCAAGAAAGTCTCTTAAATTTTCCTAGTATCATTACATCTGCAATGTATTCTTTCTTATCCTATCACTGAAATCTCATCGTGATACCAAACGTGTCCTGAATGTATTCCTTCTCCCCAAATTGGAAATAAACCCAAAGATCGGTATTTGCTCATTGAACATCTAAATATACCCCCTGGATAATATCTCCCCCATAAACCTACATCATATCCAGAAAAAGATTAAAAACAGTTAACATAACTGGGGAGAGAGGTATTTAGTAACCTCCTTATGCACTGGGAGGTGGCTGAACACTGAGTTTCAACCGATGCTTCTCAAACACAGCCGTCAACAGTGGCTTGGTCAGGATATCAACCACTTGCTCATCAGTTCCCACATGATCCATTCTAATCACGCCTTGATCAACTTTTTCTTTGATAAAGTGATACCTGATTTCAATATGTTTTGTACAAGAATGCTGAACATAATTCTTCATAAGATCAATTTCACTTTTGTTATCACAGTAAATCACTATTGGTTGTTTCACCTGATCACCAATATCTGTCAGTTGTTGCTTCATCTATAATAGTTGAGTGCATTCCTTTGTAGCAGATATATACTCATCTTCAGCAGTACTAAGAGAAGTACTTTCTTGTTTCTTACTCAACCGGCCAACGCAATTCTGCTCAATATAGAATGATCCACCACTGGTGGACTTTCCGTCCACCACATCGCCAACCTAGTCAGCATAAAAAAATGCTGATAATTCACTATCCCTTCCTGCAACAAAATATAATCCACGATTGTGAGTACCTTGAAAATAACTCATGATTATTTTTACTGCTACTATATGTTCCTCTTTTGGATTACTCTGAAAGTGGGCCGCTAGACATGTTGCAAAGACAATATCTGTCCGTTTCGCTGTCCGGTACAGTAGGATCCCAATTATCCTCCTGTACATGGTGGGATCTACAGAGGTCCCATCCTCATGATTTCCAAGTTTGGTTCCAATCAAAATTAGTGTTGAAATCAGTTTGGATTCATGCATATTAAACTTCTTCAGCAGATCTCTTGCATACTTTTCTTGAGAAATGAAAGTGTAATCCTTATTTTGAATCACCTGAAGCCCCAAGAAATTTGTGAGCTCCCCAATCATATACATTTCAAATTATGATTTAATGTGATTGGAAAATTCATATACTGATTTCTATCTGCTTTCACCAAATATAATGTCATCAACGTAGACTAGAACCATGAACTGCTATTTTGGACAATTCTTCACATATAGATTGTGATATACTCCTCCTCTTTTGAATTCCATCTTCTTGAGATAAGAGTCCAGCCGTTCATACCATGCTCGTGGTGCCTATTTCAAGCCATAGAGTGCCTTCTTTATTTTTCAAACCTTTGTTTCATCAGTACCAAGAAGAAAACCCACTGGTTGTTCTATGTAGACTTATTCTTCGAGTACACCATTTAAGAATTCTGTCTTGACATCTATTTGATATAATTATATTCTCTTTGGAGTTCCATGGAAAGGAAAAGCCTGATTGACTCTTGTCTAGCCACTGGTGCAAAGGTTTCTTCAACATAAACACCTTCAATCTGTGAATATCTTTTACATACTAGTCGTTCCTTATTTCTAATAACACTTCCATTCTCATCAAACTTGTTATTAAAGATCCATTTTGTACCAATCACATTGTGATATTCGGGTCTCTTGACTATATCCCATGTCTGGTTCTTTTCAATCCAATCTAACTCTTCATTCATGGCTTTTACCCAAGATTCATCCTTTATAGTTTCTTCAAATAAGGATGGCTCCACAACTGATAGAAATATAGATTATGTGTTGTTCCTCATCCTCCTTGTTTGTGTGGGTGCACTCCTGTCCCCAATTATGTTAGATGGATCAATCTCAGCTCTTTGATTTCTCTTGTGAGGTTCAGTTGAATTCTCTCCAACCAAGGTTTCCTTTTGAGATTCTTCTTCTAAGTCAATATCATGATGTGACTGCTGAGGGGTTTTCCACCTTCCTCTATTCCTGTATTTTTATTTACTCCATGTTAATTTTCTTCATCACTTTATATCACATCAGCATATGACATCCTTGAAGCATTTGTGATTTTCTCTTCAATGATCTTAACATCCCTACTTTCCACAATCCTTCCTAATATCTTGTTGAAGCACTTGTAGGATTTGCCGTTCATTGAGTATCCAAGGAAAATTCCTTCATCTGCATTGTCACCATACTTCCCTTGATTTCCTTCTTTGTTCTTGATGAAGCATTTACTTCCAAAAACACAAAAGTATTTCAAAGAGGGATTCCTTCCATACCACAATTCATATGGTGTCTTCGTCTCACCCATATAAAGTCCTGTTCAATTTTGAATATACACTACAACTTGAACAACCTCTTTCCAGTAATGTAGTGGAATACAACTCCCAGTCAGCATAGTTCATGCCATGTTGTTCACCTGTCGATTCCTACGTTCAACAACTCCATTTTGTTGTGGAGTTCTCACAGCAGATACCTCATGTTGTATCCCATGCTTCTCCAGGTAATTTTTAAATTCAATGGACATGTATTCCCCTACATTGTCAGATCACAACACTTTGATTGTTCATCCAGTATCATTCTCGGTGATTTTCCGAAATGTTTTCATGTAGTCAAGCACTTTTCATTTCCTGTGAATAACCATTAGACATTCTATTATATTACAATCATCTAGTAAAAGGACAAAGTACCTTTCTCCATGAGTTCTGGCAACATTTATCGGCCCGCATACATCTGTATGAATTTGATCAAGAAGATGAGATGCCCTTTTCTTCTTTGGCCGATATGAACTACAGACCAGCTTCCCATGAATGCAAGAATCACAATACTTTTCACACTCATGCTTTATGTTGGAGATTTCCATGAAAATCCTCAACATTGATATTTTATCCATGTCTTGTTGATTGATGTGTCCCAGTCTCCGATGCCACAAACTGTTTTTTTCTTCAACAGTCATGTAACAAACATTTTCTTTACTATAAACCTGATACAAGTTTCCTTCTATTATGCATACCTTCATAAGTGAATTTCTTTTCTTTCCCTTGATAGTGCAACCTTTCTGATTAAAAGTAACTATAATTCCTGAGTCATAGAGTTGGCTCACGCTAAGTAGATTTATGACGTAGGCCATCAACATAAAGGACTTCAATCTTCTTTATCTCTCCATTAGCTAATTCAGTATTTCCACTGCCTTTGATTTTCAGAGCTCCATCATTACCAAATTGTACTTTACCATCAACCTTCCTTTTGATGTCCATTAACAGGCTTGCATTACCTATCATATGATATGAACAACCGCTATCTAGAATCCAGGAATTGTTGCTTTTTGTAGCTTTGAGGGAAACCTCTGCAAGATTGGATTTCTCGATATTCTTCTTTTCTTTCCAATAGATATTGGATTGAGTATAAGATATTGATGGCCTTCTAAGTATTTCTTCCACAAAATCAGATTCTTCATACCCATAATATTATTCTAGAGGAGAAAACCTGTTTGTGAGATCAACACCATCAAGAGGGTGAATATTGACATGTCTCTGAGAGTTGTATGAATCTCTCCTATCGAATCTCTGCCTGCAATACATAGCCTTATGGCCAAAGTCAGAACAATGAAAAAAATATCCATAGAAACTATTTATTCTATAATATAGAGGATATGAAGTCAGTATAGTTTGTTGGCATCCTAGATCTTCTTCATTCAATTATCTCCTTGCCTCTTTTCAATATGACATGGTATGGACCAGATAGCCACAGAACTGACACTTTAAGAGAGGAAATGTCTTCTCACTTGAATTTCTCCTAATGCCTTTCTCCTTAGGTGAATAGTTGGACTTCCTATCATTTCTGAAAGTTTGAGGATAATTTTTAGTTATACTTTTAGTTTGGATTGAGGTTTTATTTTTCAGCACTTCAGGAAACGTTTCAATATGTACAACTTTCATCTTGTATTTCTTTTGTCTCTCTTCACTTCCAGCAGTTGCTGTCTCAGCTTCATAGCTAATTCCACTCTTTCCCATGAAAGCAGGTCTTTGATCACTCAAGATTTTTCTAACCCCATATGAACAATACTTGGCTCTTGATAGTAATTCTACATCCAATAATCTTCCAAAATCAATTTTCTTCTTACCCTCATTTGTGGTTGATTTAAATTCAATTTTACTCCTAAGAGTAAAAAATTATTCCTCAAGTCCCCAAAAAGTCTTGGACATCTCTTCCAGTGTGGATTAAAGGTCATTTATGACCTTTGATTGTTCTTCAATTCTAAGATTTAGTTCCACAACATCATCTATGCTTTCAAGGATTGAATACTGAACTCTCACTAGTTCTTCTAGTCGTTCAATTTCTGCTTCAAGCTCATCAACATATTATGATGACTCTTCCACCATTTCCTTCCACTAATTGCATCTCTTACATTTATAATCAATTTTGGAAAATTCATCATTAATTTGAATATTTGGTTCACCATTAGGAGTAATCTGATTATCTCTACCTTTATTGATCGAGGGATCTGACTTTTCAATGGTAGCCATCATGGAGGCATGGTTTCCTGTTTTAAATTCGGGTTCTTCTTCTTCAAAAAATTCAGTATGATTATCTTCCCCTTCACAGACAAAACTCTTCCTCTGTATTTTCTTTCCATATTTGAAGTCTCCCTTTTTGAAAAACCTTTTCTGAGGCTTCTTGATGTTTTTATCTTTACTATCTTCATCATTGATCCTTCTTAAACACTGAGAGGCAATGTGACCGACTTTTCCATAACGAAAACATGAGAGAGGTAACTTCCTTTTGAATTTTACTTTTCCCTTCTAGAACTTCTTTGCAATGAGGGAAAGAATTTATTTTTCCTCATCATCTTAATCACTACTATGTTTTGAAATTTTCATATTATCCATGGCCTTGAATGCCATTTCCTTGCTCACATGAGTCGTAGCATCTTCTAGTTTGACTCTCATTTCATATGCTACCAAGCTGATCAGTAGATATGTAAAGACCCATAAATTTCAAGGAAATTTTTTTTCTTAAATTATTTGGGATTTTACGACTACGCAGTTTCTGACGACACCTAATTCTGAGGCCCGGTGTGCCCGTAATCAATTTCTGAAGTTTAGCTCAAGTACGTTCAGTGAACGAATGAGTGAGTTTTTATAACTTCTAAACCAGTGCTTAGAATCAAAATCTGAGGGCACCGATGAAACCGTAGCACCGGTAATTGCTTAAGAAGACCTTTACTGGAGTTTCATTTTCTTGGGAGGAGTTATAGAAAAATGTGCGGATTAAATGAAGAGTAAAATAAAATTGTGTTACAATTTTATTTCTTTTCAAAGTGGTTTAATCCTAAGAGTGGAAGTTAGGGTGGGACCCACTAGATACTAACCACCCTTGAGTGGTTAAAGGTGAGGTGGGGACCACATGATCCCAACCCCTCACATTCCCTAACTCCTCTAAACCCCTCATAAGTTATGTAACTCTCCCACATTAATTCATGCCATCTAAAAACCTAATTAATTTGACAACTTAAGTTTAATTAATTAAGTTAGTTGTTTTTGAATTTTTTAATTTTAAATTCATGCCATGATTTAATAAAATTAGGGTGGACTTATTTTATTTGGGGTTTGGCTCGTTATGTTGGGTTTGGGAGGAGAAAGAACTTCATCTTCTTTGTTGAAGAATGCAAAGAATGCCAGCGCCAGACTCGACTTCTTTCTTCTCGACGTTGACGAAGCGACGCCGCCTTTTCGCTCCAACATCAACAAAAGAATCTCCATCCTTCATCAAGTGATCAACCATCTTGAATTGAGGTAGGGGTGCTTTTTGAATTGAGAAATATTGGTTTTCCTTCCATGTTGATGTTTCTCTCTAAACCTTTTTTATATCAAACTAATGTGGAAGGAACCAGAACAAACTAACACGGTCCGATTCCTCTGACATTCTTGTTGTATGGTGTTCTACAACCGTTCTTGAGTGGTGAATCAAGGCAAGTTTTCAGAGCCGATTGGAGGCCCGAAAACATTGGAAATGTCCTTGGAACATCGGGAAGACCTAGGAACGAAAGTTGTGTAGAAAATGGATCATCAGGACAAAGGACGGACGCCTCAGGAGGTGTGCTAGCCAGAGGCATCGTTTTTGGAAAATTCCAGAATACACGGTGTGTACTTCAAAAGCACACGCTGTTTAGTACAAGTGTTAAGAAGAAGAAGTAACAGACATCAGAAGAAGTGACACACGACGTGTGACACTGGTCACACAGCGTGTACTGTCCACACAGTTTGACAAAGGAGTCTTCGGTGGGCATGGCGTGTATTCAAGGGAATTACATGGACACGGATAGAAATACATGGCCATGAGGCACGACATGTATTATCTTCATTGAAAGGAGGAAGCGACTTCGTGAGGCTCGACGTGTATTCCGGGAGATACACGGACACAGGCAAAACTACACGGCCAAGAGGCACATCGTGTACTAACACCACCATGGCAAAAGCAGCTTCATGAGGCTCTGCGTGTAATCTGGGAGATACACGTACATGGGAAGAACTACACGGCCAAGAGGCATGCCATGTACTTCCTTCACCATGGCAGAAGCGGCTTCGGGATGACTTGGTGTGTATTCTGGTAATACACGGACACGGGGTGGAGTACACGAGCATGTACTCCACCACACGACCAGGCATGGACAGTGTACATGAAGCTGACCCCAGAGGTTTGGACACGGCGTGTAACCATACCACATACCATGTATTAACTTTTTACATGAACAACCATTCGATACGGGCTGTGGTACACGGACAGTACCCGTGGACTGAAGACACGACGTGTAACCATACCACACACCGTGTACTTTTTTATTTACACGACCAGCCCAGCGACACGGGCTGTTTCACACGGTCAGTACCCGGTGTCTGATGACACGGCGTGTATCGCTTACCTACACGACGTGTAATTTAGGAAAAATGGCTTGGTTGTCTTGTTCTATGTGACTTGGGCACGTTTCGCTTGGTTTTCCCCTATGATGTGGGATGGAACTACGAGATACATTAACTTTATTCTTTGTGATGGTTGGTGTATCCACCCCTTTGACTCGAAGAGCGGACCCTCCCAGAATCGAGTATGCTGTGTGCAGAAACCCTAGAGCTGGCTGAGACTGTGACGACGATGGCGACTGTACTTAGATCATACTTGGGTTCGACAACGAGGATGACTGTATTTGGATCCTCCATGGGTTCGGCAACGATGACAACTGTACTTAGATCCTACATGGGTTCGACAGTGATGGTTAATGTACTAGGATCCTACGTGGGTTGGGCAGTGATGACTTCTGTACTTGGATCCTACATGGGTTCAGTAGAGGAGATGATTCAGAGGCTACATCTAATAATCTCCACCCCTCTTCGTGAGTAGTATACCTATGTGAGATTAGTCTTGACTTTCAATAATTATCTTCGATATGATTGAATTGCTATCCTATGTGGATTGGGTTGTGCTTTCCTGTGTGGATTGGGTTGTACTTTCCTATGTGGACTGGGTTGAACTTGGGCTTGTGAGTTGGAGAAGAACTGGAATTGATGACTTAGGTATATGTATGAGTATATACCTAATTAGAGTTGGTTGATACTTCGCGATTGTATCTTTCCTTTGTGGTTTATCCTTTGTGGATTCTAGGAGACCTTCGGGGGTCTCGGGGTCCTTACTGAGTATCATATACTCACCCCTACATGGGCTATGCCCGCACTACGTTGTGTTGGATGCAGACGATAGACAACGCTGATAAAGGTGGAGGCTCATGGAGTTGGATGGTACCTGGAGTTGGATCACTGGATGGGATGTACACGGAGTGGACGGCTGAACCCGAGGAGCTGAGGAGACTATCTATACCCACCCTTGAGGTGGGATTTCTAGAGGATGGCTCGGAGTTACTGCTTTACTTTTCTGCTTCTGTACTTTCTTTTCAGTTGTACTTTACTTTCAGTTGGGTTTGTATTCTGGCCCATTTACTTTCCAGCACTTACTTTTGTACTCAGTTTACTTAGTGTTTACTTCAGCTTGCGTACTCTGTGGTGTTTTTTTATTTTATAAAGGCAATTCCTTCCCTTTTTATCGGGATTTACGCCTTTGGTGCTAGTCGCTAGACCCTGGCCTATGGAAGGTGGGCTTGGGGTAGTCATGGCATGGTCCCCGAGGATGGGTCGTGACAAATTGGTATCAAAGGAGTTCGGTTCTACCGCAGAACTCAGGACTCTGATCTTTCTTCTATGTGAAGCAATAGTGTTAAGTTTATTGAGTGTGGTTATCAGTCCAGGGAGTCCAGTGTTGGTGCGGTGGCTGACGTATCCAAACACCAGGACCCTGACTTCTGATTTCTGACTGAGTGCATGAAAACATTGATTGCATGTTCGTTAAAAAGTTTTCTTTGTGATTACTTTGTGTCAGCTCACCAGGTATACTGTATTAACCGTGGCACACCTGTTTCTTTCAGGATAGCCCCACGATGGCAGACAGCTAGGGTTCTGAGTTTTTTATGAGACGTCAGCCCACCGAGTGATGAGGCCTCGGTGCAGGGCCCTGTTACAGTGGAGGAATCAGCGGTACCTCTACCTCTCGAGCCACCAATGCCACCAGCCCCAACAGCTGAGAGTGCACGTCGCCTGAGTGCACTACATGAGTTTTAACATCATAGACCGGCCATGTTCTGTGGGGAGACAGACCCTCAGGCAGCCGAGGATTGGTTGGAGGCTGTTGTTCGAGTCTTAGTGGGGACACCAGTAGACCTCATGGTGATCCTTTTAGTGAGTCTCCTGCACGAGGCAACAGGTAGATGATGGAGCCTGATGCTCCAGGTGCATGATGAGGAATCTCTCCTTTTGTCGGACTTCGAGAGCCTTTTCCGCTCAGAGTTCATCCCAGCTACCCTCCGTGCGGTGCGCATCCAGGAGTTACTACAGCTGTGGCAGGGCATCATGTCAGTAGCCCAGTACTCGGTGAGATTTACTGATCTCTCACGCTACTCCACGTACATGGTACGAGACCTATTCTTTCAGGCCCATAGCTTTGAGTAGGGACTGAGGCATGAGATTAGGGCTTCAATGATCTCCCTCAGTATTCTGACATAGGCAGGAGTACTGGAGCGAGCCCTTCTTGTAGAGAGCTTTCTTGCTAACCCTACACCTGCAGCGAGACCTACCGCAGGGCAGCATGTAGCGGAGTCTTCCATATCTGGTAGTCAATGGATGTCACAAGGGTCCAAGTGAACCAGACCATCAGGTGGACGACCTCAGGACACTGGTTCAGATTTGCGGGGCACACACAGTAGAGCCAGTCATTTGAGAGGTAGACAATGCTATGCATGCGGCGGGCAGGGCCACATGGCTCGTGACTGCCTGACCCACCATGCAGAGGAGCAGCAGATGGTTGAGGGACCACCCAGGCAGAGGCAGAGGTTTGACCATGGTGGTCCGCTGGGAGCAGGCGGACGAGGAAGAGGAGCTGGCCGAGTAGCGGGTGGTGGGAAATGCTTTGAGCCTCTACCACCACCACCACCAGGAGGTCCACCCTGACCACACAGAGCTGGCGGACAGAGGAAAGCTCAGCTTCAGACAGTGGAGGCCTACAACCACGGTGCACCTGAGATGATTCTAGGTACTATATGTGTCTAATCCACCCTTGCTGCAGTTCTTATAAACACAGGAGCGAGTCATTCTTTTATTCCCATTGCCCTTGTTCGGAGCTCAGAGATTCCTATGGAGCCATTGGCTCAATCCTTACGGCTAGAGACTCTTACGGGAGTAGACTCAGTGATTACGCACTGGTGACGGTAGTGTGAGCTTACTCTATGAATCGAGAGCTTTGGCTGGGATCTTCTTTTAGTGGCATAGAGGCCTTACGACGCCATCTTGGGCATGGATTGGTTATCTACGGTCCATGCTCAGATAGACTGTATTAGGCACAAGGTGCGATGTGTCCGCACCGATGGGAGCAGGTTCACCTTCACTAGCGAGAAGGGAGTATTTTCAGGGCAGGATGGAGTTACATAGAGGAGAGGATAGCCGATTTATCATCATTTGGCTAGTCTCATTATAGGATCAGTTGATGTGCGGAGTCTGAATTTTCCTGTATTGGTGGATCAATATGCGGAATTTTTTCCTGATGAAGTTCCCAGACTACCACCTCGCAGATAGGTAGAATTCTATATTGACATGTACCCCGGGACAACCCAGATATCTACTCCGGCATATCGGATGGCTCCTGCTGAGCTTCGAGAGCTACGGGTACAGCTGGAGGACTTGCAGGGCAAGGGATTCACCCGACCCAGTGTTTCACCCTGGGCTTCCCCGATATTGTTCACCAAGAAGGCGGATGGGAGCTTGCGACTGTGTGTCAATTACCGTCTCCTAAACTAGGTGATCATGAAGAACAAGTATCCACTCCCAAGGATCGACGACCTCTTCGATCAGATCAAGGGAGAACAATGGTTCTCAAAGATAGGCCTCTGGTCAGGCTATTATCAGCTCAGAGTTTAAGACAAGGATGTGCAGAAGACGACCTTCAGGTGTCGGTATGGACACTATGAGTTCTTGGTAATTCCTTTTGGTGTAACCAACACTCCATCAATGTTCATGAGTCTCGTGAACATGATCTTTCAGCCATACCTCAATCGATTTTTCATAGTCTTCATCGATGACATATTTATATACTCGACTATTGAGGAGGAGCATGCCTACCACTTGTAGGTTGTACTGGACACACTCCAGGAGAACCAGCTTTATGGTAAGCTCTCTAAGTGTTAGTTCTAGATTTGAGAGGTACACTTCTTAGGACATGTTATCTCTGAGGCAGGAGTTGCGGGGGATCCTGTGAAGATCGAGGCAGTGCTAGCTTGGGATCCACCCAGGAACATGACAGAGGTGTAGAGTTTCGTAGGTGTGGCTGGGTACTATCAGAGATTTGTGCCAGACTTCTCCAGAGTTGCAGCACCACTATCAGATTTGACGAAGAAGGGGAAACCCTTCGTGTGGTCAAATAGATGTAAGTAGAGCTTCCAGGAGCTAAGACAGAGATTGACCAGTGCACCCATCTTGAGGCTACCAGAGGAGGGCGTAGGGTACGTTGTTTACTGTGACGCATCAGGGACCAGACTCGGGTGTGTCCTAATGAAGGAGCGGGTAGTGATCACCTATGTATCATGACAGTTAAGGTAGCATGAGAAGAACTACACTACCCATGAACTGGAGTTAGCAGCAGGGGTCTTTGCCCTGAAGATGTGGCGACACTATCTAATGGGCAAGCGCTTTACAGTCTATTCTGACCACCAGAGTTTCAGGTACATCTTCTCACAGAAGGACCTGAACTTGAGATAGTGGCGATGGCTCAAGTTCCTCAAGGACTATGACTTTGAGATAGTCTATACTCCTAGGAAGGGGAACGTAGTAGCTAATGCTCTCAGCAGGATGTTGGGCATCTAACTACTTGGTGATGCGACGAAGCAGCTAGCCACGTTGTAGATATCCTTCATGGATAGAGATGGAGCAGCTTTTCTACAGTCACTCAAAGTCACTCCTCCACTACTTCAGTGGGTTAGAGAGGCACAATGTTGGGACGTTGACTGTGAGACGTAATGTTCACAGATATCCTCAGGACAGACACCTGATGGATTTTATTTAGGAGGAGAGCACGTCATCCTTTTCAGAGGACATGCCATGGTACCAGTTGCATTACAGGAGGAGGTGCTGAGAGAGTTTCACACTTCCCCTCTAGCAGTACATCCAGGAGTGGTGAAGATGTACCAGGATCTCAGACAACAGCACTGGTGGCCGGGTATGAAGAAGGCTGTGGTAGAGTTCGTTTCACGATGCCTCACCTGCCAGCAGATGAAGGCGGAGCACCAGGTACCAGTAGGCTTGGTACAACCCTTGGAGGTCCCAGAGTGGAAGTGGGATGGGATATCTATGGATTTCATTACGGGACTTCCACGTACTTCCAGAGGACACGAATCCATCTAGTTGATCGTAGACTGACTCACCAAGTCGACCCACTTCTTACCCATCAGAGAGCAGGGATCAGTGGAGAGCTTGGGAGGTCTCTACGTTTAGGAGATCATACGGATTAATTTTGTTCCATCGTCCATCGTCTCTGATCAAGATGCTCACTTTACTTCCCAGATTTGGAAGGGGTTGCAGGAGTCATTTGGGATGCAGCTATGCCTGGGTACCGCCATTCACCCACATATGGATGGTCAGATGGAGAGGATCATTCAGACTCTTGAGGACATGCTCCATGCAAGTTTCCTTGACTTTGGTCGCAGCTAGGAGGATCACCTACCCTTGGTTGAGTTTGCGTACAACAAAAAATACCACTCCAACATCGGGATGGAAATATACGAGGCATTGTACAGCTGACCTTGCAGATCACCTATGTGCTGGACAGACCTTGGGGAGTCAGCACTCGTAGGACTAGAGATGGTCCAGGCCACGACGGAGGAGGTACAAGTCATCCAGGAGTGGATGAGGACTGCTTAGAGCCGACAAAAGTACTATGCTGATAGGAGGCAGAGACCACTAGAGTTCGAGGATGGTGACCACATTTTCTTACGGGTCTCACCTCGACATGGATTATGAAGATTTGGCCAGGGTGGCAAGTTATCTTCGCGCTTCATCAGACCATTCCAGGTTCTCAGCAGGATAGGAGAGGTGGATTATCTCCTGGCTCTTCGACCTCAGTTTCACTAGGTGCATGATGTCTTCCACGTATCTCAGTTGAGGAGATACATGCACGACCCGACGCATATCATTGATCACATGGATCTGGACATCGATGACGGGGCGACTTTTGCGGAGGTCCCTGTGGAGATTGAGGATAGATAGGAGCAGGTCCTACGTGGATGATCGATTCCTCTAGTGTGCATCAGGTGGCATCACGGGAACCTACAGGAGAGTACATGGGAGCGAGAGGCTCAGATGCGTGCACAATACCCTCATTTGTTTCCCTAGTTTGTGATGTATCTTTATGGGGATGTAAAGCCTTGAGGTGGGAGTAATGTAAAGACCCGTAAATTTCGAGGAAATTTTTTTCATAAATTATTTGGGATTTTATGAGTACACAGTTTCTGACGGCACCTAATTTTGAGGCCCGGTGTTCCCAGAATAAACTTTTGAAGTTTAGCTCGGGTACATTTAGTGAATGAATAAGCGAGTTTTTCTAACTTTTGAACCGGTGCTCGGAATTGAAATCCGAGGGTACCGATGAAATCGCAGTGCCAGTAATTTCTTAAGAATACCTTTATTGGAGTTGAATTTTCTTGGGAGGAGTTATAGAAAAATATGTGGATTAAATGAAGAGTAAAATAAAATTGTGTTACAATTTTATTTCTTTTCAAAGTGGTTTAATCCTAAGAGTGGAAGTTGGGGTGGGACCCGCTAGATACTAACCACCCTTGAGTGGTTAAAGGTGAGGTGGGGCCCACCTGATCCCAACCCCTCACATTCCCTAACTCCTCTAAACCCCTCCTAAGTTATGTAACTCTCCCACATTAATTCACGCCAACTAAACACCTAATTAATTAGACAACTTAAGTATAATTAATTAAGTGAGTTGTTTTTGAATTTTGTAATTTTAAATGCATGACATGCTTTAATAAAATAAGGGTGGACTTATTTTATTTGGGGGTTGGCTCGTTGTGTTGGGTTTGGGAGGATAAAGAACATGATCTTCTTTGTTGAAGAACGTGAAGAACGCCGGTGCCAACCTCGACTTCTTTCTTCTTGACATTGACGAAGCGATGTCGCCTTTTCACGGCAACATCACGAAAGCATATCCATCCTTCTTCAAGTGATCAACCTTCTTGAATTGAGGTAGGGGTGTGTTTATAATTGAGAAATATTCATTTTCATTCCATATTGATGTTTCTCTCTAAACATTTTTGCTATCAAACTAATGTGGAAGGAACTGGACCAAACTAACATGGTCCGATTCCTCCGCCGTTCTTGTTGTATGGTGTTCTCCAACCGTTCTTGAGCGGTGAATCAAGGTAAGTTTTTGTAGCCAATTGGAGGCCCAAAAACATCGGAAACGGCCTCGGAACATCGTGATGGCCTAGGAATGAGAGTTTTGTTGCAAATGGATCATCAAAACAAAGGACGGACGCCTCAGGAGGTGTGCTGGACAAAGGCGTTGTTTCTGGGAAATTCCAGAATAAACGATGTGAAATTCCAAAGCACACATCGTGTAGTAAAAGAGTTCAGCGGAAGAAGTAACAGACATCATAAGAAGTGACACACAGTGTGTGACACCGGTCACACGGCGTGTATTTTCCACACAGTTTGACAGAGGAGTCTTCAGTGGACATGGCGTGTATTCAAGGGAAATACACGGACACAGATAGAAATACATGACCATGAGGCACAGTGTGTATTATCTTCATTGAAAGGCAGAAGCGGCTTTGCGAGGCCCGACGTGTAATCCGGGAGATACACGAACATGGGTAGAACTACACGGCCAAGAGGCACGATGTGTACTACCACCACCATGGCAGAAGCGACTTCGCGAGGATCGGCATGTAATCCGGGAGATACACAGACACAGGCAGAACTACATGGCCAAGAGGCATGGTGTGTACTTCCTTCACCATGGGAGAAGTAGCTTCGGGATGACTCGGCGTGTATTCTGGTAATGCACGGACACAGGGTGGGGTACACAAGCATGTACTCCACCACGCGGCCAGGCATGGCAAGTGTACATGAAGTTGACCCCAGAGGTTTGGACACGGTGTGTAACCATACCACACACCGTGTATTTACTTTTTACATGAACAACCCTTCGACATGAGCTTTGGTACATAGACAGTAATCATGGACTGAAGACACGGTGTGTAACCATACCACACGCCGTGTAATTTTTTATTTACACGACCGACCCAGTGACACGGTCCGTTTCACACGGGCAGTACCTAGTGTCTGATGACACGGCATGTATCGCTTACCTACACGCCGTGTACTTTAAGAAAAATGGCTTGGTTATCTTGTTCTTTGTGACTTGGGAACCTTTCGCTTAGTTTTCCTCTATGACGTGGGACGGAACTACGAGATACATTAACTCTGGTCTTCGTGACGGTTGGTGTATCCACCCCTTTGACTTGAGGAGCGGACCCTCCCAGAATCGAGTATGCTGTGTATGGAAACCCTAGAGCTGGCTGCGACTGTGATGAAAATGGAGACTGTACTTGGATCCTACGTGGGTTCGACAGCGAGGACGACTGTACTTGGATCCTCCATGGATTCGGTAGCGATGACGACTGTACTTGGATCCTATGTGGGTTCGACAGTGATGGTTACTGTACTATGATCCTACGTGGGTTCAGCAATGAAGACTTCTGTATTTGGATCCTACGTGGGTTCGACAAAGGAGATGATTGATAGGCTACATCTAATCATATCCACCCCTCTTCGTGATTAGTATACCTGTGTGAGATGAGTATTGACTTTAAATCATTATCTTTGATATGATTGACTTGCTATCCTATGTGGATTGGGTTGTGCTTTCCTGTGTGGATTGAGTTGTACTTTCCTGTGTGGACTGGGTTGAACTTGGGCTCGTGAGTTAGAGCAGAACCGGAATTGATGACTTAGGTATATGTATGGGAATATACCTAAGTAGAGTTGGTTGTTACTTCGTGATTGTATCTTTCCTTTTTGGTTTATTCTTTGTGGATTCTGGGAGACCTTCAGGGGTCTAGGGGTATTTACTGAGTATCATATACTCACCCCTGCATGGGCTATGCCCGCACTATGTTGTGTTGGATGCAGACAACGAACAACACTGATCGAGGTGGAGGATCGTGGAGCTTGACGGTACCTGGAGGTGGATCACTGGATGGTACGTACATGGATCGGATGACTGGACTTGAGGAGATGAGGATACTATCTGTACCCACCCTTTAGGTGGGATTTCCAAAGGACAGCTCGGAGTTGCTGCTTTACTTTTCTGGAGCTGTACATTCTTTTCATTTGTACTTTACTTTCAGTTGGGTTTGTATTCTAGCCCATTTACTTTCCAGCACATAATTTTGTACTCACTTTACTTAGTGTTTACTTCAGCTTGCATACTCTATGGTGTTTTTTTACTTTATAAAGGCAATGCCTTCCCTTTTTATAGGGATTTACGCCTTTGGTGCTAGTCGCCCGCCCCTGGCCTATGGAAGGCGGGCTTGGGGTATTCATGACACGGGCCCCGAGGACGGGTCGTGACAAGATCATCCAGAGAAAGTATAGAAAGATATCTTTCCTCAAGGGATGACACCTTTTCATTGTACATGGGTGGAAGTCTTCTCAATATTTTCTTTACAATATCAATGTCTTTGATTTCTTCACCTAGAACCCGAATTTCTCCAACAACTTCAGTAATTTGATTGAAGAATGAGTCTGCATTCTCTTCTAGATGCATCTTCAGATCATCAAACATATTGTGAAGGACTTTTTATATTTCCTCCTTCACTTTGCTATCTCCTTCATAAATATTTTCGAGTTTATCCCACATGGATTTTTCTGAGGTGCAAATCATCACCTTTAGATAGATCTGATCATAAAGGGCTGCGGTGAGTGCATTTTGTGCTTTAGCATCTGCATCAAGAATTTTTCTGTCTGCTTCAGTCATAGCCAGGCCTATTGGATCAGTGACTTGTATTCCTTGCACAATAGAAAAAAGAACTTCCATTCCAAGAGATCTTAGATGAGATCTCATTTTGTTCTTCCATATCTAGAAATTACTTCCATCAAATAGAGGGACTCCTCTAACATTGGATGAATTGTCCATAACGGTAAATGACAGATCAAACACCAGTCAACCTAGCTCTTATACCACTTGTAGGACCCCAGGACACCCAGAGAGCGGAGTGGTGAACCAGGGTGTCAAACTTTTCTTTTTAACTGATGGATCTTGTTCCCACGTTGGTAGGAACTAGTTTAACCTGTATGATGGATATGAGAAGTATTCAAACATTAACCTTCAAAGAGAAAACACAACAATTTTTACTTGGTTCACCACTAAGGGCTACGTCCAAGGAGCATACGCCGACAAGTTATTGGTTGTACTGAATTCCACTATTCTTAACTAATTGTGGATTACAAAGTTTCAAGAACAGTCATTCTGTCCCAGGCTTACTACCTTTACAACTATTCAGGAATAACCCAATACATCCCTCGAGTCACTCCCGTTGACTCCCCCTGGCTCACTGCCCTTGGTGAAGTCCGAATCAGTTTATAGACATGAAGGTCTCTTCAATAGATTTGCATTGAAGTCTTTTCCTCTTCTTAACACGAGACTCTTCTTGCATTGAATTTTGGTAATGATGCACTAGTACACACTAAACCACTGAATCGGATAACCAGAACGTGAAAACAAGTTTCACTGAAAATTGCATGCAACACCAATCCTTTACGCGCAACACCTTACTATTGTGCACAATATTTTCTTTTCACGTGGAAAAATATTTCTCACAACAACACCCTTTTTCACACAACTGAATATTTTACACGCCACCTCAATTTTTATGTGCAACTCTGCCTTTTTCGTGCAGCCCAGAGTTTTTCGCGCAACTCATTTTTTTTCGCGCAAACCGGATAATTTCGCGCAGTGCGGAATTTTTCGCGCAACCTGGAATTTTCCATGCAACTCAGAATATTTCACACAATCCCCTTTACATGAACCTTTTACGCACATCATACCTCAGATCTTCTCTAAGTCTTCAACCGTATGGAATGAGGGGGGTCACTGCTTATTTATAGGCATCACCGACCCCTGCGTGCAAAACCCCTCTTGGTGCTAAAAACTTCTCATTCAGAACATAATATTTCGAACAGGTACCATTTTCACGCACCTCTACAGGTTTTTCGTACAACCCATACCTTTTCCATTTTTTGTCGTTCAGATTCGAAAATAGTACTTGCGTGAAAAACTTCACTCCACTATTTCGCGCACCACGCTGTTTTTCACGCACAACCCAAATAGTTTGTGCAAGGCCCACCTTTTTTGTGAACCACTTCCTCTTTGTGCGCACCTCCTTTTACCAACAAACCATGTCTTCATTTTGTGATTTTGAGGCCCACAAATTTGGAAAACACTGGGAAATGGCACCACCTTCAATACTATTGTCTACTTAATCTATATGATCACTTTTCTGGCACACATTCTGAACTTCCACTGAGGATTGACAACAAACACAAACCATACTCCAATTCATGCATAGAATAGTCATGGTTCCAACAAATATGTGATTAAAACAACTATTTGACATTCCATTATCTGATTTATTGGCCATAAATTTAACAACTAATTCAAACTTTCTTATCTTGCAACTAGGATATAAAGAATCCTTACCAGAACTCAACAACTCGTATAAATGAGATGGTTCTAACTCAAGAGTAAAATCAATATCATCCTGAGTTTTATTTTGTTGAACAGACAAACCTGCCACATCATGTACTAAATTTTAAAACTATGCTGGATCTGGAACCAAATTATTAATTTCTTCTTTGGAACTGCATTCACCATATTGATACCAAAAAACATAATCTAGTTGAAAACTAAAATGCAATAAATGACTTCCATTTTTTTCAAATGTGTCATAGATCCTCAGAGAACATTTTTTACAAGGAAACTTAATTTTCCATTCGGAAATTTTTTTGGTTTCGATGATGCAAATGATAAGAAAGCTTGAACACCCTCAATATATACAAGATTTAAACCAAAACTGTTTAGATTCCTATACTGAGTTATACAAGAACAATCATATAATAATGATTGTTGTCAACTTCCTCATTCCATATTGTTCTAAAAAATATGAAATAATAATTTATTTTGTATAATTAGATATAAGATAAACACTATCCAAAAAATAGAAGACAATTAAATTTTATTTTCTAGAAATTTAAAATAATTTCTATTATTTTATAGTTATTTATACTATTTTTTAAGCTTTTATACCAATCTACACTTATTTATAAATATTTATACTAATTAACACTAATTGTTATTAATTATGGATATTTTGCACTATTTGTTGTTAATTACCAGCGACACAATTTCCAACGGATTGGCAGCGGCTCTTTTTCCTCACGAATCACCCCCTTGCAACTTTATGCGACTAAAAGCACTATGAAAAGTCTTCTCTGATGTATGAATATCCATTTTCATATTCCTGAGGATGGAGAGAAGAGAGGCCTCACTACGATGCTATCCATGCTCTCATGAATATGAAAATGAATATTCGTATGTTAGAGAAGACTATTTAGAGTGATTTTTGTCGTAAAAATTTCCAAGGGGATGAGTCTTCAGGAAAAAGAGCCTCTTTTTTCCTACATATCACCGCTTTGTAACTTTCTCTGACATAAATCACTATGAAAAATCTGCTCCGACATATGTCTGAGAAAATTTTTCATAGTGATTTTAATGGAAGAAAGTTGCAAGGAGATGAGGCATCGATCAAAAGGAATGCCACCAATATATTGAAAATTGTTCCAGTTTATCAATGTATTCCTAATTATTCTTAATTATTATTAATTATTCTTAATTATTCTTAATTATTCCTAATTATTCCTAATTATTCCTATTTATTCCTATTTATTCCTATTTTTTCCAATTTTTTCCTATTTATTATTATTAATTTCTATTTATTCATATTTATTACTATTTATTACTATTTATTACTATGTTTTAGTAATTATTAGTATTTATTATTATTATTATTACTCATTATTACTAATTATTACAATTTATTACTATTTATTACTATTTATTACTATTTAGTACTATTTATTATAATTTATAACTAATTATTACTAATTAATACTAATTATTACTAATTATTACTAATTATTACTAATTATTACTATTTATTACTAATTATTACTATTTATTACTAATTATTACTAATTATTACTAATTATTACAAATTATTACTAATTATTACTATTTATTACTAATTACTACTAATTATTACTAATTATTACCAATTATTACTAATTATTACAAATTATTACTAATTATTACCAATTATTACCAATTATTACTAATTATTACTATTTATTACTATTTATTACTATTTATTACTTTTTATTACTAATTATTACAAATTGTTACTAAATATTACTAATTGTTACTAATTATTTTTATTTATTACAATTTATTACAATTTATTAGTAATAACTAATAACTAATAACTAATTCTTAATTCCTAATTCCAAATTCTTTATTTCTAATTCCTAATTATTCCTAATTATTCATAATTATTCCTAATTATTCATAATTATTTCTAATTATTCTTAATTATTTCTATTTGTTACTATTTATTACTAATTATTACTAATTATTACTAATTATTACTAATTATTACTAATTATTACTAATTATTACTAATTATTACTAATTATTACTAATTATTTCTATTTATTACAATTTATTACTATTTGTTACCATTTATTACAATTTATTACAATTTATTACAATTTAATACAATTTATTACAATTTTTTAAGAATTATTAATTCTTAATTATTCCTAATTATTCCTAGTTATTCTTAATTATTCCTAATTATTATTAATTACTACTATTTATTACTATTTATTACCAATTATTACTAATTATTTATAATCATTACTAATTATTACTAATTATTACTGATTATTTATAATTATTACCATTTATTACTATTTATTACAATTTATTACAATTTATTACAATTTATTACAATTTATTACTAATTATTACTAATTATTCCAACTTATTTCTATTTATTTATAATTATTAAAATTTATCACTAATTATTAAAATTTATTACTAATTATTAATAATTATTACTAATTATAACAATTTATTTATAATTATTAATTTTTCATGAATTATTACTAATTATTACTAATTATTACAATTTATTACAATTTATTACAATTTATTACAATTTATTACAATTTATTACAATTTAGTACAATTTATTAGTAATTATTATAATTTATTACTAATTATTACAATAATTATTAAAATTTATTACTAATTTTTACTAATTTTTACTAATTATTATTATTTATTTCTATTTATTACTATTTAATACTTATTATTACTAATTATTACCATATATTTCTAATTAAGACTTAGATATAACTATTAATAAATATATATACTAAAAAACAAATATCTAATTTTAATTTAATTAATTTACATCTAATTAAAAAAATTATAAATAATTTACAATAAAATAAATTGACTAAACAATAACAGAAATGGATAAATACCTTGAAACTGAAGCTTTCAGAGTATTAAAGTCGCAAATAATGCTCTGATTTGAAAGTTTAAACTATGAAAATTTTTAGAAGAATATTTTTTGTTGAGATATAGAGAGAAGTTGAGTAAAGAGTGAAATGAGAGGAAAAATGGATGATGGTATATATAGGTTAGATTATTTGCGACGAGGGTATTTACGACGGGCCAGCCGTCGCAAATACCTTTGCTAGCATTAATTTTAAAGGGCGGTTAAAAAGGTATTTGTGACGGCCCCGATCGCAAATACCACCTGCCGACAAAGTATTTGCGACAGGGCAGGTATCTCGTCGCAAATACTAAAATCAACCGCCGACTATTTGCGATGGGAATAAGAACTCATCGCAAATAGCCTTACTCGTGGTTTGGTCCGTATTGGGCGCCGAACCTTTTGTGACGGGTGGTAAGACCCCATCGCAAATAACCCCTTTCGATAGGTTATTTGCGACGAGCCCTTGAGCCATCGCAAATAACCCGTTGCAAATATCCATTTTTCCCATAGTGACCCGAAGAAGAGGTAATCGTTTTATCCCTTATTTCGAAGTTCTTTTCTTCTTATAATTTTCTTTCTATATTGTTTCCATACCAAAGTAAGTAATCTAGTATCATGCATATATTGAGATGTTAATATAATCATGGGACAATTATATTCATCATTTTATCCATCTTAGGAATAATAATATCACCATGCGTGCGTCCGTACGACTTACCATCTCCACACCGTGGTGTAATTTGTTATTCCACATTACTTTATTTGGATGAGTATAATGATGAGTATAATAGAAATAAATAATAAATATGACATGATTATGATTATTTATAATTAATATACAACCCAGTTCCATATCATTTAATCATTAAAGTAATGATGTCGTCGCTCGTGCGTACGTACGACCTACCATCTTCATGACGCGATGAGATCATTCTCCACTTTAACCATCCAAAAATGATTATATATATATATATTATTCATAATTATGAAATATATGACATAATAAGTCTACTATAATGATATATATATATTTATGTACATATATGTCATTCACTTACTTCCATTCAATATAACAAGAAAACAGAAACAACGTTCATGCATACGTACGGCCTACCATCTCCATGAACGGTGTATTCCATTATATATATATATATATTATATATATATTTATATTATGAATTTATATGATATATTGATCATATTATACATTTTGGATGTAATTAAATCATGTTCTAAGTAATATGATCAAGAATAACAAGTCAAAACACGTACGATAAACAAAGCTATATTACCCGAAATGTTGCATTTACATGGAATTGTTAATAAACGGGTAATATAAAGTCATAAAAGAATCATATATGATATCATAAATATTATTATGATTCTTATATAAGTTAATAATATGTTTAAAAATGTTATACATGAGTTTTGGACTCGTATGGAGAGTATCGAAACTAAGGTAAGGGATAATTTTGCAATCTCATTTTTATCCGAGATTGTTTATATGTAAGTATTTAAGGGGGATATATTTATCATACAAGCCTTTGTTTTCTAAAAATGTTTTCATAAAATGTTTACTATTCTTTTATGTATGTTTAAAGTCATATTTACCCATTTTTGACTTTTATTACATGGTATGAAAGGAATTTTTTTTACTATACGAGGTACTTTTGGACTTTTCCGGCAAAAGTACGGGAAGAATGTATTTTTAAATTATACGACATGAATGGTTTTTTATGGTTTCATGATGCTTTATTTCCATGAATCTTCCTCTATACTATCTCAAGTTTATTTTCAACTAAATTCTTTTCTTTGAAATTTTCATGGCATTTTGAGAAAAGAAAACATTTTTGAAGAAGAAAGGATATTTTCCTCAAGAACTAAGTTCAAGTGGTTAATCAAAATTATTTTCCATCTAAGATGACTCTTTTTAAATAGGGTTATGTTTCTATCTCTATTATTTCTATGATTGTATTGTGTTAATGATGGAATGATATTTTATATAGATTATGTTATGATGGAATGATTTCTAAGAAAACCCATTTTATTTCTTAGGTTATGCTATAATGAGTGATTTATGTTTCTATGGCACATGTAAGAATGATTTCATTATGATATGGGTGGGGCCTATATCTCCCTCCAATGCATTAGGTAAATATTTATATCTCATGAGATAGACACGACTAGAATGGAAAGTAAACCCGGTTCAGTAATGGACTTTTTCCACTATGATGGTCTTGGAAACAATGCCTTGGCTACTATGGAAATCATATTATCTTTTTATTAGTTTGCCACGATTACAGGTTTTATGCCAATGCTATTCTATCATGGTTAATTATCTTTTATGATCTATTCCTTACGTACTTCCAAGATTTATTTCATGACTCAAGATTTTTATGTTTCAACTTTATATTCATGTTTTTTACGTTCAAATTTTTATGGTTTGTTTTATGTTCTCCATGTTTACCCTTACTGAGCATTTGTGCTCACCCTTTTTATGTTTTCTTTTCCTTAGGATATAAAGAAAGGTTTTAGGTAGGGAAACAAAAGGGGAATATCTTTATGGGAGATGTTGAAGATCTTTCACCAAGTTAGAACATTATGTTTTGAGTTTCCAAGGCCACTAAACTAGTACAATATTTAGGCATATATTTTGTGTAATGTATTAAGTATTCCACAAAAGAAATGTAATGTCCATGTACATCAATCTTGGGTTGTTTTAGTTAGTATTAGAGAAATGGTTTAATTAACCTTTGGAAACCAGGATGTGAAAACTTTAGTTAGATCCCTAGAGATATTTCTAAGGTATGTCTAGGAATTTACTTAAGGGTAAGTCTAACTATAGGTTATAGTTTTATTATTATGGTAACAATCATGAATAACCTAGGATTAAACCTAAGATGTTAGAGATTTAAAGTACCCCCCTTGATTATGTTTTTTTCCTAGTATGAGTTTTGCCTCTCACACTTTTATTTTTGGGTTTTATACCAAGAATAGAACCCAAAGGAACCACGTTAATGTTTTATGCGATCTGCAATGCAATGATTGTCCTCCTAAACAGCCAAATGTTATGAGATCTCAAATAAAGAATCTTTTTTCTATGAACAGAAATCCTACTAGGCTTCCAAATTACCAAAGTTCGGAAAAACTTTCTCTTGAATCTTTCTTAAGGCAATATCCACCTTATTTCAGTGTAATGACCAATCCACTAGTTGTAGAGAAATGAATTTGTAACATTGAAAAGATATTTTTCATTATTCGTTGCTCAGAATGTGAAAAGGTTAAGTTGGGAACTTATTAATTGGAAGGTAAAGTAAATCTATGGTGGAAATTTATCAATAATAGAAGGAAACATGATAAAATTGACTCTAAAGACTGGGATGAGTTTAAGAACTTATTTTTTAGTATGTACCTTCCTCGTATTCTTCTTACAAAAAGGGAGATTGCAGTTTCTCATCGATCTCATGGTTATGATAAGAAAATAAGGATAGAATTCAAAGGAAACTATAAAAATTATGGAGAAAAGAAGATTAGATTTGATCCATGTTCAAATTGTAGAAGGGAACATGGAGGATATTGTCTTAAAGGGACTAGAAAATGTTTCAAGTGTGGAAAATAAGGTCATCAAGCAGTTGAGTGCTGAAGTAATAGAAAAAAGGTTGCTAATTGTGTGAATTGAGAAAAGACTAGAGAGAACACAGCACCAAGACTTCAATGATACAAGTGCAAGGAAATGGGGCACTATGCTAACAAATTCCCTATTCCAAGGTTTAATGGTGATCGACATCAGCAACCTCTTAAGGAAAAAGACAAAGGGAAGTCACATGCGATCACTATTGGAAATGTTGAGTATGAAAACGAAGTGGTAGAATGATTAAGTGTTTATGTAATGGGATTACAAAAAAGTCTTTATAGTATTATGGAATATTGGAATATCTATGTATTTATATATAGTGGTTTTAAATAATTATATGGTACCAGTAACCATGAAAAGTGATTGAAATATTTTTTGGAAAGCAAATGATATGCACATAATGAAGGGATAAAGAGATAATGAGATGTTTGATAGTATTAATGAGCTCAAGATTTATGTAAGGACAAAGTGATATCGTTGTTTGAGTATATAGAAATTTTGGTATTTTTGGTGTTTAGAAAGAGTTAATTTTGACAGAATGCATGTTTTCACTAAGGTTCTATGGTAATTCATGTTATTATCATATTTAAATATAATACATGATTAAGTTATTTACATGTTTTTAATGTGACAACCAAGAACTTCCAAATGAGATATGGGATACAAATTTTAAGTTGATTTAGTTCACCTTCTTCAAAAGTTTTGTATTTTCAGTTTTTAGAAGGATTGGAATGTTATCCATTTGGGGATAGTATAAGTTATATTCCAATTGATGTTTGTTATATTAATGTATTATCTAACTATAGGTGGACTTATGAATATTTATAACCTATTCTAAACTTTTTGTTGAGAAAGATGGAATGACATATCATTCTATCACATGATATGCTAACACTTCAAGAATTAAAAATTCAACTTTATTTATTTAAATAATAGATGAAGTGGAAATTGTTTAGGGAACTACCAATGGTGAGACTGTATTGAAATGATGTAAGTATTTATCCTCATGTAAAAATTCAACAAATTTAGGAAAAATATCTTGAAACCAAAAATGATATCCCAGTACCTTATTATCTGATGAATCATATGGTACCTTAAATCATCACAGATTTATGGATTTATGGTAGTTAACTTTCTCTAAACCTTATTCTCTGTCACTATCCATCAGAACATTATGGTTAGATTTCTCTTAAATATCCATGTTTTCACTTCCCACCTATGTTATCCTATGTGGAAACCCAATGATGAGGTAATTTGGGTAACCATTATGTTTCTAACTTTACTTTTTAACGTGAAGTTTTAGTATTCATTTTTACTATGTGGGTTTCCATAAAAGATACTTTCAAGTAGTAAACCATTTATAACCCTGACGAATTTCGAGGGAAAAACTCATTTTAAGGGGGGTATAATGTGACACTCCGAGATTTTATGAGATATATTTATTTAATTTCTTTGATATATTGTGTTTTATGCTACACCAAGATTAGCGTTCTCTATACACAACACTGTATTAGCTTGTCGTATAAGCAACACTATTCTTGGTTTGTGTTATACACAATTTCAAGTTCTTTTGATATAATTTATTTCACGAAACACTAATTATATATTTTGTTCAATGTATAAAATAACTATGTTTGGATTATTTTATAAAAAACAACAAAGGAAGATTGTTCTAAACATAACACTGACTTGTCTTGCATTACACGCAAGAGCGACCTTCCTTGATAGCTTGTATTGTATGAAATACCGAGTTTCACTAAACAAAGATATATTATTAAAATATTATTTAATGGGATATAAACTAGATGTTATGAATAATATTAATCACATTTTGAATTTTATAATTTTAACATTCATCTTATGTATTTTCTAGACATGATATAAGAACAAGTTTATTTTTTCGAATAAAAGATGTATTTAAAAAAAAAATGAAATTTTTCCGCCTTTTGATTTAGAACCCATTTTAAATATATATTTTAACACTTTTATATATTATATTTGACAAAATAAACTTTCTCTTTATAATCTGGACATCAAAATTTACTATGGATTAATTTTTGATATTTTTCTGATAACTATCACGTTTTGATGAATAGTAAAAATATGCAAAACATTTATTGAAAAAAACTTTTTTCCATCGAGATAATTTATATGTTTAAATACTATTATTTAATTTTTTTAAAGTATAAATGGAATATATTTTTATTATTTAATCAAATGATATTCATTGGAAGTAATTTACCATTGAAATTGGAAAGAAACACATGTGAATCTTTTGATAGTTATTACTTCTTAAAAACCCACTTTTTGGTTTTGACAATGAGAATTAATTTTAAATTAATTACTGAAAACTTTGTGTTTTTAATTTGTAAAAATGGATTCCATATTTAGAATCATAAGGTCCAAATTATGTGAATAGGTACCTTTTATTTTTGGACATTATGAATAGTAACTTCAATAATTATTTTATTTACCATTGTTAAAGGGTAAATCTACTAAATAAGTGTAAAAAAATATTATAATAATATTAAAATACCCTAACACATGTAATAATCCTATTTGATGAGATATTTCCAACCATGGTCATATTTGGGTTGATTTTTGAATCCCATGGATTAACTTGGATGTGAAAATGACATTTTATAAGAATGAATTTAAAGTATAGATAATTATAACATAAAAATATATCTTTTACTAAATAGATTTTAATATAGGGTTATATAATTGATATATATGTCTATAAATAGTCATTAGAAATATAAATATATTTACTACATCATGGTTTTTATTTTTAATTTTTAGACATTAGATAAATATATTTATTTATGAGGCAATTATGATGTAGTGATTACCTCATTAATGAAAGATTCAAATAAATGAATTTATAAATATTAAAATAAATTTAATTTGAACATTTTGATGCCATCCATGAATTTTAATGATTAAATTTACATATTATGGATGATTTAATGCCTTTTGTTTGAATGATTCAAGTTTTTATGACTTTAACAAAAATCAATTACTAAATAGTGTCAAAATTGACATAAATGTGTTTAAAAAAAATACTATTTTATTAAATGATAACAAAATCCTAAAAATATAAAGTTCATCCAAATAACTTCTATAGTGATCAAAATTTCATAAATTATCCACTTTTGGTTCTCTTGGAATTTATAGTAAAGATATTATCCATTTAGTATAAAAAACCAAGAGGACATGGTAAGAGTTAACTTATTTTACAAAGGGTTAAATCTAAGAGATAAGGTTAATTTTATGACTTAAACATGTATAAAACCTGTTGGTTGAGATTATCTTGATCCATACCCATCTTAACCTCTAAATAAATCAATTCGGAGCTATTATAAAGCGAAAATATTTTTATAATAAATTAACATTTCAAGATTTTTCCTAAAGTGCCCCTCACCTCTCTTTTAAAAGGGCACCTCCCTTTATCTTTAAATCACACCTCTAAAGCCCTTTGGTTCAGAAAAACCCTCCCCATTTCATCTCCCAAAATCCCTCATATCCTCTCAGAGGAATAAATTTGGGAAGAGAGGCATCCTAACGAGCCATTTTGTTAAAATCAAAAGGAAACACCCGAAGAAAAGGCAATCGTGTTATCCCTTCTTTCAAAGTTCTTTTTTTCTTCTACTTATTTTTTCTATATTGTTTCTATACCAAAGTAATAAATCCAGTATCATCCATATACTTAGATTTTAATATAATCATTGGAAAATTATTTTATCATTTTATCCATCCTACGAATAATAATATCACCATGCATGTGTGTGTACGACTTATCGTCTCCACGCCGTGGTGTAATTTTTTATTCCACATTACTTTATTTGGATGAGTATAATGATGAGAATAGTAGACATAAATAATGAATATGACATGTTTTTTATTTTTTTAATTAATATACCTTCTAATTTCATATCATTTAATTATTAAAGGAACGATATCGTCGCTCATGCGTACGTACGACCTACCATTTCCACAATGTGATAATATTCATTCTCCACTTTAACCATCCAAAAATAATTATAATATATATATATATATATATATATAATTCATAATTATTAAATATATGAAATAATAAGTCTACTATAATGATATATATATATATATGTATGTACATATATGTCATTCACATACTTCCATTCAATACGACAAGAAAACAGAAACAACACTCATGCGTACATACGACCTACCATCTCCATGAACAGTGTATTAAATTTTATATATATATATTTTATATATATTTATATTATAAATATATATGATATATAAATCATATTATACATTTTTTCAGTAACTAAAACTTGATCTAAGTAATTTGATCAAGAATAACAAGTAAAAACATGTACGATAAACAGAGCGATATTACCTGAAATGTTGCATTAATTTGGAATTATTAATAAATGGGTAATATAAAGTCATAAAATAATCATATATGACATAATAAATATTATTATGATTCTGATATAATTTAATAATATGTTTAAAAACATTATATAGGAGTTTTGGACTCGTACGAAGGGTATCAGACCTAAAGTAAGAGATAATTTTGCAATCTCATTTTTATCCGAGATTGTTTATACGTAAGTATTTATTGGGGATATATTTATCATCCATGACCTTGTTTTCTAAAAATATTTTCCCAAAATGTTTACTATTCTTATATATATGTTTAATGTCATTTTTACCCATTTTTTACTTTTACTACATGGTATGTAAGAAATCTTTATTTTGTTTACCATATGCGGTACTTTTTGAATTTTCCAGAAAAAGTATGAGGAGAATGTATTTTTAACTTATATGTCATGAATAGATTTTTACAGTTTTATGAAGATTTATTTCCATGAATCTTCCTATACACTGTCTCAAGTTTATTTTCAACTAAATTATTTTCTTTTAAATTTGTGAGACATTTTGAGAAAAGAAAATGTTTTTGAAGAAGAAAGGATATTTTTATCCAGAAATAAGTCCAAGTGGTTTATCAAAATTATTTTGCATATAAGATGACTCTCTTTAAATAGGGAAATGTTTCTATCCCTATCATCACTATGATTTTATTATGTTAATGATGTAATGGTATTTTATATGGATTATTTTATGATGGAATGATGTTTAAGAAAACCCATTTTATTTCTTGGGTTATGCTATGATGAGTGATTTATGTTTTTGTGGAAAATGTTAGAATGATTTCATTATGAGATGGGTGGGACCTAAATCTACCTCCAATTCATTGGGTAAATATTTATATATCATAAGATAGACATGAATGTAACAACAAGTAAACCCAGTTCAGTAATGGACTTTTTCCACTATAATGGTCTTGGAAACAATGCCTTGGCTACTATGAAAATCATATTATGTGCTTATTAGTTTGCCAAAATGACATGTTTTATAGTAATGATATTATATCATGGTTAATGTTACTTTATGATCTATTCCTTATGTACTACCAATATTTATTTCATGAATCAATATTTTGATGTTTAAACTTTATGTTCATGTTTTTAAATTCAAATTTTTATAGTTTTTTTATGTTCTCCATGTTTACCCTTACTGAGAATTTGATCTCACCCTTTTTATATTTTCTTTTCCCCAGGATATAAATAAAGGTTTTAAGTAGGGAAAAAATGGGGAATATCTTTATGGTAGATTTTTAGGATCTTTCACCAAGTTAGAAGATTATGTTCTGAGTTTCCAAATACACTAAAATAGTAAAGTATTTGGGAATATATTTTGTGTAATATATTAAGTATTAGAAAATAGAAATGTAATATCAATGTACATCGAGTTTGGTTCATTATATATTTTCTAGGAAGACCCAAATAATCCCTACTTTACAAAAATTTCAGGATGTTATTGTATGATAATCTTCAAATTCTATCTCTAGGTTATGTACTCTAAATTGTGTTTCCTAAATCTAGTTTCTAAGGTTGCTACTATAATTCCTATGATACCAACTATAAGACCCCAACCCCAAAAGCCCAGTGCCGGTGTAATAATTATTAAAATAGAATTATTACAAGGAATTAAATCCCTAAGTAGTGATCAATTTAGTAGTCTTGAAGAAACTAGATACATACATATAACTCATATTACATTGGGAAGGGTAAAAAATACAATACATAAAAAAACTAATAAACTGCATCCATGAGAACTCAATAAATGGTATCCTCTTCATAATCTATTGAATGTAAGAAAATGAAAGGGGTGATCTCAAATTCTCTATACAGGTTACAAATAGTGGAATCATGAATTAACAACAATTTAATCAAAATAAAATTGGAATAGTAAATATGTCATGGTGAATAAAAGAAAAACACATGCCATTAATAAACTAAGAATGAAACTGCATCCATAGATTTTGTCATAGTAAAAACCTCAAGGATAGTAATAAATGAAAATTAATAAAGATAATTATTATTAATTTGACATCATGTATTTGGAATATGATACCACTATACCGTCAAAACAGTTTAAGTCTGTGGGTAGATACCCATCTGATTTTGTTTTGGAAAGAAACTCAAAGGGTTTGTCACCAACTGACTTGTCTCATGAGACATGTCGATGCATCAAGGGGATATTTCAGACCCCGCACATCACTTCAAGTCAAAATCATTATTTATGCATATATTTAATACAATTATATTATTCCTTCTCAATATCCATATAGAGTAGGGGATACAAATCATCAATATTTCCATAGTTAAAACAACATTCCAAATAAACACCGTATGTAAAAGGGTATATGAATTAAGACAATAATCATATACATGAAAATATAATATTGATATATAATATATTTACAATTTAAAATGAAAAATTATCTCAAAGGGGAAGTAGGTACACTGCATAAGAATGATTAGGTGCACAATACCAAGTAAATAACAATGAAATGGAAACCAAAACAAAGTCCCTTACAATATTGTAATGAATCGAGTAAATAATCATCAAGTGAATCACTGAATACCATGAATATAAATAGAATCCTGATATTATATATCAAATGGAATTAAACATACACCACATACAATAAATAAGTGGTGAACAATGGAAATCTTGTATAAATAAAAGGGAGATGAGAAACCCCTTACCTTATGCCCGAATGTGTTATTGATTGATCTTAATGACCTGAATAATAAAATTTATATTCATTAATTCATAAGTCCATAACCTCATATACATGAAATTTATTTATTATAACCTTATTAGGTTCATTAATTTCCTTTTTTATGGGTTTAGGAGGTTCAATTTCATTGTTTTAGAAGCATTTTCTTCCTTGGTTTTCATGATCGCTTTACTTATATTAATGAACGTAAGATCATTTGAAATGTGGTTAAACATCCAAAATTGTTAATATATATTATTAGTAACATTAAATAGATATAAATTATCTTATAATTATTTTGGTTATATACCATTAGGATGACTCATTAGATAAAAGTTAATGATAAACGCTTGGATTAACTTGGCGGTTTTGTGCACAATGAACTTGTTTTGTATTATTATTTAATATTATGAGTGTGTAAGGATTAAATAACATTGAATAAGTTGAAATATATATACGATGATCTGGTTCAACCATTAAAAAGGTTTTATGATCTGTCTTTAATATAGTAATATAAATTGAAAACCCGTCATCCTTGAATGTGATAAATTAACACATCTCAGACGGTGTTTTCATTTTTAGTATAAGAGGAGCGGGAACAGAGAGATGATGATGAAATATTAGATTAGCTTAATAATATTATATTTAATGTAAGGTACTACAATTATCATAGAATTTGGATGAATGGAGGTGAAGAGAAAGAAACGAAATAATGGAACTTGTAAAAGAAGTTGAAATAAAAATGAAGAGAGGTTCACCTCTTGAGTACTCATCCTTGAGAACCTTCTTAAGGCCTTTGTTTTTGGACTTTTGGTGAGACCAGTAGGTCCTGGACATGGGGGGATGTATTGGGAAGTGCATTTAGAAGAACGTAAGAAAGTATCAAAGCTTGAGTGGTGTGGGAGGAAGAGGGGGTGATGGGTGGTTTATATAGTGGAGAGGAGGAGGGTTTTCTTAATATTTTAATCATTAGTTTATTATTTTTCCATAAGACAAGAAATAATGATTATTCCATGACACAAAATAGTAATAAGTGCATGTGAGTTTGAACAAATTCTTCTTTGCTTAGCAGTACATCATCCATGACTCAAAAAATCATGTATTTATCATTTACCATAATTTATTGTATTTTACTATTCAAAAAGAATTCAAGTATTTTAGAAAAATCCCAAAAATTCACCATAACCATTTATTGATGTTTAGAATAAAAAAATTAACTCCATTTTTCAAAAATAATTCTCTGAATATGATAAATTTAATTTTTAATTAAAATTATTATTTTATCGAAAAATACCAACACTTAAAATATTCATCTTCACATTTAAGGTGCCTAAATTTTATTTATACTTTCATTGGTAAGGTCACCATTAATAAGGGCCATATTACTATTCATTAGTACATGTTACTATTAATAAGAGTATGTTACTATTCACAAGGGTAAGTTAATGTTAACTGAAAATTAACTTGATTATATTAGACTCCAAATATCACCCTAATCACAACCGTGTATGTCCGTTTTTCAAAATTCAAAACACAGAAGTAGAAAATTTAAGTTTAATGGCTAGGTTATGACTATATCCTATAAATATCAAAGTGTTGTTTCATAGAGACTCAATGATTCATGTAATATAGGCTATCTAATGAATTGAAAGTATTTAAGAGAAACATACCATAAAATGTTTGGGGTGTTATATTGTAAAATTTCTCTAAATATGTAGTGATTCTAGGTCTTTAGTGCATGAAAAAATTTATCCAATTCTAGGTCATGTGTCAGATAGTTTTTATTATATGCTCACAAATACCTAGATCTACATAACACAACATGGCCTCCATTCACGATAACACAACCATGACGATATCTTGATGCATAATAATATACCACATAGCTCTAATCTAGTTCTGGAATGATTATGATGGGTTATAAGGTAGTATGATATTCAATCTTGAAAAATAATCTCTAGTAGTCATAATTCCATGTGAATAAAACACTCTTTGTCATCAGATTAGTCACAAGAGAAATAAGCCTTTGGAAATACTAAACAAAGTGATGATAATAGAATACTAGTACTAAAAATCTATGTAGCTAAAAGACAATCTTTGGTGGATACCAAGAGATAACTGGTTCAATCTTCCCAGGGTCAATTGATATTCCCTATTTATAAATGATGTTTATAAGGAAATAGATTTCCTGTATCCATAAATCACACTTAGAAAATTTACCATATAGTCGGTGATCTCACAATATACTAAATATAATTCCCAAGTGATCCTCATGATCATTAATACTTTGAGAATAAACCAAAGTATCCTAAAAAAATACCAAAATAAAATAATTGAGGGACCTGTAGAAGATGTAGTTCATCATGGCTGTAAATTCAGTAGGTGAATTACTCGGACCAAATGGCATAATGACATATTCACAATAGACATATCAACTCTATAATACTATCTTCAAAATATCCTCTTTTATAAATCTAAGATGATGATATCCTGGTCAGAGGTAAATCTTAGAGAACCATTTGGATCACTTTAATTGAGAATTTAGATCCTCAATTCGAGGAAGTGGGTACCAATTTTTAATCATAAACTGATTTAGTTTATGATAATCAATACATAACCATAGAGAATAATCCACCTTATTTATGAATAAAAATGGTGCATCCTAAGGTGATGTTCTAGGTTTGATGAATCCTTTACTCTACATCTTTTCTAGAAAAACCATTTATTCCCATAAATCTATGAGATCCATTATATAATATGAAAGAGAAATATAGTGTTTCTAGGGAGTAGATCAACAAAAAACTCTATTTATTGGTCAGGTTGTAACCTAGAGAAATCATTTGGAAAGACATCCATGTATCGATCCACTATAGTTGGAAGAGTCCTATTTCTAGTTTCATCTATCATACCCATGGTCATTATTGTGAACTAAACAAAGATAGTTTCATCCATCAAGACTAATGATCTTATACGACTTGTAATTATATCCCAATCCCCCTTGAAGACATGAAGAGTTCCATCAAGGGATGTGAATAACACTTTCTAAGTGTAGTAGTCTATATGGGATTTAAATTACACCAGCCATTCCATTATAAAGATTAGATAAAAATATCCATCTCTAGTATTGTAAAATGTAAAGAAATTACACCATTTCAATGATAATGGCATATACAGGACACTTGAATCCTTTAAACTCCCACTTTTTGATCGGTGTCTTGAAACTCATGGTGTGAGGAATTTTTTCCACATTAAATAATAATTATTTAACTACAAAAGAAGAAAGAAAAGAATATGATACACCTGTATCAATAATGACATACATAAGAGATGAGTTCAGAAAGATGGTACTTTGTACTGTGGAAGGAACCAGTTTCTTAGTCAATATAACCTAATCTACTTCATATAAATGTCGATTAGCTACCACATGATCGTTCTTGCATCACCATTGAGTTACTAAATGAAAAACTGAAGTATTACTGGAGTTATCTTGGTTTAACTAGGTTTGTGGATGAGAACTGGTATGTTGGGATTGTTATTTACTAGAATATAAAGCTAGAGGCTACTTCAATACAGTTCCACCTGTTGATTTTAGAATATTATGACAATAATTATTGATATGTACTTTCTTGTTGTAGTGATAAAAATTACTCAATGGTTTAGTACATTTTTTTCTTTCGATGAATAAGAACACTGCACTAGAAACAACATGTCTTATTACTATGATGGGATATATAAGATATAGATATGGTGGATTGATTTTCTATTTCCTTTATACCCCATAAGTGACCCTCCCTCTTGAATTTATTTTCAAAGGTGAAATTTACACCATTACTCATATTCAAAAAGGCATCCCTTCTACTTGGATTTTCAAATAGATTTATCACTCCAATAAGATCTTCATTCAACATTTTGGTATAGTCAGTAATATGGAACATTACCACCCTTGAGAGAACCTTGGGTTAGAGACCCATCTCAAAGATCATACTTTCAGGATATAGATAATAGCTACCTCTGGTGAAAAATATACAAGGTGAGTGAATTCAGTAGCATATTCATCCACTACCATGTTTCCTTACTCTAGTTGAAATAAATCTATCATATTTTATTTTTGGAATGTTTATGTGAAGAATTTTTCATTGAACAATTCCAAAAATCCTTTCCAAGTAAGATGTTAATCCCACTTAGCTTGAATTTCCAAGTTCCTCCATGTTTGTGATAGGTCCTCAAGTATATAAGTGGATAAATTGACCTTCATTTCATCTAGAGTTCCCAAAAAGTAAAATATTTGGTCATCCTACTTAGCTGCACTTATGATTTCTTAGGTATATAATCACCATGAAACCTCAATAGGTTCTAATTTAGAAATTTGATCGAGTGATTAACCAGAAAAGGTTCCTTAGTTCTAGGTTCCTTATCAAAATAATGAAAGGATTACACAATAATTTGAACCAAATCCTAGTTCACCTATGGTTCGGGTGAAACCTTGTTATTAGTATCTCCCTCTTGCTGGTTTTTCATTCTCCTTATTGGTGGCATTTTTGATCTATAAACCATTTTATAATTTCATAATTTAGCACTTATATTTTTTATGTTTTCATGGTTATATTTTATATATCAATAAAAAATTCACAATATCATAGTACCAAAATCAAGTAGTCATTTGGATAATGCAATCCAACTTGGAAGTATCTTTATTAATGTAAGATGCATAGCACTCACCATTTAATCCCAAGATGATGAGTTGATGACACACCTATATGTTATTTACAAAAAAATTTCATACCTGAATTTCCCTAGTAATTTGATGTTCATAATAAAAAGGTTGTATATGTATTTTTATATGATAAATTTCAAGTCAGAACACCTTATATCACCTTAATTCCATCACAAAATAAAGGGCCAACCGCTTATACCATTTGTAACATCCCCACCCAACCCATTTTCTTGGACCAGGCCAGAGGTTCTAATAACCTTAGGTGACATTCTTTGGACACCAAAGGATAATAATAAATTATAAGCATTAAAAAAAAGTTATAAGGAGAAACGATCTACCCTACACACACATATACAAATATCACAATGTAATCACAAGTAAACAAACCAAATACATCTCTATAAATGATTAATTCAACCAAAACCATTAAAAATAAAAAAGATAAAACTAATAATGACTGATAAATCAAATAAAACATCATAGTGATAATAGAATAGTGTAAAATAGAAAATAAAACTCCAAAGTAGTAAAATAATCTAGAAACAATGTGTCACTTCTACAGTCCACGGCATGAAATCTATATACTCTATCTCTACTAATAACAATAGTGACTATCAAGGTGTTCCACTAGTAAAGTATGAAACTAATCCCTTTCTGGTATCATGAAAAACAACATCTACAAATGCACTAAGCTGAATATTCAAGGGTGAGTATAAAAACTCAGTTAGCAACTCCCATATAATTTTCCCACATTCTCTTAAAACTAGAAATATATTATCTCACAAGAATTTAAACCATGAAAGAAGAATATTAAAGTAATAGAAAATTTTCACATTATACAATATAATAGAAGAATATATTTTCCAAAGGAAATATAACTCATGACATGTATTACATTTCAATGGGTAAAAGAAGTTTATTTAATTCAATTTGGAATAATATCCATGTCTTTCCACACACACACCCATGCATACAAAGTCACATCTATATGCTCGTGAGTGGTGATACATCCTCCACTAGGTTTTCACTTGGTTGAAATCCTCCATGTTCCATTCCAGTAAACACTGAGCACCAAGTATATTTTAACAAGGCCTCGTATAGTGAAATTCACGAATAAACACTAAACTTGTGCCTTTCTAGTCAACACCCACAACCCCATTATTCCAATAACATTCTCAAAAACATATTTTCTTTAAGAAAATTAGTTTTATCAATTTATCAAACACGTTTTGGGTGAAAATGATAAATCAATTTCAAAAGCCAAACGGTATGAGAGAAATCCAATGTAGATTCGTACGGGTAAACACTTTTAAAAATCTAAGTGATTTATTTAATAAAATCAAGAGCCATCATATTCTAATAATAGTTGAAAAAAAGAAAACAACATACCTCATGCTTGTTTGGTACGAGGAATCTTAGATGATTTTTTTGGATCTAACCAATTTATTTCATTTTCTTATCCAATTACAAGAAAAAAATCTCTAAATCCCATATATATAGATATAAAAAAATTAAAATATGGTTCTATTTGAGAGAAACTGATAAGATCTAATATGATAAAGAATAATAAGGTCTTAACCTTTTATTTCCATGATCGAATGCTCTAATATTCAATGGAATTAGAGTCTGAACATTGAATATCTCCTAAAAACAACCTAAGAGAACCCTATAAATTTAGAGTATTGGTTATAAGAGGAATAATGAGACTTTTTGTGCATGTTTCATGTTAAAAGGTGATTCTTGTATAATTAAAATTCCCTCGTAAAATTAAGTTTCATAGTTTGACTAACCATGCGCTAATTGTGTGCATCAGATATGCCCAAAAATTTTACAAGTCACGTAGAAATATACATGGTTTTTCCAAACCATGTTCTAGTTATTCTCATTCCCAGTAACTCCACATACCACTCACATGATTTCCTAGATAACTGATCATGATTTTTACAAACCGTTCTCAAGCCATGAGCCTCAAAAAATACATCCAAAACCTTCCAAAATCTTCCAAAATCTTCCTAAAGCATAATCCAAACATTCCCAACTTTAAATAAACCAAAAAATAGAGAAATATATCAAACCCAGGGTTCTACAGTTAACAATGTGAGTTAATGGTCCAAAGGAGATGATATATTTATCCTCAAGTATAGTTCATTCCATGGGATATAATAATAATAATAATAATAATAATAATAATAATAATAATAATAATAGTAATAATAATAACTGACATGTCACAACCTATCCCAATGGGGCCCATTCCGCAACTCCCCAAGCCAACCTCTAATAGGTCAGGGGCTGTAGACTACCACTGAGTAGGCGTTCCACTAACATGGGAGGCATTGCCTAAGTACCTGTACAGTTGCACACATCTCCAAGCCCACAAATGATGAAATGTAAAAACTAACAAGGAAAAAAATTCATGCTTACTACTAAAACCAACCAAAATAGTACAATGGAATGTAAAGTGCGGAAAAGTAAATTGGGCTAGAATATAAGCCTACAAAAAAGAAAGAGTCTGCCAAATAAAAATTCCAACCTATAAGAAAAAAAGATAGGTACTGGGATTTCTTTTGAAAGCTGTAGGAACACCTTAGACTATCTAAAACTCAATAATATCTGCCTGATCCTAGTCCACCTTGGACTCCGTCAAAAGGTCACTCATCTGCACAAGATACGACATGTGTGGGAAAATCCCGTGCAGTTGTGAGTATAACAATACTATGTAGGACACCCCAAAAACCAAAAATCAATACACAAAGTAAAGGTATAGTCATATATATACATTATATGTATATAATACATATAACAAGAACATATCTAGATATACTGAAAACCCAGACCCGTAGTCCAGAGGCAAGTCACAACGACCACATACCCATGCTAGGGATTCAGTCTAAAGATTATAAAAATCACACATCCAAAGAACTGAATCCTGAGTATGATATCCATGATGAATTCCATTCGAGAGGTATTGTTAATAGGGAACCACCATGAGAGAGATATGCTGATATACTTGAAGATAGAAAATGATACACTCATTCTGGGAGAACCAAATCCATGAGTAAGGAAGATCAATATACACATATGAGAATCATTGCCATGGACATGGCGTATACCATGACTCATCTGGATTCACCTTTTACGTAGAGAAATGACATTTGGTAGGATTGGTCATGTCGATAACCTGACTCTACCTAGGGAACAATAATGGATAGAGGATCCTGCTCTAGTTCTCTTATTGGGGACTCCCGAATCTATCCAGAAAGTCCTACTTAAGGGGGTCATACTCCAATGGATAGGAAATGATACCCACTAAGATTTAGGGAAAAAATAAAGGGAGAACCATCCCAAATGAGAATTTTCCAATATATGGTGGAAAAGGAGGTAAATCTATGTAGAAAAGAGTATATGGTGTGTAGAAGGGTCACACACCGTGTCCCTTGACCCAAAGTACTTCCCTTATCATAAGAACATGTTGTGTAGGAAAAGGTATACATGTAGTTTAGAAAATATCACACACCATTACCATCCATCTAGGGTCCACCTATGTACCTAATCCATGTGCCGGTACATAGTGTCAACCCGTGTCCACCTACATGTGCACCAGTACACGGGGTAGCCCATGTATGTGGTCGGGGTCTGGCCATGTGGTGGAGCATGTGTTGTGTACTCCACCCTATGTTTGTGTATCCATTGAGATACACATTGAGTGTTGGGGAAGGTCCCACAAATCATGTGATAGGTGTCACATGCCACATGACGCTTCTCTACTGCCTGAAACCTTAGCTGCCATTGAGCTGGTCCCACATGCCGTGTATCCTAAGATACACACAGCATTTTCACAATTTTCTAGAATCACTGTACTTAATACAGTGCTTAGTTTGATCCTACAGTGCTCTATCTAATGGTCCTTTCACCTAAAAACTACAGATCCATGGTTACCTCTCACTTAAAACACCGATTCGGTAGGTTTCAGGCCTTCGATCAGCTCCAAAACACAATTTCGATCTTCTGTACGAAGAACACACGAAGAACAATATCTCCCAAAATACATCGATCTATCTATCTTTACCACTATCACATCTCTAATAGGTTTTCATGATTCCAGATCTACGATTTTAGATCATTGAGCAGTGAATCAAATGTGAAATGATCCTTCATTCATAATCCCGTGAAGAATGAAGAACATGCAAGGAGAAAGGGGGGATAAATCACATGAACAACTCGAGGAATGAACTTCATATGTTTTTTATTTCAGCCTTGATCTGCTCCTATAATAAGGATCAAGAAACTAGATGAAAATAGAAATAATCCCCTGAATCAAACCTGAAATCACCCATCCCACAAGAACAAATGAACCGCGAGTCAACCTATTTGTGGGTTGATCCACATTCACCATTGAATCAAATAATGAGATAGAATTAAATAAAATCACATTCCATACCTCTGGGTTTTGATTGATCATTGATGAAAGATGATCATTCTTCCTTCATTTATGAGATCCTCCAACCCGCCGGTGCAACGATCCATGATTTAATCTATCATCATTGTTCGTTGAGAGGTTTCTCTAAGGGGTATCCTCTCCAAAGATTCTAGTGATTCCTCTAGGGTTAATAATTATAACCCCAGGTCCTTGCCATTCTTTTTATTTAAAAAAAGGGAAAATGTGTCGTTGCATCACCGTAACTTAAAATAAAATAAATTCTTAATTTATTTTATTTATTTAAAATGACCAAAAAATTAACTTTCATAGATGACCCATGATGACTGATGTTAAGCCTCTCCTAAGATAAGTGACTACTCTAGATGCAATGGTACACTCAGATTTTTGATTCGGACACCGGTTTAAAGGTTATTCTACTTTTTCATGAAAATCGCCTGTGCGTGCTATTTAAATTTTAATTTATTTCAAATGTTTATTCTGGAAACCTCAGGCCTTTGAATCAGATGCCGCCTCAATTCCTGGTCTCGAATTAATTCCATATAATATTTAAAAATAATATACAAAAAATCTAGGACATTACATTCTCCCTACCTTGGGGATTTACATCCCCGAAAAGCCAAAAGCAAGGGCTAAACAAAATGGTGTAGACACTGCACAAGAATTTGAGCCTCCCACTCCCATGTACTCTCCTAGAGATTCCCATGCTGCCACCGAACATTTACTAAAGGAATACATTTCCCAAAAAAGACCCTCTCCCATCAATCCTCGATCTCTACTAGGTACTCAGCACAGGTCTCTCTATCATCAATGTCCAGCTCACCCTATTTTCTGAAGTGAGATGGTTCATGCACACCATCCTTAGATGCGACATGTGGAAAAATCATATACATGGTGCAACAACGGTGGTAGAGAAAGGTGGTACACCACCTCAAAAACTCTACGAAAAATCTGAAAAGGGGAGATGAACCTCAGAGATAACTTGACACCCCAACCAAATCTTCACAACCCTTGTCGAGGTGAGACTCAAAGGAAGACATGGTCTCTTTCCTCTAACTCTACAAGTCTCTTCCATTTGTAATCATAGGAATTCTACCGGCTTTGTGAAATATTCATCCATTCCTAGATAACCAGCACCTTATCGATAGTATATTGCACCAATTCTAGACCCATGAGTGATGAATCTCTTAGGTTAGTCCAAAAAAGTGGTGACTGACAGGGTCACCCATACAGATCCTTGAATGGTGCCATACCAATGGTGGAGTGGTAGCTGTTGTTGTATGCAAACTTCACCGGTGTTCGGTGGTCCTCCCAACTATGACTGAAGTCCAACATGCAAGCTCGCATCATGTCATTTAGAACCTACATGGTCCTATCTATTTGGACATCTTTAGTGGGATGAAACTCTATGCTCAAATGTAACTGAGTCCCAAATACCTCCTACGATCCATCCCACAACCGGGATGTGAAACGATCATTTCAATTTAAAACAATCATTGATGGGACTCCATGAATCTGCACTCTCTCCTACATGTAGAGGTGTCCCAAGATCTCTACTGAGTGCTTCTCTCAGATAGCTAGGAAATGGGTTGACTTGGTGAGTTGGTCAATGATCACCTAGATGGAATCATGTCCCCTGTATATATGTGGTAAACCCATCACAAAGTCCATTTATATTCCATCCCACTTCCATTCTGACATCTCTAGGGGGTGAGCTAAACCTTCTGGAACCTAGTTCTCAACCTTCACCTGATGGCATGTAAGTTGTAGAGAAACAAACTCTACTACTACCTTCTTCATCCCTATCCACCAGAACTGACATTAGAGGTCCTGGTATATTTTCTCTACTCAAGGATATACCACCAAAGGGGATGTATGAAACTCCCTCAGAACCTCCTCCTAAAACACTGATGGTACAACTATGTGTCTTCTAAAAAGAACAACGTTCTCCCCAGATTGTGAATATCCATCAAGAGTATGACCTATAGACATCTAACCATGTGAGGTATTGCAGTTTATATCCCCAATTTTTTCCTCCCTGAATCATTGTAAGAGTGGAGGGGTGACAACCATATACTAGTGGAAATATGCATCATCCCCATCCATGAAGGATAATTATAATGAGGACAACAACTCCAAAACCCCATTCAGTAGCTATGTACTAGATCTCTTGCTGAGGGAATCAGCCACCACGTTCCCCTTACCATGAGTATAGATGATCTCAAAGTCATAGTACTAGAGGAACTCTATCCAACGCCACTATCTTAGGTTCAAATCCTTCTATGAGAATATATACTTGAGACTCTTTTGATCAGAGTAGATGATAAAATGATTTCCCATCAATAAGTGTCACCACATCTTCAATGAAAATACTATCGCTTCCAAATAAAGATCATGGGTCACGTAGTTATGCTCATGTGGCCTCAACTGATGTCAACCATAGGAAATCACTACTTTCCTCGACATTAGGATGCAACCAATTCTGGTCCCTGATGCATAAAATAACACTACATAGTCGACACTCTCCTAAAAAAATCTCAATATCGGAGCACTTTTCAGACTTTGCCTCAACTATAGGAAAGCCTGCTGACACTTCTCCATCCATACAAAAGGTTTCCCCTTTAGAGTCAAAGTTTTCATCAATTCTGATATTCGAGTGAAATAAGGTATGAATCTATGGTAATAGTCAGCCAACCCAAGTAAACTCTTCACCTTTGTCACGCTCATAGGTGGATCCCATGCTAACACTACTTCCACCTTGTCCAAGTCCACTGCTACTCCATCTACTGAGATAACATGTCCCAGAAAGTGGACCTCATGAATTCCATACTGGTACTTTGAGAGATTTCCATAAAGATAGTTCTCTTGGAGTTTGTCCAGAACTATACTCAGGTGTCTCATGTGCTCCTCCTTAGATACCAAGTACACAATGATGTCATCAATGAAGACCTCCATGAACCGGTCTAAGTATGGATGAAAGACCCAATTCATGAGTCCCATGAACACTAGTGGGGGGTTTTTCATGCTGAATAACATCACCAAGTACTCATAATGACCATAGCGGAATCTGAAAGCTATCTTCAGTATATCCTCATCCTATACTCACAGCTGGTGATAGCCCGATCGAAGGTCATTCATCAAGAACCATCATGACCCATTCAACTAATCGAAGAGGTCATTGATCATTAGTAGTGGATACATGTTCTTAAAATTCACTTGGTTCAAGTGTCAGTAATCCAAAAACAACCACAAGCTCTTGTATGTATTTTTGGAAAACAAAAATGGGACCGCTGAGGGTAAAACACTAGCTCTCATGAATCCCTTCCACTGGAAATCCTCCAACTAAACCCTTAGATCATGAAGCTTTGCAGGAGCCATCAAATATGAAATTACTAATATCGGTGCCATCCTAGTGTGTAAGTTGATGAAAAAGTAAATCTTCTGATGGGGAGGTAACCCTATAAAATCTCTTAGAAAGACATCCTCGTACTCCATCACTACTATTGGTAACTGAAGGCTCATAAAATTAGTTTCTACAAGGGAAAGTCTACCCAAATCATGAATGATTGGATGCAACCTCCTATGCACGTTCCCCTCCTATAATTGCTGGGTTTTCATCTCACAAACAAAGGAAAACCTCATCCCATCACTGTAGACACACCACACCATTCAGCTAAAATAGTCAATCTGGGCATGGATCGAAGATATAAAATCCATATTGAGAATGTTTTCGTAAGGCCTCGATGATGCCACCAAAAGGTTCTAACTAAAACTCTCACCTCCAAGGGTAAGATCACACTATCATAAAAGGTGTGTGATCATTAAGTCTCCTCGCATAGGTGTCTCTAAACATAAGGGTTGAGTCAACGATTCTACTAGAATCTCAAGGTATTATACAAGTTATGTGAAGGGGAAGGAATGATTGACACTTGTGTCTATAAGTATTATAGATAAGGTATAAAAGACACATATTGTACCTCAAATAATCCCTAGAGTCCCTGGGTCTTATGCCTCGACCGCATGTATCTATCCACACCCCTTTCCTCCAGCTCCCCGAGCCTAGCATGGACCTCCTATGGGTGGTGGTGGTGGTAACATGTCAAAATGCCTACCACATTATGTAGCTCTCCCTTCTCTTCTTCTACATCTATTACTTGGCAGGTCTACCTGCTCCACTCATTGCCTCTGCCTCAGTGGTCTATCCACCGCCTCCCTGCCAGCATCTTAATAGGTTGGAAAATCTCTAGCGATCCTCTACCATTGCATGTATATCATCGCCTCTCCCTAGGCTGACTGGATCCAACCTGAGAGCCCTAGACTATCGATCCCCTATCCTAGGACCTCTTGTGACATCTCGCATATCCCGATCCTTGTGTCTGACATCCCCTTCCTACTATCGGGTTCTTTTCACCTGTGTACTAGCTGCTGACTATCACCAGCTACTTCTGTTCTACCAAGAAGATCTTGGCCACCAAATCTTGGTCGAGCACTCTAGTATAAACCTGAATTTACATAGGTACAACGCTGGCTAAAATGTCCTAATGTAGACCTCACTCGAAGGTCCAAGCCCTGATGTAATGATCCCTAACCATATCCATCAAGTACTTGGAGAGGTTTGTAAACCTTGATGAATAGTTAGCCACCATCAATCTACCCTACTGAAGCTGAAGAATATCCTGTATATGAACTTCTCTCAATATAACTAGAGATAACTCTTCTATAAAGAGATGCTTAAACTCCATACATGAAAGAGTCTCCTTGTTATAAGACTACATGGTCAAACTGCACCATCTCCCTACCGAATCCTAAAGAATTCTTGTCTCCAAGATCACCATATGGTCTGCTAGTATCCTCACTAGATGTTAAACTATGCTAACCAACTCAAGACGGTTCTGAACCTTTTAATGGTCGGGATCTCCTCAGAACATGAGGGGTATCTGTATCTGAAACTCATGAAGCATTCTCATCCTACTCTCCTCATCTGCTAGTACTGTAGGCACCACATTTTGTTCCACTAGTGGTGGTATAGTCGATGCACCACTTGGAGGTAACATCTAGTGAAATGGTCCCTGTATCAAAGCCTCATCACTGAGGGGGTCATCCTCATGATCGAGCATCTAAATCCTAGCTGGTATGTGTGACAGAGGTATCCTGTAAGAAAACAAGATGTACCATAGTCAATGATTATATCTGGAGAGCTAACTCAATAAGGAAATGGAAACCACAACCCATTCTTATATGATGCATGTACCAATATTATTTCCCCACAACTAGTGTTCTCATGTATCAAGTCATAAAGCAGGTTGTCAGAGTCATGATGTATGGATACATCAGCTGCCTGCACCAACACTGGAGTCCTTGGCCTAAAATATTAACTCGAAACACTTAACATTGTTTCCCCAAACCAATCTCACAGACTCTCAGTCCTAAATTAGAACCAAACACCTCTGATACGACTCTATCACAACCCATCCCAGTGGGGCCAAGGCCATGACTCCCCAAGCCTACCTCCAGTAGGCTAAGGGTTAGTGACTAGCACCGAGTAGGCATGTCACTAATATGGGAGGCATTTCCTAAGTAACTTCAAACACACACACCTACAATCCCAAAAACAATGAAATTTAAAAAATAACAAGGAAAAAAAATTCATGCAAACTACTAAAACCAAACAATAGAGTAAAATGGAAAGTAAAGTATGGAAAAGTAAACTGGTCTAGAATACAAGCCCACTAAAAAGAAAGATTTTACTAACTACAAAGTCCAACCAGTAAGAAAACAAGATAGTTACTGTGAATACTGATCAAAGCTGTAGGAACACCTCCACCTATCTAGAACTCACTAATCTCTACCCAATCCCGATATTCCATGAACTCCATTAAAAGGTCGCTCGTCTAAACAATAAACGACACATGTGGGAAAAAATCGTTCCTGGGTGAGTATAGAAATACTTAGTAGGACACCATGAAAACCACAAAACAATACAAAAAGTAAATCTACAGTCATATATACATAGTATATATTTATAATACATATAATAAGAACACATCCAGATATACTCAAAACCTAGACTCGTAGTCTAGAGGTAAATCAGAACAACCACATACCCAAGTTAGGGATTCAATCCAAAGATTCCACGAAGCTCTCACATGGGAGAACTCACTCTTGAGTGTGATATCCTTGATGACATTTGTCTAAGATTTAATATTATTAGAGAACTACCATGAGAGAGATACATTGATATATCTAAAGGGAGAAAATGATACACTCATTCCGAGAGAACCAACTCCACGAGTGAGGAAGATCACGATACACAGATGAGGATCACTGCCAGGGCCATAGAGTATACAACAACTCATCCAGGTTTACCTACTAAGTAGTGGAATAATTTTTTGTATGATTGGTCACATAGACAATCTTACTCTACCTAGGGTACATGAATGTATAGAGGATCCTACTCTGGGCCTGTTAGAGGGGAATCAAGACTTTATCCATAAAGTTGTGCTGAAGGGGGTCATAATCCTATGGATAGGAAATTATACCCACTAAAATTTAAGGGAATGAGAAAGGGAGAACCAAACTAAACAAAAATTTTCCAAGATAAAAAATAAAAGGAGATAAAGCCATGTAGAAAAGAGTACACTGCATATAGAAGGTTCAAACGCCGTGTCCCTTGACCTTAGGTACTTCTAGTGTACAACTATCCATGTCAGAAGAACATATCATGTAGGAAAAGTTATACATATAATGTATAAAAGCTTACACTCCATGACCATACATCCAGGGTTCACCCGTGTACCTCATCCATGTGTTGGTACATTGTGTTAACTCATGTCCGCCTACCTGTTTACTAGTACACAGGGTACCCCATGTATGTGGTCAGTGTCTGGCCATGTGGTGGAGGAAATGCCATGTACTCCACCACATGTCCGTGTATCCTATGAGATACATGCCGAGTCTCGAGGAAGGCCCCACACACCATGTGATAGGTGTCACAAGCTGGGTGATGATTCTCTGCCTCTCGAAATACTATCCACCACTAAACTAGTCCCACACATCGTGTATCCTGAGATACACATCGTGTTCTTCATAATTTTCTAGAATTGTTGTTCTTCCTCCAATGCTTCAGTAGATCCTCCAATGCTTGATCTGATGGTCCATTCACCTCGAAACTTTAGATCCAAGGTCACCTCACCCTTTCAACACCGATTCAGTATGTTTCAGACCTTTGATCAGCTCTGAACTCCAATTCTAATAATTTAGACTAATAACACTCAAAGAATTATATCTTCTAAAATATGTCAATCCGTCTGTCACCACTGCCATCGCACCTCTGTTAGGTCATCACGATGCCAGATCTATGATTTTAGATCATTGCGTGGTGAATCAAATGTGAAACAATCCTTTTTTCATAATCCCATGAAGAACAAAGAACATGTAGGGAGAGAGAGGTAAGAAATCACATAAAAACTAGAAAAACTAGCCTCATCTGTTTTTTATGGCCTCGATCCTCTCCCGTTAGAAGGATCAAGAAACTATATCAAAACATAAATAATCTTCTGAATCAAACCCGAAATCACACATCTCGTAATAATGAATGAACTATGGGTCATCCTATTCATGGGTCGATCCATGTTCATTGTTGAATAAAATAATGGGAAAGAAGCAAAAAAAATCACACACCCTTCCTCTAGGTTTAGATCAATCATTGACAAAGGATGATCGCATTTCCATCATCGATGAGATCATATAACCCACTAGTGCAATGATCTAAGATACAATTTGTCTTCTCCGTTCATTTAAAGGTTTATCTATGGGGTATCCTCTCCAAAATTTCAAGGTATTCCTCTAGGGTTATGAATTTTAACCCAAGGTCCCTACCACACTTCTTATTAAAAAAATGGAAAACACATCACTGCATCATCGTAATGTAAAATAAAATTAATTATTAATTTATTTTATTTCTTTAAAACATCCTAAAAAATTAAATTTTGTAATCGTCCCACACAGGCCGATATTAAGCCTCACCCAAGGTAAAGTCATTTTTCCGGATGTAATGATACTATCAGATTTATGATCTAAGAATCTATTTAGAAGTTATTCCACTTTTTTCAGGAAAACTATTCACATGTTCTATTTGAAGTTTAATTTATTTTAGACATTTATTTTGGGAACCTCGGGCCACAAAATCACATGCTGCCTCAATTCCTGGTCTCAAATTAATTTCATATAATACTTAAAAATAATACATGGATATTTTGGGACATGACATGACATGAGTATTACTTAGAATAAACAATTGGAATAATGGTTGTTATGTAATTATTAATTAGTTAACCCTATGTATAAAATCTAGATTACATCATTTTATAGATGTGAGAGTTGTTGTGTAGAAAAAACCTCTCAAGAAATCTCTTAAGACCATACCCTCTTAAGTACATAGAGAGAACAAGAGAACCATTTGTTATGATCAATGGTGAATGACATTAAGGACTTTTCTCTGCCACACTAGCACCTTAATATTCATGAATTCTGTTAATTTATTTGTGGGGAATGTGTTGATATAATAAGAGGAGTCTTCTATTATATTATTATCCATAATAAAAACATTAAAAGAGTTTCATCATAATCTGAAAAAAATGAATTCGACAGTTTGAGGCAATTCTAGTTTTAATATAATTATAAATTGAATATGAAATATCATGAAACCTCCCCCAAAGGTACCCCTATTGTGAAATTAATGAGAGAAGGGAGATAATAAATTCCAAATCCTACCTCTAATTGTCCAGGGGTTGGTAACAAGCACCGATAGTATATCATACACATAGATGGGAGGAATTAACCTTTAAAAGAACACAAGTAAAGAGAGATAAGATAAATACACCAAAAAAACCCTACTCATCATCATCATCATCATCATCAATTTATTATAAAATAATGAACATATTATAAGGTCAACAAATACATGTAAAAAGGAAAAAAGAACACGAGCACAACCCCTTAAGGTAGTCTAAAGTGATGAAGACAAAGGTCATCACCCCTAACCCCTTAGGTGGAATTAAACTCTCTCTTGGATATTATGTGATATCACCCTCATGAACTTTTGTGGAGGAAAGATAATCCACCACCTTTTTACCTTCACCCCAAATATGAAAGACCTCCGTTTGAGATCAAGGTAAACCTATGACAATGTCCATTGATATTTCCTACCACTTACGCTGAGGAACATGAAACGGTTGGAGCAAACCACTAGGAACACAATTCTCAACTTTCACCTTTCGGAATACTAAAAATCGAGACACAAAATCTTTAAGTGAATGATTTAACCTAGGCCATCAAAACCAACTAGATCTTGGTATAATTTTTTCACACCAAGATTTACCACTGAGGGCGAGTTATGTTAGTCACATAGAAAAAACTCACACATTTATAAAGGGATGAAAAACCTCCTATGGTACATCACGTAGTGTTGTTCATAATCAAACCAACCATTATGGGCATCACCAAAGATAACTATGTCCCTCCAGACCTCCACCTCAAAATACCCTAACTAGGACTCCTCCACCTGATGCACCAAAAAAAACTACAATGTCATTTGAAAAAGGAAACCTATACTATAAACCTCTCCCATATCAATATGTATCATTGAGTGATCTTGCATTATTCTCTAGGAATCTTCATATTCATGCAAGACATCACAATACGATTCCATACTGAAGACTTCTTCTAGAAAATTACCCTTTATCTATATATATAAAATCTAAAAGTAATAATATTGTAATAATTACACCTACCATAACTGTCACAAGTTTAGGTCATTCTAGTAAAATACATACCTTAGGCCCTTGTGATCAGAAAAAAAAAATAAGAAAATGCTCGCTGATGAGATAATTTTTCAAACCTTTAAATAAAACATGACTAATGCCGATTCGATATCATTGATGGAATAGTTAGAATCATGGGGACATAAATACCAAGATCCATAATAAATGACTAATATATTCTGCATCAAAGCACTACCCAAACCAAGACACATATTTTTATAGAAAACCTTGAACTCAACTCCTTATTTTGGAAAATAAAGGACTTGAGTGCTAACCAACTTCTCCTTTAGGTATTAAAAATCTTGATGATACTAATATGTCGAGAAGAATGCCTAATCATTTTTGGTAATGACTATTAGTGGAGTCATAAACTAAAATAAATTGGTTTCAAACCTCCTATAATAACCTAAATAAACAAGGTAACTCCACACCTCTATAATTGTCTTAGGGGATGAATAAGAAATGATTGCCTTAATATTTGAAGGATCCACAACTACACCATGATGAGACATGACATTAACCAAGAAAGGAACTTTAGGAGACCAATCTCACACTTCTAAAGCTTCTCAAATAACTGATGATAATTAAGAACTTCCAAAATGGAATGCAAATTATTTTTATTCTCCTACTCAATCATGAAGTATACAAGGATGTTGTTGATAAAAACACCATGAATCGATCCATAAAGTATATAAACACTACATTTATTAACCTATGAATACAGATAGAGAATTATTCAAACTTAATGACATAATATTGAACTTGTAATTCCCATAATGACATTAGAAATAAGTCTTTAGAATATCCTCACCTTTAACCTGCATATGATGACATCCCCACCCTAGATTGATCTTCAAGAACAATCTGGATCCTTTGATCTAATAAAATAAATAATAAATCCATGGAATATGATATAATTTCTTCACTAACACTAAATTAAAGTGATGACAATTGATATATAGACATATAATACCATTATCCTTCTTCACAAATAGAACTGGAGCTCCCCAAGGTGACACTTTCAGCTAAACAAAACCTCACTACAAAAGATCATCAATCTATACCTGTAACTACCATAACTCGAAATTATACATCCTATACAAATACATCAATATTATATCAATGTATGACTATATTTCTATCCCAAACTTGATCTCCCTTTGAGGTGGTAACACCATAATATCCTTAGGAAATACACTAGGATACTCTTGCAAAACCTCAGGAAACACCGTCTACTAAACCTCTTATGAACTCAGTATCATATCTTTCATCAAGGAAGTTAAATAACTAACAAACTTTAGACCCATCCAAGGGTATATCTTTCTAAATAACACTACAAGATCTCTATTAGAATCATATAACACAACCTATATCCTAAAGAAATCCGCAATAGCCTTCATTGAATACAACCTATCCATATAGAGGATGATGTCATATGGTATCCATAAACATATTAAGTCTCTCTAAAAGTAGTGCTACCTCAAATATATCTCAAAATATCTAAAAAATTCATATAGATAATCTCAAACTCTAAAATTCATAGTCAATTCCAAGGGAACTGGAAGCCTCTCTACCTCAGGTCTAAAATTATGAACTAGGTCGGCGATATAAAAGAGTACATAGATTCAGAGTCAAAAAATGCATGCATAAAAGTAGAAAAAAAGAAAAGAGTACCTTAAATGATGTCTAGATCACCTAGAATTAGAAACTACAAAGCATGTAGCTGACCAAAACCTGATCTAAGACCTCTCTTACCCTAATTATAACCACATCCAGGATGCACTCTTCTCTCTGAGGATGAGAATCATAATAGGGACATCCTATACCTACCCACCATATCCTCTCTTTTGGTCCATAGATAGAGCACCCTACTACGTATTCCTAAACTAAAACTACCTCAATATTGGAACTTAAAGCAAAACACCTACTACACACTTCTTTATTATAATAGTTGGGTGATTTTTCTGGTAATGACCTTGGACTCCACATGAAAAATAAGATTCTAATCCCATGGAAGGTCCCTGAGAGCCTCTCGCCCCAAATAAATGAGATGATGGGGGTTGGGACCTACCATTGACTATCTAAAAGATATTTTGTTAAAGAAACAAGTAACTCAAAACAAAATATTTACTATGTGATAAATATTGAATAATCCTCTTTCATGATGATATGGTCCTGGAAAGTGTCCTCTCAATAACCTCTTCTATCGCCATCACCTTGAGATATACTGATAACATTAATGGGGAAACTTGAAAATGGATATATGGATGAAAATCCTTCTAAAAATGACTCTCCCAAGGTTCCTCATCTAGAAAAAGGTTTGAAGTTTAATGAAGAAGGATTCAAAAATGGATCTTAAACTCATGCACACTGAAACTCCCCTATTGAAGGGTAAGGATATTCTAATGACTAGCCACATTTTTGGATGAGGAAAGAAACTATACTCAGAATTGGTCGAAGAACTTTTACCATGATACTGGTGAATCCTCAATATCCTTGACGAACAAGATCCACCACTTCCTTACTTCTCCACACAACATCATCACTACCAATGAAACCCAATAATCCCTTTAAGAAAATATTGAACTGAAGTCTATCTCTATGTTTTATAACCAGTCCTATGTCACTGAGTCCAAAATGGATCCCTCATACTTATATAAACTCTATCACTAAAACTATCATAGTTTTCTCCCCTAAGTTTCATCATTATCGACCTCTACTATGCTATGATATACTAACATATTTTTTTGAACATCTTCATCATGAACTTGATGAATACATCGACCTGAATCTATACCTACAAAAATAAAAAACTATTATGGACTCCTAGACTTAGAATACTTAATATTTAAGTTTACTTAATTATTTATTATGGTTCAATAAAAACCCAAGGTTTACCCATTTCAAACATAGGTAAAAATAATATTTATGCATGATCCTTTCCTAGGTCTCTACTCAGAAACCATTGTCACTTATCTTAGTAGGTTTAGTAAAAATAAAGGTCCATGAAATGGATCATAGGGGGCCCTAAATACCTATTTAAAAGTAGTTCTCCCTTGTTTACATCACTTACTAAGTTCATTTGACACCATTTCCCTACCAACCTATGCAATTCACACCCATAGATACCTATAGAATCCATCCTATCCCTCAAAATAAATATTTTCTAACACTCTATCATGAACCTATCCACCCAAAGGTACCTATAATAGGACAAAAATGATAGAATATAGATAATGACACTCAAATCCCACCTCCAATAGGTGATGGGTTGACGGTAAGCTCTGAGGGTGTACCGTACACACAGATGGGAGGCATTACTGTATAAAAGAACATGAGGAAAGAGAGATAAGTTAGAAACAATGAACAAAACCTACCAAAGATAAAATTAAAAGATTCAAAATACATGCATGGAATTTTATAAAATTGAAAAAAAATGAAAAAATGAAACTAAAATTACCAATATATAAACTCAGAAATGACCACAAAACCTAAACTATTCCCATAAATCCATGAGCTAGTAATATCCAGCCTGATCCCCAACCATATCTTATTGAATTGAAAAATAGTTTTTATATATATATAGAGTGATAATAACATGTATTCTCAGTTAGATCATCCCCATAGTCTCTCATACAAAATATAAATAAGTCATGATAAATCCTAGTGAACAACTAGTGATGAAAACTCATTACCAAAACTTGTATGCTATGTTCCCAACCTCAGCATGGCTATCTCTCACCAAGTATCACATACAAGTGAACATATAATACAATATCAAAATAAGGTACCTTGCTACCACTTCCCCACTACTTTTCCACTATTCCCTATTGTTTCACACCCTGATCCATCTATCTATAAAAATAATCCAACCCAAAGACACATGGTAAAATGTATCATAACCCTCATCCTATGAATTACATCATCACATTGTCACATACCTTGCACACCATGCATCACATCATCTCATCATCCCATGCCACATCTCCAGATAGTAACTGAACAATTTCTAGGATCCACCACAACACATATGTAATGTATTATACCTCAATCCATCACATCCCATACATGCCATACCTATAATAATCTATGGGATACTATATCCCGAGATACATGAGTGTGAAATAACCACAATCCATTTCATCTCTCAACAAACTTATATGGTAAAGGTAACCACCATTCATACCATCACATAATATGACTAGGATAATACTGTGGGGATAGTGGGGGTAGTCACCCATTCGTTCCTCCCCAACCTAGATGTTGGGGAAAACACCCACCCAGAGTCCATTGGGTGTTAGTCTCCCTATTATCATGGGTTAGGTACTATATGAAATCACATAACTCAGATGATATAATATATCTAACAAATACACTATGGGTATTAACATAGTCTTATTCTAAACTATAATTATCATCTCTCAAACACCCAGATACCATCAGTAAGAACTAGATAAACTATAAGTATAAAATAATTCAAGGAGATTCATTTAATTAATTATTTCCATTTAACATTTCACTTTATATTAATTAATTTCATAACCATTAATTAAAATTATTACATTCACTATTCATTAACTATCAAGTGAACTTCATTCCCTCTAATTATAATCCAACTGATTCCATGGTTCCTGAAGATGATCACCATTTAAATTCCATTCAAGCACCACCCCCATGGATTAAAACATTTATTTATCATTATTATGTCATAAGTCTAGGTAATCTAGGAAACATCCTAGGATACCATAAAATAGGTTCATAAAAAATCACAACTAGATTCCTCAATTAGTGGGGAAAGTAATATAGAAATAAGAAACCTATTTTTCATCACAATAATGGGAAAGACCAGCTTCAACCCATTACAATAGCACTATTTCCATACCTGAAGCCATTATACACATCACCATGAATCTCTCCATCACATGCATCAAATAATTCAAAAAAACCCATTCCTCCCTTCCCATATCTCATCAACCACTAGACACCCCAGGTTTATATCACATCACATCAAAAGGCTCATAACCAGAGAAAACACACAATAAAAAAAGGAAACAACAAACAAAGTCAATAGGGGATCTAGGCACTAAAAACCAAGGAATCCATTCTTTATAAGAAAATGAGTGTGCTCAACCCAAAATATTTATCTTTATTAAAGAAACGGTTCTTTAACATATTTAATTAACCAATTAATTTATCATAGGTTAAAACCACAGTGAACCTGAGGCATCAGATATAAAATATATAAATTATTTAAACATGATTTCAGGAATAAATTATAGTTTCTACCAAATTTAAGGAAGAAAAATTACATTAATATGCCTATTTATTTATACATGCAACATCCTTACCAACTTTATGTTATTTAAACATTTTCATCATAGAAAAATGGTAAAACCAAGCATAAAAAACATGCTAACCAAATTTTAAACATAGATACCACACTATCTAGTAAAAAAAGAGTTAAAGCATTATCACTATATAAGAACATGCAATCAATAACAACAAAATAAATTTATTTCATTAATACAGTTTAATATTTATCATGGTTAATTAAATTGTCACCCAAATAGATAAATCATGAAAAAATTACGATTTAACATGAAAATAATGATAATGAGTGAATCCCTTACCTCAAGGATGTAAATGTTACTCAAATGTGAATGGAAGAATAATACAGATATCTAATCATCTCTCCCATAAACCAAATACATCCCTCAAAGGAAACCATGCCACAAAACAAAAAAGTAACCCCATGAGTACAATGGGGATAAACCACCATTGAATGGGAAGATAGAAAAGGATAAAACAAGAATAATTAGAGAATAAACCACAATAGAAATATGGAAAACTCACTTTAGATCACCACATATAGAATAATGAAAGAAAGGGATCAAACCATATAAAAGGGATTTAAAACACCTTGAAGAAGAACATATGGCCTCTTGGAGTTGTAAGATAATTGGAGGGTTTCTAAAGAAATGAGGGTGTGATTTGATTTATAGGAACCGTAACACCCCAAGATTTCATAGTGTGTTATTTCTTCAAAATAATTCAATAACTTGCACTACACGAAACACTGAGTTCAATAACACCATGAATTACAAAAAAAAAATCCATTCAAAAGAGGTTATGAATAGTATTATCTAAATTTTAAACTTTATATAATCCTTATAATTTTAGAATCCATATTATGAGTTTCTTAGATATAATGCAAGAACAAATTCATTTTCAGTATTGCACTTTTATCAACTTTTAATAGTGAACCCTTTTTAAATACAATATTTTAAACTTTTTGACTAAATGGGGACATCAAAAATTTAAAATGAAATATCCCAAGCTTTCACGGTACGCTTTCTTTGAATAATACAGTACCGTGTGTTGTACGCAACCTTGAGTTTTAACACACACCACAACCAATCAAACTAGCCGTTATGAATAGTAATACCTACTTTTCGAAATTATATATATTTTATATTTTAAAATGGACTTCATTTCTGGATTCAGAATATTGAATTTAGCATAAGGTGAAATTTTGGTACTTTTCGGATAACTTTCATATTTTGATGAATAGTGAAAATTACTAAATTTTAATTAAAAACAACCTTTTTAATCAAAATAATTAATAGTGATAAATTATGAATTTGAGTGGTTTTAAAGTATATTTAGAATATATTTTTACCATTTAATATAATGTTGGTCATTGGACATAATTTTACAATTAAACCGAACATAAACAAGTGTCAATCTTTTGATAGTTATTATCTCTTAAAAACACGCTTTTTGTTTTGACAGCGGGAATTAATTTTAAATTAATTTCTGCCAATTTTGTGTTTTGAATTTAGGAAAATGGATTCCATATTTGGAATCAGGATGTTCAAATTGTGTAAATAGGAAACTTTTATTTTTAGACATTTTGAATAATTACTGCGGTAAATATTTTATTTACCATGGTTAAGGGTAAATCCGGTAAATAAGAGTTAAAAAATAATATTATAATAATAATAAATTACCCTAAAACGTGTCGTAACACTATTGGTTGATACATGGTCGACCATGGGCATCTTTGGGTAGATTTTGGGACCCCATGGATCCACTTGTAAGTGATAATGACACTTTATTTTAATTAAGTTAAAATGAATACAAAAATGACACAAACATATATCTTTTAGAAAAACAATTGTTACATAGGGTTATATATGTTGGATTTTAGATTATAAATATTCATTAGAAATATAAAAAGATTTCATACATAATGATATTTTATTTATAATTTTTAGACATTAAATAATTTATTTTATTTATGACACAATGATGATGCAGTAATTACTATAATAGTAAAAAATTAAAATAATTAATATTATAAATACCCAAATAAATATAATATGAAACTTTTAATGAATTAAACTAATTTTCTAGGATAATATGATATATTAGGATTGATTTAATTGACTTTGTTCGAAGTAATAAATCTGTTATGAGTTTCACAAAAATCAACTATTGAATAGTGTCGAAATTGACATAAAAGAGTTCTTAAAAAAAATATTATATTATTAATTGATATTAAATTCCTAAAAATCTAAGGTTCGGCCAAGAGACTTATATCATGATAGGTTAATCATTAATGGACCAGTTGGGGGTCTCTTGGATGTATATAGTAAGTTTATTAACCATATTATATAAAAATACAAAGAGACATTGTAAAAGTGAAACTAATTAACTTAGAGTTAATACTTAAAGATAAGGTTAATATAAGTACCCCCAACTGTCTAAATTCTATTGGTTGAGTTGTTTTCGACCCATCCCCACCTTAACCTTTTAATAGTCAACTTTGGAGCCATTGGAAACCGATTATGAATTTATTATAAACTAATATCTCTAGCTTTTCCAAAGGTGCCCCTCACCCCTCTTATAAAAGGGAACTCCTCCTTCTCATTTCTTCACACCTTCAAAGCCTTTTGGTTCGGCCAAACTCTGCCCAAATACTCTCACAACTTCCCTCACTACAACCTAGAGGCCTTAATTTGATCAGAAATCCAACCTAAGTATCCCTTTTGATCAAATCAAAAGGAAGAACCCGAAGAAGAGGTAATGATTTCACCACCCTTTTTCCAAATTCCTTCTTCTTCCACTTCTTCTTACTTTGTTGTTACCATTCTAAAATAGTAACTCCAGTATCATATATATACTGTGATGTTATTATAAATATGGTACAACCATATTCATTATTCTATCCACCCTTTGAATAACATGTCACCATACGTGCGTACGTACGGCTTACCGTCTCCACGTCGTGGTGTAATTGTTATTAAATATATTATTATTTGGATGGGTATAATAATGATGTGTAAATCATGTAAATAATAAATATAACATGTTAGTGATTCTGTATATATGATATACCATTCATTTATATATTATTTTAATATCAAAAGAATGATATTGTCGCTCGTGCGTACGTACGGACTACCGTCTCCACGAACGCGATGAGATTCATTCTCCATCATATCCATTCAAGTATAATTATCATTTCCTGATTTAAAAATGATGTTTAAGGACATGATATCATTCTGAATATGAATAATATACAACCTATCCATTACAAACATGTCTTACGTAATAAAACATATAAAAGAAAACGAGTAAGTTAACACCCGAAACAACGATAATACTAAGACATTATTAACAAAGAAAAGTTAAAAGATCATATATGATATGATATTAATATATATGATTCTTGTATAATTTAATAACAATTATTTCAATATTATACAGGAGGTTAACCTACCCCAACCAAGTAAAAGTACAAGGTAAGGGATTTTCTTATCTCACTTTCAATTCCGTGAGATTTCCATTGTTCACCACTAAATTATTGAAAGTGGTGTATTGTGTACTGCCATTTGATATACACTATCATGATTCTATTTATATTCATTTTATTCTGGAAATCATTTGGTGGTTATTAACTTTTTTCCATACGACTCAGTTGATTAACGTGGTAAGGTGTTTTCATCTCACTCTTTATTTCCGTGAGATTCATGCCATATTTCCACTATTATCTTTTGTGTGGTGTATGTACTTCCCATAATTGTATTCTTTGTGTAATACACTTTACCTTATGTGTGTTTACATTTTCATTGTATGATACCTCTTTCATGGGTTGTATGTTTCATAAGTTACCAAATTGATAAGGGTTTACTTCACAATCTCTTTAATATCCGAGGTTGTCTTTATGTAAGTATCTACAGGGACATATTTACTATCCATGTCCATATTTCATAAAAGAGTTTTCAAAGGGATTATTTCTAAGGGAACTTTTACTAAAACATCATTTTAAATGTTTTAAATATTTATTCTTCTAAATAATCCTCATTTATGTCCACGTTTTCAAAATGGTTTGTAAGGATTTATTTATATGAAAATGAATGTTTTAAAAGTGTTAATTCCATTCAAAAGTTTCAAAGTGGTATGGGACACTTTTATTCAAAAATGTATTTAAATGCCTTACTTTCTAAATTGTGTAACATTAAAATGTTTTCATGAAAAAGGGATATTTCTCTCAATAATTTTTTAAAAAAACAGTTTCATCTATGTCAACATCCTTTGATAGATTTTAAGATTATTTGAAGTTGATTTATCATGATTTAAAACTTCCATATTGTAATGAAGTTTTGTGATATGTGTGACTGTAGATGTGTCATTTATATAGCATTCATGGTTTATGAGTAAAGTATTGACATTTCGTATGCTAGTTCCAATAAGAATGTTTATGTTATATTTCAACCTTTACTTCATATGAATGTGTTGGACAAGTATGTTCCAGGTTGGGGACTGGTTAAAGTAAAACCTCCAGGTTGGGGACTGGTAAAAGTAAGCCCTCCAGGTTAGGGACTGGTAAAAGTAAGCCCTACGGTTTGGTCTCCGGTTATTAGAGGCACTCCGGGTTGGTGTCCGGTTATTAGAGGCACTCCGGGTTGGTGTCCGGTTATTAGAGGCACTCCGGGTTGGTGTCCGGTTATTAGAGGCACTCCGGGTTGGTGTCCGGTTATTAGAGGCACTCCGGGTTGGGTTCCGGTTACAGTTAGCCCCAAGGTCTTGGGACGAGGCCTTGACAAAGAAATTAAAGTTTAGCATTATGCATTTCATCATTATGAAAGTGGTTATTGATTTTTCATGTGATTATTCGATTAGTAGAATATCCATGTGAATAAGTAAATGGCATTATTTTATTTTACTTTTGCCATACTATGTTGAAGTTCAAGTTTAAAAGGCTTTTGTTTTAGTAATTCATTGCCTTAAATGTTTATTCTTATTTCTGAAAGTTCCGCTATATTGTTATCCTTACTGGGAATTTGAGCTCACCCCTTTTCTATGTTTTATTTTCCCTAGGATGTGAAGAAGTAAGTTATGAATGACCTGCAGGGATATTATGAGGGGATAATAGTGTGGACTGTGGAGACATTATGTTGTTGTAGTAGTTTTTCATTTTATGATGTAATGTAAAACTTATGAATATATCTAGTGTTTCCAAGGCTACTAAACCAATCGGTCTTTCGAGATTTGATCTTTCTTGTGATCATGCCAATGTTATGTAATAATGCACCGACTCTGGGTAACTAGGGTCGGGGAGTTACAGTTGGTATCAGAGGAAGTTTAGTACAAACCTTGGAAGCTAGATTTAGATAAACTCTGATTAGAGCACGTAGACCTAAGATGAACTTTGAGGATTAGTGTAGAAGAACTTCCTAGAATTTTGGTATTGTAGACATTTTGTGAGTTTTCCGAGCAATACATCCCTGTCTGGATACGAGCATGTAGAGGCGGCTCTGGCACAGATGTACCAATGGGTAAAACCCGAAAACACCGCTTTGAGCTAGACTCGAACGGGAACTGGTGCACGACAACAAGACTTGCTGCACTCTTGGTTACGACAATCCCGGGGGATATGCTTAGGATAACTCTCATTTTATTTACAAATCATTATGAAGGGTTTATGAGTATATACATCCTCAAAGGAGACATTTTTATGATTATGGATTATATCCATAAATAGTTCAATTTATGTTAAGTGTTTTATAAGTATGAGATTATGTATTTTGATTCATAAACTGATATAGTGTATGCCATTGTTTAGAAATGGCGCCCAGTAGAAGGAATGAGAACTCCAGATATGCACATGATCCAAAGAGAAGGAAGGATCATATCTTTCATGGACTTAAGCTAGAATTTATAAGAGAAATAGTCTCCCATGTATTATCATCATATGAAGAAATAATATCCTGTGTTGATAAGATAAGTAAAGAGTTTACTGAGTCCTATGGCTTTGAAGGGAAGCAAGAGAAGAAAAGGATGGAAGAGAGAAAGATGGATAAAGGGAAGAGGGAAAAGAAGAATTTTCCCATATGTGGTAACTGTGGAAAGAAACACCCTGGAACTTGCCTGAAAGGAATGAGAGTTTGTTATAAGTGTGGAGGAAAAGGGCACAAATTACATGACTGAAAGGGTAAGAAAATGGTTTTAAATGTACAATGCTTCATTTTCAAGGAGTTTGGACACTACGCGAACCTATGTCCCAGTCATCAGACTATGCCGCAAATGATGTTATTGGATAATAATCAAGTTATGATACTACCACAGATGAAGAAGAATGATTAGAGTTCTTATGTTGATTATGTCAATTGAGTGTTGTATCAACAATGTACTTATTATAATAATTATGGAGTATATAAGGATTGTACTGCAGTACTATTTCATTAAGGACTTGAGATTGTGTGGAACAAAGAAAAGTGACTCAATAGAAGGATAAATTTTTGGAAAATATATGGTTGAGATAATGATAAATCATAATATAGTTCTGATACTGAGGTAGTGATTTTGGAATAATATATGATTGTTTTGGATAAATTATATTGGATATTCTTGAATACCTTGGAACTGATTAATGATTTGTATATTCCATCATTGTTGGGGTTTAAAACATTTTTGGATTAATGAAGTATATCTAGCATTCTATATGGAATAAGGGAGCATGAATGTAATCAATAAGGAATATGGTAATACATGATGAAGGTATTCATATTCTATTACGGGGTAAAAAGGATCTATATTATGTTTACCTTCCTTATAAATGTTGGAATGTGAGTTTGGACAGAAGTATTTTGGATAGTTCTAGTTTGGATTATTTTGGATTGCCATAAAAGGACAACCCGGAGGTCGGGCAGCAACCCGTCACGTCCGGCAAGGCTGCGAGACTTGAACCCGCAACCAAAGGGCGACAAGGGTGTATCACCTACCACTGGCCCATGAGATGTCCTAGATTAAATAATGTAGTTTTTATTAAAAGATCTTGTAGATGAATTATAAATTCGTTTATTTTGAAACCCTATACGAATAGTGTAAATAGAATTTTTTTTACATTCTATTATCTTTTAGAGTGAAAGATGAGTTTGTGGTAGAAATTTATTAATGGATAAAACTATAATTATAAAGTAAGTATATCTCCTTATGATCTTAGCCAATCTCATAAATAAATTCCTCAATATTAAGAAAGGCAACTTAGAACAAAAATGTTTTCCTAGATGGTACCTTAAATCATCACTAATTTATGGCTTTGGGATTGTTGGCCTTTTCATAGCCATGTTCTCTACCACTCTCTATCAGATAATTGATGGTTAGATTTTTCTTCCATATCCATATTTTCCTACATGGAACCCTAGTATGTGTTATTTTCGGTAATCTTCATACTTTCGACTCTTTATTTTAAATAGAGGCCTCATTAATTCATTTTTCGATGTGGGATTTCAACTAAGATATTTTGAAACGTCAAAAATGTGTTATCCTAATACCCTATGTTTTGTTGAACCGATGGTATTTCAAATCATCATAGATTGATGAGTTTAAGGACCTCAATTTTATACTTGTTTGTGATTGATGACCTCAATCACTACCTATAAATATTTACGTTTTTCCTCCAATTATATGTCTCTAATTGCCACCAATGTTCTCCTAATCGAGATCATAATTTGGTGGTGACCCTTTCATTTATCATTTCCTCATATTAAGACTAAATTTTAGAAACCCAATTTCCGATGTGGGTTTTCCCCCAAATATATTTTCTATTTTCAACCTTTTATTTTCGAAGAACAATTTCAAATTGCGAGGACGCAATTTATTGAAGGAGGGGAGAATGTAACACACCACGATTTCATAGTGTGTTATTTCTTCAAAATAATTCAATAACTTGCACTACACACAACACCGAGTTCAATCACACCATGACTTATAAAAAAAAAATCCATTCAAAAGAGGTTATGAATAGTATAATCTAAATTTTAAACTTTATATAATCCTTATAATTTTAGAATCCATATTATGAGTTTCTTAGATATAATGCAAGAACAAATTCATTTTCAGTATTGCAATTTTATCAACTTTTAATAGTGAACCCTTTTTAAATACAATATTTTAAACTTTTTGACTAAATGGGGACATCAAAAATTTAAAATGAAATATCCCAAGCTTCCACGGTACGCTTTCTTTGAATAATACAGTAGCGTGTGTTGTACGCAACCTTGAGTTTTAACACACACCACAACCAATCAAACTAGCCGTTATGAATAGTAATACCTAATTTTTGAAATTATATATATTTTATATTTTAAAATGGACTTCATTTCTGGATTCAGAATATCGAATTTAGCCTAAGGTGAAATTTTGGTACTTTTCGGATAACTTTCATATTTTGATAAATAGTGAAAATTACTAAATTTTAATTAAAAACAACCTTTTTAATCAAAATAATTAATAGTGATAAATTATGAATTTGAGTGGTTTTAAAGTATATTTAGAATATATTTTTACCATTTAATATAATGTTGGTCATTTGACATAATTTTACAATTAAATCAAACATAAATAAGTGTCAATCTTTTGATAGTTATTATCTCTTAAAAACACGCTTTTTGTTTTGACAGCGGGAATTAATTTTAAATTAATTTCTGCCACTTCTGTGTTTTGAATTTAGGAAAATGGATTCCATATTTGGAATCAGGATGTTCAAATTGTGTAAATAGGTAACTTTTATTTTTAGACATTTTGAATAATTACTGCGGTAAATATTTTATTTACCATGGTTAAGGGTAAATCCGGTAAATAAGGGTTAAAAAATAATATTATAATAATAATAAATTACCGTAAAACGTGTCTTAACCCTATTGGTTGATACATGGTCGACCATGGGAATCTTTGGGTCTATTTTGGGACCCCATGTATCCACTTGTAAGTGATAATGACACTTTATTTTAATTAAGTTAAAATGAATACAAAAATGACAGAAGCATATATCTTTTAGAAAAACAATTGTTACATAGGGTTATATATGTTGGATTTTAGATTATAAATATTCATTAGAAATATAAAAAGATTTTCTACATAATGATATTTTATTTATAATTTTTAGACATTAAATAATTTATTTTATTTATGACACAATGATGATGCAGTAATTACTATAATAGTGAAAAATTAAAATAATTGATATTATAAATACCCAAATAAATATAATATGAAACTTTTAATGAATTAAACTAATTTTCTAGGATAATATGATATATTAGGATTGATTTAATTGACTTTGTTCGAAGTAATCAATCTGTTATGAGTTTCACAAAAATCAACTATTGAATAGTGTCAAAATTGACATAAAAGAGTTCTTAAAACAAATATTATATTATTAATTGATATTAAATTCCTAAAAATCTATGGTTCGGACAAGAGACTTATATCATGATAGGTTAATCATTAATGGACCAGTTGGGGGTCTCTTGGATGTATATAGTAAGTTTATTAACCATATTATATAAAAATACAAAGAGACATTGTAAAAGTGAAACTAATTAACTTAGAGTTAATACTTAAAGATAAGGTTAATATAAGTACCCCGACCTGTCTAAATTCTATTGGTTGAGTTGTTTTCGACCCATACCCACCTTAACCTTTGAATAGTAAACTTTGGAGCCATTGGAAACCGATTATGAATTTATTATAAACTAATATCTCTAGCTTTTCCAAAGGTGCCCCTCACCCCTCTTATAAAAGGGAACTCCTCCTTCTCATTTCTTCACACCTTAAAAGCCTTTTGGTTCGGCCAAACTCTGCCCAAATACTCTCCCAACTTCCCTAACTACAACCTAGAGGCCTTATTTGGATCAGAAAGCCAACCTAAGGATCCCTTTTGATCAAATCAAAAGGAAGAACCCGAAGAAGAGGTAATGATTTCACCACCCCTTTTTCCAAGTTCCTTCTTCTTCCACTTCTTCTTACTTTGTTGTTACCATTCTAAAATAGTAACTCCAGTATCATATATATACTGTGATATTATTATAAATATGGTACAACCATATTCAGTATTCTATCCACCCTTTGAATAACATGTCACCATACGTGCGTACGTACGACTTACCGTCTCCACGTCGTGGTGTAATTGTTATTCAATATATTATTATTTGGATGGGTATAATAATGATGTGTAACTCATGTAAATAATAAATATAACATGTTATCGATTCTGTATATATGATACACCATTCATTTATATATTATTTTAATATCAAAAGAATGATATTGTCGCTCGTGCGTACGTACGGACTACCGTCTCCACGAACACGATGAGATTCATTCTCCATCATATCCATTCAAGTATAATTATCATTTTCTGATTTAAAAATGATTTTTAAGGACTTGATATCATTCTGAATATGAATAATATACAACCTATCCATTACAAACATGGATTACGTAATAAAACATATAAAAGAAAACGAGTAAGTTAACACCCGAAACAACGATAATACTAAGACATTATTAACAAAGAAAAGTTAAAAGATCATATATGATATGATATTAATATATATGATTCTTGTATAATTTAATAACAATTATTTCAATATTATACAGGAGGTTAACCTACCCCAACCAAGTAAAAGTACAAGGTAAGGGATTTTCTTATCTCACTTTCAATTCCGTGAGATTTCCATTGTTCGCCACTAAATTATTGAAAGTGGTGTATTGTGTACTGCCATTTGATATACACTATCATGATTATCTTTATATTCATTTTATTCTGGAAATCATTTGGTGGTTATTAACTTTTGTCCACATGACTCAGTCGATTAACGTGGTAAGGGGTTTTCATCTCACTCTTTATTTCTGTGAGATTCATGCCATATTTCCACTATTATCTTTTGTGTGGTGTATGTACTGCCCATAATTGTATTCTTTGTGTAATACACTTTACCTTATGTGTGTTTACATTTTCATTGTATGATACCTCTTTCATGGGTTGTATGTTTCATAAGTTACCAAATTGATAAGGGTTTACTTCACAATATCTTTAATATCCGAGGTTGTCTTTACGTAAGTATCTACAGGGACATATTTACTATCCATGTCCATATTTCATAAAAGAGTTTTCAAAGGGATTATTTCGAAGGGAACTTTTAATAAAACATAATTTTAAATGTTTTAAATATTTATTCTTCTAAATCATCCTCATTTATGTCCACGTTTTCAAAATGGTTTGTAAGGATTTATTTATATGAAAATGAATGTTTTAAAAGTGTTAATTCCATTCAAAAGTTTCAAATTGGTATGGGAAACTTTGATTCAAAAATGTATTTAAATGCCTTACTTTCTAAATTGTGTAACATTAAAATGTTTTCATGAAAAAGGGATATTTCTCTCAATAATTTTTAAAAAAAACATTTTCATCTATGTCAACATCCTTTGATAGATTTTAAGATTATTTGAAGTTGATTTATCATGATTTAAAACTTCCATATTGTAATGAAGTTTTGTGATATGTGTGACTGTAGATGTGTCATTTATATAGCATTCATGGTTTATGAGTAAAGTATTGACATTTCGTATGCTAGTTCCAATAAGAATGTTTATGTTATATTTCAACCTTTACTTCATATGAATGTGTTGGACAAGTATGTTCCAGGTTGGGGACTGGTTAAAGTAAACCCTCCAGGTTGGGGACTGGTAAAAGTAAGCCCTCCAGGTTAGGGACTGGTAAAAGTAAGCCCTCCGGTTTGGTCTCCGGTTATTAGAGGCACTTCGGGTTGGTGTCCGGTTATTAGAGGCACTCCGGGTTGGTGTCCGGTTATTAGAGGCACTCCGGGTTGGTGTCCGGTTATTAGAGGCACTCCGGGTTGGTGTCCGGTTGTTAGAGACACTCCGGGTTGGGTTCCGGTTACAGTTAGCCCCAAGGTCTTGGGACGAGGACTTGACAAAGAAATTAAAGTTTAGAATTATGCATTCCATCATTATTAAAGTGGTTATTGATTTTGCATGTGATTATTCGATTAGTAGAATATCCATGTGAATAAGTAAATGGCATTATTTTATTTTACTTTTGCCATACTATGTTGAAGTTCAAGTTTAAAAGGCTTTTGTTTTAGTAATGCATTGCCTTAAATGTTTATTCTTATTTATGAAAGTTCCGCTATATTGTTATCATTACTGGGCATTTGAGCTCACCCCTTTTCTATGTTTTATTTTCCCCAGGATGTGAAGAAGTAAGTTATGAATGACCTGCAGGGATATTATGAGGGGATAATAGTGTGGACTGTGGAGACATTATGTTGTTGTAGTAGTTTTTCATTTTATGATGTAATGTAAAACTTATGAATATGTCTAGTGTTTCCAAGGCTACTAAACCAATCGGTCTTTCGAGATTTGATCTTTCTTGTGATCATGCCAATGTTATGTAATAATGCACCGACTCTGGGTAACTAGGGTCGGGGCGTTACAGGAACACTTCTTGACATAGATTCATGACATGAATAGGTAATTAACATCATTAATGGCCTGTGTTTTAATAATAACTAAAAAATGTTTCTCCTCAGTCCAGTAAACCTAGATCAATTCACATCATGAACTTCACGTTCCCATCATGGATTTTTGAGGTCAGATTTATTGAATCTGATCCTCCACCCAATCATGTTGTGAAATAATAGGTTATGTCCTGGTTCTCACCCTGTAAATTTCTATTCATAGCCCTAGAATTCATATTTAGTCCACAAACTACTATTTTACATCATGAACTAAAGTTCACATCATGAAATTATCCCAAAACCATAATCCATATCTCAAAACCCACTGATCCTTCTCTAGTATTCCTCCAAGCATCATAGACCTTAGAAACATTCAATGTAATGTGCTAATAGGTTCTAATCCTTTACATATAAGATCATATCTAATTTTTTTAGAGTTTCATTTTTCAATTTATTTGGATATTATCCATTGAAATCAATGAAAAACCATTGTTGGGAACCATCCCGATGCTTTCTCTACGCCCCAGATCTTCAAGTGGTATCAGAGTAGGCACGTCATAATTTATAGTTATTTGTTATTGTTTTGATAAATTTACAATTTTTTTACTTCATTTTAATTTCTAGTTTTCATTCTTAATTCAAAGATTTTTTTTGAATTCATATAACCAAGAAAAAATAATAATAGATGAAGAATTATTAAATATCCCATATAGTGGTTCCAAGGTTGCTGTCTAGATGAGATGGATATATGACGTGTAACGGTATGTTACACATCAGGTACCCTTATTAAATAAAAAATTTTATATTCTATGTCAATCATGATATTACATGTGGTATGTTACATGGTTTTATCATATGTTTTGTATTGAATGGAAGCTTCCTACTTAACTTGACAAAGAGTACATATCATGTAGATAATGTACATGCAGTGTAACCCCACATGAGATTGAATCCATGTAAATAATGATATATTGTGTTTTTAAAATTACACAAAATTATTGAATTATATATATTGACTACCATCTAATCAACATGACTATAAATGAATTTAACTACATGTAATTGACAGTACATACTGTGTAATTCATGATATCCTACATAATATACTCACTGAGATTTAAGGAATGTTGAGGGGGTATCCGGTAATTGATTAAAAGACATGTATCTGGATGTACACACTATATAACATGTTCTAAATCATTCAATGTACATGATGAGATAGTTATGTCATGCGAGTCAACACATAGAGAATTAATTTGAGACCAAACTACACTATGAGAATCTAGATGTACACACTGTTTGATAGGGTTTTCCACCCCATGTACACATTGAGTTATTTTTAATAGGTTGTGTGGATTTAATTATTAATAATTATTATCTATTTAAATTCTATGACTACATGACATTTAATGGTCAAATACACAATATAATACAATCAAGTACATAACATGTACTTTACATTCATTACCATGGATACACATCATATATATTTATGACATGCTATGTGGTCTTACATGCCACACATAATACCAAAACTAACCTATAAAACTACACACCATTTATATAACAACACACCATGTAGGCATACATGCTGTGTAAGTATACATGATACAATGACCATATAGACCATAAGTCACATTCCATGTCTAGTTACAGAATAATCCCTATATAATAATTAAACTCCATTAATGGATTTAATTAGTTTTAAAAGAGAATACACCATGTAACCTTTATTACGTTCCATGTGTGTGTGAATTTCATGAAACCCTTACCCTAAAGGTATCCCTTCAGAGTCGTTAGTGAGAGAAGGGAGATAATGATTCTTGATGCTCACCTAAAGTTGGCTATAGTTTGGTGATAATAAGCAAGAGTATATCATACAAACAGATGGGGGATGTTACCCTCTAAGGAGAATATAAGGAATGAGAGATAAGATAGAAACACCTAACAACTCCTTCTTAAGATAAAAGTAAATATACGTCCCAAGTACATGCATGTAATTACATATAGACTAGAACAAATGAAAAAGAAACTTTAAGTACCAAAGCAAATCCTTGGCAGCGACCTCAAAACCCAAATAGATCCTAAAAAGATCCATGTGATAGTAAAGTCTTGACCGATATCCAACCATCTACTATAGTCCTAAAAAATAGTTTATATATACGTAGGGTGAGCATGATATGCATACTTAGTTGGATCCTCCTTAGAGTTTATCATGGAAATGATAAAGAAAGAATACTAAAGACAAGTGAATAAAAAGTGAAGCTAACTCATAACCTAATCAAGTATTCTAAGTTTATAACCTCACTATGGATATATCAACAAGTACCAGATATAAGTGATCATATAATATAATATTTAAATATGGTACTCCACTACTATTTCCCAACTGTTTTTTTCTTTTCTCCAACATTGCATGTCCTGAGCTATCTCTCACTAAAAGTTAGCTAGATCGAAGTCACTTAGGCTACTATATCATACCATGAACCTCATCTATAACATTATCTTACCATCATGTATTAGGAACCCCATGCATCACATCATCACATTATCCCATGACACATCTCAAGATAGTAATAAGGTAGTTTTTATGAGCCACCAAAGTCTATGTTTCTTGTATTATACCTCAATCCATCACATCCCATACATATAATACCTATAATAATCCATAAAACACTATATCTAGAGATACATGTGTGTAAAATAACTACAATACATTACATCCCTCTACAAACATATATGGGAAAGGTAAAAATTATGAAAACCAACACATACTACTACTATGAGAAGATAGTGAGGAAAGAGGGGGTAGTCAACCATCCATTCCTTGACAACATGGATGTTAGGGAAAACCATCTACCAAGTCCACTAGTCGTTAGTTACCCTATAAACATGGGTGGGGTAGTATATGAAATCACATAACATACAATATATATATATCTCACACAACACTATGGGAACCAAACTAGTATTAGGATCAACTATAGATATTATCACTCGAACACCTGACTGCTACTTATAAGGACTAGATATCCTATTACCACACAATAATTTATAAATATTTTTATTTAATTATTTATTTCCATTAAACATTTCACATTACACTAGTTCTTCCAATCCATGATTAAAATTTAATTATCATTACTTTAACAACATCACCAAATGATTCCCATGCCCTCGAGGAATTAGCCAACCAATCCCATGATTTTTAATGATTATCAACATTTTAATTACATTAAATCAACAACCCCAAGGGTTAAAAATTTTATTAATAATTATAATTACACATTTCTAGCTACTTTAGGACTTATCCTGATCTACCATAAAAGTGATGTGTAAATCAATTACAACTATCTACGTTAAGCAGTGAGGAAAAAAATATAGAAATAAGTAACCCATCTATTTGGACTTGTTAGCAGATTCATAAGAAATCAAGCATCCTAGATTTTAATAAAAAATGGGAAAGACCAGTTTTGACCCATTCTGTCAATCCCAATGCCATCCCTGACACCACCATGCATATCACCATGCATCTCTCCCACATTCATAGGTTTCATATGCTTCCACAAACCTAGGACCCCCTACCCGGATCCTTTCAACCATAAACCATCCTTGGTTCACATCACATTGTGTAGAAAGGATCACATTCAGATAAATCAAACAAGGAAATAAGGAAAGAACAAACAGATTCAACAAGCCATTGAAGCCCATAAACCAAGGCATCTAACCTTCTTAATTAAATGGACTCACTCATCCCAAAAAATTTATCCTTATAATAAACATGTCTCATTACCATCTTGAATTAACCCATTCATTTGTCACATGTTACAACTATATGTAACTGAAGGTATCAACTATCAGAAACTATGAATTATTTATACATTCTTTAATCACGACTTCCAGTTTCAAAAAACTATAAGGGAAAACATTTTAAATTAACATGACTATTTATCATTTTATCAATAAGAATACCATCTTAACTTTATTTAAAAAATTAAATCAACATATGAAAGAAAAATTTTCTTTAACATGCATCAATAATCACTTTTATTTCCATAACACTATAATAAATAGTTTCATTTAAACATTCCTCTTTAATTATTTAGCCAACAAACATTAACAACTTGATGTAATTTAACAATTTTTATCATGTTAATCATTTTAAAAGAAATCATAAACAAAAATGATAATCCAATACATAAACATAGATCTATAAAATATAGAGGCAAACCATTATCATGGTGGAAAAACATGCGATTACTACAACCAAAACCAAGTTAATTTCTTTAATATGTATTAATCTTTATTAAAGTTAATGCCACCATAACCCAAAGAGATAAAGCATGATAAATTTTTGTTTTCACATAAAATAACAGGATTAGTAATGAATACCCTACATCAATTATAATTTCAACATTCTTCACAAAATAATGGATAAACAAGGTTCAACCACCACTTGGAGAAACACCACCAAGATAGAGGCAGGGTATTCAGAACCTAGAATATGCAAACCCCCAATTAACCAATTTCAAACATCACTAAAAACTGAGGGTTTAGCCACCATGAACATATAAAGAAAAAGATGAATGAAAAAGATAAAATATGGAAAATAACATGATTCACTATCTCCTAAGTTTAAATCCATCAAAAATTTCCCAAGAGAGTGCCAATGGGGTCGAAAAAATAGCACCCAATAATAACTTATGTCAATGGATCTCCAACGTGATAAATTTTTCAACCAAGACCTAGGTTCTTTGGAGAATGAAGAAAATGAAGGAACACTAAATAAAGTTCCAAAAATTGATTAATAGAGTAAGAAATAACCTAAAATAGCATTCAAGACCTCCATTAAGGTGCACATGTTTTCCCATTTTAAATTAGTCAAGATTAGAGGAAGAAGGATTCCATTTTAACAATTTCAAAGTAAGCCTAAATTCCACCATGGATTCATCCATGGCCTGACCATGGACATGGTGGTTCTCTAGCATGGTAGCCCAAAACAACATCTAATATGGAATGTTTCACATATTTAAGACATTTAACCATTTCTATGACTTATAAAATGGATCGGTAAGACATTTACACCATCCCCATTTTAGAAAGGATACCCTTCAAGATAGCATTCCTAGCACCATGCCAACATTGGGTATTTTTAGTTGCCCATTTCAGACTGAGGGAACAAACCAAACTATAAATTACTTAGAAAATGACTTGAAAAGACATGGTACTAGCTATGGTTTACCAACACTAAATGATATACCCAAAACATACTCCACCATTCCCACCACTAGGGTGTTGTGACCCTTTTAAAAGGCTAAAACACCCCTCTAGCCTCCAGAACACCTTTAAAATTCCCCCTCGGCATAACTGAGACTGAGGAAAATAAAAATAAAGGGTTGAAATACCTGAACCATTATATTATACATATCTCAAACAATTATTATCCTTTAGAATAAAAACCAATCCCAGAGAGAATTAAAATTAAAAGGGCCATCCGAACAGCCACCCCATGAGATACTTATCAAGAATATCTCCATCATAAGGGAAAAACCACCTCACCTATAGGAACAAGAAAAAAATCTATGAAATACCAACAACAATCTATCAAACACCCTCAGAGAAGAGATAACTCTAAAATAAGATCAAGTCCAAAAGTATGGAATCGAAGAAGAGAGAACCATATCATAATATAGATAAAGGAAAACAACCACAAAACATGAATACAAAATAAGAACTAAACATCAAGAAAATATGAATACTAATAATGTATATGCGACTCCCAATCCCTAGTGCTCTCTTCCACACAACTGTGTCTTTATAAGACATGAACCAAGAGAATAATATGATTTGGAAACAACTTCTCATGATGATTCTGAATCTCTACATATTTCTCCTCAAAGGTTGAATCATCATAAATATTGATCTCCCCCAATAAACGACGCAAGTGTTGTTATGAATATAATGATGAAGTTGTGACACATAAAAGACATCATGTATTGGAAAAATCTATAGGGGAAGTTCTATCTAATTGGTAATGACTACAATATGACCCAACAATTCAAAAGGCCCAACAAACTGGGGAGAAAACTTACTATCAAGACCAAACCATTATTTCCCATGATAAGGACTCACCTTCAAGAACACTCGACCTCTAACATCAAACTCCATAAGTCTCCTCCTATGGTCTTTATAGGACATATAATGATCTCGAAACACCTTTATCCTCTCACGAGTCACTTGAAAAATCTATTCCATGTTCTATACCTGTTTCAGACTGAGAATTTTTGACTCTCAAGACCCAGTCTATCACAAATGAGAAAAAAAAGTTGGATATACAAAGATTCAGATGGTTTCATGATAATGCTGGAGTGAAAAATATTATTTTATGAAAACTTAAAAAAAGGAAAGTTCCTCATACATGAATCTCCAAAATCCAAGATACAAGTAAGAAACATATATTTAAGTTTTTGGATGGTATTATTTATCTAACCATCCATCCATGGATGAAAAGAAATGCTAAGACACAAATGAGGTCCAAAATCATTTTTAATTCCCCTCCATACCCTGAAGGTAAAATGAGGATCATGATTAGATATGATCATTCCTGGGAATATATAGAGCCTAACCACCTCTTATAGATACTTTCTCAATAAAAAATATACTAATATAGACTATTTTATCACTAATAAATGATATGATTTCATAAAACAGTCCACTATCACCCATATAGAATCATAGAATCCCTATGTTCAAGGTAAAACTATGTCAAAGTCCATCTAAATTTCCTCCCACTTATACTAAGGGAAATCTAATTGATAAAGAAAACCACCAAGAACACGATGTTTTACCTTCACCTTCTGACACACTAAACATCATAGCATAAACTCTACAACTAAATTTTTTAACCGAGGCCACTAAAATCATCCTCTCAGTGTACAAAACATCTTTTTCATTCCAGTATGTACCACCAAGATTATGATATAAAAATAATGTACAAACACATTATGTATCACTAAGGGAATAAAAATACACCCTTGAATCAACACCCATTTTTTATCATCCTTAAACCATCCGTTATGGGCATCACCATAGAAAATTTAGTCTCGCCATACCTCTACCTTAGAATCCTCCAATTGGGACTCCTATAACTGACGTAGAAAAGAGGAACACACTATTATATGAAAAAGGAATAATTTACCACTAACCTCTCTAATATCAAGATTCATCACTAATAACTCTTCCATTACCCTATAATAATATTCAGATTCACACATAGCATCACTACGAGACTTCCTATTTAACACATCAATTACAACCCCTTTCTTGGTGTATAAGAAATATAAAAGTCATAATCATATAATAATTTCATCCTCCATCACTTTTAAATTTTAGATCATGTTAAAGAAATATATACCTGGGGCTCTGGTGATTGATGAATACCAGAAAGTGCTCACTGTTGAGATAATGTCACCACAACATCAAGGGAAATAAAATTTCCACCAACTCAAGATCATAAATGGAATAGTTACATTCATAGGAAAAAAATTGATAATAACCATAATAAATAACTGATCTTCACTACATCAAGAAACTTCTCAAGTCTAGACATGAAGCATCATAGAAAACCTCAAAATGAACTCCCTCTTTTGAAAAAAACTGGAGTGCTGACCAACTTCTCATTATGTTATTCAAAAGCTACCTAATAGTGGTGAGTCCTAAAAATTAAAAATCCTTTATGGTCAGGGGTGTCAGTGGGTCAATAATTCAGGATAGGTCAGATATAAACCTTATATAATAGCCTGTAATACTTAGGAAACTCTGCATCTCAATAATATTCTTAGAGGCTTCCTTAGAAACAACTACCTCAAAATTTTAAGGATCCACAACCACTACACATTGAGACATGAAATTCCTCAAGAAACAAATTTCACAATATTAGAAAAAACACTCTGATAGCTTATTAAATACATGATGATGATGAAGAACTCCCTAAAATATATAGATATTCTTTGTGTGCTCTTCCTCATTATAGATTATATAAGGATTTCATCAACGAAAACCACTATGAACCAATCCAAGAACTCTAAAAACTGTATATTCATAAATCCCATGAAAACTCGTAGAGAATTAATGAAATCAAACAACATCATAAAAACTTATAATTACCATAACAACATCAGAAATAAATATTCATTATATCATTATAATTTACTTATATCTAATGATATCTTGATCATAGATCAATCTTTGATAACTAACTAGATCATTTTAGTTGATTTAATAAATCATGAATCCCTATAATAGGATAATGGTTATTTTCATTCCCCTAATTCAATTAATAATAATTTATATACAGACGTAGACTACCATCAAACTTATTTATTATAATAAATGGAGCACCCAAAGGTGACACGCTTATCCAAACAAAACCTTACTACACAAGATCATCAATATGTACCTGTATCTCTTGCAACTTAAAAGGATCCATCCTATATGGAGACATCAAGATCGAGGAAGTGACTAACTCCCAAAATCAATATCCTGTCAAATGAGTAATGCTATAAACTCATTAGGAAGTATGTAATGTTCTCTTCTACAAAATTGGGAAACACTACCTTCCAAGCATTTTAAAAACTCACCACAAACCAATCCATTAAGTAAGGTAAGGAAAAAATATGACTCTAATCCATTCGAGAGTCTCAATCACTAGTGAATAAGAAAAACTATTCGTTAGTATTATAGAACTGAATCCACCTTCTAATGTAATCCAAGATAGACAATAATAAATACAATTTTTCCATGATGAATATAATGTTATATGAATGTATCTATAAACATAAAACATATCCCTAAGAATGCTGTTTCCCCAACACAAGCTCATAGTCTCTACATACTTCATACAAATAATATTTTACTCTAACTAACATAGTCAAAGACAAGGGCATTGGAAGCCACTCCACCTCAAGTCCAAAATCATAGACCAGGGAAGGTGATATGAAGGAGTGAGAATATCTTGAATAAAACAAAGCATGTAACCAAGTAGAAAACATGAAAAGGGTATCTCAGATGATATTTGGATCTCCCAATGCTAGAAACTCCAAAGAAGGGAAATGACAGTGATGTGATCCATGGCCTCTCTAAACTTAATGAAGAGGACCTCCATTATTGTTATATGAAATTTTAGGATGAGGATCATAATAGGTATATACTCTTCTTTACCTATCTTCCCTATGTTAGTAAAAATATTGATCAACCTACTACTGTTTCCTTGGATGAAACTACAACAATGGAGGAACCTGAAGAAAAACATTTACTACGTGAGGTCTTATAAAAAAGGTGGGCACTCTTACCACTGATGACCATATCCTATATTATAAAAAATGAGTGTTTTATCCTTTAAAAGGGTTCTAAGAGACACTACTCCTAGATAAATGAGATGATGAGGGCTTAAACTTACCCCCGACTATCTGAAAGATCTTTAGTCCATGTAACTGAGAACTCTAAGCCACAAACTTGCTACATAGAAAATCCTAATTACCACCCTCTTATAAATATATAGTTCTATATATAATCCTATAACCAACAAATACTCTCCCCAATACATCAAGATATGTCATCAATATAAATGGGGTGACCCAGTGATGGATCTCCCAATTAAATCATTCTAAAAATGCCTCACCCTAGACTCCTCATTTAGAAATAGGTTCAAATAATTTATATGAAGGGTATTGAAATAGATCCCAAACCCTCATACATTGGAACTCACTTGTAAAAGGGTAATAAACTCTTGGAGACTATCCTTCATCATAGTTGAAGAAAGAAACTCTGCTCGATACTACTCTTGGAACTTCTTCCCCGAGACAATTGACTTTTCATGATCGCCGAGGAATAAGAACTACCACTTCCTGGATACCCAAAACAACATTGTAACCATCAATGAAACATAATGATACTTTCAAATAGAGATAAAACTGAAGGATATCTCCACCTCCTTTATTACTATTCATATATCATTGAGTCCAAAATGGTAGTCTTATACTTATGTAGAATCTAGTGATAAAACTCTTAGAGTGTCCTCTTACAAGTGTCATCACCATCAACCTTAACTCTATGGAGATATTATAGCACATCAATTTGAACAAATTTGGTGTGAACATGATGTGGATATCAACTTGGATATATACCTACAAAATAACAAATAGTTAGGGACTTATAATCCAAGAATATGGTATATTTCTTATTAATTAATTAATTATTTATTTAAGGTAGCAAATAAAACAAAGGTTTACCCATTTCAAATATTGGATAAATGAAGTATGATGCATGATTTTTCCCTAGGTATCTACCTTACAACAAGTATCAATTTACTTAATTGGATTAGTAAACTTAAAGGTCCATGCATCAGATCATGGGGGGGGGGACCTAAATACCCATTTTCTAGATGTTTTTACTTGTTTAAATCACTTAATAAGTTCAATTGAAACTATTTCCCTACCAACCCATGCACTCATCACCAGTGTATACCTATGATCTCTATCCTATCCCATTAACCTAACCTTTGATACCACTCTATCATGACACCCTACCCTAAAAAGGCACCCCTCCTTTCCCAAAAATGAGAGAAGGGATATAATGACACTCAAAGACTACCTATAATAAGACATGGGTTAGAAAAAATCCCCAAGGGTATATAATACACATAGTTGAGAGTACTTACCCTCTAAGGAGAAAATAATGAATAATAGATAATATAGAAACACCCAACAAATCCATCTCAAGATAATATTAAAGAGAGATACCATGTACATGCATGCAATGTCATACAGACTGAAAAAAACTACAAAAGAAACAAAAATTAGAAAAGTAAATCCTTGATAGTGACCTCAAAGACTAAATAGATTTTGTACAACTCCATGAGCTAGTAAATTCTAGCTTTATCCCCAAATAGCTTCTATAGTCCTAAAAAACCATTTATATATATATATATACATAAGATGACAATAACATTTATAATTAGTAGTATCCTCCCTGGATCATCTTTTACAAAATATAAAGAAAACATACTAAATCTGAGTGAATAAAAAGTAAATCCAAGTCATCATGTAATCAGGTATGCTAAGTTGTTAGCCTCACCATAAACCTCCCACTATGTATCGCATAAAAGTGATCATATAACATAATATAAAAATAAGGTACCCCACAACCACTTCCCCATTGGTTTTTCGCTCCACCCCAACATTGTATGTCCCAACCCATATCTATCCAAAATTAGTCTAGATCGAAGACACTCATGATAATATATAATACCATGCACCCAAGGAATGAAATTATATCATTATCATGTACTACGAACCCTATGCATCACATCATCTCACCATGCCATTCCAAATATCTATATAGCAACTGAGTAGTTTACAGAAGCCACCAAAACTCATATGTCATGTATTATACCTCAAGCCATCATGTCTCAAATATGACATACCTATAATAATTCATTAGACACTATATATAGAGATATATGTGTGTGAAATAACCATAATCCATTTTAACCATCTACAAACATATATTGGAAAGGTAAACACCATGCATACCTGTGCATAATAAAACTAGGAGAAGAGAGCAGGGAAAGAGTGGGTAGTTGGCCATCTGTTCCTCACCAACCAAGATGTTAGGGAAAACACCCTCATAGATTTCACTAGGTGTTAGCTTCCCTACCGTCATGGGTGGGATAGGATATGAAATCATATAACATACATGATATATATATATATCTCACACCACATCATGGCTAATGACATAGTATTTTTTTCAATTGGAATTATCGTCACTTCAAAAATTGACTACCACTACTAAGGACTAGATGTCGTATAAGAACACAAACATTCAAGAAGATTGTTATTTAATTATTTATTTCCATTAAACATTTCATATTAATATAATTTTTCCAATTAACTATTAAAATTTATTTATAATTACTTTAATACCATCACCAACTAATTCTTATTCCCTCCAGGCATAAACCAATCAATCCCACAATTTCTCAATATATCATCATTTTAATTCCATTCAAGCACCAAACCCATGGGTTGAAAAAATTATTAATCATTACAATTCCATATTTCTAGGTACTTTAAGAATAATTATAATCTACCATGAACAAGATTCATAAACCAAACACAACAATATACATCAATCTATGGGTAAAGGAATGAAAAAACAAGAAAACTAACCATCTGATCTTGTTAGAAGATTCATAAACATGAAATAATCCCATATTTCATCACAATAATGTAAATCCTAGTATTTAACCATTATGTTAATCTTGGTTCCATATTCAAAACCACCATGCATATCACTATGCATCCATCCCTCTGTCACCGGTGCCAACCACTTCCACAAACCTGATCCTTCACACCCATATCTCGTCAACAATCAACTATCCCAATCTCACATCCTATATAATAGAAATGATCACATCCATTTCTATCACACAAGGAAAAAAGGAAAGAAAAAATAAATTAAACAGGTCATCTAGGCCCAAAAACAAAGGCATCCATCCTTTATAAGAAAAAAATATACTCATCCCCAAACATTTATTATTATCAGACAATCGTTTAATTATTAACTTGAATTAACTAATTAATTTATCATAGTTTATAACTAAAATTAACCTAAGGCATCAACTATCAACAACTAGTAATTATTTAAACATGATTTCATCATGAAATCCAAATTAATAAATCAATAAAGAAGAATATTTTCAATTGACATGATTATTTATTATTTCATCAATAAGCATACAAGTTTCATGTTCTTTAGCATATTCTGTTAACATAAGAAAGAATGGTTTTATTTAACATGCATTAATAATCACTTTTATTTCCATTAAATTATAATAAATAGTTTCATTCAAACATGAATATTTAATTATTTATCCAAAAAACATTACAAGCATTACATTCTTTAACCATTTTCATTATGTAAGGCATGATAACTAAAGTATAAAAAATATTTTAATAAAAATAATAAACATAGATAGCACACTATCTATAAAATCAAGAGGAAAACCGTTATTATGTTGTAAATATATGTGATCGCTACAAAAAAAACCAAGGTTCATTCTTTAATATGGTTTTTTCTTTATCAAGTTCAATTCCACAATAACCTAATGAGTTAAAGCATGATAAATCTAAGATTTCACATAAAATATTAGGACAAGCAATGAATCCCTTACCTCGATTATAAGTTCAATGTTATTTAAAAATTAACATATGAATGAGGTCCAACCACTACCAAAAGAAACACCGCCAAGCTGTAGGAAGGATGGAACCTACAATCCAAAAACCACCATGAAACCATGATAAAATATTACTCAAAATAGAGTTTTTGGTAGCCACAAACATTCTTAGAAAAGTATAAATGAAAAGAATAAAATATGGGAAAGGTACTTTGAAAAAAATCAATCGAATCACTATGGTCTGAGTTAGAATCCACAAGGTAGCAACCAAGAGGGCCCCAAGGGGGTATAACAAAAACCATGAAATAATAACTTTCATCAATGGATCTCCAATGTGAGAGATATATCAACCATTTTGTAGGTTCACCAGAGTTTCTGGAAAACAAATTAATAATCAATGGCAAGAAAAATATCAACTAATAGAGGAGTAAATGTCCTAAACCATAGTAAATACCCCAATTAAGGTTCACACAAATTCACATTATAATTGACCAGGTTCTGAGGAATATGGTGGCCAATTTAGCCATTTCATTTGAAGCTCTAATTACCCCACAACTTCCAATATGATCTGTCCATGGATATGGTGGTTATTTAGTGTTTCAATATGAAATATCATCCCCTATGGAATGTTTCCCATATCCATGTCATTTTAAAATTTCTATGGCTTATAAAATGGAATGGTAATACATTTCCCCCATCCCCATTTCAGATATGTGACCCTTCAAGATAACATTCTTGGTGCTATGCACATATTGGGAATTTTGAGTTGGTTGTTTGAGATTGAGATAGAGGGAATACAGGAGGACCAAAATGGAATACCAAATGGATTTAGATGCCATGGAGTTGGATGTGGTGTTCCAAAAAAAATGATCATCCCAAAACAACCTCCACCACACCCACCACTAGGGTATTGTAACCTATTGAAAGGAAAAAATACCTCTATATCATTTAGAACACCTTCAACCCCCCCTCGAAGCCACCAAGCCTCTAAAAAACATAAAAGAAGGCCCATAAAGATTCAAATAATTAAATTGTGCGTATATATATATATATATATATATATTAAATTCTAGTAATGAATTTAAAATGAATAGAATGGTTCATCCATTATGATCGAATTAGTACATGGTGTGTACTTAATTATTTTAAAATTAAAATTAATTTCTTTTTAATATTATATAGGACGATAATATTGGAACATATCAAAGAATATTTTGATCGATTATTAAGATAAATAAATAAATAATTAATTATTTTATTAATTTATTAATTTGAGAAAAAATTATCATAATATTAAGAAATAATTTCAATAAATTTTTGAACATTTAAATGCATAGGTGTTTCATGTTGTGATTAATCACGAGCATGCCCAACTTGCGCATGTGATGTGTTTTAATTTAATTTAATTATTTATTGCTTATGTTTTGTGATAAATTTATTAATAACTTAAATATGATGATCTATGTATCATCCATTACACCTTTATTATATATAGGAATGCATGTCCAAAATTTATTTTATGGAACCTTTAACCCTTGGAACCCCTCACGAGAGAGTGACTAAGAATCTATAAAGGATGGAGCTCCTAGTTAGAATATAGAGTTAAAGACCCAAACAAATGTGAATCTTACTAAGAATATACATAGGTTAATATAAAATTTCCACAACTTGAGTCAATAATTTACTCATAGAGTTATTTTTCCTAAGGTCAAGGATGATTTATCTCCACTTGATAAACCAACCAGATAATTAAAATATCATGATCACATCATATGTTTAATCTATTTGTCTATGCATGGTTATTTAATTATAATTATTATGCATGGATTATTTGATTATTATACATGATCACATAAAGTAAATAAAATAACAAGCAAGTTAAGATGAAATAGAATAATATGATCTCGCAAAAAAATATTTTATCAGACATGGTTAATTAATTATGTAAAACCCATATAATATAAATAGGCATGTGAAGAATAAAATAAATAATATTTATGAATAATTTAAACAAAATCTTCAATGAAAATATTCATCCATTAAACATCTTCCATTAATTGAGTTATAATGCAACCATAGATCAAAGTATCAGTCTATAGATTATTTGGATAAATTCAATTATCAGGGAGTTATAAGAAATGTTTTGGGTTGACTTAACCATGTTAGAATCTAGGGTATTTGACCTCGTAATACTTAGTGTAACATAGAGGCAATCATCGATGATGTCTAGGTATAATATTCTATTATTGGGGAGTCCTCTCAATAGTTTATGGAAGTACAATTTAATCTTTTCAGAACGAAAATACAACATAAATAACTTCAAATAAATTGACCAAGACCTATTCTGAGTTATTTGAATAGAATCATGGATCATTTACACTAAAAAATACATGTGATAGGATAATAATAATTCAATTATGAGTGATATTATAGTTTAATGAAATAGCAGGAAAATAAAAAAGTTAATATATTATGCCTCATCCTAAAATCAAGATAATTTACTAAAATATGATTTTTTTTGTTATAAAAAAATGTCCAGTCATTCTACCATGACACTATCACTAATATATTTCATGGATAAATACAATCTAATTTCCTATTTTAACTTATTAGAGTGGTAAAAGTGTTATCACATCATACTATTACAAGAGAGGAAGTTTTATTTATCAAAGTCAACAATTCCTATTAAATCCTCTAGGGAATTTGAGGAGGTATAAAATTTAATGTTGAAATATAGTTAAGATGTATTGGATGTCCACTGCTTTATTTTATCATCTATGACAAGTGATATCTAGAAGCTTCATGAAGAAATGGATATATACACCATGTTGTATCATTATCATGATCTATATCAAGAGAAATAAATACAACAGAGGTATAAAATATCCATGGAACTCTTTAAGTGCTAGCTAAGAGAAGGAGTCCCAATTGGATCTCATGTAGTTATGATGATTTGAAACATTTAGTGTTTAGAAATATTGGGATTCAATATTCTTATGTAATTTTTCACAAACCTCAAACTCACCTCACTTCTAATGAGATTCTCAATTTTTATTGTGAATTTCAACATGAACAATATAAATAAGATTCTCCCAAATCTCTTCACTATGATTCTACAAGTGGATAAGTTCATGAAGTATGAAAAACATCAGTTCTTATAGTAAAAAAGCGGAAAAGAAAGGAAAAAAGGTCAATGAATAATTATAATTTGAGTACACCTTTGCACCGTCCTTATGCGAAGATAAAGATATATAAAGAGGCTAAGGAAAAAATGGAGTGATATTTTCATTGTCTAAAAAGTACACTGGAAGAATAATTATTCCAAAGTAAATAAGAAAGGGTAATATTATGGTATGTTCATTATGAAGTGTTATATTTCCATTTTAAAAATTTGGTATCAGATATATATATTTTTTTCTGACATTTTTATCCAAAAATTATAACTAATTAGATTTTAGAATATTAACTAAGGTGAGGTGTATCTTTGAGTTCCTAACAGACTAATAATAACTGTAATGGATATAGAATACAACCATATCACATTTTTAACTAGTTTAATTATAGTTTTAAATAACTTTATTACATTACTAGTGTAACAAAAAACCTTATATCCATGTTTTTATAGACACGGATGAATTTATTTTGAATTTTTGAAACAAGAGTTTCTACTTTTATAATGAGAGAATATGTTTTGAGAAGGAATTTTTGAACAATGATATTTATTTACTAGAATATGAAAATCAAGTCTTGATAATAGATAATGAAAGAAGTTTACATGACTCATATCACATCCAGTTGTGGAATCATTATCTTGGTCATGTAAACTAGAATCATTTGAAAAAGTTGTGTCAAGAATTGTATTTAGATTATTTTGAGTAAATACTCTTGGTTTTATGTAATTATTATTTATAAGGAAAAATAACCATTTCTTCATTTAGTGGAATAACTAAAAGAACTATAGAGACTCTATAAATAGTTCATATATATGGCTATGGATATTTTCTAGTAGAAGATAAAGGTGGACACTTTTACTTTACAACTTTTACCAATGACTTTAGTAGATATGTATATATCAACTTAATGAGGTGTAATTCCGATTCCTTTGAGAAATTAAAGTAATTAAAGAATGAATTAGAGGATTATATTGGTAATAAAAAAACGGAATTATTATCATATTGAGGTGTGGAGTATATTAACTAAGAGTTCCTTGATTATCTAAAAGAGTTTGAAATACTTACCCAACTCACTCTTTCTTATACACCATAATGGAATGGTGTTAATGAAAGTAGGAAGTAAAACTTGTTGTACATGGGTATAATGATGATGATAAATGAAATTATTCCATTATCATTTGGCGTATATAAATTACAAACTGTAACATACACACTAAACCAAGTTCCAAGTAAGTGGAAAATGGAATCCTATTAATTTATTATGCCGGAAGAAATCTGTGTTTTCAAATTTAAATGTATGGGGATGTGAACCATTTTTTAAGGCTACTTATAGAAAAAAACTTTCATCTTAAGGCAATAAGTTTAACTTTATAAGATATACAAAAAAGGGGATATTTTCTATACAATCCCTTAGATAAAAATATAATAGTGGCAAGAAAAACCATATTCCTAGAGAGGAAGAACATATCCTAAGTAGATAGTGGGAGAAATATTGACTTTGATGAACTTGAGGCTCAAGATAAACACAATTAAAAATTCCATAATACCTAGTGTTAGAAGTTGTTCTAGAGATAGTAGTACTATGTAGGAGAACTAGAGAGATTAGATAACTAGATAGATATAGTTTTTTAATCACCAAGTAAAGTGATACATTATTAATTGAAGATAATGAAACTCTATCCTATAAGGAAGTGGTAATTAGCTTAGAAGTTAAAATTTTATATAATAAATTAATTTTGAAATGTAATCTATGTTTTAGTACCATATATAGGTTTTGATAGATCCTCCAATTGATGTAATGAATATTGGGTGAAAATAGGTATTAAAAAATAAACTGGATATAGATGGAAAGTCTAATACCTATAACGTATGACAGGTTCAAAAATGGTTTATGAAACATCAAGGTATAAAATGTTATAAAACATTTTCATCATATCCATTCTGAAATATATTAGAATTTTTTATGCTATAACATCTTACCATGATTAATATATTTGGAAAATGGATGTCAAAACAAATTTACTTCATGGAAACATTGTGGAAGATGTCTATATGAAATAACCAGAGGTGTTCATGATACCAAATTATTCAAATAAGGTGTGAAAGTTATAGATTCTCATTCATTGGTTTAAGAAATAAATAAGACCATTGAAAAATTGTTTAGACGAATCTATAATAGAATTTGGTTTCATAAAGAATGAAAATGAGCCCTGTATCTAGAATAGGTTTAGTGGGAGTGAAATAGTTTTCTTAGTAGTATATGTTGATGATACATTATTGATAGGAAATGATATACTAGTCTTACAATTATTTAATACATGGTTAAATAAAGTATTCTACATGAAATACTTAGTTGAAACAGCCTATATTTTAAGGATTGATATCTACCGAGATAGATCTAAGATGTTACTTGGACTAAGTCAAAGAACATACCTTTACAAGTTATTCGGTAGATTTAATATGAGATAGTCCAAGAAAAGATTGTTTCTAGTGTCACATGGTATGAATCTATATAAGAAAATGTTTCCTCAAACACAAGAGGAGATAGATGAGAGTAGAATCCCATATGATTCTATGATTGTATCTATCATATATTCCATGTTATGTAATAAGAATAATGTTACCTAAACTTTAAATATTATATATAGATACCAAAAAATCCCTAGTGAGCTTTACTGATCGACTACAAAGACTATCCTAAAGTACATAAGGCATAAAAAGGATATGTTTTATGTTTATAAATGATATGAGGAACTAATTATCAAGGTATATAAAAAATATACTTTCCAAATATATGGGAATGATTTGAAATTATAATTGGGATATGTGTTTCATTTATAAAGGTTCTGCGAGATATAAAAATTCTAAGAAGTGAGTGGTTTCTAATTCTACAACATAACATAAGTATATAGTGGATTTTTATGTAAAAAAATAATCAGTGTTGATTAAAAAATTCATCAAGGTGCTTGATGTAGTTCCCATAAGTTAATATGTTATCACTTTTTATTTTGATAATACCAAAATAGTGGTTCTATCCATAGATCCAAGGTTACATCAACATAAAGAATATAATTCATAAGTATAAATTCATATGATTTTTTTCTAAAATAGGTGAGGCTAAAGAAAATAGGGTTTCTATAGAAGATAATGCGACACACCATTTGAATAAAACCTTATCTCTAAAGTAGCATCAATATCATATGAGACAAAGTGGGATAAAATTTATTAGTAGTTAGATGCAGTGAAAGTAAGATTCTATTGGGGTTAGTTCCATAAAAATAACTAATGTTTTACTTTTGATTACCTAAATATTAATAAATTTCATATCACATGATGATTTTTAATCAATGTAACATGTAACAACTCTGATTTTCATACTCACACCCTTTGAATATTTTAAAATAATATCTTGAGTTTTTCTTTATAGTTGGTATAAAATTATGGGTGTCAAAGGACCCCAATATCGATATATTAAAAAAATTAAATATATTAAACCATGTGCTCATGTATTTTTGGAAATAAATCTTTTCCCATTGATCAATGTCATGGATTGAAAATATGAGACCTTTTTTGAATTCAAAATGTGAGGATTACCATAGGTATGACATAAAGTTCGTATGTCTCAGATGTTAGATGAAATAAATAAATTTACACAAATTATTAAATTATTTTTATAAATTGATGAATTAACCTAGAAAATATATATTTAATCCCTAATTTAGAAATTATCAAGGTTAAACTATATAACTTTGGAGATCGATGGAGAAACTGTTGAGAGGATCTCTAATGTACAAATAGAGAAGGATTGAGTATCGATGATCAAATTCATTGGAACTCATCAGAGATATAGATATAGATCCTATATGATCGATCCAATGACGAGGTAATTATTTTTTATTTGTATATTATTTCCCTATTATTTGAGATTTCAAGCATGTATTATTAATCTGCTTGAAAATTCTTCTTCTAACTTGTATAAGAATGGCCCTATTGATTTATTTTCTTTGACCCTAATGTATTAATTACACTAGATATTTCATCATTCTTTTTATTTCTCAAATTTTTGATCTATGAAAGGGTATGAAATGACCATTAATGAACTCAATTAATTTATTATGACTTTTTCATTCGTTTATTCACGTGTTCATCATTAGTCGACAAAAGGATGGTGTTTCAACTATTGATCTGGTTCAAGAAATGATTGAAGTAGGATTTTCATTATTTTGTGTGATTAATGATGGGGGTGATGATTCAAATATGTGGTGGTATTTTTGACAGATCATAGATGGAATATTAGGGGACAAACCCTTGTATGAGGATGTACGAATGATGGTCTTTACACAGGTCAATGTAAAACCCAATTTATGGTCACCAGAGGTCAAAAGTTGATGACTAAAGAAGTTTCCTTTTATATAAGGGCCTTGGAAATAGGTTAAAGAAAGATTTATGGTGATATTTTTAGAGAATATGATGCAAAAAATATTTAGTAGGAATACTTACCTTCCTATAAAAAATGCAACTACACGCTATGTCTTTTAGAGGAACACACATCGTATAGCACCCTTTTAGTAAAAACTAGGGGTTTAGGCTCAATTAAATATACCATGATATGTAGAAGGCCCATATGCTATATGACTTTACTTGGAAAGCTGATCCATGTATATGGAGTATATTCTTGGGTCCTTGAGTGGTCCCACACATCATTTCCCCCAGACAAAATGATGCGTTTAGGGTTTCCACAAACCATATTGGGAAATGTGACATGATTAGAAAAAAAATTTGGAGTACACCATATTCACATAAAGGGACAGTCCATGTAATTTTATTTAGAAGTTCATAATATTATATCTTCTACTTCAGGGATCAGATTTGGGCCTGTAAGAAGACCATTATGAGTAGTTTTCCATATAGAGCGTTTTAGTGGAGTTTGTTTCAAAATCAAAGTTATGATATGATGTGGAATGATATGGTCGATCCTTCTATCACATTCAACTGATGTTGAGTTATGAGTGTGATCTTTGGTGTGATAGTGGCGTTTTAAAACCCCTTGAAGGAACACATAGGTCAGGGTATGAGACCCCTATTTCTTGTTGATATAAAATTGGCAACCCCAATACACATCCCAGTGTATGGGTATTTAATCTATGGAGTGGAAACCTCTCTTCATCAAGTGAATATGAGGAATGGATCATCCACCTTCTTAAGGTCACCACCCCCATGATCATGTCATGCTATCAATGATGCACAAGTCCCCTGAATATGGTGAGGTTTATGTTGGGCTACTTGCATCGGGACAACACTGGTCCTTGGATATGTGTATAGACTCCTCACCCTTAGCTGGCTATGAAGATTGATACCCCCTCTCTTTAACTGGGGTTTCATTATGAAAATATTTTTTTGGGGTTTCTTCTCCCTTATTATGGGTTAATATAACTATTTATTTCTATTTCTTACCTTTTTAGTTTTTGGTATGTCCTACTGTGTATGTTTATACTCACCCCTACATGAGATTTTTCTTTATGTTTCGTTTCTTATGTAAATGATAGGAAGTTATACAGTGACCTTGACTAACCAGGTGTTGGTGGAACTTAATAGTTATGGGTGATGGTGATCATATATGATGGTTAATTTTTGAGTTCATGAGTAGTGCCTTCTTTCTAATCATTTTTTTGGTTGTGTGTCCCTTTATTTTTGGTTGGGAATGTATTTTCCCACTTTATACTCTTGATGTATTTATAATGCTATAATATGGTTTTTCTTAGAGGTTATCACATTAATTGTATCCTATTTGGTCAATACTAATTTATTTATCATATATTTATATGATGTACTTAGAGGTGTGTGTTTGTACAGGTTCCATAGGCTAAGGAATCCCATTTGTGTGATATTCCTACTTAGTTCTAGTCTTCATCCCCTAACCTATTGTAGGTGGTCTTGGGGTGTCATTCTTGGATTATCACCAATATAGGTGGGATCCCAGTGGTTTAGGTTAGGAAAATGTTTTATCAAAGGTGGTATCTTCTTAGGGGATATGTCTGGAGTTATATAGATTATGAGGATTGGTTTGGGAACTTAATGAAATAGTTTTAAGGTGCCTCAAGTTCAAATTTTAGGATAGGGAACCTAGTGATGGTACATATACTATTATATCTATACACCAAGAATCTCATAACATTCTTTTTGACTCAGTGTTCTAAGGCACTAGTAATAGGGAAACCAACATTACATCAATCATATAGGATTTGGTCATTGAATTCCATGTCCTTCTTGAGTCAACACCTTATATATTCTTATCTAACCATAATACGTCTTGTTAATTTTTTAGATGTAACCACATCAAAAGTAAGTAATAATTTCACTAAAGGTTTACAATGATATCCAATCAAGTAACAAGACTACTGTTTAGGGGCCAATTCATTAGGTATTTTCACCAGATTGACAATGATCAATACTTTCACCCATCAAGCAGTGAGTGGAACCACTACTGGTGGATTAAGTGGATGTTCCAGGTTTGGTTTAGTAGCAGATATTTTCAGTATTCTAGGAAGATAATTCACACAATCTAATTATTATTTTAGAGTAATTGGATTAGGGAACACCTATATTATTAGGGGTGATGGAACCATAGGAATTAAATGATTTAATAGAGTATGTAGTTTGAGTTTTATTGTTCCCGAAGATTCCACCCAATCAGATGATGGAATATTCCTCAAAACGCTTCCATGGAGTAATGAGGAGCTGGTGGAATCTAGTCACCCAAGAATAAGATGATATGAAACTCTCCTTTGTGGGTTTTGAACACTTATTACACAATTAATTCAATCTCTCTACTAGGCCCTTAATGCAGATCTAAGTGCTTATTGAGCATACTTAGGTGATGATGAGCTTCTTTATAATGGATTTCTAGACAATAGTAATAGATTTTGGGCACTAGGGGGTTGATTCATTAGTTACTATAGGTGGTAATCAGGCATCAAGAACCTAACATAGATGGAATACTCATGATCTGACTCATTTTTGAGGTTTTATAGTCCAAATGTCTCATAGAAGACCTAAGCTCCACAAACATGGAAGATGCTATTCATGTGATGAACATGTTCATATTTCCTGAGACTACCAAATCCATAAAAAAGTTAATGAAGGATAGGTATCTAAGGCTTATAATCTAGATTCTTCCAACATGGTTTGAGGTAAGATATGCATATTTTCTACTTTAGCTTTAGAAATTATTGTCTTAGGCATGGGATATAATTTATTTTCCCATATACCTTTTTAGAGAGCCTGAGATACCTATAGATCCTTTATCCATACAGTTTTGGTTGGAGATTCTTATAGAGAGAAATTATACTATATCACACATCTGTTGATATTGTGAGATAATTCTCAGTGGACAGATCTTCACGTGTAACCACTAAGTAGTTTAGATGAAACCATATGACTTTATTTTGGGTATTCACTAACTATTCATGGTATGTAATCAGATAGAATTTCACTGCAAGAGAGTTATGTTCCTACATATGTATGGGATGATATTTTACTTCATTGGAGAGAAGTAATTAATTAAGGAATGATTGGATGTCATAAGTAGGAGGCTATAACCCATCTCTAATTAGTTGGAATGTTTATCCCTTGGTATAATATGCTTTGTAGACACCTATATTCCAACAGTAGGGGAGAAATACATGTATTTAATCCTTGAGGATGTGTGGGGACTAAATTCACATGGAAATATTTAATTATAAATTTAATTTCACCCCAATACTAGACAGATATATTATTTGGAATATTGGATGAACCCTATTGAGCTTTGGAATCTTAGGGTTCTATTGAAGGACTTTTAGGAGAAGGGTTTCATGAGACCCAATGTGTACATATGGGTCTATCCATTGTTTTTTGCTAATAAGGTAGATGATATATTGAGTCTATGAATTTATTATAACATCATAAACTTAGGTATGATTAAAAACAAGTATCCCTTTCCAAGGATCAATGATCTCTTTAACTAGTTGAACGGTGAGATGGTTCTCAATGATTGACCTCAGGTCTAGCTACCACCAACTATGGGTTTATGAGGAGGACATTATGAATATTGAATTCCAATGACACTATAAGAATTATGATTTATTAGTTATAACCTTTGGTGTTATGAATTACGTTATTTTATTAATGGGACTTATGAATCATATCTTTTATAATTTCTTGAAAAATTTCACGGTTTTCATTATCAATGACATTCTCATAAACTCCACAACTGAGGAGAAACACCCAAATCATTTGAGGATAGTTCTAGAATTACTCAGAGAGAACTAACTATACGAAAATCTATCAAAGTGTCAATTATATATTAGAGAGTTTCAATTTCTAGGTCAAGTTGTCTTAGATTATGGTGTGGTTATAGACCCTTTGAAGATAGAGGAATATCTTGCTTGGGAACCACCCAAAAGTGTGTTAGAGGTGTGTAGTTTACTTTGATTAGTATGGTACAATTAGAGGTTTATGGTATATTTTTTCAAGATTTTGGACTCTTTTACTGATTTGACATGAAAAGGATATCCATTAACATAGATTGAGTGATGTAATAAGACCTTCAAAGTTATGAGGACAATTTTGACTAATTCACCAGTTTTGAGATTTCCAGAGGTGGGTGTTGAGCATGTGGTGTTCTTTGAAGCCTCTAGAGTTGAGATTTGGTGTGTGTTGATGAATATTTAGATAGTTATATCATATAGGTCTCTGTAATAAAGAAATAATTAGGATAAATAGGCATCATGCTATTTGTAGTTGATAGTAGTAGTCATATCATTGAATATGCAGAGTCATTAACTTCTAGGATAGTAGTTTATAGTTAACTTAGACCACTATAGACTCAAATGTTTCTTTTAAAAGGGAGGTTTTCTTAGACCACTATACACTCAAGTATATATTTTTCAAGAGATACCTTAACTTGAGATATAAATTTTGCCTTTGATTACTATATTTCTATGAATTTGAGATAATCTATACTCTATGGAAGAGAAATGTGGTAGCAAATGAAATTAGTAGGAAATACCACACTTGATTAGCAGAAGAGGTGTAAAAATTGTTGGCATCTTTGAAGATCATCTTAGTAGAGGATATAGGGAAAACTTAACTATAGTCGATGATGATGACTCCACCGCTTCCTAATTGTGTGTGATGAACCTTTTGGGAGACATTTATTGGGACTTTCTACATGACTATATATCCTCAGAAGATGTAATAGAAGTATTTTATGAAGTTGGGAAGCATACCATTCTTTTTGAAGGATGGAAAATGTTTCTAGTCACATTGTGTGAGGTGGTTTTGTGTGAGTCTCATACCCCCTTAGTGGTGAATCTATAAGTGGAAAATGTTTACAAGTATCTTCAATATCATTTTTGGTGGGAATACATGTGGTAAAATGTTGTCGAGTTTTTTTTCTCAATACCTCAATAATTAATAGGTGATGGAAAAAAATCAAGTTACAATAAGTTTTAATCAACCTCTTGAGATACCATATTGGAAGTTGGATGAAATATTTATGGATTTTGTGATGGGGCTTCCAAAAATAGTGAAATTCTACAACACTACCCAGGTGATTTTTATTCAGCTTACCATCCATAATCAAAGTTTAGTGGAGAGTTTTGTGTGCTTGTAAACATAGAAAATCATCTGATTTCATGGGATACCCTCAATGATTTTCTCTAACCATGATGCTCGGTTCATGTCATGGTTGTGGAGAGGTTTGAAATTGGATTTTGGAACACAGTTATGGATAATCACGACATTCCAACCCAAGATAGATATCAAGAGAGAATGAACCATCTAGGTTTTGGAGGATATTCTAAGAGAATGTTTTTTGGACTTTAGTCAGATATGGGAGGATCATCTACATTTGGTGGAGTTTTTTTATTGTGAAATCTATCACTTTGTTATCAGCAAGACACGATTTGAGGCTCTATACATGGGACCCTATAGGTCACCCTTATACTGGATAAAGTAGTTGAGTCTTTTCTTATGGGATCAGAACTAGTGTAGGTGATAACATATAAAGTTTAGGTGATCCATGAACAGATGAGGACTACTCAGAGTCTGAAAAAATATTATACAGACCTATGTACTAGGCCATTGAAAACAAGGTTTATGAAGGTTTTTTTGGGGTAGAAATCTATCCCTGAGGTTCATCGAGACATTCTAGGTTCTATGTAGGGTTGGATAAGTTACTTACCTCATAGACTTACTACTAAAGTTGGACAAGGCGAATTACATTTTCCTTGTGTTTCAGTTGAGGTGATACATGAACAACCTGTAACACTTTATTAATGGGGTAAAGATGGATGTTGAGGAATAAATCCACCTTTCTAGAGTACTCGATGGCCATAAAGGATAAAAAAGAGAGGATTCTTCATGGATTATCAATCCTACTTGTCTGAAAGCCAAGATGTGAGTTCAGTACCCTCATCCTTTTGATTAGGTTTTTACTTTTTAAGATGAAAATCCCTAAATGTGGGGAGAATGTAACAACCCTAATTTTATTACTTATACCCTTTTAATATTTTAAAATAATATTTTACGATTCACTTTGTAATTGGTGCAAAATTACAGGTGTCACAAGACCCCTATATTGATATATTAAAAATATTAAATATATTAAACCATGAGCGTGCATTTGTTTTGGAAATAATGGATTTCCAAATAATCAAAGTCTGATATTAAAAAACTAACACCACAATTGTATTTTTAACATGAGGTTTTCCCTAGGCCTAACATATAGTTCATTCCCATTAGTCCCTAGATCGAGGCACACTCACGTGAAGATGTTAGGTGAAATAAATAAATAAAATTACTTTATTATTTAATTTGTATAAATCAATTCCTTAACCTATAGATTATTGATGTGGCCTTATTTTACGCAGTTTCACCACATATTTTTAATTAATTTTTATTAATTTTAATTAATTATTTGTGCACTTTTTACTATATATTAACACTTTTTTTATTTTGATAAATAAATTTATAAATTTATCAATTTTTATAATAATATATGTATTTCAAGCTTTAAATTAGTTAATTTATATTTTACTTTATTTTTATAGTATAATAAATTTTTATTTAGTTTGGTGATTTTTGTCTGCATATTTAATAGTTTAACATTAATTAATTAATTGATTAATTCTAATTTTGTACACAAATAATGTAGTTTTAATTTATAATTTCTTGTATTAAATATTAATTAATTTAAAGTAACATAGACTAATTGTTAGTAGCCTTTTAACAATTCAACATTTATAAATTTAATTTTATTAACTTACTACTCCTGTTAAATTAATTTCATTAATTAACTTAATTATTTAATAACAAAATAACTGACTGTTTACATTAATTAATTTAATTTGTTAAAGTAACTATTTTAAATAAATTAACATTGTTATATGATTCAAATCTAGTTTTTTATTTTATAATTTAGTTTCTTCTTAATTTTAAGTTTTAGTTTAGTTCTAATTTATGTTTTTATTTTGAAGATTTTAATAATTTAAGTCTAGTTTTAATTGTCTCATAAATTCATTTAAGTCTTTGAGTTTCAATTATTTTTGTTGATTTTTATTTGATTAATTATGCTGTTTTGAATTTATTTGAATTTTATTTTGTTTTTACTATTCTATTTATTTGTAGTGTCACAATGGCACCGTATTGATATCATAGTCTCACCCTTGTCACAGTGCCACATCAACCCCTTCTCACGGTGCCACCAGTTTACTCCTCTTATTGTTCCCCATCTCTACCACCGTAACCAATTTCCATAGCAACCCCTCTTTCACTGTGAGACCGTTTCTTCTCCTCCAACACTGAGATCTTTTCTCGCCTCCATTCTCATCTCACCGACACCATTCCACTGCTTTGTCTTTTCCATTTCCGTCTCACTGCCTCACAACACCCATATCACCAACACTCCTTTAGACCACAACCCTACGAATCATCATCTGAAGAACACAAAGTCACTCCACCCCGGAGGAGTTGTGCTGTCTCCTGCTATGAGAGATGGAGGGTTCTCCACTGGCCGCTAATAGGAGGAGCTCGACCCGGACTCCCTCCAACCGTCTACAACCTCCTTTCTTCCTACTACCTATAGCCAAAATTGTTGGCTACCAACCTCACCATAGAATTGATTGGAGCCACTAAAGAAGATTAGGAGTTGTTGTGTGATGGAGTGAACTCACTGATATACCAAACCACCATTTCACCAGATGGAGTTGTTGCTACAAGCATGAGCCATGCTTGGAGTTCCGCTGTTTCTATTCTGGATAGAGTCGACCTGCTTGAAGAGTGCTGCGTGAGGAGGGTACCATGATTCACATCTCTCAAACCCACTACAACCCGAAGCCGAACCAAGGGAGGAGCTTGAACCGTCGCTAAGATGGGATGCCACCGCAGGGAGGAGTCCGACATGGATGGTATGCCGCATGAAGAAGAGTAGACCGCTAGTCGATCTCTACTTGTCAGAAGAAGACAAATGTCACCATAATCAAGTTGTACCATTGCGGATCTGAGCCTGCACAACCGTGGAAGACTTACCGGGGTCATAACGACTTCAGAAGATGGAGGATCTATAGCCGATGCACGGGGATCTGGAGCCAACCACCGCTTCCCTGATGAAGAAACCCTCCTCCCCTAGTTCTGTGCTAAAATTGGGGGGGGGGTGAATTAATTAATTTTTTAAAAATAAATATAAAAGTTAAAATAAATAATTAATAAATTAAACAAACAAATATAATATAATATATAATAATTTTAATATATAACTATTATAATATTAATAAATAGATAAGTTATAAAATAAAATATAAGACAAACTAATAAGAATTTATAAAATTAAAATTTAAACAACAATAATTTATAAATAAAATTAATTATTAACTAAAATAAATATATTAACACTTTAATTATATTTTAATTTCAATAGAATAAATATTACAATTAAATTAATAAAGTAATTGATATTAATCTAATTTAAGAATTTAATAAAGTTATTTCCACTTAATGTTAATAATACTAACATTAATTAAACAATAAAATAAATAATATTAAATTAAAAACTCAATAATTTAATAATAATTTAATTACTTTAATAATAATATTTAATTAATTAAATAAAATTTATCAACTTAAGTATTTATTAATTAACTTTTTATGAGTAATATAAATTTTATTTAAAAAATAAATTTAATCTTATAATTAACTTTCTTTCTTGTTATAACTGATTTGTTTGTTTTATTTTATGTAGGTTCATGCAAGAGTCAGAATCTCGTCCGGGTTCACTCAACTAACTCATAGGGAGTTAGTTACATGGTAATAGGTAGCTTGACATGTTAGTCATAAAAAAATGCACTTGTGTGGTGCATAAGTGAAGGACACATGAAGTCAATGGAAAACAGGGGGTGATGTGAAGCAAATGACAATGGATATTAAAGGAAGACCAAGAGGCAGAATTTGAAGAGACACTCATTTATTCCACAAACACACCTTTGGAGAGAAGATATGAAGACTCTCATTCTGACTTCCATGAACACGCTATATCTAAGAGTGGATTATTGGGAGCAGCACTGGAGATGAGTTGGAGGCCAAGGCGCCCGAGAGAAGAGTAGTATTTGGGGAGTTATTCTTCCCTCTATACTTAATTTTTGTACTATTTTCTTCATTTTTTATAACTTCTTTAATAAATATGATCTAAGGATGAATTGTCTTAGCTCAAGAATTCAATTATTTTGTTTAATATTTTTAAATCCGTCATCCACTTTACATTTTCCAAAATCATAATCAATCAGCGAGATTGATTAATGATTCTCTGTTTAGTTGTTTCACACCTCAATTGTTTTCTAAATTCATAAATTCAAGATCAAAAAGAGAGGTAGTTCTTGAATACATTTATCGAAGCATTAATGTATTTGACTTTGGAAATTTACGGTAATTTTATTTCCATATTTTATCCTTTTATAACTGTTAAGAAGTTTGACTGATTTTGGAGTGGAGAACTCCTAAAGGCAGTCTTCTCTATGTTGAGTTTCCTGGTGAGGGAGACTTTTCACCTTCTACATGAGGTATGATTCAATAAAGTGTAGTGAGAAAGATATCCTTTAAGCCAGTTGTTTGTAATTCTTAGTTATTACATTTTATATACTCCATAGAAGTTGCTACCTTATTTTAGTATTTTTCTCTCTTATGTTAGTTTTACTGCTGTTCTTAGTTCAACTACTAAATGATTTAGTTTTTGTCAACATTTGTTTCTTTACTATCTTCTTAAAGAAAAGTAAAAAAAATGAAAAGAGTAAGAAGTTGTTCACTTCCTTTACTACTGACTACAGTGGAGTGTATTTTGATTTAAACCGTAGATTTCTCATCTTCCTTCCCTTGGGTTCAACCCTGCACCACTATGCTAGTGTAATAGTTATAAATAATATTTTGAGGGCTGTGAAAACCACTGGACACATCAATTATCTATTTAATCCATGATATGAAAATTATCCAAGGTCACCTACATAACTCAATATATTAAGAGATCCACAATTCATAGAATATTTGATAGAAAAAGTTGGAAGGATTAAGGATCAATAATCAAATTCATCATAAATTTTCATAGACATTGATGCATAACCCATAAAAATATTCTTCATCAATGATCTATGCAATGATGTATTCTCATGATTCAACCCAAGCTGGGGCTCAAGCTGCAACTACCCCAAGCTGAACTCTATAAGCCATGGGATGGTGACCAGCACCAAAGGTATAACTAACATAGGGAGGCCTTTTCCCAAGTAACTGTATGCACACCCATAACTTTCTCAATGAAGAAGTGTAGAGGGAAATATTAAAAGATGCAACAGATCTAGAATGTAACCTAAGAATGCATAACCTCAAGATAATACCAAAATACGGTAGTGTAAACTAAAAAGTAAAGGGAAAAAATACACTCCCAACTAAAAATATGTCCCATACTGAAGAAACTAGAAATGTAAACTCCTAAAATAGATCCCAACTCCTAAATCCCAAGCTACGACCACCGTATGTGGTCCAAAGAATCCAGTGTCCCTAAGCTCCCCTAAGTCACGGTCGATCTATCCGTCATTATCATAAGACATGACACGTGTGGGAAACTCTCATACAGGGGTGAGTATATACATACCCAGTAGAATATCCCAAAATTTGAAGGGGGATACGTAAGAGATATAATAAAAAATAAAAATATTAGATGCAAGATATGGTGAAAGATAAGAGGTCAACCCAGACCAAGAGTGAAAATAACCTCAATCCCATACAAGGGGATCAAAATGCTGAGTATATTAACTACACATCAAGTCATTTCCACTTATAGTAGGAGAGTATACTCATCCAACCATGAGAATCTAAATAGAAAAAACACGTGGCATACCCCGTGTTTATTCACCTCTCCTAGAAGGAGAGTAACTGAATACATGATGTGGATATAGAAGGATATATATATGATCTATTAAAATAAGCCCAAACAAAAGAGTAAGGGGGTTTCTATCTCACATATTATCCCAAGATGAAGAGTAGATAACAGTTCCAAAAAGTTGATCAACAATTCCCAACATCACATGCGTCTGCCTAGAAGTAGCCATCCAAATCAAACCATGTCTCGCCATAATTATACACAGACAAGGGGGAACCAACTCGAAGTAGAGGACCCGTACCCTAGTATGTTGGAGGGATTCCGCACTATAAGTGTCTATAGAGGACCTACTCCCATACTTATGGGGGGTTCCACTCTGTAAGTATCTTTAGTGGACCCCCACCCATGCCGATGGGGGGTTCCACTCTGGTGTCATGAGGACCCACTCCCTATGCTGATTGGGGGGGGGGGGGGGGGGTCAACCCGATAGGTAAAGGACCCACACCTATAACTATAGGGGGTTTTAATATGATCATCATGGACCTGTGTCCTATCCGATAAGGGTTTCCACTCGGTAATAAGTTATTGAGGACCCGCACCCTTGCTGATGGGGGGTTCCACTCTAGTGGTCTAGGAATCACACCCTGGTGTGATGGGGGGGGGGTCACTTTAGTCATTGAGGACCCACAACCATGATGACGGGGGATTCCACTTATAATGCATCGATGATTTCACTACCATGCCTTGCTAGAGGATCTAATCTGAAGGCATCGAGGACGGCTCTGCCCAACCCTTCTGGAGGGTCTACTCAGTAGTCCTTGGTGATCCTACATGATCACATCCATCATTAATAATCACCTAACCAAGTGTTTTTCTTGAAACATTTCACATAATATATTAAAATCCATAACTGAGGGTGCTATCATGTTCTATGTATAAAAACACTCAGGATATGATACTAGTGATCCAAAATCCAAATCCAAACTAAGGATATATGAAAGGTAGAAGTTTCCTAAAATGGAAACTAAGGACACACAGTGTGTGAGGGGAACCAGATGACATGTGGTACTGCTATACCACTTGGATATGTCCCAGGTCATCACATGGATCCTATCCCACATAGTAATAAATTCCTTATAGGTGGACTACACAGTATGTCCAGGATAACCGGGATCAGGCCATGTCCTATTGTCCATGTCCATGCACCATACCTCATGTTTATGTACCAAACCCTATTTCCTTGTACTAGAACCTGTATCCATGTACTGGACCCCGTGTTCATGTATTTTGGTACACATCTATGTACTTGGAAGTGTACTTCCACCCAAGTTCCCTTTCATGTGATCCATCAAACAGGTTCCCACCCGGGGAAGGGGTACACGACATGTAGGAGGTATAAATACCTTTTCATCCTTAACTTTTACAAAACCCTAGCATCCACCACTAATTGGACTATACGTTGTGTGTTCATCCTTTAACACGGAGTGTGGTTTGGATTTTCAAAGATAGTCAAATCCACAGTATGTACTATTGATATTGAAATTTCAATTTTTTTATCCATAGATATTTCCTCTAAACCACCAGAAACTTGGGGACCTAGATCAGATATAGAATTTCCATCCTTTGTTCGCCAGAAATCAGCCTCTGGTGGTTCTTTAGCTTTTCGTCATTCGTTCCACATGCCACCACACCTTTAATCATTAATTAATTGATCTAAAATAAAATAAAAAAACATCAAAAAATCACAAAAATTCCATATTTGTTTAAGATCATTGATCCTCTCATTTTTTCACAAAACTGATATGAATCTAGGGGTCTGATCGGGCTCAGTTCCACCCAATAACTGTCAAACAGGGACCTTGGGGTCTAATTAGTGATTAATGCAAAGAAACAAGGGGGAAAAGTAAAAGAAAAAAGTTTTAAACATCTTTGGTTAATCGTTATTGTCAGAAAATCGAGAAAAAGAAATCGACGTTAAAAAATAATTGAAATAATAAAATTTATCTATATTTGGGTGCATGAAAAGGTTGCAAATTTACATATATTGGTAAAAGGAGTCGATCCACTCAAACTATTTTATTAAAGGGGTGTAAAACCACCAATTGATAAGTCCAACCTTGATTATGGATCATTTATTGACAAAGAAAGCATCTGTCAATGATCTATAGAAGGCGTTGCATTCACTATGTCCTAATATGATCTGATCCAGTGTTTCATCATCGTATGATTAGATCCACCAACGGAAGGGGGAGGAAGATCATCGTTGGTGATTCCATTATTATTAGTCTAACCTTGGAATTTTTTCCATGAAATTATATTTAAAGAAATTTTGTTTAGGTAAAAAATGAATGAATGAATGAATTTAATAATTAATTAATCCACTAAACGTACCACCAACAAACAAGGAGTCTAAACACCCTACTTTGATCCATTTTATTTCATGCCCAGGATAAACACCACATTATAGACTCTACCATGGTCTCAAATTTCTGATCCGAGATTCAATTTAATATTTTTGTTGTTTTCCTTAAGAATCTATGTATGCACACTATAAAATATAGTTAATATTTTTGTAAAATTAATTTAGGACAAAACAGAACTCAGAATCACATGTCGTTTGAGTGCCTAGATATGGAAATATATATATAAATATTTAAAAATATTAAAAGGAAAAAATAGGGTCTCTACATCATTACCTCCCTCAATATTTTCATCCCCAAAAATAAAAACTAAGAAAAAAACTTGGGATACTTAGCTCGCACTTCGCTCCCCCATTCCCAGAAACTCTCTTATATGTCCCGATACTTCCACAACACATGGATTAGTGGGATGGTCCATCCATGCAGGGTCCTCTTCTATCGATCCTTGATAGCCATCGGGTGCTCCGCAAAGGTGGATCCATCCATGATGTCTAGCTCTCCCCAGATGATAATGTGCATGGGGTCATACACTTACCACCTAAGCTGAAACACATAGAATATTTCATGCACACAATCCATCTATGGGGTAAGGAGAGGTGATAAAAAACATTTTAAACCTTTTATATGATCTGAAATGGCCCGATGAACCTTTGGGATAGCTTTACTCCTTATCTAAAACTCTAAATATCTTCATCATGGGAAGAATCTCAAGAAAACATGGTCTCCCTACTAAATATACAAGGGCCTATGATTGTGATTTTCATATGATTTTTGTCTACTATGGGCCATCCTCATCCGATCATGGATGATATAGGATTTCTCCATTGTCACCTTCACCATCTCTGGCCCCACAATAGATGACTCATAAATCTATTTGCAGCATAAAAGTAGCATGTATGGTCTCCTGTATAAGGCCTCAAAAGGTATCATGTTGATGGTAGAGTGATATCTATTTTTTTACTCAAACTCTACCAAGGTAAAGTGATCCTACAAAATTTAGCTGAAGTCTTACATGCAATCCCTCAGTATATCCTCTGACACTTGGATAGTGTGCTCTGTATACCCATCAGTATGTGGGTGAAAGGATGTACTCATCCTAATTTGGGTCTCAAATTCTTACTACAAGACTCTTCTAAATTATTATGTAAACCAAAAATCATGATTGGACATAGACATCGAGGTCACTCCATGAACCAAATGATCTCCCAAATGTACAACTTCCCAAAATCTCTATTGAAATATTCTCCCTAGAAGTAAGGAAGTGTGCTGACATGGTGTGTCATTAAACTATCACCTAGATGGTGTCATGGACCTTCAATTTTCATGAAATACTAGTGACATATTCCATGGACATTCTATCCCATTTCCACTTTGTGATATTAATGGTCTATGACAAACAAGCCAGAACATGGTGCTCAGCCTTCTCCTACAAACATGTTTGGCACTGAGAGATGAACTCAGCTACACTTCAAATCATTATGAACCACCAAAAATTCCTATAAATGTATCTATATATATTATCCATACCAGGATGTACATATATAAGAGTAGTACATAACTCTCACATCACCTCCTCCAGCAATGTGACTTGGATCAAAGTCCATCCCTAGAAAAGGATGACATGATTCTTCCCATTTGAATATCCATATAATGAGTTTCCTATGGATATCTAATAATGTAAGACCTTAGAGTTGATGTATCCTAGATGGGACTCTCTTATACACTCGAGAAGTGTAGGAGTCAACACTATCGACTACAAAAAATATGTACCCTCCTACTCCACCAGGGTTAGCTGTAGGGAAGCATAATTCTCTAAAGCCTCCTACACTAGGAGATCCTGAGAATTACTTCTAAGGGAATCATATAAAATGTTTCCCTTCCTTAGAGTATATAATATCTTTAATTAATAGTCCTGTAGAAACTTTAACAAGAACTGTTGTCTCAGGTTTGGGTCTCTCTACATGAAGACATACCTGAGACTCTGGTGGTTTGAGAAAACCACAAAGTAATCCCCTAGAAGTTAGTTCCTCTACATAATCTGGGAAAATACCCCCATTTCCATTTCTTGGTCTTGAGTTTCATATTTATTATTATGGGGTCTCAAAATCCTCGACACATATGCAATAACTACCTTCTGCTAAATCAACACACAACCAAGGTCAGCTCTTGAGACATCACAATACACTACGTACTCCACACCTTCCTATGGCAGTCTCAATACTGGAGAACTCGTCAGCCTATGGATCAACTTTTAAAAGGAACTATAGAGATTATTTGACTAGGTAAATGGTTTCCATTTCCACAATAGGGCATTTAATGGGGCTGCGATTACAGATAAGTCCTCCATAAACCTCTTATAGTACCACACCGGGCCAAGAAAGATTCACACCTCTGACATGCTCTTGGGTGGATACCAAGAAATCACTGCATGAATATTCATTGGGTCAATGTATAAACCATGATCAAAATATGAAATTACCTAGAAACTAAACCCCATGAATGAAAAAATGGAACTTAGAGATCTTTCCTTAAAGTTAGTGATCTTGAAGAAAATCTAGAACCATATTCAAGTGCTCTACATGATACTCATTTGATGTAGACTAGATGAGTATTTTTTTGATGAACAAAAAAATAAAATGGTCCAAGTACGGCTGGAATACCTATTTCATTAGATATAAAAACATGAAAAGGTAATTTTTTACACAAAAGGGCATCACTAAAAACTCATAGTGTCTGTTGTTACATACGAATGCCCAATTTGGAATACTAGTCTCACAAAACCTCAATTGGTGGTAGCCGGACCTGAGATCAATATTTAATAACTATATCACACAATGGAAATTGTAAAAGAGGCTATATATCCATTGCAAGGGGTACTTATTATTTTTCATGGCGTGGTTTAGGTGATAATAATCTATTCAAAGCTGCAAGCTCCCGTTCAAAATTATCTTGAACAAGACTAGATTTGCCTAGCGGGCACAATAGGCATGATGAAACCTTTCTCTCTAAGGTCCTCTAACTACAACCACAACTCAAGGATCTTGTTAGGGGACATCTAACGTGTCTTAGAAGATATTAGCATGCTGTAGGGATACAAGTTAATGCAAAACTCCGTCTCCCAACTTTGAGGTAGTCCTAGAACGTACTTGGGGGAAGACATCTATATATTCTTCCACAAATAAAGGAAACCAGATGCCTGAAGTGACAGATATACCCAGGGATATACTCTCCAACTGATGGGTTATGGGTTTCAGCCTCCTTCTCATAGAACCAACTTTCCCTACTATGATATCTCTCATCCAAAAAGGAGAATCTCATCCCATAAGCACGTAGGCATCTGAATTATCTGTGGTGATATTCAATATGGGATCAAAACATGAAAAAAAAATATATAACCCAGATGATTTCATATGGTTCCATCATAATGACCAAAAGGTCTCAATTTAATCTCTCTCCAACAAGTGATAGCTCGCACTGACGATAGATAAAAGATATAGAATAAGTGTTCATTGTAGAAACCTCATGATAAAGATTTTGGGATAGCACCTCAAATGGGAGATCTAGATCTCACACAAAGAGTATAGAGATAAAGGAATGAATGGAAACTATTTTTAATAATACTAAATCAAGAGTATAAGAGACACAAATCATGCATATAATCATCTTATGTTATACGAGATCATAAACCTCAACAACCTATAACTATCCGTGACCCTGACCATTTGCTCCCAGAGCCTGACATGGGTAGCCTGGTGGTGGTGGTGAAAGGATATCATAGAATCATCCACCACCTATAGCTTCTCCTACTCCTCTTCTAGATCTTCCTCTATAAGGACCACCCTATCCTCACCTGGGAGATCCCTGGTCATGGTGCTGCCTCTACCATGGAAGTCCATCAGCTATCTTTCTATGCTACTCAACACATCTGGTCAGGTAGTCTTGTTCTATGTTTCCCAAAAATTATAATAAAATCACCATCCCTCTCTGGTATTCCCGGGTGCTCTACGATTTACCTGACCACATGCCTGAGTCTAAAAATGGGGTGGTATCATATGTCAAGATCTTAGCGCCTGACATCTACTAACTATTGTAGATAACTCAGATATATGGTACCCACTATTAGATCAATCTATTTGGAGTCCCTATAATATAAATATATCTATCACTAGTACCCAACCCAACACCCCAGCATAGGTGGGGATGCAGAAGGGCACAAATATGGATCAAATCTCTCTACAGAGTCCCTGTTCAAAATTATATGCCCAAAAGTAGCCATCCCAAATATTTTCATGAGAGTACCGAGTAAGGTCTATAAACCTTGATGCATACTCATCCACCGTTATCCCTAAATATCAAAGATTTAGAATCTCTTGAATCTAAACTGAGCAAAAATAGGAAGGGTAGTACTCCTCAAAGAACAACTGCTTGAAGTAGGTCCATGAGAGTGTTGACTCATTGTGAATCTGAATGATAAGGGTCCACTAGAACCCAAATACTATGTGGAAGAGGCCAGCTACCAGTGTATCCACCTGATCCATCAGTGTTCAGATGATACTGAATACATGTAACACCAATTGTCTCCAATCCTATGCTGCCTAAGGATTTAGCTCACGATGGAACCTCAGTGGCCTTTAGCACTGGAACTCACAGAGCACGCTTAGCATGCACGCGTCATCAACCTGATATACTAGAATGATCTAATGATTTATAGGTGGAGGTGATAAAAACCATAGACCTAGAAGAATAGGGTCATGGGATAGACCCTAAACTAAGGCCTCATTGCTCATCTGGCCGTTGTCATGATCCAGAGTTGGTATCTTGGCTGGTTGTCATCACAAAGGCATCCTGAGATTTATCAAGATGTACCATGGTCATGTGAGCATATATATATATATATATATATATATATATATATATAACAATGAAAATGGTAAGCTAAATCAAGAAGGAAAATAAAAAATAAATTCATATATGATGCTTTTACTATTGATCCCTATAACAAATGCATAGGTATGTAAAGTTGACAGGTAGGTAGTCAAGGTCCTAGTGAATGGATACATCGGCCGCCACACCATTACAATATTTGACAGAATAAGATACAAACTTAAGTAACTCTGGCAACATTTCCCTAAACCAAACCAAAATCCTTGTAAGGGGACTAGTTCAAACAACCTCTCAAGGATTTAACCACCTATGATACCAATCTATCACAACCCGACCTAAGACAAGGCTCAAGCCGAAACTACCCCATGCCTGCCTCCATAGGCCAGGGGCTGGTGATGAATGCTAAAGGAATAACTAACATGGGTAGACCTTTGACTAAGTACTTGAATTCATACACACTACCATCTCAATGAAAAAGAGTAGAGGGAAAGAGTAAAAGATGAAACATAGCTATAAAGTAAACCAAGAATGTATAACCTCTAGACAATACAAGAGTATGGTAGTGTAAAATGAAGAGTAAAGGAAAAAAATACATTCAAAACCAAAACTATGTCCCAATATAACAAAAATAGAAAAGTAAATAGCTAAAATAGATCCCAAATTCTGAATCCCAAGCTACGACCATTGTATGTGGTCTAAAGCACCTAGTATCCATAAGCTTCTCTAACTTCACAGTTGACCTATCCATTGTCTACATAAGACATGACACGTGTAGGGAAATCCCATGTAGGGGTGAGTATATACATACCTAGTAGGAAACCCCAAAATCTGAAGGGGGAACATTAAGAGATACAATAGGAAAGAAAGAGATTAGATGCAAGATATAGTGAAATATAATAGCTCAACCAAACCAAGAGTGAAAGTAACCTCAACCAAACACATGGGGATCGACATGGTGATTAGATGAACTACACATCGAGTCTTCACCACCTATATAAGGAGAGTATACTCTTATAACCATGAGAAGCTAAAAAAATCATGTGGCATACCTCACACGTCTTTTCTTCTCCTAGAAGGAGAGTAACCAAATCCATGGTGTGGATACAAAAGTATATATATATATGGTTTGTAAAAAGATTCCCAAATGAGAGAGTAATGGGATATACATCTCATAGCTCATACCAAGAATAAGAGTATCCAATAGTTCCAAAAGTCCAGCAATGATTCCCAACATCTCACATGTCATCCCATAAAAAACTATCCAATTCAAACCACATCTTGTCACTGTACTGCACAACCGAGGGAGAACCAACTCGAAGTAGAGGACCCATTCCATTGTACATAAGAGGGTTCCAATATGTAATTATATGTAGAGGAACTGTGCCCATGCCGTTGGGGGGTTCCAATCTGTAAGTATCTGTAGAGAACCCATGTCTATGCTGACAGGGGGGGGGGTCCACTCTGGTGCCATGAGGACCCATGACCTATGCTGATAAGGGGGTTCCACTAGATAGGTTGAGGACTCATGGCAATACTGACATGGGTTTCCAATATGATCATCAAGGAACCATGCCCTATTTTATAGGGGTTTCCACTTGGTATAAAGTTATAGAGTACTGACACCAATGATGATGGGGGGTGGGGTTCCACTCTAGTGGTCAAGGACCCACGCCTTGGTGAAAGGGTTATACTCTAGTCATCGGGGACTCATGACCATTTTAATGGGGGGTTCTACTCAGAAGGTGTCAATTATCTCACTACCCATCCATGCTAGAAGATCCAATATGAAATCCTCAAGGAATCCTCTTCCTAGACCTACTAGAGGGTCGACTCAATAGTCCATGATGATCACATGTGATCAATATCATCATCGAGCATCACCTAACCAAGAGTTGTTCCTAGAATATTTCACATCATATCTAAAAATACACAACTGAGGGAACCATCTTGTTTTACATGAAAAAACATTCAGGATAAGATACTCACATGCCAAAATTTGAGTTCAAACATAAGATATTAGGAGATTCTAAGTTTCCTAAATTAGAAACTAGGGATTCATGATGTTTGAGGGGACCCACATAGTGTGTGGTCCTACTCCACCACTAGGCCATGTCCCTAGCTAGCACACGAATCCCATCCCATGTAGTAGCACACACCTTATAGCTGGACTGCACAGCATGTCCGGGATAAATGGGACTGGGCTGTGTCCTATTGGCCATGTCCATGTACTAGACCCCATGTCCATGTACCAGACCCCGTGTCTATTTATCGGACCTTGTGTCCTTGTATTTTGGTACAAAACCACGTACCTAGATGAGTACTTCCACATGGGTTCCCATCTATGTGATCCATCACACAGGTTCCCATCTAGGGAAGGGGTATACAATGTGTTGAATGGATACATGCTATTTCATCCTTAACTTTTTTAAAATCCTAGCCATCGCTACTGAGGGGGATACACTCTGTGTGTTCATCCTTGAATACAAAGTGTAGTCAAGATTTCCACTAATAGTTAGATCCACGATCTTCATGGTAGATATTACTATTTCATTTTGTTTCTGCATATATCTCACCTTGAAACCACCTAAAACTTTTGGATCTAGACCAGATCTAGTATTTCTGTCCGTCGTTAACTGGAAATCATCTTCTGGTGGTTTATCGGGGTTTCACCGTTCATTACGCATGCTACCACACATTCAAACTTTTTTTCATTGATCTAAAATTATTGAAAAAAATACAAATATCAAAAACATTTTTTATATATGCTATGATGATCTATTCACTCCCCATTCGTGAAATCACTATGAATCTGGGGGTCCGATCAGGCTCGGTACCACCCAACAATTGTCGAACCGAGACCTCTGGGTCCTACCAGTGAAGAACACAAAGAAATAATGGGTAAAATCAAGAACAATGGTTTAAACATCATTAGACAAGAGTTCTAAAAAAATTATTAAGAATAGGCAACCAAAGTTTGAAAAAATTGAGATAATCAAGTTAATCTGTACCCAGGTGCATGCAAGGGCAGAAAATTAGTGAAAATCTATAGAAGGACTTGATCCTCTCAAAATATTTAATCAAAAGGGCATGAAAACAATAATTTAAAACTCGTACCTAGATTATGAATCATTTTTTATGAATAAAGTGTCTTTTAATGATCAATAGAAGGTGTTACATTCACTACAACATGATATGATCCGATCTGATGTTTCGTCATCACCTGATGAGATTTGTTAATGGAAGGAATAAGGATGTCATTGTTGATGATACCAGGATTATGAGGCTAACATTGAATTTTTTTCCATGATATTATATTTATAAAAATTTTGTTTAGGTAAAAAATGAATGAATGAATGAATTAAAAAATTAATTAATCTTTTGAACATACCGCCCATCAGATAAGAGTCTGAATGCCATGCACCGACCCATTTTATGTCACGCATAGGGTAAACACTACATTCTAAAATCAATCGTGATGTTGTATTTATAATCCAAGATTCCTTTTTCAGAGTTATACCATATTTTTTAATACGTTTCACATGCATAATATAAAATTTATTTAATATTTTTATTATATTAATTTTGGGAACACCAGGTCTCGGAATCACATATCATCTTAGGGCCTTTCTCTCTAAACATATATAGAAATATTTGAAAGTCTTACAAGGAAAAAACCTGATTTTTACATATATGGTTTCTTATCTATGGATTATTTCCATATTATTTTAGATTTTGTGAATGGATTATTTATTTTCTTACAAATTATTTTTTTCCTTGTTAAATAATGACTGCGTTGATTTATTTATCAATTTACTTCCCTTGTCCATAATATATTTATTGCATGGGATATTTCTATATATTTTTGGTTTCCCACATTCAGGATTGTTGGAAAGGTTTCCAATGACTATTGATGGATAATAGATGAAATATTTAGTAATGGACCATCATCTGGTGATATAAGAACAACAGGTTCCATGAAGGTCGATGAAAAACCCAACTCTTGGACATTCAATTCCATGAATTGAGGTCTGTAGGTGTTTCCTTCCTTATCTAAGTCTTTTATGCATCTTTGGGTGTAATTGGAAACGATATTTATATAGAAAATCATGTGAAGATTATTTTTAAGGAATACTAATATTTATATGAAAAATCTAACCACACATAATGTATTTCTAAGGAATACACACCATACAACCCACTTTTGGTAGTACTTGTGTTTTAGGACAAGTTAAATATTATAAAACCATGTGGTGCGACCACACACCATGTGACCTTACCCAACTAGTCGAGTCTTGTACAAGCAGTACAAATCTATGATAATAGGTGGTCCCACACATCATGTTCCCCATGTGACACACCATGTACAAGGTTTTCACATCCCATGTTAGATAGCGAGGAAATGCCATACAAAGACTTGGGAGTACACCTCATGTATACCAAGGTACACATAGTGTAATTTTATTTGAATGTTCAACCTCCTGTATATCCTTCTTTGAGACTCAAGTTTAGTCCCATGAGTTGTCCTTTCTGATTAGTTTTCTACATAGAGCTTGATGAGAGCCTATATTTTTGACATCAGAGTTATGAAGTGAGGTAGAATGATCAAATCTATCCTTCCAGCATGGTTAGCTGATGTTGAGACTCAAGTGTGGTACCCTGAGTGATATTATGGTTAGAAATATAATTTATAGAACACATTGGTTTGGAAGTGGACCCATATTTCTTATTGAGTTTGGATTGGAAACCCCATACATATCTTGGGGAAAGGATCTTCTTTCTATGGAGTGGAAACCTCTTGTCATAGAACATAGATTATGCATGCGTCCTCCACACTCTCGGGGTTATCACCCTAGGTATGTGTTGTGCCATTGGTGAGGCATGGATCCCCTATATATAGTGAGTTTTATATTGGGATACTATAATTAGGATAACACTTTATCTTATAGATATGGATAGATTCAACACCCTTAGTTGGATATAAAAATCATAATTCCTCTCTCTTTAATTGGGGTTTTCTTTATGAGCACATCTATTTATAGGATTATTCTATAATCTTATGGATTGAGAGGAATATTTATTTTTAATATGTACATGTTTTTTTGAGACATAATATTGGGTATATATATACTCACCCTTGAAAGGGATTTTACCGCACATGCTATTTATAATTTAGATAACGGACTGTTAGATAGTTTCCTTGGTGGACTAGGTATTGGTGGAGCTTAGTGATGCTAGGTGATGATGATCTCAAATGGTGGAAATGTTTGGCGTTCATTACGATGAAATTACTCTAAATCAGTTTTAATATTTGTATTCCCCTTTTCTTATGGTTTGGAATATATTTCCCCATATATATTCTAGATTTATTTATGTTACTACCCTTGGTTTTTCATAGAGGTTATCACATGAATTTATTCCTCTTGGGTTAGTATTGTTTTATTTATCATGTATTTATATGGTGTACTTAGAGGTGTGTGTTTTTATATGTTCATTAGGCTAAGGACTTCCATTTGTGTGATATAATAACTTGATGCTAGTTACTAGCCCCTAGCCTATTAAAGGTGGGATTGGGTTTTCATTCTAGGCTTACCATCAATACAGGTGGGAACTCAGTGGATTGGGCTATAACATAACATTAATTTGATAATGTTCTTAGATTATGTTTCACATTTAAAGTTCACAGTCATTCCCCAATATAATGAGAAACTAGTGATTCTATGAGAATATTATTAAACACATCTAGACAACTATTTTCTTAGTATAGAGATTCCACATTTTAGTGATTTTAAATCATGTTTCTTATGGTTTAATTATTTATGTGTTTTATGATAGTAATGTTTTTTTCTAGAAAAAATGTTAAATTTGTTAAAATGAAAAAGCTACCACACATTATGTGAAATGAACACATGATGATAGAATACCTACCGCATGAAGCAACTATAAAAGCCAGATAAAATTAGTCTAAGTGTTATAATACCATAAGAACAAGTTTATTAACCTTAAGTTAAGCCAAGTGACTGTATAACTATTAAAGCGACCATGAAGAAATTTTTCTATGTGTTAGAGTGACCACATGATGAAGTGGACCGACCAAACAAAGTCTTGAATCAACTATAAGAAGTATTTCTACCAACCATTCCAATCAACTGAAAATTTTCAAAGTGTTGAAGTGACCACATGAAAGAATTCTAGAAAACTCACAATGAAATTCCAAGGGATCACTTAAAAGAATTCAGGTGAACACAATTTTATCTTCCAAGAGACCACATGAATAAAATAATGTGAATTCATATTGAATTTATAAGAGAATACATGATGTAAATAAAGAGACCATGCATCAAAGGATGAGGTGAACATAAGTCTAAATCTAATTTACAACTTGACGAGATTGAGATACAATAATCTTATCATAGGGTGAAGTTACCACAAGGTGTGTTTGTATCGACAGTGAGTTAAAGATATACATTGACTAAAGGTCAAAATACCAATGTCTAGTTATGGAATTTAATGAGGCTTGTTAGATCATTTACGATCTATTAGTCTAAGAATGATCATTCTTAAACAATTACTTTTTGGAAAAGGTTTTTAAAATACAAGGAATCCAACCTCCTAAAAGGTGGTGTATGGGTAGAGTAGTACTTATGATTTACGTTGGAAATTTAAATCACCCACGATACTCTATTTTTTGGATAAATTAAAAACACTTAGAATAAGTCCAAAATAACTACAAAATTCATTCAAGGGCCTATTTGATAATCACAAAAGGAGGAGAACCTTACTAATAACCTAAAATTCAATCATATATTGAGAATCATAAAACATAAAATGATTTCCTAAATCTCTATGTTTATTTTAAATTTAGATTTGTGCTTATTCTTATTGTACATTTACTAAGAAGTTCTACTACACCATATTGAGGAGTACTCAAATAATCATTCATACCTTTATATTTATATTTGGTATCCCATGAAGAACTACGGAAGGGCCTTTGTATATCCTAGATAGTCATGTGAGTAGTTTTTTTATAAAAACCATGATCCATGTTGTAGATATAATTATTATGTTTTAATAAACATGATTTGTAATGGATTACTATTATGTGGAGTGGAATAACCCCAATCTTTGAGCTAACCACTTATTCAATTCCACTATGCATATTATTTTTATTTACCTTATATATTTTAACTTCACTCTAAAATTATTTTATATATGTTAATTTTCACTAAGTACCTTTCAAAACAAGTTTAGTAAAATATTATATGATAGTATACATTTAAAAATTATGTATATATTTTTTTTGATATGAGTATAATATTTTAGAGCTAAAATAATTTTAGTTGTTATAACTAGTATTTGGTCAAGACTTTGAGAACTTATTTTTATGTATCAAATTATATATACCTACTAAATTTGTAAACTAGGATTTTATATTAAATTGATTGAATTTTAATTTATTATTTTTAATAACATTAATTTTTATATTTGATGCTCAATTCACCCCCTCTTTTCGATTTACACTCCAAAAAACAATTAGTATCAGAGCCCTTTTAATCATTTATTTTCATGCTATTAGTTTTTATTTTATCTATTTTAGTTTGATGTTGATCAAGTACTTAAGGAAGGATCAATTTTTTTAATCAATAGTATGTTATTATGGATGCTAAACCAACATGTTATGCTACCAACCTACTTCCTTATTTTAATGAAACCAACTATTATAAATGTAAAATAAAAATAAAATCTATTTATAGAGTATGATATATGATATTTTGGGAACCATAGAAGATAAATATGAAGAACTAAAAACTTCTATAAAATAATGGGATGATCTAACTAATGTTTCTTATGAATATAAATATAATTAATTGAATTATTCATTCCATTATTTAGGTGTATATGAGTTTAAATGAATATATGTTTGCGTAACTACTTTTATAATATAAGACACATTATCTATTTCTCATAAAAGAACTTCAAATGTTAATGAAATGAGATTAAATACACACACCATGAAGTATGATTCTGTCAATATGAAATCTGATGAGTCAATATTTGAAATGTATTGCAGATTCTATGAGATCATCAATTATATTAATGCCCTTGGACACCCATTAGATAAAAAACAATAAGCTTTGAGATTATTGAGATGCTTACTAGATATATGTAAAAACATTGCTATTTTGATTATAAACTCTTGTGACATTAACAATATGTTATTCAATGAATTGATTGGAAAGATAATGAATTACAAGGAGAAGTTAAAGACATAAAATAAAGATTTTAAAATTAATAATAAGACTATAGGATTTAAGACGTCTAAGTATAAATCCAAAGAGGTAATCAAAGATGATTCAAGTGGAGATGAATTGGAATTGAAAAGTGAGGAGGAGATGTATCATCTATCCTAAAGATTAAATAAATTAAAAAAAGAGTAAATTATTCATAAATACTAATTTTAAATAAAAGTATGAAAGATTAGGATATTTTAAAAAGAATTATAATAAAAATGACACCTATGGAGAAATAACTACTTATGAATGCAAGAAAAAATAATATATTAAATAAGATTGTATTAAGAAGATATATAAGAAGAAGAATGATGAAAGAGAGAATAAATTAAATAAATCAATGAAGGAAACCTAGAGTGCATCCAAGTAAAGCTATAATTATTTAGATTCAGGTAAGAATAATACAAGTGAGAAGGATGTTTTTTGATTTGTAGACACTGAATTTGAGTTAAAAAATACTATTATTTCTTCTTCTTTATTTGATAATAATTTTCTAGATGATATTTTAATAAATAATCAATAAATTTTCAAACTCTTCTCTATTCTAAAATACACTATAAATAAACTTACAGATAAATATATGAATTTTGAAAAAGGTGCGTTCTTCATCTAACAGTACTAAGAATGACCTTTTGGTTGAAAAAGAAAAGAATGGAAATCTTTTGAAAGAGAAAATAGATTGTAAATATAAAAAAAACGAGAAAATGAGAAAAGATTTAGAAATTTTTTCAAACGGATCCAATAACTTGGATAATATTTTGGGACATTGGAAAACTCCAAAACTTAATATTGGGATTTGATATACATCTAGACAACAATGAAAGTTTTATAAAAACTATTTTGTTACATTTTCAAAGAATAAGACTTAAATTTATAAAACTAAAGGGACTTTTAGATATGAAAATAGTTTTCACTATTTTATACAAAAGAATATTATTTTTTTCTAAATATGTTAATTCTTTAGTGAATAATCTTATAAAAAATACCGATTCTTAAGGATTTGGTTGCTAACCTTTTTGGACCTAAGAAAAGTTTTCTACCAAAATCATTTCTTATTTTATTTTTTACAGGTACAGTGATTAAATAAATATAGTAAAAGTATATTGTATATATATAGTAGACACTATAGACACATGAATGAATTCTACTAAATATTTAAGAGTTTAATAAAAATTTATAAAAGACATATCACTTTTAATGATAATTAAAAAGGAAAAAATAATTATCATGGGGAAAATTAGTAACTCTGAAATTGTTCTTATTTATAAAGTTTTATTTATTGATGGATTGAGATGTAATATTATTATTATATACAAATTATTAAATTATGAATATCTTGTAAAATTTGAGAATAATTCTTGCATGTTTTGCGATTCTAATTTTGTTTTAGTGTCTACAAATATAAGAAATGATAATGTTTATGCTGTTAATCTAGATTCATTATTTTCTAAAAATGTATATTTATTAAGTTATTTTCACAACGAATATTGGATATGGAATATTTTACTAGGGAACTATAATATTTAGTCTCTAAGTAAGCTTAATATAAAATTATAATTCAAGGATCTACCCAAGTTAAAATTTCTAAAAGTCAAAAAGTGTAATCCTCATAAAAAAAAGCAACACAAAATTTCTTTCAAGCCAAAGTAATAGGTTCCAACATTTAAACAAATATAATTAGTTCACATGGATTTTTTTTGTACCTTATATAGTTTTTTTTCTTGTTGGAAAACATTATGGTTATGTTATTGTTGAGGATTATTGAATATTCACATGGATATTATTCATAGGTCACAAAAACAAAGATCCTTCCCATTTTAATAAATAAGAAAAATATGTAAAGAACCTCTTTTTACTTAATATTAAAACCTTTTGGAGTGATCATGGATGTGAAATTTGGATTTATAACTTTGATTATTTATTTTCCCAACATGTCTATAAACATAATTTCTTTACATAAAAAAACATAAAAAATTTTTGTTGCTGAAATAAGAAGCACACATCTTCAAGAAATTTCCCAAACTATACTTAGTGAATATGAATTACTTGTCTATATTTGGGATGAATCTATGAGAACAACTTATTATGTAATTAATAGGATTCTGATTATACCTATCCTAAAAATACTCCTTATAAATTATGTAATGGTAGAAAACCAAAGCTGAGTTTATTTAGAGTTTTTGGTTGTAAAGTATTTATTCTAAATACTAATCAGAATCAAGTAAAAATTATACCAAAGAGTTATAAAATGATTTTCACAGGTTATTCAAGAACCAATAAATCATATAGAGTTTTTAAATAGATGTGTAAAGTTAAGAAAGAATCTATATATGTCACTTTTGATGAGACAAACCCACATGAGCGCAAAATTACTGTAGAAAACCTTTAGGATGATTTGCCTACTTTGAATATCAATAATTCCTCTAAGAACTTGGATCATGATACTGATTTAAATTATAAATATCCTATTAGATTCCAACTTAACTAATACAACCGTGTAGAAGACATGGAATAAGTACTTCAATTTTAGGAACTTTTAGGACCCATGGATACCATCCTTTATAAGCTCTTATAGGTAATCTGGACAGGGTAACTCAAATACAAGCCTCTCTTATAAACCATGATGAATATTAAGACTTATTTTCTCAGCTAAAACTTAAGAAAATAACTAAATAAATTAATTATGAACATTGAGTAATAGTTATGAAAGAAGAATTGAATGAGTTTAAAATAAAAAAATTGTAAAAACTAATTGAGATATCTAAAGACTACATAAATGTTAGAACTAAGTGGGTATATAGAAACAATATTAATGAGTATGGAACTATATATAAAAATATATATTGGATGCACAAGGTTATATTCAATAGGAAGGTATTGATTATGAAGAGACATTTTCACCAGTATCAATACTTGAATATATTAGAATACTTACTACTTATGCAACTCATCTTAACTTCAAAATACGTTAAATGAATGTTAAGAGTGTATTCCTAAATTTATATATTATTGAGGATGTGTTTATTACACTACCCACTATATTTTCAAAACGTCACTTATCGAATCATGTTTTTAATCTTTCTAAATAAATCTATTGTTTAAAACAGGATCCTAAATCTAGGCTCAACTTATTTCTTATTTCAAATTAATTTTTGAAAGGAAAACCCTATCCTACTTTATTTATCCGAATTAATTCATAAAAAATTTTGTTTAAAAAAATTCATGTTGATGAAATTATTTTTGGTTCATCTTAAAATTCATTAAGTGTTGAATTTTCAAAGTTTATACAAAAATAATATAAAATGACTTTAATGGGAGAAAAAAATTATTCCTCCATTTTAAAATTTTTCAAAACAATGATGTAATTGGTTTATATCAAAGTATGAATAAAAAAAATTATTAAAACATTATATTCTAGATATAATAAAGGGAAGAAATACTTAAACTATTACAAGCTATAAACTCATTTTGGAAAAACTAAAAATTAGTCTACCAAACTACTTATAGATGTATAATTGGGAGTTTACTATACATAACTACAAGTATAAATGATTTTATGTTTATTGTGTACATTTGTATAAGACTTCAACAAAACCCAAAATAATATCATTTAAATGTTGTTAAAATAGTTTTCAAATACCTCAAAAATATAACAAATTTTATATTATATTACATAAGAGGATATGAATTTAAAATGGTTAGTTATTTGAATGATGATTGTTGTGGATGAAACTTAGATGGTAAAATCACATATGAAACATGTCAATTTTTTGGAAAGTATCTTGTTTATTGGTGTAAATAAAGTATAATTCCATTTCATTTTATACTACTGAAGTTGATTACATAGCTGTAAGAAATTACTATTCACAAATTTTGTGAATTAATCACACATTACTAGACTATGGTAATAAATTTTGATGTGTATCTATAAATTGTTACTATTGAAGTGTGATTAAAATTTCTTAGAATACTATATCTTATTTTAGGGATAAAAATTAATACAGGACATTACTTTTTGAGAGAACATTTTCAAAACGGGGATGTCAGTATTGATTTCATAGGTACTAGGAATCATATTAATGATGTTTTAAAAAAAATATTTTAACATTGAATGATTAATTTACATCATACATGAGTTAGGTATCATTAATAACTATTTATTGTTATTTTCTTACTTTAAGGATAATATTTTAGTTTTTTTAATGGACTCAACTTACTATAACACTTAAGTAGATTTAAGGAAAATCCATGAGTTAGGTGAAACTATTGTATCACGGAAATCTATTGAAAAGCGTAGTCATTTAGTAGTTCAATCTATTGAAATACTGTTTCCCTCTGGAATTGGGGATGACCTCATTGATTAAAGGTTCAAACATTCCAATCGGTTTCTAACGGGCTTGTTTGTAGAACCAGAAACATCTAATGATTCCATATCCATTTGGACCCACTTTACAAAGGTAGGTACTCATTAGCTGTGGACTGATGAAGCTTAGGAATTTGCATTGGTCGAGAGTATGGGAGGTCGGACTCATCACACCTTTTTTAGGGGAATTATTGTCTACTCCGAGACTCTCTTTATAGATTTAGGTTATGTTCGAGAATCCTTATTATATTACCAAGTATAAAATGATATTTCCTTTAGATCTGACAATCAATGATTGATATGTAAGAAATTTAGAGAATCTTTTATATTTATTCGAGGTTCTTCATCAGTAGAGAATCATCTGTATTTGTTAGAGATTCTTAGTCAATGGTATCCTTCAGTACATAAAAGTCTTTTGGTCATTATTATGACCATACTGGTTTTAAAGCCACTCAGTGGGGGCACTTGAAGTTTATTTTCATTCAGAAGGACATGGATTATTTCAGAGTTGGGATTGTACCCGCTGATGGGCTACCTACGTATCCTTTGTTTTGGAAAAGGAATCAGAACCCACATAGTTTGGGTAAGGTAGTATGATGTTTATGCATGATTGATGGCTCAAAGAAAGATGTCATGATTACTTTTACACTCTAAGCTCACGTGAGTCATGCTCGGTGTGAGAAACAAGAGGTATTGGTGAAGCCAGACAATTATGCCATGAAAGATTCAATTATGTGGGGCTTATGTATGTATAACTACCCAAAATAGATGAGGATTAAGATTTACTTTCAAGGAAGAAATCTATGAACAGGGTTCATAAAGGTATATGTGATTCATGGAGATTTGGATACTCTAATCTTGGGGCTTACTCCTAAGGAAGATTCCCAAGTTAGGAGGGGAATTATGATTGAGTTTTACTCCTAAGAAGGAAGCCCATATCAAAAGGAATTATGACTGGTTAAGAGAAATTAGGATTGGGGATTATTCCTAAGGAGGAGGCCCAGGTTAAAGGGATTTGAAAATTAAGGGACATGGGGCTTACTCTTGAGGAGGATGCCCAAATTTGGGGAATTATGACTGGGACTTATTCCTGAAAAGGAGGCCTAGGTTAAGGGACTTGGGGCTTACTCCTAAAGAGGATTCCCAAATTTGAGCAATTATGACTGGGGATTATTCCTGAAAAGGAGGACCATGTTAAGGTATTCTCTCATCTTAAAGGATGAGGTTGAAAGAATGAACTCTCTAACTTTAGTGACATAAATATGTGAAAATCACTAAGTTTTGAGAGATGTTCCACGGAGTTCCTTTAAGATAATAAAGGCAAATCAATAAATCATGCCATAAATGGTTTTGAAGAGTGTCTTGAAGACTGAATCTTGAATAAGAGAGGTGGGATGGCATAAGAGGGGTGAAATGGGCAGGAAAGGCACCCAAAAAATAGGGGCGCGCAAGTCCTGGCAGGCGTGCAAGTACTGCGTGGGCGCGCAAGTCCTGGTCACGCAGGTATACCTGCGCGACACATGGGTACTTGTGGGATTTTTATCCCTTAGAGTAATATTTGGGCGATCCTTGATCAAAGCCTTTAGAATTATTCCTAGAGGCTTTCTAGAAGATGGCGCACAAGTTATGGTGAAGAAGTAGGGCGGTGCGCAAGTGTGTCCATTTCTCTTAAGGGTAAAACACTTAAGCGCGCAAGTGTTAGTGAATTATAACAATTAGACCTTACTCCTCTTGTTTAGACCTTCCATTCTAGTTAAATAATTACCTTAGAAGTGTTAGGAAGACCTGAAGAAGAGACTTGAGCGTTCAGAGCTCTATATCTGAATTCTGGAAAAAATCCTCCCAAAATGGGGGGCCCACAAGGTCTATTTATAGGCTTCTGAAGACCCTGGGCGGTTATCACTTTGGGCGCTCAAGTCACTTGCACGACAATTAGGCGGTGCGCAAGTATACTTGCGCGACAGTAAGGGAACTTGTGCGACCATAAGTCCTTTGACTCCTTTTTTATTCCTTTGTCGATTTTTGATGTTTTCTTCAAAGGATGAATCACTTTGGGCGAAGTCATTTCCCTTTCCATTCCTTTAGAAAATGTGATGAAAAGGAGCACCAAAAAAAATTCCCCCTTAGAGTTGGATCTAGAAGAATAAGGATGTGACTCTAAGGAAAAGAAGAAAACCAATTGTAAAGGGCCGCACAGGTGTTCACCGTGCCACTAACATGGCGCAGGTGAGAGGTGCGCAGGGCTGGAGCACGCTGGCTGGAGCGTGCTGGCTGTAGGCGCAGAGGTGGGCACCTTTTCCTATAAATATGTGATCATTTTTCGCGCATAAAACTGATTTCTAGATTTTCGAGCTGTCGCCGCACAGGTCACCTTCACCGTGAAACTTGCTTGTTTTCCGCTGTTTCTTCATTGTTGTGCTGTTGTCAAGGTATTTGGCCTTGCACGGTTATACTTTCGCGCCAAAAACTTGCGCGGCACCTTAACACTTGTGCGACACATCCATACTTGCACGACTTAGTGCCTTTTCCATTTTTTTGAATTTCTTCACAAATTTTATGAAAAACAAAACCCATTTAAGTGTTAATTTATTCAACTTTTGTGCAGAATCAATGGCTCTTAGAACTGGAATAGCTGATGAACTGGAAAACAAACATCTTGATGATATGATGGATATCATTGGACATGATTATTATACCGTCAAAAGTAGCACTCTTCTGTATTTGGCTAAGTATCTGAAGAAATATCACTTTGATTTCCCACAAAGCACTTATCTGCCTTTGTATAGTTACGATCATTTATGAGAAGTCACTATTCTAGAAGCAAAGAACTATCTCCCAATTTCTTGGTTTCAGAATTATACCAACTTTGCTTCAGCAAATATCTCATGTGGAGGAGGATTTATAAATGTTGGAACAGTGGAGAAGGCCCACATGATGCATCATAGCCCTTGTAGGCCAGATCTGAAACCTCATAAGCCTGAGATACAACCACATTGTCATCCTTCAATATTCTGAAATGCTCATATGGATCAATCCAAAGGCTGGAAGAAAAGTTGGTACTTCCATACTATGGGAGGTGTGAAGCCATCTTGGATGTGGGCATATTGGGTACGACAAACCTGTGTAGAGTTTTTCGATGATTTGAAAGGAGTTGCGATATACGAATCTGTCTGGGTAGGACAAACATATGTTTACAGACATGATAACTTCGTGCCGTAGATAATCAGATACTGGAGCCCAGAAACTAATTCTTTCCATATGACTCATGGATAAGTAGGTATCAGCTTGTGGGATGTCCACAAGATCTCAGGGGCTACGATTTTGGGTGACATGTATGATGAATTCATTCCTCCCAAGGTGACATGGAATGATTCAGAGAAGACTCCTGCTTTAGATCAGGAATTATTTAAAATATTTCATAGGCTCAAGAGTTTAGATACCTCGTTAACTCATTCTAGAAAGGATATTCCTCTGGAGGAGTGGATGAATATATTTCTTATTGAGAATAAATAGAAGGAGCCAAAGGAGAAGGAGCCAAAGGAGAAGGAGCCAAAGGGGAAAGGATCCCAGAAAAACAAATCCAAGGATAAGAGGCCCAAACATCCTAATACCTGCCCAAAACCCGAGAAGAGGGGTGCTCCTGGCACATTATGGCCAACTCTAGAAGTAGGAGAGTTTGAGAAATGAGGATATGAGGTGAATCAAAGAATCCCGAAGAAGACTCGTCTAGCGGGCTTCTTGGCTTTGTGGCTCAGCGTTTATCTCTTACCAGTCAGGGATTCGAAGGGAGGCGTTAGGCTAGGGACCTTCATCATTGCGGCAAAGTTGGATGAGGAAAAAATGGTTGGGTTGGCTACCCCCATTTTAGCAAAGATTCACCAGAGATTACTTCATGTCTTCATGCGTAAATCTACTTTATGAATAGTGGGACCATTCCAAATTTTATGGGGATAGATCTCCACTCACTTCAGGACTTACAATGTACAAAATGGATTACAAATTCCTGGAAGTTCTTTTAGGCCGTCAGTGCAATCATTCTCTGGAGTTGCTCCCTTAGATCTTAATGCCTATGAAATGAAAGTGAGGCTGAGCATGTTTAAGTAATTAATCTTCTTTACCTATGGAAATATGCCAACCGGGCGGTTTTTTGATGATGGAACATCCCATTTGGATTTGAGGGCATACATGCTAGCTTGTAGAGATGGTGTGATAGTTGCCAGGATTGACGGAGAAATTATATGTGAGGCCTATGCTCTATATATATTTGCATGTCAATTCAAGTGTCTGCAACATATTGCTGTATCTCCCCCAGTACATGTCAGGTTAGAGCAACATACGATGGTTGCTCGACAACTGTGGCTGCTGACATCAAGGGAGAAGACTGGGGTGATATTTGATCTACCAGTTGAAAAAGTGGCACATAACTTGACCACATGGTATGCCGAGCACTGGATAGCATCATACCCTAAAGGGGTGCTGAATCACCCAGTTTATCAGATGGGGAAAAGAAAGAGGACTGTAGAGAAAGGAACCCTTCCTCATAAAGGTGATGCTTCCCCACATGAAGTTGATTCGCCAGATTCCTCCTCTAGGACTGGTTCATCGGATTCCCAAGATGGGGATGATGAGGCACAACAAGTGGCAAAGAGGCCTCGTGCCTGATATAATCCTCTAGTCAGAATCAAAAACCCACTCCATCAACTCCTGGTAAGTTACTTCATTGGGGTACTTTAAGCACTACTACTTTATAAAGAAATAAGTCTTATTTTCTTATTCTCTATCTGTAGTTGCAGGAGATGGGAAGAAAGTGATATCAATGATTGTAGGAACTTCCTTGCAGCCTTCATATCTAAGACCAAAGGTTGTCAAAACATGGCAGAGTTTATACTGTGGTGTTGAAACAACCTAGTTATATTTATGCGAGGGGTTACACCTCCTTGGAATAGGTAATCTTCTATCTTCTATGGAAATCAGTTTTGAGAATAACCCCGATGAAGTGCTTATTTATATCAGAGAGCTAGAAATGCTCATTTATGACACTGATGAGTCTATTCCTGTTACCAGGTTGGTGAAGGAATTGATTGATCGTGGTGCTGCTGAGGAGACTGATGTGGATTGGAACGATTATGTGGCTCCTGAAGATGTAAGTTTTCTTTCCTTATTTGTTTCGAAACTTTATTTCAATCGAAGCTTTTTTATTCAAGGAAATTGTTTTCTTCATCTTGCAGCTTTCCAAAACTAATGAGGTTCCTTTGCCTCAGTATAGCCCTAGTGGTACTACCATCGGGGCTGCTGCTGAATCTCCTCGTGAACTGGGCGAGATACCTCCAGGCCAGTAGTCCATGAATGAGGAATTGGACATGGCCTTCCATTTGACAATTCAAGTTCCAATAAGGGAGACTACTGATACTCCTAAAAATCCAAAAGGAAAAAGGCGATGAAGGAGGAAGTCCACCGTTGAATTCTTTATCAGTAGTGGAAAGTCCTTCGGATAATCATGAATTTTAAACCATGAAAAAGATTGCTCATTTTCCTTGGGATTGCAGGGGCTTCTTCAATTTCCACTATGAAGGAAAGGACTGATCCTCCTTTAAGGACCAAAGAGGGTGATGTGGAAAAAATGAAAATTCATGCTAACTTGGATACTTCTGAAAAAGAGCCAACATCTATTCCCAGCACGTCTCCTACTGCTGCTACAAGTAGAGAAGAACATGCACCATAATCATTGGCGGCCACAGCAACTGAATCTGCCATCCTTAGTAAAGAAGCTGTCCTGGGTCAGGGGCCGCAAAATGAGGGTCACTAAGAGGACACCTCAAATTCTCCCACTGGTGAGACTAACCAGGATTCTGAAATATCATTGGATGAAATGATGAATCATGACACGTCTTTAGAAGAATTTTATGATCATGCTAAGTTATCATGTGATTTAGAAGACCTTGGTCATGATTGTTATCCTTCACCCAATAAATTTTCTTATAATTTACACTTCTAATCATGACTGAAAATAATATGCAGTTCCATCCATAGAAGCTGCTGAACTGCCAATGCCTGAAGAGGGAGTGGACATTGATGTCAACCCTAACGTTGCAGAAACATTATCTCAAGTGGAGATAAACCCAGTAAACCATCCTGAGACCCATCTTGAAGATCCTGTTGAAACTGGGAAAGATGGGGAGGGGTCTTCTCAGGCTGCTGATCTACTGTTAGGTAATGATTGGACTGAGTTTTCAGGATATAAAACCAACTTCCATTATTCTATTAAAAAAACCATACTTTTAATTGATCAAACAGGGCTATCAACTTTAATGTCTAGAACTGGAGGTGAAGTCTCAACCTCTTCCCTAACAGTAGTAGAAGGTGAAACAACCAGGGTTAGGGGGGAAGGAGAAGAACATGGCACTTCTCTAAGTGCATTAATCCCAGATTACATGCCCCCCCTTTGATGATGATGTTGAATTAGACCCAGAGGTGCTTAAGGCACTCAGATTTTCATGATGCAAGGCATGGAACAACATATGTAAAATAATATCTGAAGTGCCTCTTGAAGAGATACCATCAAATATTTCCCGGTTATCATCCCAGTTCGTCATGCTAGGACTTGGCGGTTTTGGATACCAAGAGATCCATACCGCGGTGAAAGAAGTCATCTTAAGAAGGGAACAGGAGAAAAAGTACCACGAAGATCTAACCAGGGTGAAGCTTTCAGTCAACATCAGCGAATTTGAGGCTGCAATATCCCGAGCTGAGGCTGACTTTGCTGCCAAGATGAAAGAGATGAAGCATAAGATCAAAGATAAAGTCGTCCAACAGATGCACCTTCAGCAACAGTTAGACGCTGTTACTGGGGAACTTGACCAACTCAATAATTCACTAGAGGGATCTCAAACAAATGGTATGAAGGCCATCACCGATGCCAAGAAATCACTCCATCAAGCTGAAAAGAGTGAAGTTGGTCGAGTGCATAAGCTTCAAGTATCTGCTGATGAAGCTCGGGATACTGTTCATCAAGTGAAGACTTATGTTGATAGCCTCTTGTAATTTCCTAGAAAAGAGAAGAGACTTCAATCTGTGGATGTCCTTCTAATTCTTGTGCATCAATGGAGAGAATTCTTTCATCTTAAATCAATTGTGCACGTATTTTCTTAAATACTTTAAATTTTATCTTATCCAATTGGCCTAGTAAGCATAGTTGGTTTTTTACTAGGATTAATGTAAATAACCCTACAAAATTTGAATCTTTTAATTGCTCAATATTACCTAAATCATACAAAATGTATGTTTAGTGAGATGGAACATGACTTTTATTCAAGGTTCCCTTGTCTGTTGTGGGCAGTTTAAAGTCATGCACTTCAGACATAAAGACGCTAATGTTTAGGGTCAAAATAGCTTTGACCGAATGAATTAGAATTGACTCAATTACTTCAAAACTTATCTGAAAATATTTTACCACACTCAAGTATGAGGGAAAATATGTAAACTAAGACTTAAGAAAATTTGAATCTGAGGAATGACATGAAAAAGAGATAAAAAGGCATCAGAAGAAGTAGTTCCCAAGAATGACGTTACCATTATTTAACAAACCCGTTAGGGGGTTGAATTATGCAGGGCCACCTAAGGGCATTGGCTGCATAGTCAAATAAATAGCATCTTTTGGCTAACAAGTCTATTATGTAGACTGTTTATGCAAGGTTGCCTAAGGGCACGCGCTGCATAGTCAGGCAAAAGAACTCTCAGAAATTTACTTTACTAGTGCTAAAAATCCAGTGAAAGTTTATGAAGATTCAAATTTTCCAAAGTATACAGTTTTCTGTATGGAAAGAAGTACTTGAATATAGAGAAGATATTTCTAAACAAGATTATCGAAGAACTGGATGAATATCACTCCTACGAAGGTCTGAACCAAATGTAGGGAAGGAGAATATAAACCATATACTTGAATACTTTCAGATCATGAGAAAGGATATGGGACAAGTATGTTAAGGATGGCTATTTTTGCGGATCCCTACATATTTTCATTAAGACAAATAAGGAAAAAAGAAGATTTCTTCCCAAGAATGAATTTACCAGTGTTTAAAAAACCCGTTAGGGGGTTGAATTATACAGGTCCACCTATGTTCATTGAATGCATAGTCAAATAATAGCATATTTTGGCTGACAGGTCCGTTATGTAGACTGTTTATGCAAGGCTGCCTAAGGGCACGTGCTGCATGGTCAGGAAAAATAACTCTCAGAATTTCAGGAATTTTGTGATTAGAAGTCAAGAAAAGGGTTATGAAGATCTACAAGTATTAATGATTAGGATTATGACACATAAAGATGGGTATTGTCCAATGTATGCAGAGATACACAGATCAATGATAACCATAATCATGTTGTGGCTGGATCCTGAATAGAAATGTTGGACTTCACTATGTATCCCATAAGGATGGGAATCAAGCCATACGTAGTTATTGAACTACAATTTAATGTCATGTCGGACAAAAGGATTGGAGATCTTAGTTTAGGGTCATAAATCTTGGACCATTCTAAGAAATACACAGTGTGTGTTTTCATGGGGACTTTTCAGCCAAGGGACTGAAAGTGGAATTTTGGGTTAGACCCAAAAGACTTGGGGCTGGATTTGAGGGATACTCGAACGTTCCTACACATCCCATAAGGATGGGAATCAAGCCCACATAGTTCTTGAAATACCATATGTACAAATTTGGTTCGTACATGTGAAGGGTGAAAGGGGAATTTAGTGCAATGATGGATTAACCCAAGATAAAAGGTTTGGGCATTGTCATGTATGCACGTAGTCTTTGGAATGAAACATGATTGAAAAATCAATGTAAATAATGGTTCCCTATCAGGTGAGGGTATAAAAGAATATTGTAGTTTATTGTTGTATAAGACAAAATGTGTTGTACAGTTTAACATCATATAGCAAGGACGAAAGTGAATCAATGTAAAGATATTGATTCTATGGGCGGTTTCACGAATCAACATTGTATGAGATGGAGGTGAACCAATGTGATGAGATTGGTTTTGGGCTTGAACCTTTGGAGGTTGCCTACGTACCCAGCCTAGAAGGTAAGGATCAAAGTCCACATAGTTCAATTAAAGAATGAATTAATGATCCGGTTGTTCATGGGGAAAACAACCTAAAAAATGATGTTGGGACTTACGCGTTGTTAGCGGTCCAAAGAAGGTGTTGTGGTTGAAATTTGCTCTAAGCTCACGTGATTCATAATCGGTGTGAGAAACAAGAGGTAACAACAACCTTAACGATGCACAGTTTAATGTCATGTAGGATATATGAAGGGACTATGCAGTTTAAATTCTTACAGTTAGGACTATTGGTGCTCCACAGTTTAGTGTCATGTAGCAGGGAAAAAGTATAGTTTAATGTCATGTAGGATATATTAAAGGACTTTTGTATAGTTTAGCGTCATGTATCTAGGATGATGGGGACAATATAGTATAACGTCATGTTGGACTAAGGGGGGACTGTGCAGTTTAATGTCATGCTGTAAGGACAAATGAGAACACATTTTAACGTCATGTTGGACGTATTAGAGAATTTTTCATAGTTTAACGTCATGTTGGACGAAAAAGGGACGATACAGTTTAGCGTCATGTTGGATGAAAGTGTGAATAGTTTAAGGTCATATGCATGGACCGTTGATTATGCAGTTTAACGTCTTACTGGACATAAGGGACTTGTAAATAGTTTAAGGTCTATGCATGGACCGTTGATTATGTAGTTTAATGTCTTTCTGGACATAAGAGACTTCTGTACAGTTTAGCGTCATGTAGTTAGGACGTCACAGTTTGACGTCGTGTGGGATAAAAGTAATACAAATAGTTTAAGGTCATATGTATGGATCGTGGATGATGCGGTTTAACATCTTGCTGGACGTAAGGGACTTCTGTACTGTTTAGCGTCATGTAGTTAGGACGTCACGATTTAACATCGTGTGGGACAAAAGTAATACAAATAGTTTAAGGTCATATGTATGGACCGTGGATGATGCAGTTTAACGTCTTGCTGGACATAAGGGACTTCTGTACAGGTTAGCATCATGTATTTAGGACGTCACAGTTTAACGTCGAGTGGGACGAAAGTAATAAAAATAGTTTAAGGTCATATGTATGGACTGTGGATGATTCAGTTTAACGTCTTTTTGGACATAAGGGACTTCTGTACAGTTTGGCGTCATGTAGTTAGGATGTCACAGTTTAACATCGTGTGGAAATAAAGTAATACAAATAGTTTAAGGTCATATGTATGGACCATGGATGATACAGTTTAACGTCTTGCTGGACGTAAGGGACTTCTATACAATTTAGCATCATGTAGTTAGGACGTCACAGTTTAACGTCGTGTGGGACGAAAGTAATACAAATAGTTTAAGGTCCTATGTATGGACCGTGGATGATGTAGTTTAACGTCTTGCTGGATGTAAGGGACTTCTATACAGTTTAGTGTCATGTAGTTAGGATGTCATAGTTTTAACGTCGTGTGGGACGAAAGTAATACAAATAGTTTAAGGTCATATGTATGGACCGTGGATGATGCAGTTTAACGTCTTGCTGGACTTAAGGGACTTCTTCATCTGAGTCCCCTGAGTGAGCCTCATCTAGTGGATCAACAACAATGACATTTATGAAATTAATTGATGCATAACGTATCATATCCCTTCTATCATAATTTCTATGATATTTTCTTCTGCCATTCCCCTGATGAGAAATTACCTTTTGTTGATTTGATCCCTTAGGAAGTTCTTGGCGAAACGTAATTTGGAGAGAATCTCCTGATACTTTAGCTCTTCGTTCCTATTGTGGCTTCTTCCCCAATCGAGAGAAGATTGACTTTCACTGAGGAGGGTATTGATGATTTGAAAAAGTCCCCAGTCCGGTGGACTGGGGCTGTTCCTGCTGCCTTTGGTCAACTCCTCGAATCCTATTTGTTGATTCCGAGGGTTGGGTTAAAAGAGTCCCCTCTCTGGAAATCTGGGCTGGCTCTTGACATGCTATGTCAGATAATTTCTTTAAAGCTAACCTAATATTGTGGATCTTAGTCCAGAAATTAGCTGGATGCATCAATCGACATCCACTTTTATCACCTGGTTCAAAAGACCGTTGGGTGATTTCTGACACTTCTATCACTTGATGATGTGCTTGCTCCATACAAGAGGCCTGTTCAATATTCTTGTTTGCTTGATGCAGGAGTAATTCAACAACTTGTTATCTGTATTCTTGATTTTGAGAAGAACTAGTTTAGGCCTGTTCTTGGGAAAGCTTTTAATTACAAACAAAACCCATTAACTGTGGCCGGCCATAGGCAATAACATTGCATGAGACCATTTTTGGCGGGCTTTGCTGACTGGAGAGTACAGTGAAATGTAGTGCTCCATGAACACCCCATCCTATGACATGAATACCAGATGGGGCATTGGAAATTAACTGGCGTGATCTTCTTAGTGCGCCAAGGTATGAATGTTGAAGGGATCTCTGATTCTTTTCAGCCTTCAGATATTGAGAGACTGATAGAGATTCCAAATAAATATGACGTTGTAACCCTTCTATTATCTTAAAATGATTTTCATATTCATCATAAGATAATAATTTCTTCTTAAACTGACAAAGAGTTTTCCATATGTTGAGACGAATATCATGAATTCCATCTTCCGTCAACATTTCTGGAATGTCATACTGTGAGCTAGCCAGAGGAAAAATCATGACTGGCACTTCACCTTTTTCCAGTTGTTTTTTCATGTTCAGTAATTCCTCTTTATCATTCAATGAAGATTCTTCTACCTGATTAGACCAGAGCTGGTGCTTACTTGTTGCTTCATCGGATTCAACAAGACTGGTAGAGAAATCACTGATCAAACTAGAAGATGCATGACTTAGGGGTGGTTCGGAGAATGAACTACACCCTGGGATATCTTCTTGTTGAGAAAGGATTTCACCTTCTAGCGATGAAACATCAGACATGACTGGTTTTGCATTTGCAAGTGCCTCAAGATAAGAGGGCTTTCTCGGCACTACATTTTCCACTGGAGTATTTTTCGGGCAATGTGCATCACTACTGCAGATAGGACTTTCGCAACGAAATTCATCATCATGGGGAGGAACACCATGGTGGGTTATAGAAAAAGATGAGATCTCTTGATCCTTGGTCTTATGTCCACACAGAGGGTTATTGTAGCTCTCATCTGAAGATGAAACTTCAAGATCGATTGAATTATCATGAAGCAAGCCTTTATGAGGATGTTTCTGTTGAAGACCTTCTGAATTAATGTTCCCACTATTGGGAAATGAGGGAGTAAAATCTTGAATTCCAACAGATAATTTTCTGAGGTCTTCAAGAACTCCAACATCAAGCAAGGCCTTGTTACAGATTGGCTCTTGATATCTTGACTATGCTGGGTGGGTCTTCTTCTTAGACGCCTTCTTACTCACCTTGGAAACAACTTGTTGAAGAAAGTGGCTACTCTGAGCAGGTGTATGTGCCTGATCAGGAGAGATGACCAGGTTAGGCTGATGGTCTCTACTCAAATCACGTGTATGTGCCTGACTTGGTTGTCCGTATGATATGGGGGGAGTATACCCCACAACCCTCTTGGACTGGAACAGATGTGTGTGTCTGTTCCAGAGTTAACTGTTGATGTGTCACTCCCATGGTAGGGATAGATTTATGTTTCTTTCCCTGAGATGCTGCTGAAGCTGTTATAATATCATGGCAGGCATCCAGAATATGAGCAGGGATTTGCTTCTGCTCTTTCACCATTGAAAGAATGTGCTTGGTGACTTCTGCTACTGGAATGGGGACATATGTCTATTCTATGCTTCGAGTAGGTATGTGTGCCTGCTCTTGTCCTCCTTTTCCTGTCAGTGAATCGTGACAGTACTCAAGTGTGGGGGCAGAGAGTTGAGTCTGCCTCATATTTGTCGTCGGATCTTTCTGACTGACTTCTCCAAGTGCTACCAAGCGAGACTGTTGGTAGTCTTGATCAATACTAGAAGGTGTATGTGCCTGCTGATTGTACTTTTCCGAACGTGGTTGACGAGATCCATCATATGTAGTCAGATGAGCCTGCTGACTAGCTGATGATGTATAAAAAGGTGTATGTTCCTGCCTATAATACTCCACCGGAATTGCCTGGCGGGATTGGCATGATGCTGCCAGATGAGTCTGCTGGGCAGGAGAATTAAAACAGACGGGTGTATGTGCCCGCTCATTGCTTGCCACCAAGTTAGGTTGGTGGACTTCTACAGAGATGGAAGAGATGAGAACCTGCTCACTGTTGACCGGATTTCACCTCGGGTGATTCTTCTTTCCTGCTCGGGTTCGAGGAACCTGAGCCAAACGCCTAGATTTGATACCCTCATCATGTTTAGGGTACACCGCCACACGAGTCTGGCGGCGATTGTTGATGGGATCCCTCGGGAAGGACTCCTTGTTCCTTCAATTAAGGCCCTAAGGGACCTACTCATTCACATCCACATAATATGGGAGTGAATGGTGATTACGTTTTGGGGATAACGACCCGAAACGGTTGGAGACGGTAGTTAGCACCGCCTGCTTCTTGATCGCTAGTCGTCGTTGTCCGGACGACCAGGTTGAATTATGGACTTGGAGGGATTTTCCAGCAGCCTCCAAAGTTGGAATAGTACTATTTTGACGGTACTCCTTAACCAGTGCATTTGATACCCAACATTGAAGATGCTGAGTAGGTTATGTCGTCCTCAGAGCGGATGATGATCCAGCAGGAGTAGCAGCAGTGGCATTCGCAGTAGAGGTTTTCATGACAGACGTATTGACAGATGTGAACTTAAGAGAAGCCATTCTGGAAATGTAGAAGATCTTGGAAAAAGACTGCATATTTGATATAACAAACATAATCAAGATAATTCCAGCCACTACATCTTTTGGATGAGAAAATATGTCATTGATTGCATTGTTGGGCCTCTCATTGAGTCTAAATACGGGCCTAACAAATAAGCAAATCATCATTTTAACATGGTTAAGGATTCACGTTGGGTTCACCATTTTTTCCCTCTAGAATCGGGGATGACCTCATTGATTAAAGGTTCAAACATTCCAATCAGTTTCAAATGGTCTTGTTCGTAGAACCGGAAACATCCAATGATTCCATATCCATTTGGACCTACTTTCTAAAGGTAGGAGCTCATTAGTTGTGGACTGATGAAGCTTAGGAATTTTCATTGGTCGAGAGGATGGGAGGTCGGACTCATCCCACCTTTTTTAGGGGAATTATTGTCTACTACGGGACTCTCTTTATAGATTTAAGTTATGTATGTGAATCCTTATTATATTAAAATGATCTTTCCTTTAGATCTGACAATCAATGATTGATATATAGTAAATTTAAAGAATCTTTTATATGTATTCGAGCTTCTTCATCAATAGAGAATCATCTGTATTTGTTAGAGATTCTTAGTCAATGGTATCCTTCATTACATAAAAGTCTCTTGGTCATTATGATGACGATACTTTTTTTAAAGTCACTCAGTGGGGCACTTGAAGTTTATTGTCATTCAGAAGGACATAGATTATTTCAAAGTTGGAATCATACCTGCTGATGGGCTACCTACGTATCCTTTGTTTTGGAAAAGGAATCAGAACCCACGTAGTTCGGGTAAGGGAGTATGATGTTTATGCATGATTGATGGATCAAAGAAAGATGTCATGATTACTTTTACACTCTAATCTCACGTGAGTCATGCTCGATGTGAGAAACAAGAGGTATTGGTGAAACCAGACAATTGTTCCACGAAAGATATAATGATGTGGGGATTATGTATGTATAACTGCCCAAAATAGATGGGGATTAAGATTTAATTTCAAGGAAGAAATCCATGAACAGGGTCCATAAAGGTATATGTGCTTCATGGATATTTGGATACTCTAATCTCAGGGCTTACTCTGAAGGAAGATTCCAAAGTTAGGAGGGGTCTCATGATTGGGTTTTACTCCTGAGAAGGAAGCCCAGATCAAAACAAATTATGACTGGTTAAGAGAAATTAGGACTGGGGCTTATTCCTAAAGAGGAGGCCCAGGTTAAAGGGATTTGAAAATTAAGGGACTTGGGGTTTACTCCTGAGGAGGATGCCCAAATTTGGGGAATTATGAATGGGTCTTATTCCTGAAAAGGAGGCCCTGGTTAAGGGACTTGGGGCTTACTCCTAAGGAGGATGTCCAAATTTGAGGAATTATGACTGGGGATTATTCCTAAAAAGGAGGCCCTGGTTAAGTGATTCTCTCATCTTAAAGGATGAGGTTGAATGAATGAACTCTCTAACTTTAGTGACATAAAGATGTGAAAATCACTAAGTTTTGAGAGATGTTCCACGGAGTTCCTTTCAGATAAGAAAGCCAAATCAAGAAATTATGCCATAAATGGTTTTGAAGAGTGTCTTGAAGATTGAATCTTGAATAGGAGAGGTGGGATGGCATAAGAGTGGTGAAATGGGTAGGAAAGGCACCCAAAAAGATAGGGTCACACAAGTCCTGGAAGGTGCGTAGGTACTGCGTGGGCGCGCTTGTCCTGGCGCGTAGGTATACCTGTGCGGAAAATGGGTACTTGCACGATTTTTATCCCTTCGAGTAATATTTGGGTGATCCTTGATCAAAGCCTTTAGAATTATTCCTAGAGGATTTCTAGAAGATGGCGTGAAAGTTATGGTAAAGAAGTAGGGCGGTGCCCAAGTGTGTCCATTTCCATTAAGGGTAAAACACTTAGGCACGCAAGTGTTAGTGAATTATCACACTTAGACCTTACTCCTCTTGTTTAGACCTTCCATTCTAGGTAAATAATTACCTTAGAAGTGTTCGGAAGACCTGAAGAAGAGACTTGGGCGTTAAGAGCTCTATATGTGAATTCTGGAAAAAATCCTCATGAAATGGGGGGCCCACAAGGTCTATTTATAGGCTTCTGAAGACACTGGGCGGTTATCACTTAGGGCGCGCAAGTCACTTGCGCGACAATTAGGCGGTGTGCAAGTATACTTTCGCGACAGTAAGGGAACTTGCGTGACCATAAGTCCTTTGACTCCTTTTTCATTCCTTGGTAGATTTTTGATGTTTTCTTCAAAGGATGAATCACTTTGGCCGAAGTCATTTCCGTTTCCATTTCATTATACAATGTGACGAAAAGGAGCATCAACAAATACCCTAAGAAACCGTGAAAATTTACTCATGTGGTAGATAAATGTACAATGTTTTCTCAAGATACTACAAGGATTATAGGTTTTAAAGGAACTATAATACATTTCACATGTTCCATCAAGATTCCATTTATATCTACTAAAAAATTCATTATAAAAATATATGTTTTTTTATGTTACTATTTAAAGCCCTAAATGATTTTAAATATTCTAAATAATAATTTGAATCATTTTTATCCATAGACACCCTAAACACCATATATGTATACCCCTATCTCTTGATATTTTCCCTTTAACTGATCCCTAACCTCTATAACTTTGAATATTAGTGAAATATTGTTAGTATTCTATGACCTTTCATATTTTCATCTCATGTAGGATTGTATTCATTAAATAGAAAGAAATATTTTTTCAATGTGCCTATAAAACCACATCATTCATCTTGATTGGTCCTACATGAAAGAAAATTAAATTTTAAATGGTTGAATACTAGTATGTATTTAGTTTGAATGTTGTTTCATAAGAGAGGTTCGATTGTATGGTTTATTTAGAAAAACATGTAATTTTATCCAAGGTTAGTATATGTTTTTTATTTAAATTTGGAACTGGAGATGGGTGATAATAATGATGTCATCAGGATATCTGTGAATAGATAAAAGTTGGATGTTTCTTCCAAAATATGGGCCAAGTGTTTAAAAATGACTCATAAAGGTGATTATATGGTTTTAATTAGTTATTACTCTATGAGTTATGCTAATTTCAAGCATAGAAGAGATATACTAGAGCTAACTATAAATTGAACCCTTAAAAGACCAATTTCTATAGATATTGATGGTGAATTCCATATGTTGATAAAGTTTATCCAATATTTAATATTCCTAAGAAAAGGGAAATTCAGTATCCTATAGCATAAAGATATTTTATTCTTGTAATTTATGAAGACTTGTGTACTGATTATCTTTCCTAGGTATGTGATGAGGCACATGAAAGAGTTGTGAAAAAATTATTATAAGTTTAATTCACTTACACACCCCAAATTTATCTGTGATATTTTAGATTTTAAAAGATTTGTTCCTCAATGGGAGACAAAGTAAATAGTATTTGGTGGTGTTTGTTTGAATCAAACTATTTTAAGTGGATGAGGATTAATTGGAATCCATGGAGGAAAATATGGATTTCTAATAATTAATAGATTTATAAGAAGTTAAAATGGTAAATAATCTTACATGAGACACCAGGATAAAGTTTAACCAGGCCTATAAATTTATGATTTAGTAGAATATTCTTTCAAAGATGAATTTTTAGTTCCAAATGATATTGTTAACCTAAATAGAGAAGCTGAGAGAGATTATTAAGAAGTAATATATTCTCATGAGTTAGTAAATGTAGAGATCTATTTTAAGAAGGTTGTTACTTTTGGATCCCCTGAACTTCCTTTTCCTCTACTTTCCTAGGAAATAGGTGTATATGATGATGATAAAGTTACTAGAGTTTCTATAAATGTTTTTTGAAGTTTATTTTTAATTATAGTATTATGAGTTTAGGGAAGAATATGGATGTAAAGAATCTACTACAATTTTTTTTGAGGAAAGATCTACTATTTATTATATCTAATGAACAAAATTCCAATGATTGAGATTAATACAAGGCCCATTAAAAGGGAGTCATCTCCAAAGGGAGAAATATGATTCATATTTTTATAATGATGACCAAAATCGGGGAAACCAACCTGGATATGGTGTAATTTCAATCTTTATTTTTTCTAAGGATTTAAAGGGATCACTTTTAGATTAGATTTATCCTAAAGGGGGAATAAAGTTTATTTATCCTAGTTATTTACTTGAAGGAGAGATTAATCAAAATATTCATCTACTACTAGAAGATATATTTACATCTACTCTAAAAAAGTAAATAGAAAATCCTATTAACAGTGATAAATCTTGCCTGACAGAGTTTCTTGAGTTTGATGATTCAATGAAAATTAAAAAAGAATCAGTTTTTTAGATTGAGGAAGATGATGGGGTTTATCTTGAGAGAAATAGAACCCCTATTTTGGAATAAATTTCCTAATGAAATTTACCTTATAAACCAACTAGACTATCTCCTCCTGCTCATATATCTTCCATTGTTTCTAAAGAAATTTCAGATGAGTTCAAAGTTTATTAGATGAATTTTGTCAAAGAATTATTTCTAAGTTTTGGAGTTTTACTTGAAACTAACAGAGAGGAATATATTTTAGAGATTATATTTATTTTTATAGATCATATTAGAAATAATATATTAATGAATACTTATCATATGAATCAAGATATTTGTAGTTTAAGAGGAAACATAAGATCACTGTAGGTTGAATTAAATTATCTTATGTTGATACTTGATCAAAGGTACTTTAATAATATAGGACATGCTTCTTATTCTAATGATCCTCATAATGTACCTTATCATGTTCCAATTTTTGTTTCCATATATGATAATTTGTTTATAGAGCTTTATAGAGATAATATGATAGATTTTTGGATGATTTATCTAAGATAAGAGAAATAATACTTTCTGGTTTTCATACTTATGCTGTAAAAAACCTTAAGAAAGTTAGGAATGATTCAAAAAAAAGTATAAGGGGTAGGTAAGCGATCAAAAGATAAATTAATCGTCATTTTAGTAGGATATATACCTAAATTTATTTGAAAACTATGTTTGGATATCCATCTAGAGACCTTTAGATGCCTACTTTGACTTAATCTTTCAAAGCTCAGGTTGAAAGATTAAAGGTGACAAAACCTCTTTTATAGATCTATAAAAAAGATAAGAGTCAATTTTTCTCTATTATAGTGTAAGTATTCTTATCCCTAAAGGATTTTAATCATTTTATAGAGCCCTAAATCTATAGTTCTTAAACTTCAGTTTTTTCTCACTCGACTTTTTTTATACCTTTAGTACAACCACCATCAACAAATTTTATGCCTACCTTAACCAACACCTATATTCCTCCATTAAAATTTAATCTAGTAGAGGTTGTACAAAATTTTATAACTTTTTATTGATCAATTTTTATTTCTATACCTTTCTCCTCTCTTCCATAACCTATATCTCAACCTACCTCATAATCATCTCAAGACAAAGGTAAAGATCCTATTGATCTTATATATCCTAGAGAGGAATCTAATTTATATTCTGATTTGATTACCTAAAATGGAATTTTTATTTTAGTTTATATAAGTATTATTCTAAATTAATTTAATTTGATCTTATGTTTAATATATTTATTCTTATATTGATTTTATTTATTCTTATATTTGTTACATTATTTTTTTTTCAAATTATTCTAATATTTCTTAATTTTTTTATAATCCCAAAATGAAAGAAAATGTAATATTGAAGTACTGATTTCACTATTTAATTTTTAAAAATGTAGAAAATATTTATGGTTTAAGAAATTTCTGATTTACCATGAAATTTTATCCTTCTATGATTTTTAATTATAAAATATGTGGTGGTTGTTGGATTATAACAAAAATTTATTATTTTAATGATATCAAATCATGTTTCTTATATTTCTTATGAATTGTGTGGTTAATGATACAAAATATTCTTTCTAGAAAAAATTGAAATTTGTGTAAGTGTAGAAGTAACTACATTTTATGTAAAGGGGCCACAGAAATACTCACTACCTACAACATAAAGTGGCCATGATAGTCAGATAAAAGTATTCAAACTGTTGGAGCAACCTTAAAAAGAAGTTGATCAACTAAGAAACCACATGCCCATTAAATTGATTGTGATAAAATTTGTCTAAGTGTTAGATCGACCACATTATTAATGGAATTGAACAAATAAAGACTTGATGTGACCATAATAAGTGTTTAAATCAACCATTCTTGTTAGTAGAATTTTTTCAAAGTGGTTAAGTAACTACATGATCAAATTTGAGAAACCACACATTTAAATTCCAAGTTATTTCATGAAAGAATTAAAGTGTAATATCCCACCCCTCCTCATTGGCTTGAGAAGGTGGTAGGATATTACTTGGCCTGAAGAGATATCCCAATGATGCCAAAGACTGGAAATAAATACCCAGGGTTTATGAACCTATGGGGGACAATTTTCCCTTTAAAAATAAAATAATCTACAAAAAATTACATAAATACATAAAACACTACATCATGGATGATATCAATGAAAGAATACTTGAATAAAAACCATTTATATCAATACCATCTACCAAGAGTACCACAACAGAAGAAAATAAATAAAGTACATAGTGGAAGAAAAAACAACAACTCAAAGATGACCACATAAATCTAAAGCTCTAACATTATCAATGATCCAATCCCCACGAAACATCCCAAGCATCACTAAGCACCACTATAAAAGTGTGATACTTTACATTTTCATGTATCTCTATAAACAATATTAAAAAAACACCAATGTTCCAAAGAAGGGGAGAGTAATGTAAATCATCATATTTTTCCCAATGACTTCCCTACTCATGCCACTAGGATAGGACATGTCATCACATTTATATAAAATAGTTTATATATAACACATTAAAATAGTTTATATCACAATATAAATCAATTTCTATATCAAACAATTTTCCAATAAAAACCTTTTTTTCCAAGGAAAAAACCAAACAATTCTCTATAATATTTCCCAAATTACATTTTTCCATAGTCAATTATTTTCCATATATCCACACATCCTACCATTCATGCAATATAGACATCCCTATACTCATAAGTGGTGAGTCATCCTTTCACTAATCTATAAGTTTGTGAACCATTTTGATGGGGGAGCACCCTGACCCTTATCCATCCCACTAATTATGGGGGAGAATATTTACCCCTATCCATCCCGAATTCATATGAACACACATAACCCTCATCCCAAAATATAATTCCAAAACAACCATTTCAACCATTTAAATAAAATCGTTCTTTTATTGAAAACTTTTCAAACAAACCTTTTAAAATAATCCATTCCCATTTCATTTCAATAAAACCATCCTTTTATTGAAAAATTTTAGTTAAACAATTTAACACAATTCTAGAAAATCCATATTTTAAAATCCACATTTTAAAATCAAGAAACTAATGCACTTTGCAACTAATTTCCACAAAACTACTAAATCCACAAACCATCACTAAAGTGGGTTTCAAAAAATAAATTCACAAAAAATTCACAACCAAATTCAATGAAAAATATAAATCTAAAACTAAGACTTAATATTATAAATAGAGTACTCAAGAGTGAAGCCAACTACCTCAGTATTTATGGAAATAATGAGAAATAGAATGAAAAAATCCCTGAAAATGGGTTGAAACTCTAAAAGCCCACCTTAGATCTCTTCTCCTAACATAGAAAATACAGATATAATCATATTTGGTATAAAAAACCTTATATATATATCCAAAAAAGATGTATATCTAAGAAAATGAGAGATAGAGAGAAGTAGATCTAAGGAAAACTGCCAAAAACAGGCATAAACGAAGAATTAACATGAGAATATAGATTCAAAGCACCAAGAGATTCCTTCATGTTGCCTCTAGATTAATGGGAGAAGACTATAATACGTTTATAAGGATAAATTATTGAGTTAGATATGTTTTGGGAAAAAATGAGGTAACTATAGGTGAAAACACATTAGATCCACAGTTTAAAGATCTAACTTTTAAACTATGCATGGTTAGGCAAACTGTGAACAAACCGTGCACCAACTACTATCTCAAGGATGGACCTTGAATAGTTTTCCTACAAGGTTAGAAAACCTTGTACCAACCACATAAATCCCAATATTTGAAAAAGCACAGTTTATCCTAGGCTTCTGTGTAGTTTAGACAAACCGTGTGTCACTCATGCTCCCTTCCGTTAACCCCTTTCTCATTGTGCACGGTTTCTTGTAGGAGTTTCATGATTTCCCCAAACTATATACCAACTGTACACCAATAGAAAAGCACCAAAAACCTACCAAAAGGTCTCTAAGCCTTCCAAACTTTACCAGAAAACTTTATATACTTAAAAAGAATAAATGAAGTGTTACTTACATGAAATTAGGGGGTGCTAAATTCTCTCCCACCAATATCCATTTCTTACCTAGAAAGTAGAAAACCATAATTTCTCTAAAAGAGTTCCAAAAATTTCTATTTTATTTACTTATTATATTCCCATGTCTATTCATGAATTTGAGTATGTTTTCACAAAACACACACTAGACTAATTCTTTTTCCATGAAATAATTTCTCTTTCTTATTCAAAATCCATACTGGCATGTGCACAAATGAAGCATCCGAGTCAAGGTAATTGTGATACCATTGAATCACATGGTTAGGATCAAGATGATATTTTTTAAATTGAGATACATGGAACACATTATGAACAAAAATGAATAGTGGTGTAAATGCCAAATGATTTTCCACCTCACCAACCCATTATATTATCTCAAAAGGTTCTATGTATCAAGAAGATAACTTTATCTACTTTCCAAAAAAATGATGTAAAATCCTTGGATATATCCTCAAGAACACATGATCACTCACTTTGAACAAAAAATTTCATCTATGATGATACACATATGATTTCTAATTACTTTGATCCATCTCCATCTGTTTTATGATCAAATGAATCTTCTCCATTGTTTCTGAGACAAGGCTTGTTCCAACTAGTGAAGTCTGACCTATTTCCACCAACAAAGTGGGGAATGACAAGGATGCCCATAAAATTCTTCAAAAGTATCCATATGTATCAAGGCCTGGTAACTATTATTATATGAAAAATCCACTAACAATATGACCTCCTCCCATGAGGCACATAAATCCATTAAAATATCCCATAACATATCTTCCAAAGTTTGTATCATCCATTCATATTAGCCTTCCATTTGAGGATGATATGACATACTCATAGTCAATTGATTCCCAAGGAATTTATATAAGGATTTATAGAAAGTACATGTAAACCGAGGATCTCTACCTAACAATATTAAAACTAGTATTCCATTCCTCTTTACCACTTATCATATATAGATTTTTGACAAGTACTCCACCATATGAGATTCATGAATAGGGATGAAATGGGATGAATTTGTGAAATGATCCACTATCACCCATATGGAATAATGGTTCTGAACCTTTATTGGGAATTTTTTTACAAAATACATGGATATATGATCCCATTTCCTTCCTTTAATAGGTAAAGACTTCAAGATACCCGTTGGTAGTTGATTCTCTTCCTTAACCCATCGACAAGTTAAGAATCTTGAAACAAAGTCATCCACCTTTTTTTTTCATACCAACCCACTAAGAATATGATTTTAATGCCTTATATGACTTTTGTATTCCAAGATAAACAACCCATATTTTATGGTGGTAAGAATGAAGAATTTTTTCCAGACAAGCCATAAGTATGACCATCCAATTTCTGAACCACAACACTGAACTCCCTTCTTGCCTGCAACACTCAATGGTCTCCCAACCATTGAGTTTTTTCCTCATAGCCACGCATTATTAATTTGATGTCTATGCCTATTTAACCATTTAAACCAAATTATTAATAAAAGAATCTAGAAAGAATGCTGCAACTTCCCCGTAATCTTCACACTCTAAGTTCATATCGATTAATACTGACATCATATGCCACCCATTTGAAGCTTCTTTTTCCAACTAAGAATATGCCTTTCTTCTTAAAGCATCTTACAATGAATTGTATTTTCCTGGTGTATACATCAACCCAAAGTCATACAATTCAAGATACTCCATCCATATTATTTTTCTTATGTTCAAATAACATTTTGAGAAAATATGTTTCATGATTTTATGGTTTGTAAACATAGTAAATTTCTCACCAAAGAGGTAATGATGCCATGTATTCAAAGCATGGACTAAAACAACTGAATACAAATGATGTGTTGTGTAGTTCTTCTCATGAAACCTCACATTCCTTGATCCTTAAGGAATAATGTGATCTCCCTGCATGAGAACACATCCCAACCCAGATCCCAAAGCATCACAGTACACCACGTACCCTTGTCCTATTCTGACAATATCATGATAGGTGCTTATGTAAGGGGAAATTTAATCTCTTGAAAATACTTTTGACATTACTCATCCCATTGGAATAGAACATTATCCCCTATTAAAGTTTTCATATATGATTCTAGTCATGAAATATAATGAAAAAATATTCGGTAATAACAAGCTGGATCAAGGAAACTCTGTATCTCAAAGACATTACTTGGTGGTTTCCAAGAGATAACAACATATATATGTTCTATATCCATAGAAAATCCTCTTTTATAGATTACTTATCCAAGGAAATTCACCTATTATATCCAAAAATATCACTTTGATAGTTTTTCATACAACCGATGATCCCTCAAGATTCACAACACTGTTGCCAAGTGTTTCTCATACCGAACCTTTGTCTTTGAATACACCAATATGTAGTCCACAAAAACCACCACAAACGATTCAAAATATTTATGAAATATCAAATTCATCAATTACATAAAATCTAGTGGTGAATTAATAAGACCAAAAGTGATTACCAAATATTCATAATGGTCACATTTACTCCCAAAAGCTATCATTGGAATATACTCCTTCCAAACATTCTATTGGTGATGTACTAATAGAAATTCAATTTTAGAGAACCACTAATCTCCTTTCAATTGATCTAACGGATCATAAATTCATGGAAGTGGATACTTATTCTTTATCGTAACTTGGTTAAGCTTATGATAATTCACACATAGCCTTAGAGTTCTGTCTTCCTTTTTCACAGACAAGACTGGTGTTTCCCACAAAGGTGTGCTCAGCTGAATGAGCCCTTTTCTTTCTTGATCCTCTAACTACACTTTCAATTCCCTTAATTCTATTGGTTTCATTTGATAATATGGAATTAAAATAGTACTGGTCCCTATAAGGAGATCAATCATAAACTCCAATTCCTTTATAGGCTGTAACTCTGAGAAATTTTCAGAAAAAACATCTAGAAAATGATCAACCACTGCTAAAAAACTTCTATTATAAATATATTCTATTGATTAAAAAGTAAAATCCACTAATTTTTATGATATTTTTTTGACTACTGGGGCCAAAAAGATTATTATAACCATATTTACACCATGATCTCCTCCAAAGAGATTCTAGATGCCATATTCATTTATAAAACTGACCTTTTTGGTATAATAATTGATGCGAGTCTTTAACATTATCAACTAATCTATACCTATAATTATATCATAGACATACATTTCTAGCATATAGAAATCCCATTTCATCTTGTATCTATCAACAGTTATAGATGATTCTCTACACACAAAGGGTAGACATTCTCATTGACCAAGAGGAGTTTTAAGTTTTAGGATAGAAGGCATCATATCAAATTTTAAACCTAGTAAATCAACAACATGAGAAGAAATAAAGAATGAGATGAAAACATGTAAAAAAAGCTTACATAAGGGTAGAATTCAAAATAATCATACTTCTCATGGTTGATGGTCCAGACTAATCATCCAACATAACCTTCTAATCTTCATATAATAGATTACTCATCATGATTTATTCCTTATTTCCCTATTGAGACTAAACTACCTAAGGAGTCATGGTATTCCTAGAATCACCATGGATAGCTATATTATACCGACGATAGGTATTCAGATGCCCTTACCACATCAAATAATTCAAATACCGTGACACCTAAGAAGTGTCTCATCCAACCAATATTAGATATTTGTGATAATAACATTGAAGATGCCCCATCTTATTATAATCATGGAATTCTCTATGTGGTATCGTACACTATTTCTTCTTGTGGTCAAAAAACCCACATTGGAAACATATAGGAAGGCTCTTTGGTTTTGGAGTAATATTCACTGATCGAACTATTTGATTTTGATTCATATTCCCACCTTGGAAATAGGTGTCCCTCGTTCGATTTATCATGGAATTAGAGTTCTCACCTTTTCCCATAAGTATTAAAATACTTACTCCTCCCACAGCTCATGAGATATTCCATTCCTCCAACATTGATCTATTGAACATCTTTTTATAATCCATAATTTAGAGAACAAAAAATCTTCAAGCGAAAATCCTGCCTCAACCTTGATTCAAAGATGAGTGACTTCAAGGATTCACTATCGGAAAATTCTGGTGCAATGAACATTAAATTCATAAATTCAGCAGCGTACTCCATGAAAAAAATATTTTCCTACTTCAAGATGAAAAATTACATCATTATTTGAATTTTGAACTTGTGAGGATAGAATTATTTGTTAAAAAAATTCTCAAAATTATCCCATGGAAGACCTTTGTCCAATTTAGCCTGACTGCTAAATCTCACCACTACCATGCAAGATCTTCCAAAATATATGTCTCTATATTAAATTTAAACTCTGTTGGTGTGCCATTGAAATCAAAGATTTGATTAATCCTATTCAGCCACACCTCCACCTTTTCTGGTTCCGAATCACCCAAAAAGATGGGTTGATTATACTTCTAGAACTAGATAGACTGATCCACTTGCCTTGGCTCATTAATTTTGTTCCCTATATCCACAACCTAAAATTATTGGAAAATAATTTAAACTAGTATTTGGTTCACCTGTGACTCAGGTGTAGCCACATTATCAGCAACTTCCTCTAGTTGGTTCTTACAATGCCTACTGGGTTCCATTTTCTATACAAACGCCAAAATCCAGATGTCCCACTCTCTATTAACTAAAGGGTTAGAATTTCAAATTATACCACACCACAATTATCACAACAATTATTTCCAAAATTAACATTTTCCACTTTAAACAGTTTATCAAAAATCTCAACTTACTTTTGAAAATCAGACCATTTTTAAAATACTACAACCATGCCATTTTTTAGATTCTTACATTTGATTTTTGTTAACTTTTTTAAAAAATAAACACCTTTGTACCAAATGATATATCATTACTCAAAATGAAATATGCACTCCTCGTGGTAAATCATTACTCTAATGCATGTCATGGTCATCTCATTGGCTAAACCCATGGTAATGAGATTCCAAATCATATAAGTGTCTCCAAAACTCTTATGTACCAAACTCCCTGGTAACTTGAAGTTCAACATAAAAAGGTTAGCTATGTCTTTTTATGATATACATTTCAAGTACAGAAAATCCTAATCCTTTCTACCATACCAACACAAGGAATTGAACAAAATTAAATTAACTCTAAGACCATGAGAACTGATGACCACTTATTTGGAAGGGATCGAACAAGATGATACCATTTGTCTCAAAAATGTTTTAGACTGAACAAAACTGACACCAATTGTAACATCTCTCCCCTCCTCATTGGCTTGAGAAGGTTGTAGGATATTAATTGACCTTAATAGATATCCCCAAGATGCCAAAGGCCATCAATAAATTCTAATGGATTCATGAACCTATGAGGGATTATTTTTAATTTAAAAATAAAACAACCAACCAAACATGATATAACCAGATAAACCACTACATAATGCATGATATAAATGAAATAAAACTAAAAAAACCATTTATATCAATACCAACTACCAAGAGTACTCCAAATGAAGAAAATAAACAATGTAAATAATGGACGACAAAACCAACAAATCAAATATGACCACATAACTCCAAAGATCCAACATTCATGATACCTTAATCTCCACAAAACAGCCCAAGTACCACTAAGAACCACTAGAGAAATGTGATACATTACATTTTCATGTATCTTGATAAATAATATTTAAAAAGTCACCAAACTTCCAAAGCAGGGGTGAGTAATGAAACTAAGTAGATTTTTCCCAATGAGTTCCCTACTCACACCACTAGGATAGAACATGTCATCACATTTCAATAAAATAGTTTATATTAAAAACTTTAATATAGTTTATATCATAATATAAATAAAATTTATATATCAAAATTTTTTACAATAAAAACCATTTTTTCCAAAGAAAGAAACCAAAAAATTCTCTAAAATATTTCACAAATTTCATTTTTTGCAATCCATTCCTTTCTACATATCCACAGATCCAACAACACATGCAACCTGGACATCCCTATATTCACGAGTATCAATTCATCCATTTACTCAACTGTCACTTAGTGATCCATTTTGATGGGGGATATTATAGACCCTTATCCACCCCCTAATGATAGGGGATTCTTCTTACCCTTATCCATATCGAATCCAAATGAACATGCATAACCATTATGGAAAAAACCAATTCCAGAACAACAATTTCAACCATTTCAATAAAACTGTTATTTTATTGAAAACCATTAAAACAAACCATTTAAAACTAAGAATTACCATTTTATTTCAATAAAACCATAATTTTATTGAATTATTTTAATTAAACTATTTACCACAATTATAATAAATTCAAATTTTGAAATTGTAACACCCCAAACTTCCACGGTACGTTTCCCTTCGAATAATCGATAGCGTGTGTTGTACGCAACCTCGAGTTCTAACACACACCACAACTAATTAAACTAGCCGTTGTGAATAGTAATACCTACTTTTTGAAATCATATATATTTTATTTTTCAAAATGGACTTCCTTTTTGGATTCGGAATATCGAAATTAGCCTAGGGTGAAATTTTGGTACTTTTCGGATAACTTTTATATTTTGATGAATAGTGAAAATTATTAAATTTTAATTAAAAACAAATTTTTTTATTAAAATAATTAATATTGATAAATTATTAATTTGAGTGTTTTTAAAGTATATTTAGAATATATTTTTACCATTTAATTTAATTTTTGTCATTGGACATAATTTTACAATTAAACCGAACATAAACAAGTGTCAATCTTTTGATAGTTATTACCTCTTAAAAACACGCTTTTTGTTTTGACAGCGGGAATTAATTTTAAATTAATTTCTTCCACTTCTGTGTTTTGAATTTAGGAAAATGGATTCCATATTTGGAATCAGGATGTTCAAATTGTGTAAATAGGTAACTTTTATTTTTAGACATTTTGAATAGTTACTGTGGTAAATATTTTATTTACCATGGTTAAAGGGTAAATCCGGTAAATAAGGGTTAAAAAATAATATTATAATAATACAAAATTACCCTAAAACGTGTCCTAACCTTATTGGTGGACACATACCCGACCATGGGCATCCTTGGGTCAATTTGGGGACCCCTTGGAGCCACTTTTATGTGGTAGGGACACATTATATTAATAAAGTTAAAATAAAAATAAAAATGGCATAAGCTTACATCTTTTAGAAGAACAATTTTTACATAGGGTTATACATGTTGGATTTTCGATTATAAATATTCATTATAAATATAAAAAGATTTCCTACATGATGATATTTTATTTATAATTTTTATACATCAAATAAGTTAAATTATTAATGACACAATAATGATGCAATGTTTACCTCATTAATAAATCATTGAAATAAATAATATTATAATGATTAAAATATTATCTAAAACCTGTCCAATTCTTATTGGTTGATGTTATTTAGAATATGAGTCATCTTATCTTCGACCTCAATGATTTTTGGACCATTATAAACCGAATATAATTATATTATAAAGTAATACTTTCACTCTTTCCTAAAGAGCCCCTCCTCTCCCTTATAAAAGGAGACCACTTCTTCTCATTCCCCACACCTCTCAAGCCACTTGGCTCGTCCAAACTCTGCCCAACTAAGCTACCCACATCCCTCTCCTCCTCCTTGAAGCTCCCCCTTAGTCAGAAAGCATTTCAACAAGTCCTTTGGTTCCAACCAAAGTGAGTTACCTAAATTAAAGGTAACGATTTCTCTTAAATTATTTTCATTTATTTTGCTTCTTCAACCCCCAAACTCTTTTTATTTCCTTTCTTTTGTAACAACACCAGTATCCTCAATATACTAGGATGTTGTTATAATAAGGATTCAAACTACACATACACACAACTCCATATAATGGATGATGAACATAATGTTTCTGTGGATGGCAAACTAACGCCTCACGAAACGATGATTGTTCAAATACATCTTACCGCCTCTCATGGTGGCCATTATGATGGCACTGTAATTAAATATGATATTAATGATATATATTTTATATATAAGCTTCTTTAATTCCATTTTATTTCATACCATTATTCGTTTCATGTTGTATATACATACGATAATTTCATTTGAGGAAGTGTGGACTACCGCCCCCTTAAAATGATATGACTCGTTCATACCACACATGGAACGTATAAAGGATGGTGTTAATGAACTTAAGTAACATATATAAAATATTATATTATACTGTAATAGTAATATACCTAAGTATCATTTGGATTCAATTCTTTTAAAATAAAAATTAAATGGAAGTTGCGTTCGTGCGTACGTACGGACTACCGTCTCCACGAACGCGATGAGATTCATCCTCCATCGTATCCATTCAAGTATAATTATCATTTGATGATTTAAAAATGATGTTTAAGGACTTGATACCATTCTGGATTTGAATAATATACAACCTATACTTTACAAACATGTCTTACGTAACAAAACATACAAAAGAAAACAAGTAAGTTAACACCCGAAACAACGATAATACTAAGATATTATTATCAAATCAATATTAAAAGATCATATATGATATCATATTAATATATATGATTCTTGTATAATTTAATAAAAATTATTTCACCATTATACAGGAGGTTAACCTACCCCAACCAAGGAAAAGTACAAGGTAAGGGATTTTCTTATCTCACTTTCAATTCCGTGAGATTTCCATTGTTCGCCACTAAATTATTGAAAGTGGTGTATTGTGTACTGCCATTTGATATATATTATCATGATTCTATTTATATTCATGTTATTCTGTAAATCATTTGGTGGTTATTAACTTTTGTCCATACGAATCAGTTGATTAACGTGGTAAGGGGTTTTCATCTCACTCCTCATTTCCGTGAGATTCATGCCATATTGCCACCATCACCTTTTGTGTGGTGTATGTACTGCCCATAATTATATTCGTTGTGTAATACACTCTAATTTATGTGTATTTACATATTCATTGTATGATACCTCTTTCATGGGTTGTATGTTTCATAATTTACCAAATTGGTGAGGGTTTACTTTACAACCTCTTCATTATCCAAGGTTGTTTATACGTAATAATCTACTGGGATCTCTTTATCATCCACATCCATGTTTCTTAAAAATGCATTTCAAAACATTTTTACTATTTACTAGAATATGAGTTAAAGTCATTTATACCCTTTTTGACTTTTATAAGTGGTTTATAAAGGAATCTTTCGGTCGTTTTCAAAACAAGGTCCTTTTTAACCTTTTCGACAGAATTAAGGTAAGAATGTTTTTTTTAACTTATACGGCGGGTGCGGCTATTTTCCACCGTTATAAAATCTTCAAAGCTTCCCTTACAAGATTATAAGAATATTTTCAAAGAAAATGTTTCATTTTATATGGATCTTAAATGATTTCAAAATAAAAGGAGATATTTCTTTAAAAAGAATTTTGATTTCATCTATGTCAACATCCTTTGATGGATTTTAAGATTATTTGAAGTTGATTTATTATGATACAAAACTTCTATATTGTTTTGAAGGTTTTGTGATATGTTTGACTGTGGATGTGCTATTTTTATACCATTCATAGTTTATGGTGAAAGTATTGACATTTCATATGCTAGTTTTAATATGAATGTTTATGTTATGTTTAAACCTTTTCATATGGGAATGCATTGGACTTAATAAGTGACGGGTGGAGCCCGCTATAGCTCCTCGATGCATCGGTAGGTCTCATGAGACAAACTAGTGTCTTGGCACAAGGCCTTGACAAAATCTTATTTGTAGTCTTGGCACAAGGCCTTGGCTATGTGGTTATGATAGTCTGGCATTATGCATTCCAATATTATGAAAGTGGTTATTGATTTTTGCATGTGATTATTCGATTAGTAGAATATCCATGTGAATAAGTAAATGGCATTATTTCATTTTATTTATGCCATACCATGTTGAAAGTTAATATTTAAAAGGATTTTGTTTTAGTTATACATTGCCTTAAATGTTTATTCTTATTTATGAAAGTTTCTGCTATATTGTTATCCTTACTGGGCATTTGAGCTCACCCCTTTTCTATGTTTTATTTTTCCCAGGATGTGAAGAAGTAAGTTATGAATGACCTGCAGGGATTTTATGAGGGGTTAATAGTGTGGATTGTGGAAACATTATGTTGTTGTAGTAGTTTTTCATTTTATGATGTAATGTAAAACTTATGAATATATATAGTGTTTCCGAGGCTACTAAACCAATCGGTCTTTCGAGATTTGATCTTTCTTGTGATCATGCCAATGTTATGTAATTAATGCACCGACTCTGGGTAACTGGGTTTGGGGCGTTACAGTTGGTATCAGAGGAAGTTTAGTACAAACCTTGGAAGCTAGATTTAGATAAACTCTGATTAGAGCACGTAGACCTAAGATGAACTTTGAGGATTAGTATAGAAGAACTTCCTAGAATTTTGGTATTGTAGAGATTTTGTGAGTTTTCAAAGCAATACATCCCTGTCTGGATACGAGCAGGTAGAGGCGGCTCTGGCACATATGTACCTAGGGGTAAAAACCGAAAACACCGCTTTGAGATAGACTCGAACGGGAACTGGTGCACGACAACGGGCCTTGCTGCACTCTTGGTTACGACACTCCCGGGGGATATGCTTAGGATAACTCTCATTTTCTTTACAAATCATTTTGAAGGGATTATGAGTATATACTTCTTCAAAGAAAACATTCTTATGATTATGGATTATATCCACAAATAGTTCAATTTATGTTAAGTGTTTTATAAGTATGGGATTATGTATTTTGATTCATAAACTGATCTAGTTTATGCCATTGTTTAGAAATGGCGCCTAGTGGAAGAAATGGAAACCGTATCAATGCACGCACTCCATGTAGGGATTGCCCTCCTGCTCAAGATAATTATAGTGGGGCTGGTGATGCAACTGGTGCCGATCAGCTAATCACCATACTGGGACAACTTACTCAGGTTATGAATAATAACCTTACCCGTATGGAGCACCCTGATCCGTAGCGTGGAGGATCAATGTTAGATCGATTCATGAGGCAACAACCACCAACGTTCAATGGGAATACAAATCCCTTAGTAGCTGAGCAATGGATATTTTCCCTAGAGAAAATATTTCAGGCTTTGGGGAGTAATGAAAGGGAAAAGGTTGTCATGGCAGTTTACCGCCTCACTGGAGATGCTGATCAATGGTGGTCATTGATTCAGAACATGAAGGAAGATGATGAAGTATCAAATATGGAATGGAGGGAGTTCAAAGATCTGTTTTTAGAAAAATACTTTCCTCGCGACCATCGAGCAGATATGGAAAGGCAATTTCTGAGTCTGAGACAAAAGGAGGATGATAATGTCACAAAGTATGAGGCTAACTTTACAAGGTTAGCGAGGTATGCTGGAGATTATATTCGCAACCCAAGAAGTAATATTGATCGTTTCTTTGATGGGTTAAAACCATTTCTCCGTCGAGCGTTAGTCTCACAATCCTTTTCATCGTACGAAGACATTGTCTCATGTGCTATCAAGACCGAAAAGGAATTCTCTAAGTCTTATGACTTTAAAGAAAAGCAAGAGAAGAAGAGACCTGCTGATCAATCTGGGAATGGAAATAAGGGGAAGAAAGGAAAGGTTGAATATCCATCATGTGGTAAATGTGGGAAGAAACACCCCGGTACTTGATTGAAGGGAATGGGAGTCTGTTACAAGTGTGGTGAAAAAGGCCACCAAGCTCATGATTGCAAGGGGAAGAAGGAAGCTACCAACGTTCAGTGCTACAATTGCAGGGAGATGGGGCATTATGCAAATGCATGTCCTAAGCGTCAGGAGAACTTACCTCAGAAAAGGCCAAGGGATCAAGGCCAGGCTTATGCTATCACTACTGCTGAGGTAGAAGCTCCGAAAGACGTGGTGGCAGGTAATTTAATGGTTTCCTCAAGTTTAGCAAATGCATTATTTGATTCTGGATCATCGCATTATTTCATATCTTCCCAGTTTGCTAAGAAAATTAGATATTTCCAATTTGATTTAATAAGGGAGTTGTCAGTTAAAACTCCTAAGGGAAGTATCGTTGCAACAAAGTTTTGTGAATCAGTCCCCATTAGAGCACATAAATTTTCTTTATCTGCTGATTTCATCGTCATACCTATGATTGAGTTTGATATAATCCTCAGTATGGACTGGCTTTCGGACTATGATGCGAAGATTTATTGTAAGAAGAAAGAGGTTACGATTCTTGATGACAATGATAAGGAGCACCTTATTTTTAGAGCAGAATCATCACCACCTAATTCTTATTTAGATCCACCCCCAGTAGCTCAACTTAATTCAATTATTGGGGAGGAAGAGAATGAAATAACTGTCGGTGAGGAAAGGAATGTTCAAATAGAGGATGTACCTGTTGTGAAAGAATTTGTAGATGTATTTCCGGAAGATTTACCTGGACATCCTCCAGAACGAGAAGTTGAGTTTTCCATTGATTTGATTCCTGGATCAAGGCCTATATCGAAGACCCCTTATATAATGGCCACTGTAGAGTTAGTCGAATTAAAGAAACAACTAGAGGAATTGAGTAATAAGGGATTTATTCGCCCTAGTGTTTCTCCATGGGGAGCCCCTGTTCTTTTTGTTAAAAAGAAAGATGGATCTATGAGGTTATGTATTGACTACAGGGAGATCAATGCTATAACGATAAAGAACAAGTATCCCCTACCTCGTATTGATGATTTATTTGACCAACTGCATGGAGCTCAATACTTTTCAAAGATTGACCTTCGATCTGGATACCATCAGTTGTGTGTGAAGAAGGAAGACATTCCGAAGACAGCATTTCGAACCAGGTACGGGTATTACGAGTTTACTGTAATGCCGTTTGGATTGACTAATGCACCCTCTGTATTCATGGATCTGATGAATAGAGTTTTCAAGGAGTATCTCGATGAATTTGTGGTGGTATTTATTGATGATATCTTGGTATACTCCAAAACCTACGACGATCATGAAAATCACTTGCGCATTATCTTGAAGACTCTGAGGAGGCATGAATTATATGGGAAGTTTAGCAAGTGTGAATTCTGGCTTCAGGAGATTTCTTTTCTTGACCATATTGTCTCTAAAGATGGAATCACTGTTGATCCTTCTAAGACCAAGGCAATCCAAGAATGGCCAGCACCTACGAGTATAACTGAGGTACGCAGTTTTATTGGTTTGGCAGGTTATTATCGACGTTTCGTCCAGAATTTTGCCCGATTGGCTAACCCATTAACGAAGCTCACACGTAAAGGGGTTAAATTTGTTTGGACAAAAGAGTGTGAAGAATGTTTCGAAGAACTGAAGAGAATATTAGTCAATGCTCCTATATTGACTCTACCATCGGGGAATGATGGGTTCGTTATTTATAGTGATGCATCGAAGAAAGGACTTGGTTGTGTCCTTATGCAGAATGATAGAGTTATTGCCTATGCATCACAACAGTTGAAAATTCATGAACAAAACTATCCTACTCATGATCTTGAGTTAGCAGCTGTAATCTTTTCTTTGAAGATATGGAGGCACTACCTCTATGGTGAAAAATGTGAGATTTATACTGATCACAAGAGTTTGAAGTATATTGTCTCACAAAAAGAACTCAACATGAGGCAAAGGAGATGGCTTGAATTACTCAAGGATTATGATTGTACGATACACTACCACCCAGGGAAGGCAAACAAGGTGGCAGATGCTTTGAGTAGAAAAGACCATGGAGTTTTGAACAATATGAGAATTGAAAGGGATCCAATTTTTATGGATCTAGTGAAGATGGACATGGGAATAACCAGGAAAGGTGAAACATCAATGCTTTTTCAAATGGTTGCCAAACCATCTTTACTAGAAAGGATTAAGAGTTCTCAGACTGATGATGAAGAATTCCAAAAGAAGATTAAAGCTGTGAATGATGGGAGATTGAGAGACTTTGTGTATGAAGATGGAATTTTGAAATTCGGGAAGAGACTTTGTGTTCCTAATATACCTGATCTAAAAAGGGAATTGCTGGATGATGCTCATAGTTCCAATATCTCTATACACCCTGGGAGCACCAAAATGTATAGAGATTTGAAGGAACATTTTTGGTGGGACAACATGAAGAGGGAGATTGCTGATTTTGTGTCAAGATGTATGGTTTTTCAACAAGTGAAAGCTGGAAGGCAACAACCTGGAGGAGTCATGCAACCTCTTCCCATACCGGAGTGGAAATGGGACAATATTACGATGGACTTTGTCATGGGGCTACCAAAGACTCCTAGAAGGAACGATGCAATATGGGTTATTGTTGATCGTCGTACCAAGTCAGCACATTTTCTTGCTATAAGAGAAGATCTACCCCTGGAACGTCTAGCAAGACTATACATTAATGAAGTTGTGAGACTTCATGGAATACCCCTATCGATTGTTTCTGATCATGATCCCCGTTTTACTTCAATATTCTGGAAAAGTCTTCAGAAATGCCTGGATACTGAACTTCATTTGAGCACTGCTTACCACCCTCAGACAGACGGACAATCAGAACGGACTATTCAGACCTTAGAAGACATGTTGAGATCTTGCTCACTTGATTTTCAGGGTATGTGGGATCAATATTTACCACTGGTAGAATTTTCCTATAACAATAGCTTCCATTTGAGTATTCAAATGGCACCATATGAAGCGTTATACGGAAAGAGATGTCGTACACCAACTTGTTGGGATGATGTTGGTGAAAGAAAACTTGTAGGCCCAGAACTAGTGGAGGAAACGGTGGAAAAGGTGAAGGTAATCCAAAATCACATCAAAGCAGCTCAAAGTAGGTAGAAGAGCTATGCCGATAATCGAAGGAAGGATTTGGAATTTCAAGTCGGTGATCATGTTTTCCTAAAGGTATCTCCGTGGAAGGGAGTCATACGTTTTGGTAAGAAAGGTAAACTAAGTCCCAGGTACATTGGACCTTTCGAAATTCTAGAACGAATTGGGGCTGTAGCTTACCGATTGGCAATGCCGCCAAGTCTCTCCAAAGTTCACGATGTGTTCCACGTATCTCTGTTGAGAAAATACATGCCTGACCCAACGCATGTACTCACCTTTGAGGAATTAGAACTAGAACCCGATCTGTCTTATTGCGAAGAGCCCGTCAAGATTCTTGATACGAGAGAACAAGTGATGAGAAACCGGACGACGCGTCTGGTAAAAGTTTTGTGGAGAAACCATAAGATAGAAGAGGCAACGTGGGAACCCGAGGAACTTATGATGAAGAACCACCCGAGTCTTTTTATGCAGTAATACCCTAGAAATTGCGAGGACGCAATTATTTGAAGGAGGGGAGAATGTAACACCCCAAACTTCCACGGTACGTTTCCCTTCGAATAATCGATAGCGTGTGTTGTACGCAATCTCGAGTTCTAACACACACCACAACTAATTAAACTAGCCGTTGTGAATAGTAATACCTACTTTTTGAAATCATATATATTTTATTTTTCAAAATGGACTTCATTTTTGGATTCGGAATATCGAAATTAGCCTAGGGTGAAATTTTGGTACTTTTCGGATAACTTTTATATTTTGATGAATAGTGAAAATTACTAAATTTTAATTAAAAACAACTTTTTTAATCAAAATAATTAATATTGATAAATTATTAATTTGAGTGTTTTTAAAGTATATTTAGAATATATTTTTACCATTTAATTTAATTTTTGTCATTGGACATAATTTTACAATTAAACTGAACATAAACAAGTGTCAATCTTTTGATAGTTATTACCTCTTAAAAACACGCTTTTTGTTTTGACAGCGGGAATTAATTTTAAATTAATTTCTGACACTTCTGTGTTTTGAATTTAGGAAAATGGATTCCATATTTGGAATCCGGATGTTCAAATTGTGTAAATAGGTAACTTTTATTTTTAGACATTTTGAATAGTTACTGTGGTAAATATTTTATTTACCATGGTTAAAGGGTAAATCCGGTAAATAAGGGTTAAAAACTAATATTATAATAATACAAAATTACCCTAAAACGTGTCCTAACCTTATTGGTGGACACATACCCGACCATGGGCATCCTTGGGTCAATTTGGGGACCCCTTGGAGCCACTTTTATGTGGTAGGGACACATTATATTAATAAAGTTAAAATAAAAATAAAAATGGCATAAGCTTACATCTTTTAGAAGAACAATTTTTACATAGGGTTATACATGTTGGATTTTCGATTATAAATATTCATTATAAATATAAAAAGATTTCCTACATGATGATATTTTATTTATAATTTTTATACATCAAATAAGTTAAATTATTAATGACACAATAATGATGCAATGTTTACCTCATTAATAAATCATTGAAATAAATAATATTATAATGATTAAAATATTATCTAAAACCTGTCCAATTCTTATTGGTTGATGTTATTTAGAATATGAGTCATCTTATCTTCGACCTCAATGATTTTTGGACCATTATAAACCGAATATAATTATATTATAAAGTAATACTTTCACTCTTTCCTAAAGAGCCCCTCCTCTCCCTTATAAAAGAAGACCACTTCTTCTCATTCCCCACACCTCTCAAGCCACTTGGCTCGTCCAAACTCTGCCCAACTAAGCTACCCACATCCCTCTCCTCCTCCTTGAAGCTCCCCCTTAGTCAGAAAGCATTTCAACAAGTCCTTTGGTTCCAACCAAAGTGAGTTACCTAAATTAAAGGTAACGATTTCTCTTAAATTATTTTCATTTATTTTGCTTCTTCAACCCCCAAACTCTTTTTATTTCCTTTCTTTTGTAACAACACCAGTATCCTCAATATACTAGGATGTTGTTATAATAAGGATTCAAACTACACATACACACAACTCCATATAATGGATGATGAACATAATGTTTCTGTGGATGGCAAACTAACGCCTCACGAAACGATGATTGTTCAAATACATCTTACCGCCTCTCATGGTGGCCATTATGATGGCACTGTAATTAAATATGATATTAATGATATATATTTTATATATAAGCTTCTGTAATTCCATTTTATTTCATACCATTATTCGTTTCATGTTGTATATACATACGATAATTTCATTTGAGGAAGTGTGGACTACCGCCCCCTTAAAATGATATGACTCGTTCATACCACACATGGAACGTATAAAGGATGGTGTTAATGAACTTAAGTAACATATATAAAATATTATATTATACTGTAATAGTAATATACCTAAGTATCATTTGGATTCAATTCTTTTAAAATAAAAATTAAATGGAAGTTGCGTTCGTGCGTACGTACGGACTACCGTCTCCACGAACGCGATGAGATTCATCCTCCATCGTATCCATTCAAGTATAATTATCATTTGATGATTTAAAAATGATGTTTATGGACTTGATACCATTATGGATTTGAATAATATACAACCTATCCTTTACAAACATGTCTTACGTAACAAAACATACAAAAGAAAACAAGTAAGTTAACACCCGAAACAACGATAATACTAAGATATTATTATCAAATCAATATTAAAATATCATATATGATATCATATTAATATATATGATTCTTGTATAATTTAATAAAAATTATTTCACCATTATACAGGAGGTTAACCTACCCCAACCAAGGAAAAGTACAAGGTAAGGGATTTTCTTATCTCACTTTCAATTCCGTGAGATTTCCATTGTTCGCCACTAAATTATTGAAAGTGGTGTATTGTGTACTGCCATTTGATATATATTATCATGATTCTATTTATATTCATGTTATTCTGTAAATCATTTGGTGGTTATTAACTTTTGGCCATACGACTCAGTTGATTAACGTGGTAAGGGGTTTTCATCCCACTCCTCATTTCCGTGAGATTCATGCCATATTGCCACCATCACCTTTTGTGTGGTGTATGTACTGCCCATAATTATATTCGTTGTGTAATACACTCTAATTTATGTGTATTTACATATTCATTGTATGATACCTCTTTCATGGGTTGTATGTTTCATAATTTACCAAATTGGTAAGGGTTTACTTTACAACCTCTTCATTATCCAAGGTTGTTTATACGTAATAATCTACTGGGATCTCTTTATCATCCACATCCATGTTTCTTAAAAATTCATTTCAAAACATTTTTACTATTTACTAGAATATGAGTTAAAGTCATTTATACCCTTTTTGACTTTTATAAGTGGTTTATAAAGGAATATTTCGGTCGTTTTCAAAACAAGGTCCTTTTTAACCTTTTCGACAGAATTAAGGCAAGAATGTTTTTTTAACTTATACGGCGGGTGCGGCTATTTTCCACCGTTATAAAATCTTCAAAGCTTCCCTTACAAGCTTATAAGAATATTTTCAAAGAAAATGTTTCATTTTATATGGATCTTAAATGATTTCAAAATAAAAGGAGATATTTCTTTAAAAAGAATTTTGATTTCATCTATGTCAACATCCTTTGATGGATTTTAAGATTATTTGAAGTTGATTTATTATGATACAAAACTTCTATATTGTTTTGAAGGTTTTGTGATATGTTTGACTGTGGATGTGCTATTTTTATACCATTCATAGTTTATGGTGAAAGTATTGACATTTCATATGCTAGTTTTAATATGAATGTTTATGTTATGTTTAAACCTTTTCATATGGGAATGCATTGGACTTAATAAGTGACGGGTGGAGCCCGCTATAGCTCCTCGATGCATCGGTAGGTCTCATGAGACAAACTAGTGTCTTGGCACAAGGCCTTGACAAAATCTTATTTGTAGTCTTGGCACGAGGCCTTGGCTATGTGGTTATGATAGTCTGGCATTATGCATTCCAATATTATGAAAGTGGTTATTGATTTTTGCATGTGATTATTCGATTAGTAGAATATCCATGTGAATAAGTAAATGGCATTATTTCATTTTATTTATGCCATACCATGTTGAAAGTTAATATTTAAAAGGATTTTGTTTTAGTTATACATTGCCTTAAATGTTTATTCTTATTTATGAAAGTTTCCGCTATATTGTTATCCTTACTGGGCATTTGAGCTCACCCCTTTTCTATGTTTTATTTTTCCCAGGATGTGAAGAAGTAAGTTATGAATGACCTGCAGGGATTTTATGAGGGGTTAATAGTGTGGATTGTGGAAACATTATGTTGTTGTAGTAGTTTTTCATTTTATGATGTAATGTAAAACTTATGAATATATCTAGTGTTTCCAAGGCTACTAAACCAATCGGTCTTTCGAGATTTGATCTTTCTTGTGATCATGCCAATGTTATGTAATTAATGCACCGACTCTGGGTAACTGGGGTCGGGGCGTTACAGAAATCAACATTTTAAAATCAACATTTTAAAATCAAGAAACCAAATCACTTTGCAACCAATTTACAAAAAACTACCAAATCGAAAGACCATCACTAAAGAAAGTTTCAAACAAGAAATTCCTAATAATTTCAAAACCAATTTCAATAAAAGAAATCTATTTGATGCTAATCCTTCATATTCTAAAAATACGAGTCAAGAGAGAAGACACCTACCTCAGGATTTATGGTGACAAAAAAATGGCACAAAAATGTCCATAAAAATTGAATGAAACTCCACAAATACACCTTAGATATCTTCCAATAACATTAAAAAAGTCAAATATATTCATATTTGGCATCAAAAACCTATATATATCCATATCTGGTGTATATATACAAAATAAATAGAGAGTTAGAATTATATCTAAGGTAAACCATCAAAAAACAACCATAAATGAAAACTTTCCATGAGAATATGGCCTCAAATCACCAAGATAAGCCTTCAGAACAATTTCAGATTGATGGGAGAAGCCTCTACTTCCTTTGGGAGAATAAAATATCAACTTAGGTCTATTTTTGGGAAGATAAAAGGGGGTTATAGGTGAAACCATGTTAGACCCAAAATTTAAGGATCTAACTTTTAACCCATGCGTGGTTAGTTACACCAATAGGAAAACTCTGTTCTCACTATACACCAACCACTATCTCAAGGATGAACCTCACAAAGTTTTCCTGCACAGTCATAAAACCACGAGCCAACCATGAAAAGACCACTATCTAAACAAGCCTGATTTTTCCAAGGATTTTTACATGGTTTGGAAAAATCATGCGCTGCCCATGCACCCTTCACTTAGCCACTATCTCATTGTGAATGATTCCCTCTAGTATATTAGTGGTTTCCCCAAACCATGAACTAACCACGCACCTATAGAAAAGCCCACAAAACCTTCCAAAAGGTCTCTAAACCCTTCTAACCTTCCAAAAGGTCTCTAAACCCTCCTTGAAGGGTGGATTATCAAAAATAAATAAAAAATGAAGGCCTTCAGACCATTGTAGAATATATTGAATTTTCAAGAGACCACATGGAAAAAATCAAGTGATCATGTATTTAAGGATGAAGTGATGAAAAGACTAAATACAATTATCTGCATGAAGAACATGGTCTAGAGAATTATTACCTAAGGGTTAAGCTACTGAAATGTGTGTTTGTGTAAACAATGAGTGAATAAGCTATTTTGATTAAAGTTTAAATTCCCAATGGCTAGTTTTGGAATTTAATGAGATTTATTAGAGAATTTAAGATTTGTTAGTCCAAGAATTATCATTATTCAATGAATAATTTTTGGAAAAGTATCTTAAATTATAAGGAATCCTTTCTCATGAAAGGTGGTGTATGGTTAGCATGGTACTCATTCTTCACTTTGGAAATTTCACTCATCTTTGAAACTTTTTTTTTTCTATCTGAAATTAAAAACACACAGAAGGGTACAAAAAATGACTAAAATATTAATTTTAAATCTTATTGGATAATCAACCAAGGAGGAGAACCTTTATTATTAACTAAAAGTCACTAAGATATTAATCATCATCAAACATTAAATTATTTATTTTCTCTCTATATTTCATTTAAATTTAGAGTCATGATTATTCTTTTTTTATAATTATTGAGAACTTATTCTATATTTTTTATGAGTTTTCTAATACTCCTTTATACCCTTTACATTACATATGGAATCCCATGGAGAACCGTGGAAGAGGATTTGTATATCTTGTACTACTATGTGATCCGTGGTTTTGCAAAGACATTAGTCCAAGATGTGGATAAAAATATTAGGTTCTAATAAAAATTTTTGATAGTGGATTATTGTAATGTGAAGGTAACTAAGCTCAAACTTAGAACTATCCACTTGTTCAATTCCACTGTGTGTTTTATTGGGATTTACCTTATTACTTTTAAATTTTCTCAAAAATAATTTTATAACTATTAATTTTCACTAATTATTTTTCAAATTGCATTTAAAAAAACATTTTCGTATAGTTTACATTTATATGTGATATATATATATTGTGTTTGATATAATTAGATTATTTTAAAAGATAAAATAATTTCAGTTGTTTAACTAGAATTTGATCGAGCCTTTGAGAAATTATTTTAAAGCATCAAATTATACATACCTATAACATTTTTAAACTAGTCTAGTATTTTATGTTAAGGGGATTTAAATATGCAATTTTAAATAATTTTTTATATTGGAATATCAATTATCCCTATCATGAAAATTCCTCTTACAAAAATAATAAAATCTCTTTGATGGGACACATGTGATGTCTGAATATCAGGTGTTGGAGGATTATAAGGCATTTATACTTCTTTCCATGATGTTTTTAGTCAGTAATATCCAATAGAGTAGGTTATGACGAAAGATCCTCTAATAGTAAACCTATTTATTATATGCATTATTTGATATTAATATCTTTAGAGACGTGTTTTGGTCCTTAGAATTGATATTATTATAATGTATATAATGATGTTAGTCCTTGATAGATGATAATAATAGATTGGGGGTGTGAATACCTCCAATTAAATATTTTTATTTGTGAAATAAATTTTAAGGAAAAAGTGGGAAACCGACTATTTCAAAATATAGAAGAAGTTTAACCTGATAAGAAATTTTCAGGCCATTCCAGAATAAATTAAAGCAGTTAGAGTCCTTTAACTTAAATAAATGCCATTCTATGGAGGTTACCTCTATATTCGTGTTGTTCTTGATGAGAACCTCGAATTGAAATTCCATCCTATCCCATGAATGCACATGCTCCTATAAGTATGTTTTCCCATCATTGAAACCATGTATCAAAATCCTATTCTCTTTTTCTATTTGAGGAGGATGCACAAAGAATGTTTGAAAGACCGCTGCATGTTGGTTTAAATGAAGAAATCAGAGGTTATCATTTCTTGAAGCATTAGTGTACTGTAGTGTTCACAATATAATGCAGGGTAAATAATAATATAAACACAAAATTTTTATAGTAGTTCAGATTACCAAGATCCTACTACACTCTCCAATATTATTTACTTGGTGAGAGGATCAGTACCCACTAAGAAACATCATTTTCAATGGTGTGATAACATTTTAAAATACCCTACATTTTAGAATACCTATAGGAAAAACTAACCTGAATTTTTATAGGAGTAACAAACTATACGAACCTTATTTTCTTGGGGGTCACAACCAAAGGAACTTAATATTGGTTAGGTAGAATAACTAATACCCAACATTATTTTGATTAGGAAAATCATAAACTAATTCTTATAATTAAAAATAGATGAAATAAAATATAACGCAGTTAAAACCAAAAAACAATAAAGATCCGTAGGGAGTAGGAGATGTGGAATTAAATATCTCTTGTTGAAATTTTGATCATGTATCTGACAAGTAGCTAGGTAATTATATCACATTGCATGCCTTTGTATTTATTTATAGAAAAATAACCAATGGTCAACTAGTTACCTCCTTTGTTTCTCATTACATGGGAGTTTTCTAAACTCTTTATCGCCATCCAATGGTTCTAGATAAAAAATATATAAACATGTTATTAACCGTTTAAATTTCATACGTAATCACAGAATAATTTTGGCACCTTCTAATTCTTGTATTGAACTTATTAAAATAAATTCCTATTTGATTATTAGTACATATGATGATTTAAAATAAATAAAACAATATGAACCTATACCACCACCATACAGTAATTAAATATTTCAAAAAATTTAAAAATAGAGTATAATATTAGTAACCCATAACTTATTAATTCCAAAATCAATTGAACTACCGTTCTGGTTCTATTTGAGGATGATCTGATGATATGATACCAGAAGAGTTGGAGGTAAATGCACTGAAACCATGATGCAAATAAAACCTAATATCGTGCACAGAATCTTGTGTGACAACATATGAAGGAAGAGATATCATGGAGGGTCTGGTGTTGCCATCAAGTAACTATATAGTCATGCATAGAGGAGGAAGCAAGAGGAATGCATGATTCCATAACCGCTCGACGATCATAGTTTTTATTCCACTACCAGCGAGGGATGAAGTTCATGCATGAAATAAATTAATGTAGGGAAAACCAATCCAAAAATATAGTGAATGGGAAGCTGATTCATGAAAGTAAGAGAAGCTGAATAGAAACAAAGCATCAGTGTTGGTTTGAATCAGATAGTTGAGTCCATAGTTGGAGATAAAAAATAACTTCATTCTAGAGAGATTGAGTTCATGAATCATCGATGTGAATGTATATAGAAGATCGATTCAGGGATGAGTTTTCTATGTATTATGTATTAGAGCTTTCGTGTAGATGATAAATAGGGGAGATGCTACCACAAATGTATATATGTGATCAGTATATAACATATGTCAAAATTTTTCAAAACACCTATAACACACACATATATATTTAAACAAAGATACACATTTCTGTAGTAAATTGAAAACTAAATACATGATATAAGTGATAAATATGACATATTTAGTGCACCCAGTTAACATAAATGATGTCAAAGTTGAGAAATACTAAAACCAATATTTATATTATTTAAAACAAAATAATTCCACAAAGATTTAATATTTATAATAAATATAAACATTTAATACCAATTTTTTTACGATAAATTTTTAAACATATAATCCAAATAATTAAAAGTAATTTTACAAAATTACACCATTAATTTTTTTTAAAATAAAAAAATTAATTGATTTTCAATAATGATCTTTAATGTTTTTTGTCAATTTAATAAAACTATAAAGTAAATAAAATAAAATTCCAAAACTACTTACACTAACAATCTACCCCCTTTTATAAATTAAAAAACTGAACCTTTCATTTACAAACATCTAGCTTTATCTCCATTTTTTAAATTCATCAAAAATATCAAATATTAAATCTAAAAAAAAAATTATTTTCTTTTTATAAATAAACTAAAATTTACATATATACATATATACATATATACATAGACACACACACACACAAACTGATATATATATATATATATATGTATATATATATATATATTAAAAACCATGTATAGAAATGAAAATACTTTTAACAAAACATCAATACAGAAACTGAAAAGAAAAAAATATTAAATGTTATTAAATCCATTACAATATTTGTTAAACAAAATCATATTATAGAATATTATCAGCCAAATATAGAAAAACACATATCTGTTATAGTCATTTAATATTTTTTATAACATGAAATAAAAAAACCTCCATGACCATTTAAAAAAATAAAATATAATGCCTTTAACATAAAATTTTCCTAAAAATGATAAATCAATTTCTTTTAAGTTTCTAAAAAAAAACTTCCCATGAGTTAAGAATCTAAAATATCTGATCAAATTAGATCAATTACCACAAAAATTTAAATAACAAATCAATATATATTGTTAACTGAATTTAAACATTTCTCCCCTTATATAAAAATTATGGTATAATAGATACCAATGTGTATGTTATAAAAACATATTTTGAGTATAAAAAAGATTTAAGGAATTTGAATCAAGTTTTAATATGTGATTCTAATCAAGAAAATAAATTTATTTCTCATTTTATAGAATCAAAAACTATTTTAGATAATTAAAAAATATGAACTTGATTTAGAAGTTCAAATTGATTTAAAATAAATAAAAATATAATCTAAATTTGAATTTATAAAATATGTTTTGATACTATTAATGACTTCCCTCTGTTAGAAGTGTTCATAACCATATTTTAAAGATCCACTATAGGAAATAAAATATTAAAGTGGTAGATGGATAACTAGTTTAATAGTAAAAACTTCCCAACACTAATGGTTAATATCAAGTTATTAGAAGATAATAAACAAAACATGATTTATTTTCTAGAACTTAAATCAGTTATATAAATATATTTCAAAAACATTAGTCTAAACATAAATATGAATATTCCAACCATTTGAAGACTATTTCAAAACTTAAATACTTACATATTGCTAAATTTAACAAACAAGGGGTAACTCCACCTAAATTCATGCTTTTCTAAAGATAAACATAAAAAATATATAAAAAATATCTTTATGTGAAATATAAACACATAATTATTGTATATGACTTTAAATTTTTAAATTAAACAAGGTAAAATTTACAAATGAAAAAATTTAGGGACATTCCTAAAGACCAAAAATCAAAATAACAATAACATAAAAAAATGATATTATATTTTACGCATTCCAACATAAAAGTTTAAGAAACATTATAGAATATGAATTTTGGATGATAGAGAAATACTTACCTAAACATTTTATCTAGATTAGGTCCATTAAAATTTGATTAAGATCTTTTTGATACCCTTGCTTTCTTAGATTTATAGAAATTGATAGTAGCTCTTTTGGCCACCCAAAAATATTTCAAACATCTATTTTTCTGTATTTATGAAAATAAATTCTTAGAGATAAATGTTATAGTATAAATAAACAATTGATTAAGTATAAAATAGTATTCATTATCATAATTAATTTTCTTTCTATATTTAAATCATGTTACACTCAGAATACACCCTTTATAGAATTTCATAATAGTTTTTATATTCATTATTGGTGAAAATATGTTATAATAAAAACCATTATTATTATAGTTTGGTTTCATTATAGATATTATTTTACCATATTTCCCTCTTCCTTGAAAAAAAAATTGATAAATTTTATTTAAAGTTATAAACTTCCTTTTTCAAATCCATATTATCTTTTTGAATAGTTTCTAAATTAGTGTTGTATTTATCATTTGAAGAAGTTTTATTTATCAATTTCTTATTTTATTTATTAATATTATTAAACTCATTTTCAAATTTAGTCAACTCATCCACAACATAGTTAAACCTTGTTTATTTATCCTTCTCATTAAATTCTAGAAAATATTTCAGTTTGTTATTTTCTTCCTTTAGTCTCAATATCTCAGAGTCATAATATTTTTTATATTTCTCATTTCGGGAAAAACTGATATTCATATACTCTCACTAATTTTTATGAATCTCATTTTCTTTTAAAATTTGTTACTTTTACCTTTCAAATTTATATACATTTCAATTATTTTGATACTATAATTTTTTAAATTTTAATTTTATTTAATCAATTATTTAACTCTAGAATTCTCATAATTAGAATCATAACTTCAATAATAATCAGTTTCTTTAAAATTACTAGTACTAGAATCATGATCAACATTTATAGGTCTCATAGTGAAAGGTGATCCAGGTTCCTTAGAAAATTAATCCATTAAACAATTATTAGATGCTCTTTTGAATTGTGTACCTCATAATGCATAACCATCAAAGAAAGGGTACATGTTTTCTATTCACTTCCATAGTCACTAATTGAATTGGAAGTGTCTGAAAAATCTCATCCTTCAAACAATGCTTTATTTTCCTTCTATCTTTTATCATTTTATTTCTTTGAATGCTTGATCTTAGGGAAATCAGTCATGATGTGTTCTTTCTTCATACACTCATAACACATTAGAATTGAATTTTTTTTAATTCTTTATAGTATTACCTTTATTATATTATTTTTAATTATTCTATCTAAATTTATTTTTGAAATTTTTTAGTTTCATATATTGAAAAACCATTTTGTTAATTTTAGCCCCATTCGTATCACTTTCCATGGAATCAAATTCATAAGATTTAAAAAATTTATTTATTTATTACTTAAAACAGATACATTTCTTATTTTATGATTCCTTTTCAATAATATTTTTCAATTAGAGATCATAATACAATGATTAATTGATTAGTTAATCTAAATTATACTCTTTTAAATTCTTGATTTGTTGATCACCACTTTCTTTTCAAGATATAATTTATTGTAATTCCATCAACACCCGTTTAATTATTGTTTTCTTTTCCAGTGCTTCACTTATTCACTCATTCCATTTGAAATAATTGTAAATCAATGAAATAACTGGTTCACCCACTTATCTTATCCCATATTTAAATCTGGATATTCTACTAAAATTATTCCCAAATTGGTTACTTTAAGCATGTATGTCTTACAATGAGTAACTTGTATAAATTTTTAAATGTCATGGGTTTTATTATAAGTTGAAATGTGGCTATACATGCTTCTACTTGTAGCACAATACAAAATATTCATAAGTTAATAATTTAATACAAAATTTTCCATAAAATTACCTAAAAGTATATCTAGATCGTCTTTATACACTTTATATGGTTTCACAATGATTTTTGAATGATCCAACTTAACTACATTAGATATGCTTCCATTCATCCTTTCCAATATCCATAATCACTTCCTTTAAAAACTAGATTCTTTTGAGGTATCCAACCATCATTTTCCTTAATACATTCCATCTTACAAAAATTATCTTATTCATTAGACGATTAGATCTAAGATAAAGTTATTATGGAAAATGTTTAATAAATATAACCTATATCATGTGGAATAGGATATGATACAAATTGTTTTGAATTATATTACAAAAATCAGAGCTACTAACTAATTTATACCAAAAGGTTCAAAATCGAATACTAATTATTGGTCTCAGATATATGACAAAAATGGATTGGGGGGGGGTGAACATTCCTTTGAAACATTTAAAAATAATAATAAATTATAGCTTATTATTTCATGAAGAAAAATTGCAGCGTAGATTTCAAAATATAGTGAATCTGAATAAGAATATGAACACAGAATTTTTATAGTAGTTTGGATCACCAAGATTATACTCAAAACTTAAATCATCTCTACTTAGTGAGTATATTGTTACTAACTAAGAAATGTAAATTCTAAAGGTGTGATAATATCTTTCCAGATGCTGACTTTTAAAATACATAGAGGCATAACCAACCTGAATTTTTATGGGATTCACAACCTATACTAACTTGACTTTTTTTTTTCAGGAGACAAAACTCAAAGAACATCCTTTGTTTAGGTATAATAATAAATAAAATACATGATTTTGATTGGAAAAATCATAAATAGATGATTATAACTATAAAAGGATGAAATATAATATCACATGATGAAAAAAAAAATAATGAAGATTAATAGAGAGAAAAAGACGTGGAAGGCATTGTGGCTCATGGAAATTTTCATCACCTCAGTATCAAAGAATAAAATATTTAAGTTCTTTTAAGATTTCACCAATGAAAAAGTAGTCATTAAAGGATCTAAACACTTGAGTATTATGTATCAAATAGGTAGTCAAGTAATAGTATCACATTTCATACCTCCATTTTTATTTGTAGAAAAATACCAAATGGTAAACTAACTCCCTCTTTTTTTTATTGCATGGTATTTTTCAAAACTCTTCATCGATATTCAATGATTAGAAATAAAAAATATAGAATCATGTTGTTACCTATTTAAACATTGTGCATAACCAAAAAATAATTTTTACGCACTATAATTTTGGAATTGAACACATTTACACAAAATAAAATATTCTCATTAGTACATATGATATTTTTCTCTAATAAATAAAATAATAAGAACCACTCTAAAAACATTGTAGTAATTCAATAATTTAAGAATTATAAAAATAAAGTATAATATAAATAATATATAACTTATTAATTCAAAAAATATTTCAATGATATGTTTCTTTAAAATATGTTTTTTGAATATATATGTATATTATAGTGATATTGAACAATTAATGTAATTTGAATAATCTTGTAGTTTATTAAAATATCAAAAAACACTAAAACATAGAACCATCACACAAATATTTAATGTTTGTTTGAATAAATTTTTTTTCACAAATAAATATAATTTACCAATTCAACCATTAATATTTTTAACAATAATAAATAATATATACATATAAATATAAATTATAATAATTTTTTTATAAAATTATAGTAATTAAAAATGAAAAGCATTAAAAAATAAAAAATGTTAAAATAATAATAATAATAACTCACGAAGAGTGTTATTGTTTCTTCTATCACTTTTTTTTGTAAGGGGGAGTGCTATTGGTGTTGAAAAGAAGAGTGATATCATTGATATTCCTTAATAACATTTAAGTAGGGGATATATTACCATGAGATAAGAGAATATTCCACTGTTTACGGTTGGAGACTTTACTTCTGCTACTGTTTTACTGTAGTTGGAGGAACAAGTGTTGATCTTTTAACACAAGTGTTGAAGGTTAATGAGTTGAAACTAATGTAGTTAAACTTGAGAGTCCCCTCATACTTTTTTAAGGAAAAATAAAATAGACTCATAGACTCGACTCATAGACATGTAAAATTCTAGTAAAGCCCAATCCAAAACCACCATATTAAACTCCCTTGTAGCATGATGGTTATCAAACAAATTTGTAGTAGCACTTTCAAAACCCTTTAATTGTTTTGGATATAATAAACCTAAAAAATTAAACTGTGGGTGAGTTATAATAAAAACCTTTCTTTACCTAATATTAGAAAATATATGCAGTCAATGACCTATCCTAAATCTTTATTTAAGGCTATACCTTTGGTGAAATGATATTTTTATGATGATAATGAAAAAAAACATGGAATGAGAAATAAGAAATGGATTCATGAATATGTAGTTTGTTTTTTTTCATGGGGAACGTGTGATAGAATCTATTAAATAATATATATATATATATATATATATATTCCTGGCTGTTTAAGGGATATTATTTTCAATTATAGAGAGTAGGAACAACCATATCAACAAATTTTTTTTCCAAGTAATAGGAGTTCCATCTAAATTGGAAAAACCTTTCCACCCTTAAACAATAGATCTAACTCCATCTAAGACTCATAAAGTCTTATATCAAACATGATATTTTAATTATTCTCTCTTTCATTCCTTTTTTTATGTTAGTATCCCTTCATACAAAACATAACTAAGTGTTTTATTTTACTTTTCAAAATTAAACATCATATAGACCGTGTTCTATTTGAGAAAACTATAAGATAAAGATCCAATACCATGTAGTCCACATCATCAAATATCTATAAAGAAAAATTGTAGGAGTAAAATGTTTATTTAGAGTTATATTCAACCCAAAAAAGTAATTCAGACGAAAAACTATAGTAAATTATTTGGAAAGGTCAAGGTTAATTTTCTTGTATCCTAAAATAACAAATGATAATTATGAATACTGTTAACATTGTAGATAATTCTATTGAGATGATATTTTTAATAATTATTAAAATTATAATAGTAAACACATGATGAAGAGAGCTATGAATTATGGACACTAATCATTCCACATCTTTTATACTAAACTCCACATCATCACCATTGATGGAGAAGTCGATACATGGGAAACCAAGTTGACAAATAAGAAACCCCAATCAAGAACCATCCCGCTCCCATGTGCGATGTGAGGTTGAGAAAAAAGGATGACCTAAAATAAAGAAAAATAAATCATCATTAGAATATACTACACAAATTTTGTATAGATCTAGAAATAATTCCATATGAATATATTGATAAAGAAATTTTGCGATAATAATCGGTGAAGCAATTCATCACAGTTTCAGGGAATCCTGTTATTTAAAAATGGATTGGTTTTTAATAAAGAAACGATAGTCCCTTGGTCACCATTGTCTTCATGGGAACTTACTTGAAAGTTCAAATCAGATCCATTATCCTTTACTTCCTTATTTACTTTGATAAATCAAATTCCCACCTACTCAGTTTTCAAGTATTGATTAAAAAACTGATCGAATCAACTGAAAAAAGAGACGAGGAGGAAAAAAAGAAGTATTTTGACCATATTATTCTTCTTTTTAATAGATTCAAAATCCTAGAAAAAAAGAGTCTCCCTGAATTTATCTTCCAAGATGCCATCTCCCTTACTTGAAATAAAATCTTTCAAAACATTTCTTATTCAAAAAAAGAAAATAAGATTATCCAGAGAAAAGATAATCAGAAATTGACAAATCAAGAACCATGTGCACCTGATATTGAAAATGAAGTAGTGAATGAAACATCTAGAACCCGATGAAGGTAGTGGGATTAGAGGAATTTTGATTCCTTAAAAATTATCCTTGTATTTATTATTTTAAATAAAAATTCACTCATTGGGTGTGACGAGTGCTCACTCATCAATGATTTTATCCCGAGTATACATTTTTGCAGATGATTTTGCCGAAAACCAAATCCATAGATGAGTTGAAATGGACATGATGAGTGAACCCATAAACTTGTCCAATTTTATGAGATAACTCATAATTTTAAGTAGCTTGGTTGAATTTTTTAAGTAGATATAACCTACTATTGTGTATAGGAAATAATGTGGAAGCATATGAAGGAAGAGCTATCATGGAGGGGCCAGTGCTACCATGGAGAAACTATACAACCATGCTGGTCGAGGATCCAAGAGGGATCATGCTTCCACTATTGCTCAATAGTTGGAGTAATTCTACTACTAGTGAGGGATGCATGATTTTGATACTATGAGGTACTAATTACTTGGTGCATGAAGCTTAATATTATCATCAAAGGAGACAGTAGCTTTTGTTTCCACTATATGAACAAAATCCATGTGATGATCATGGTGACGCATGAAGTTGATGCATGGGAATAAGGGAACACTAAATGAGATGATATGATTTTTTAAATTATGGATTAAGATCACAATGCACACATAGATTGGGACCCCGTTGCATAGATGAAGTTAAATTATTCCATGTATGGAAAAATGAATCACTACCATAGACAAGATGAACTTGGAATTTATTCATGTGTGAAACAAACTCATACTGGCCAAATTGACCAAAAAATACCGAAAAATAGAATCTGATGCATGAAATCGAGATAATACAAACTAAATCAAAGTATCATAGTAAGTTGATCTCAAGAATTAAAGTTCATAGTTAATGATAAAAACAATTATGCTAGTGAGGTTAAGTTCCTACATCATTGATATAAATGTATGAAGATTATATTTGCATTGTCAAGTTTTCTATTCATGATATAATTGAGCTATAATTGAGATGAGAAGCCTGTGAGACACTTCCATGGACGTACATATTTTATTTATATACAATATATTGTTATATTTTTCAAAATACGTATAACACACATGTAAATATTTTAAAAAATATATACATTTATTTTATAAAATGAAAACTAAAAACATGATGTTGGAGATAGATATGATATATGTCATATACAGAATTAGCATAAATGATATAAAAGACGGTAAATAACTAAACCAATATATATATATATATATATTTAAAATAATTCTTGGAACATTAAAAATTTATAATAAAAATACACATTTAATACAAATAAAAACAGTCAATTTAAAAACAAACATTTTAAATGCTGATATTAAAACATTAAAATTGATTAAACATAATTCCAAAATTTAAAAAATTATCTAGATAAAAAAACTGAATGATTTTAATAAAGGTACTTAAATTTATCTTTTTTAATTTAACAAAATAATAAAACATATAAAATAAAATACCAAATCTAATAACACAAACACATGAATCATTTACATTGATTTATGAAAACAAAACCATGATGACATGTGATCATAGTGTGCTACTTCAGCGGTGGCACAATGGTGAAGGTGAGGAGAATACCAATACTATTCTTTGGGTGGTGCAGGGTTTGATTCCTAGGAGCCTACTCTTGGGATAATTTCTCCCTCCCTCAGGATCCTCTCATATTTTCAGGTCACTAAGCCCCTAATTTGGTGGGTGAAATGAGGCGCAACCGACATGTGATAACATATTTCTTTGATGACCCATCACTGGATGAGTTTTTACCCTTTAATATGCTCTACCATATCAGCTAGTAAAGACTCCTTCCCATATAGGGATCTCTCTGGAGTAATCTATTTATGGGGAGGCGAGTTCCCTTATGTGGAGGGTTCGAGAAGGCCACACCTGGGGATTCCTTTTTAACTAGAACTCATATGATCTTAGTGAATTATCTTACATTGGGTAAGAAATAATTGATATGAAATTAATTGAATAAGTTTAGAATGAATTTTATCATTCTGAGTAAATAGAAGAAGTCATCAATAGCCATTTCATTGAAATTGAACTGTATGATTAAATCCATAGAAACATTATTTTATCAATGAATTCATTTCAAGGTGTCAAAGAAAGGTAAATCCTTCTTACAGATTGATAAAAAATGTTTTCTTCTAACTTGAAAAGTTATTGAGACAAAGGTATTAATTTATATAGTAGTGTTAGTTGGGAGGTTGTTAGTGTTTCAATGTTAAATTATTTCTCTATGGGTGACTTTATGTGCTGGTAGACTCTAATATTCTTATTTAGGTACGTTCATGTAATTCCATTAACAAAGTGGAATAGAGGGTCACACATTAAGTGTATCCAAAATCTCATTAAATTCCATCAAATTTAATAACAAGAAAAAAAAATTATTCTAAAATTGAGGAATAATTATTACTCTAGTGAGGTTGATCACAAAAATTCACACACCAGATATTTGAGTTTAGAATATGTGAGTTGAATTTTATCTAATTTTTATTATATACAAGGTAATACAAAATATTAATTTTATTCACCAATTCAGTGAAAGGATTAATATTTATTTTTTAGTTACATGAATATTAAAATAACTATTTATTAATAAATTTAGTGAATATAGTATTTATTAAATAAAAATTTATTTATGAGTTTATAGGATATAATATTTATTTATTGAAAAAATATTATTTTTTTATTCCAATAAAAATTTTATACAATGTTTGATAAATTACGTGGAGGATTTAAGGGCTGTGTTTGCAGATCCCATGTCTAAGGTTTCATTTTTTTGTCAATAAGAATGATTCCCTTGACAATAGGGATGATACCAATATGTGTAAAGGATGAATGAATTCGAAGGAAGTAGGAAGTTCTTAAGGTTGTTGAGAAGGAGAAATGATTTCACAAGAAAGGCATGAATATGTATTATGAATATTATTTTTGGCTTAAAGATTTAACTTAAGACCTTGAAGTTATAAAATGTGATTCCATAACATATTTTACAAAGATGTTTTGGAATCTACAAGATGTCATACTTATGTTTAATAATATAAATAAGTTAAAAATATTATATGAAAAATGATTGGACAAAGTCAAATTAAAAATGATTTCAAATAGGTTAAGTTTCTTCTATTTGAAGTTTAAACCACAATTAAGTATATTGTTTGATATTTGGAATTATATGCTCTAATATTTTTCAAAGGGGTCATGATCATCATATAAATATTTTTTTTGGATATGTATAATTTATTGGGGGTTGGATACTTAGAATCCTGAAAAAGGCTCATAATTTGTGTATGAATTATGATGATGTTATTATGAGTTACTAGAGGAGCTTTGATGTGATCCAAACATTACATACATAAATATTACATCTTAGTATATGTACTTTCATTAAAAATTATTATGATCCATGTGAAAATCCTAAATGTTTAGTGTTATTGGAAACTTAGATACATAAAAAATGATACATAAATGATCTAAATTATCCCTAAATAATTTCTTCAAAACTATCTCCCTTCCTAGACATATCATACTTAAAACGTTTATTCATATCCTTGGGAAAATAAACACAATGAAGTGTAATATGGAATACCTAGTAAGGGTGAACAAGGGAGATATGAATCAATAATATTTTCAATCATAAAAGAGTATAAGGGTATGAGAATATGATGTTAAAATTTAAAAATTATACCCAATAGTTAATAGACCATAATTACGAATCATGGCATACAGTTTTTCAGTTCATAAGACATGAATCATAAAGAAATGAAAGATCATTATCCATGTGAGAATAACATTAGAATACAACCATGTCATAAAATAGCAGCATAAAGTGTGGAATAATAATAATCATATAAATCTTATGTTAAGGATACCCACCAAGAAATTTTTCACATGTTAGGCTCAGGATAACCACCAATGTTCCTAATTTGGGATTTGGATAACCTCCCTTGCTGCCTTATTGGGGCTGGAATACCCTCTAGTATATCATTTTAGCTCATAAAACATTAATATTTACCCAATTCATTGGAGGGATATAATGGAAACACCTGAAATATAATCATAATACATTCATATGTATGACACAAGATCACGAAAATATTTATTATTCCATCATATCCTAACCTGTGGAAAAGAAATTTTTTTTACCAATATTTCATTATCATAATCACAAACCATATATAGTAAGAATAATGATTGTATCATAGGAACATATCCCCAAAGAAGCATAAGTAACATCCAAGGATATTATCATAGATAAAAAATTCCTTTAAATGATCGCTTAAATATTTCTCGAGGAAAATACCCCTTTCATTTGGAAATAAATTATTTAACATATAAAAATTTACAAAATATTATGGAATAAATTTTATTTGAAAATAACCTGGGAAACTTATAAATTAATATTTAAAACACATAGTGGTCATTACAGTAGGAAAATATGTTTTTCAGTAAATTGTAAAAGTAAAAATCCTTTCACACCATTGACAAGAAATTCAAAACACCTTATTTAGAAAAATACAAAAATATTCATTTCATTTTTTTAAAATAAAATAGAAAATGGTAAAAATAATTTTAATAAATAATTTTATAATAGTAAAAACATTCTTGAAATCATTTTAATGAAAATATAGACATGGAATAAATAGGTTCCCGGTTGAATATAAAAACAAAGTTGGTTTCCCTTGAAAACATTCTTTCAGAATTTTGAGTACTTATTGGGAGGAAAACCAAAAGAAAATTTTATTTTATTCAAATAAACATTGGAGAAAAAATATAAAATATATTTTAGAGATATATCATATAATTTCATTATCATAAATTTTACATTAAATAATTCCTTTAAAAAGCATGATTATAATATAAAACCCTTACGTTAAGTTCGACTTGATTCATAAGTGATGTAAACTCATATATAATAAATTTAAATTTATTATAATTTATATACCATATTCATATACATACATATAATACCACACATTATTTAATTATAATAACTTATCACCCATTTGTTAATTATTATTTATTAAAATCACTCTTTGGGTGGATAATTGTTTTATTTTTCTTATATTTTTTTGATTTAGTTGTTATGATAATTGTATGTTGATCGTGGTTTATAAACTCCTGAATGTTAATAATTATATAAATATTATATATATTCATTATATAAATATTTATATCTATCCGTAAAAAGAATATATATAAAAATTAATAACCTTGTTTATAGAAATGGTAGTTTGTATGTACACATGAATACCATTTTCATTTTCTAATGAAAATAAGGGTAGAAAGATAAATAATATTTTATAATTATAGAAACATAATAATATCATAAATATCATATATTTTTATAAATTCCATTATTATATCCATCATTGTGACTTGGTAATGAAAAATGAATCACATCTCTACGTTTAAACAATAGTCCACATGTACACACGAGCGATACATTCATTTACAATTTGATTAAAGGAGGTGGAAAATGTTTTTCAATATTAATAATAATATATGATTATACTAGAGTGGTCATTTTATGATGGATAAAATAGGTTTATATAAGTTGGAAGAAGAAATAAAATTGAAAAATCTCAGTTAATATTTATATAACTTCTTTAAGAGACCTTCTTTAGAATAAACATAAATTAATAAAAGCGAGGTATTAGGAGAATACAAGGGGATCTAGGATGAAGGGAAGGAATATATGATTTTTTTGTAGTAATTGTCTATGATAATGTTATCAAAATTTATAAATAAGGGAGGAGATGAGTTTTCCTTTTATAAGTGTGAGAGAGGACACACATTGAATTATTTAAATGATTTAAATAATATAAAATCATTTTCTTGTGAAACTGGAACAAAATGGAAAAGTATTTTAATTTAAGGTAATATAAGATCTATATATCTTCAAAAAATATTAATTATAAATTTATATATTGAATTCTTACCCATATCTATTAGTTTAACCCTGAGTAAAACCATTTTACCTTAACCTTGGTAACATATTATTTCTGTTTTTATTATTAATTATGAAAAAAAATATTCCTTGCTATTTTTTATATTATGATTATAAATATTGAATCCATTTTATTAAATTTAATTTCTATAAGTATAAAAAATTAACTTTAAAATAATCTGGAAAATTCAACTAAAACCAATTTTTAGAAAAATGCATTTTTAAGCCTAAAACATAATTTACATTCATTCACTCCATATTAAGGACATTTAAACGAATATTAATATATTTTATTAAATAATAAAGATATATATATATATATATTTAAAATCACTAATCAATAATGATATATTAAATTTATTATAATAAAAACACATTTCTATCATAAAAATAGTTTTATGAAAAATAATTCCCTTTACCTTTAAATGATTTTATCATAATTATTAACCTTTATGTAACTTATGTATGGATTATTATTAATTTATTAATATAAATTATCAACACATTTGACTAAAATAATTTTTAAATAGTGATCAATATAGTTTTTCTTTGATAAAAATACATAACATGTAGAAAAATACATTTCTTTGTAAAAAAAATATTTTAACCATTAAATGATTTAATTAAAATTGAGTGATTATTAATAATTTTTTATTCTCATAAACCATTATTATTATATTTCATAATTATATTAATCCTAATCATACCTTCCAATCTAATGTCTAGGGTATAAGGGTATACTACATCACTATTATGTTAGTCTCGAGGTTGCGTGCAAAGATTGATATCAAATAACTCAAGTTTATTTCAATGGAAATACATATAAAATCTTGGGGTGTTACTTTTTAACTACATTAAAATAAGTTTTTCTAAAAATTACATCACTCTGATGTAAAAAAATGAGGATATCACTACTTCATCACGTCCTTGGATTTCCATATAGCTTCCTCTCATTTTTAATTCCTCTAAAAAAATTAAAACTTGTTAATAGTCATTTTCTACAGCAGTTTATCTCTATGATCCAGGATTTTTACAATCTATCATTCATAGGAAAATATCATGCTTCAATGGTACAACCTATGAGTTTTGTAGATGTGAAGGATCACATATTTACTTCTCAGAAGTGATATATAGAACACATCATGAACTTGTGAAAGGTTTGGTGGAAGTCTCAAACGATAAGAAACCATCCCAATTCGATCAAGAATCTATAATATGATGATATATCTAGGGATCATATGTACCATTTATTAAATATCATAAAATTATTCTAGGAATAAATACACAATAATACCTTCTCAAAAACTTTGAATTCTAGATTTCACCGATGATTTTCAGTGTAACTATTCTATTGATTATGAGCTACCTTGATGTTTTAATGAATGAATATAAAATTATATTACATTTACTCATATAACTCAGGCCCCAATAGATTTCATTATTCAACTTCATTAAAACACATTGGAGTTCCACACTAAATTATATAGAGGACTTTATAAGGAGCAATTTTAATTCTTCATTGAAAGCTATTACTCTATGATAATTCCAAAAGAGCAAGGTGTTGATCCCAACCAATTTTAAAATATTGAGAAAATTATATTAGCATATCCTTTATGGTTATAATTGTTATATTATATGGACTATCTATCTAAGGATGATTGGTTGTAATGAAACACAACTCTATATCCAAATCTTACAAAAGAGTTCACCAAATATTTTAGGTAAACCTTAGATCTTGATAAGATACAAAAGAAAATAATAATCTATTCTACCTTACCACTTCCTTAATATATATACTAGAATGATTATGAAGAGATAAATATTATTTAATTATAATTAAATGTTCTAAAATTGTAAGGTGATTGACTAAAACCCAAATAGAATTATAGACTTTATATTTTTTTGGGATTCTATTGAAGAAATCCATGGTGATATTTTCCCATTTCCATTATGGTATGGGTAATGGTTGTAAAATTCCCTTGTCTCCTAGAATTAAATTTATGATATTCTAAGCACCTAGATACATAATCTATAATTTCTCTCTTTATATTGTCCCGCTATAAAAACTTTTTCATATATATACACATCATTATACTTCTAGGATGAATATATTATTATAATCTATGAGATTCATAAAATATCTTTTCTTTAAGTATAGTATTGAAAGAACACAGAGTTGGTTCTTAAACTATATCATTCCATCACAATTAAGGTTAAACTAAAGAACATTTATCGCTTTCTTTTATAGCTCTGTATGTTCCTTTTACACTGATTTAATCACCACATGGATAGATGGTTTAACAATAATTTTATAAATATGATATTTCAATACTAATATTAATTTTTAAGGTATATCCTTTGGAAATATAGAAATATTGGGTAATTTTAATCCTTATCAAAGATAAGATAGCACGATAATTTTGAATCAAATAATCAAACACCTTGATCTATTTCTAAAGGTTGTAATGTATTGAAAAATAAAAATCTTTAATCATATAAAACCATATTATTTAGAACATATTAAAATATTTATAGGTGAATATATATTTTAAAAATTTATGATAAATATATATGTCAGACATTTTTTAATAAATATAATGCCTATATATTTTAATGTAATGATTACTTCTACTAACTCTACGTCATGGTCATGTAACTCTTCTCAGGAATCTTTTATTGAAAAGAGGCATAATCTATAACCATATCATTATGTAGAAGAACACATCCAAAATTCTTCTTTAATTAATTATTATAAATCATAAACCCTTCTCCAACACAAGGTAGTTTTTGAACATGTTCACTAACCAACCTTATGTTCAGTTCCTTGAAATTTTCTTCACATTAATTAGTACAAAGAAAATTTACTCCCTTCTGAGTTGACTTGGTGAGTGGATTAGATATCCATCAGAAATTGTTTTGAATAATCTATAATATCTAGAAAATCTAAGGATACTATGAATCTTAGTCACATTGGTTGGTTTGGGCCAATGTTTAATAACTTTTGTCTTTTATGGGTCAACTGATATACCCTCATGTGATATTATAAGGCCCAAAAAAATGAAACTATATATAGAAAAAATTCACACATGGTAATTTTTTTACACATATTATCATTCCTTAGGGTCTTCTGTACAATCCCCAAATAATGGTCATATTATTTCCAACTCTTCAAATATATCAAAATATATTCTATAAAGAAAACCATAAACTGATCAAGGTAATCTATAAATTATCTATTCATTAAATCCATGAAGATATTAGAGGTATTAATTATACTAAATATAATAACTATAAATTCATAATGTCCATACCTTGTATAGAAGGATGTTTTGGTATGTCTTTACTTTTGACCCTCAATTGATTATATCCGTTAGAAAGAAATATCTTGGAGAAATATTGAGATCCTTTTAATTAAGCGAATAAATCATAAATATGGGGAATATGATACTAATTCCTTCTCTTGATATTGGTAAGTTCCTAATAATCAATTCGTTGTCAAATTGATATATAATTTTTATTAACAAAAAGAATAGGTTAACCCCATGGTTATAAAATTGGATGAATAAATCCGTTATCAATATTATTTTATAGTCACTTCTTCAATTTTTGAAACTCAATGAGTGATATTATATATTAAGTCTTTAAAAAGTTTTAACACTTGGTTAGAGTTTTATTGAAATCTAAAATTATAATTTCATACAATGGATAGTAAACTCTTATAGAAATACATAAAAACTACTGAATAATAGGTATATCTTCAATGTTGAGTTTCTCCCCAACCATCTGAGATAAATTCCTCCTTTGAATAGTAATCAAGACCCATACAATGGATGTGTTTCCATTAAAATTTCATATTTATATTCACACTAATAGATGACAATTGGTCTGTTTTGAATATCAAACGTGACATCCATTCCTCAATAAATGATATGGTATTTTTAAAAATAAATCCAATTCACGCAAAAAATAACATCAAATTCAACTATAGAGAGAATAATAATATTTATAGGAATCAACTTCCCCCAAAATACAGTTCAATAATAATAATAATCTTCAGATGTGATCATCATACTATTAGGAAATTCCATACTAATTCTAAGTCTAATTGTCAAGGTGGTAATGTCATACCCATAGGAAATTATTTAGATATAAAAAGTGGGTATATCTAGAATCAAACAAGAAATTAAAAGTTCTAGAGTATATGGTAAGTATACATTTCACCACTTTTTTCTCATATCCCACATCGATAATAGTAATCACATAATTTTTCCCTTCATATATGGGATTAAGAGATTTATAATGATGATCATTTTCATTAACCCCCCAAATTCGAGCATCGGTTACCATAATTCCGATACTTCTTTCATTTTAAACACTAGAGTGTGGGTGGTTAACTGTATGGATATTTATCTGTATTTATATCATTATCTAACTTCTACCCATCACTTTAGTATTCAATTTCCCATGGATCTTCCTTTCCACACTTAAAGTATTTACTAGTCTTTTAAAGACAATTTCATCTAGTCTTCTTTCTACACTTTTGGAATAAAGGAAGACTCATATTCTTCCCTCATGGGTTTTATTGTTAAAATATTCTTTAAATACCCTCCTTTTTTTATTATAAAAACCATGAGATTGATGGGTGACTGCGACAACAATTTATACCTTGATATAACATCGAATTATTTCATCATAACTGATGGAGACTCTTTTGGATAACACAATTTGGGGACTTTTTTTAATCCTCAAAATAACCAATAAATATTTTTTTATGTTTGATGATAATACCAGAAGTGTACATAAAATTCATTCAAAATTATCCTCATAGGTAATAATGGATTTATTACCCTTCTTCTCTAACTAAAGGAACCCCTTTTCTATTTTCTATAGAGAATAAAAGGAAAATACTTTTTGAAAAATAAACTTCTAAAATAATCCATCTTCAAAGATTCATTTTCTTTATATTTTCTCTTGTTCTTTATAAGAGTCCATAATTGATCTACTTCACCTTCTATTTGATAATCAACCAAAATCACTATTTCATCCTCTGAGCACTAAAGAATAGAAAATATATATTTTAGTAGTTCTAATCCATTGTTCAATAATTAGTTGAACAACAGACCCACTAAAAGAATGTGGATGTTTCCTCGTGAATGAATGAATAGAATGTTTCTATATGCTTTTATCATTTAGAACATCAACATGATTCCTGGCTTGAGAATGTTTCATAAGCATAAAAATGAGATTTTCCTTTATAACTCCTAAAATATCCCTTTTATAAAGAGGAAAATAATTTCATTTTCCATCATATTTAGAATTAACACAGTTCCTTCTAGTTCCATCAATTGACTACTACCAAAAAGCATAGTTGGAAAAAGAATAATCACTGCGAGAAAACATACAATCCTAGAAATCATTTATAGGATGTCTAAAACATTATAATTTATTTTTAATATATTACACCTTACGTTTAACCCTGGTCATCCATGATCAAAATTTATTCAAATACTTCATAATGGTTTATAAAGAAAACATTAATTAACCCAATAATATCCCATGGTGTGTCAATCCAGGTGTGCAGTCTTAGGCCCACTCATCATGCACTAGGTATGATCAAGTTAATACCCAATATTTCTGTATAGTTGTTACCGATGGGTGAATCTTCACCACAACTTAATTTACATTCCATTATCTATAAATTTATTTATTTTCTTGGAAAACATCACTCCATTGTTTACCATAACTTAGAATGTTCTCATACACTTAGGATTATCCTGAGAGTTCCCACTAAAGTTTTCTCAACTTAGTTTAAAAAACTAAAAAAACCATACTCTGATACCAACTGAGGTGAACCAAAAACTACACACATAAATATTTCATCTTATTATATGGATATTAATTACATATAATTATGATACATTCCATAACTATAAAGGTTTAATGTCTTTGGAAACTTGGATATATAAAAAACTGGTAAATAAAAGATCTACATCATCTATCATGACCCGTCCTAGAGGGGCCCATGCCATGTCTACCCCAAGCCCACCCCTAATTGGCCAGGGGCTAGTGATGATCAATGAGTAGGCATATCTCACAAATTGGAGGCATTTTACTAAGTACCTGTATGCACACACACATCTCCATGACACAAATGATGAAATGTAAAAGCACTAAGTAAAGAATGCATGAAAACCACTATATCTCACAACCATATTACAATGGTGAAAGTACTAAAAAGATAATAGGGGAAAAACCAGAACAATAAAATAAAAAAGCCTACAACCACAAGTCCAAACTTTAAAGTAAGATGTATTGGGGATATCATTGGAAAAGCCACGAAAGGCACCTCATCCTGTCCAGTCTCACAAGGCACCGCCTTGTCCCAGTCTGCTGGGAACTCCATCGATGAGTTGATCATACACACAAGACACAACACGTGTGGGAAAATACCATGCATGGGTGGGTAAAACAATACTCAATAGGACACCACAAAACCACAAAGGAATACCAAAAATGAAATACCACAAAAGAAGTACGAAAAAGGAAATACCACGAAGAAATACCATAGAGAAATACCACAAAGATATACCATGAAGGAATACCACAAAGGAAATACCATGAAAGAATACCACCAATGAATACCACAAAGTAATAATACAAAGGATATACCATGAATAAATATGAAAAAGAAAATACCATTAAGTAGTACCACCAAATAATACAAAAAAAGAATACCATAAAAGAATGCATAGTCATATCTACATAGATATATGTCTATAAAAAATATATCATGAACATCCAGATATGATAAATCTAATAAGATAGGTAGTATCAACAAGACACATAGTATCCATAAGTCACATAGTCTCTATAATACACACATTCTCCATAAGACACATATTCTCTATAAGAAACACAATCTCTATAAGACACACAGTCTCTAGTTCACAACCATCCAAAAAAATGTTTTCTCGAAGCATGCACATTTTGAGAGAACTCCCTCCTCAAGACATTAGGTCATATAAAAATCAAACAAAAACCCACGTAGGATATCACAAAATGACTGTATCGTTTTAAGGGTCCCAATTCCATAGACTACTCCTCAAACAAATGTTCAATTTGAAAGTTATGGCTGTTTGAACAAGGGGGTCACTCGGCCATTGAGTGACCATAATGGATGACTGCCATAGTTGACTTTGCAGTGTTACCACCCCATGGAAGCTCGGTCTACTATGGAAAAATTCAGCCACCCAAGTCTGACCCAGGTCCGCCCTGACCCGCAGGGTCATACTTGACCTACCAGGACCGACCTGGTTCGTCTAGTCGACCAAGCCCACTTGGCCCAGCCCACTCTAGCTAGGCCCGAACAACCTCACCGTTCCACCCTGCTCATGCCATCCCTACCCACTCACCTGACTCAGATCATTTCTGGGTCATTTTACTCATTAAGTCACCCACAATGATCACTGTGGCATTCCACGCTGTGCAGTGCCATGTCCCGTGGCCTTTGATCCCACATGCACCATCGGGTCACACGCAACACCGCTGCCACCACCGATGCTACTCGCTACACCTAATACATCTATGAGACAACATTATTCATTAAATGATAGAAATTTCAAAACAAAATCACCTATGTGATCCTCATTTCCTGATCTACATTGATAAATTCTCTGTTTTTTCTTGACTCCAATCTGGTGGTCCGATCACATTCAAAGTATCCAAACAAGTCGAACCACGGTCATAGGGATACGATGGTGAAGAAATCCAAGAACGGGGGAGAGAAATTCACCAATAATTCCAAAATAATGAAACTCAAAACTTTCTTAATTTAGTCTTTGATTTGTTCTTGTTAGAAGGATAAACGAAGAGGATAAACTAGTCTCCAGATAATCTCGCAACAACAACCCATCCCACCACAAAAACTAAACCGCAGATCAATATATTTTTGGATTGAACCATGTTAGTCATGGAAATTATGAATGGTGAAAATAAATAATGAAAATACCTCCCTACCTAGAGTTTAGATTGGTTGTTTATAAGGAACAATTGCATTACCGGTATTGACAAGATCCTCCAACTTCATTGGCGCGAAGATCCATGATCTGTTCTTCGATCCATTATCGTTCGTTCAAGAGGATTATTTATACACATATCATAGGAATTAAAGGGTTATTTTGTAACCCTGTATTTCTAAAAAAGGTTTAATAAAAAGGAAAAATTCCACTACATCACTTAAAACAATTTTTATTTAAATTATTTAATGATGATTATATCCTTTTTGAGTTTTTTCCACACAAGACCCACAACCGACAAAACATAAGTCACTCCTAGGGTAAAACTCAAATTTGGAGTTCAAAATTTCCCTCATATTTATGCTCCAGGCACTCATTTAGGTGTTATTTCACTTTTTTAGGGAAACTGTGAGCACGTGCTGTTAACAGTTTAATATTTTTCAAACAATTGTTTTGGGTACACCAATCATTGGAATCAAACTCTGTCTCAGCTCCTGGTCTCAAAATAAATCCATATTATATCTAAAAATAATACAGGTAAAATATGAGACATTATTTTTTCCCCACCTTAGGGATTTACGTCCCTCAAATCCAAAACAAAGGGTTACTCAAACAAATGAGGGAACTGAGCATGAATCTAAGACTCCCGATCTCATGTGATCTCCTAGAGATTCCTGTGCTTCCACCAAACATGAACCATAAGAATCGAATACCCACAAAGGATACTATCCTATCGATCCTCATTCTCTATCAGGTAATCAACAAAAGTTGACCCATCATCGATGTTTAGCTTGCCACATTCAGTGATGTGTGATGGATCATTCACATACCTCGTTACCTGCAACACGAAGAAGACATCATGTACCTACTCTTACTATGGAGGTAGATCGAAGTAGTAATCCACCTCTCCAACTTTACGTAGTATTAAGAAAGGTCCAATGAACCTTAGAGATAACTTGCTGTCCCTACCAAATATCCATAATACATGTCGAGGTGATACCCGAAGGAACACGTGGTCTCTTTCCTTGAACTCAAAATGCCCCTAGAATATGTTAGAATAAGAATTATGATGTATCTATATTGTCTTCATCTGATCATGGATGATCTAAATCTTTTTTTAGTCTCTTTTACCAACTCTGGGCCCATGAGTGATGACTCTCTTGGGTCTGTCCAACAAAGGGGTAGCTAGCTGGGTTACCCATACAAGGCCTCAAATGGTACCATACCGATGGTGGAATGGTATTCGTTGTTGTATGAAAACTCCACCAGGGGTAGGTGATCCTCCCAACTATAGCAAAAATATAACATGAAAGTATGTAACAAATCCTCCAGAACATGTATGGTCCGCTCATTTTGGTTGACCATTTGTGGGTGAAACACTTCTCTCCAGTATAACTAAGTCCCAAATGCCTCATAAAATTCCTTCCACAACTGGGATGTAAAGAGAGCATCACGATATGAGACTATCATTGATGGAACTCTATGGAGTCGAACTATCTCCCACAGGTAGAGGCATCCCAATCTCCCTATTGAACTCTACTCCCAAATAACTATGAAGTGGGAAGACTTGGTGAGTCGTTCAATGATCACCTATATGTTATCGTGTCCCCCAGACATACATGGTAAACCTATCATTAATTACATCAATATACAATCCCAATTACATTACAACACCTCAAGGGGTTGAGTCAAACCCACTAGAACCTGGTGATCGACCTTCACCTGCTGACAAGTGAGACATCGAAGAACAGACTCTACAACTCCTTTATTCATCCCTAACCCCCAAAACTAACATCAGAGGTCCTAGTACATATTCTCCACTCCTGGATGTACCACCAAAGGGTATATATGTAACAACCTAAAAACCTCCTCCCAGAATGCCAATAGTACTACCGTGTGACCATATAAAGGAAGAACGTGCTCCCCATCTTTCAAATATCCATCTAGGGCTTGCCCTGTGGACATATGAGCACATAAAGTCTTATAGTAGATATTCCCAAGCTATTTCTACATCACTTTCTACAAGAGTGGAGGGGTAACAACCATCTAATATAGGTAATATTCTACATCCCCATCCACAAAGGACATCTGTGATGAGGCCAATTGCTCAAATTCATCATTCAACAACCGTGAACTGGATCTACAACTGAGAGAGTCTTCCATCACATTCCCCTTCTTAGGAGTATAGAAAATATAAAAGTCATAGTCCTAGAATAACTATAGACATAACCTCTATCTCAAGTTCAGATCTCCCTAAGAGAAGATATAATTGATATTATTATGGTTAGAGTAGACGATAAACTTCTCACCCATTAGGTATTATCTCCATATATTCAAATAGAATATTACCACTACTAACTCAAGATCATGAGTCATGTAGTTCTACTCATGTGGTATCAACTGGCATGAAAAATAGTCAATCACCACTTTCCCCTACATCAGGGAAAAACCAAGAATGGTTCCTAATGCATCATAGAACACTACATTCTTAGTTACCTCCTCTGAAAATATCAAGATGGGAGTGCTCATTAAACTCTAACTCAACTACTTAAAACTCTCCTAGAACTTCTCCATCCACACAAAAGACTATCCCTTTTGTGTCATAGTTGGAAAGGATGTTGCCACTCTAAAAAATTTGGGTACAAACCTCTGATAGTACCCAACCAAACCAAGGAAACTCTGCACCTTGGTAACACTCTTGGGTAGCTCCCAAGAAAGCACCACCTCAATATACACTGGATAGACTGCAACTCTTGACTCTCAAATGATGTATACAAGAAAATAGACCTCTTGAATATAGAACTGACACTTAGATATCTTCTCATAAAGATGGTTCTCTTGGCATTAGTCCAGGACCATCCTCAAGTGTCTCGTGTGCTCTTCTTTGGATGCCGAGTAAACTGGGATGTCATCAATGAAGATATCCACGAACTAGTCAAAGTAAGGATGAAATATCCAGTTCATGAGTCCTATGAAAACCGCTGGGGGCACTTCTCTTGGGAAACAAAATCACCAAGTACTCATAGTGTCTATAATGACATCTGAAGTTCATCTTTGGTATATCTTCATCCCATACTCATAGCCGGTGATAACCATATCTGAGTTCAATATTTGAGAACCACCACGCCCCTTTCAACTGATCTAAGAGGTCATATATCCTTGGTAGTGGATACTTATTTTTTCACAATTACCTGGTTAAGGATCCAAAAGTCCACACATAACCTCATGCTCCCATCTATCTTCTTGACAAACAAAATGGGGGAAACCCAGGGTGAAATAATGGGTCTCAAGAAGCCCTTCCTATGAAATTCCTCCAACTTTACCCTCATATAATGAACTTATATAGGATACATCTGATATGAAGGTGTATATATTAACATCTTTTTAGGGTATAGATCGATACATAAGTCTACCTCCCTTCAATGAGGTAATTATTTAACGCCTCCAAGAAAGACGTCTTCATACTCTGCCACCACTGCAGGAAAATGTGGACTCAAACCATCCCCCGCACTGCCTGAATTTACTTTTCACCAACTGATGAGTGATTGACAACACCTTCTTATTTATGATTCCATCCTGCACATCCTGAATTTACTTTTCCCCAAAAAAGGAAAACCTGGTCCCATCACTATAGACACACCACATTCTAGCTTGGTGGCCCCTCGACCATCTCCTAATCGACCGTATGATAAGTCATAAAATATCATACCTAATGTCCTCGACCATCGCATGAGTAAAAAAGATTATCCCTTAGCTGAATCATGCTACCCTATGATCCCCACACCACTGATCCTATATCCTGGGATCATATTCTAAAGCACGTGACCCGATTGGGTCCCTATGACTACCATTGGATAATTACTGCTGAGGTCTCAGCTAACTGGTTCTTGCAGGTATCTCCCACTACCAGTGCCTACTCTTATAGAAATCTATCTAACAGTAGGGCTCACTCAAGTACCCTGACATAAGTAGGAATGCTAAGGTATATCATGGATTCCCTAATATCCTGTTCTAAGACCTACTCAAAGGTCTGAGCCCTGAAGAATAAGTCTCATACCAAATTTGTGGAGTAGTGTGAATGATCAGTAAATATCAAAGAATACTCCACCATTGTCTGTCTGCTTTACTATAGATATAAAATCTCTTGTATGTGCACTAAACAGAATGATGCTGGAAAGAACTCCTCTCTAAATAATTTCTTAATGTCTTCCAAATATAGAGTCATCTCACCATGTTTCTTGGTCACTAAGCTCCACAATTTCCCCATAGATCTTAGAAAAGGACTTGCAACAAGGGTTTCCATCTAGTCATAAAGAATCCTCACAAGTCGTAGGACATAAGTAACTTCATCCATAACATCCTCAACTACCTTGGGGTCTGGATCACCCCAAAACCTTGGAGGTCACTACCTTTGAAACTCATTAAATGTGCTCAGTCTACATGCATCCTCAGATAGTAGTTCTGGTAGTAGGTACTGCTTGATGGGTGCTGGTATAGCTGGTAAACAACCTAGTGGTGCTATCTCTAGTACAAGCCCCTATACTGATGTCTCATTGCTAGGAGGATCATCCTAATGATCACACAATAGAATCATGGTTGGATGTCTATATGTGTATGAATCTTGTAATAAAACTTGACGTACCATGGTCAATAGATTATATCTAGAGAGATGACTCAATAAGGACATGGAAGACCCAACTCCTTCCTATATTATTCATGTACCATTATCTTCCCTAAAACTAGTGTTTTTATGTACCAAGTTGAAAAATCGGTGGCTAGAGTCCTGGTGTACGGATATGTTGGCCGCCACACCAACACTAGATTCCCTATAATGAAATCTGAACTCTAAAAACTTAAGACTATTTCACCAAACCAACCTCATAGACTCCCAACCTTAATGTAAAACCAACCTTCTCTGATACTGCTCTTTCATGACTTGTCCCATAGGGGCCCATGCCGTGACTACCCCCATCCTGCCTTCAATAGGCCAGGGGCTGGTGACTAGAACCGAGTAGGAATATCCCACAAATGGGAGGAATTTTCCTAAGTACCTAGACACACACACACACACACACACACACACACACACACACACACACATCTCCAATCCAGAAACGATGAAATGTAAAATCACTAATTAAATAATGCATGAAAACCATTATATACCACAACCAAAGTATAACAACGAAAGTACTGGAAAGTAGATAGTGAAAACAAAATACCCCCAAAATAAAAATGTCTCTACCCACAAGTCCAACCTGTAAAATAAGTGGTACTTAGACTATCATCAAAAAATCTTTCTGAACACACCTCAACATGTTCGACCTCAAAAATAATTACTTGGTCTTTGTATGCTTAAAACTCCATCAAAGAGTTGATCGTCTGAACAAGACACAACACATGTGGGAAAAGACCATGTAAGGGTGAGTAAAAAAATACATATTAGGACACCCCAAAAACCACAAAGAGATACCAAAATGGAAATAACATAAAGGAAATACCCTGAAAGAATACTACAAGGAAATACGACAAAGGATATACCATGAAGGAATTCTATAAAGGACATACCATGAAGGAATACCACCAAGGAATACCATAAAGGATATACCATGATGTAATATCACAAAGTAAATTCCATGAAGGAATACCACAAATGAATACCACAAATGAATGCATAGTCATCTCCACACAGATATATGTCTACAGAAATTATATCAAGAACATCCAAATATAATCAATAAAATGAGACACACAATCTCAACAAGACAAATAGTTTATATAAGAAACATTATCTCCATAAGACACACAATATCCATAAGACACATAGGCTCCATAAGACAAAAAATCTCCATAAGACACATAGTCTCTAGGTCACAACCAGCCATAGAAATTTTTGCTTGAAGCGCACTTGTTATGGGAGAAATCACTCCTCATGCTATTAGGTCATATGATCACTCAAAAAAACCCACTTAGGATAAATCTAAACATCCGTCTCATTATAAGGGTCTCAATTACATAGAAATCTTGTAAAAAAGACGTATGGTTTGTAGGTTATGGTCGTCTGAAAATTTCCAAAGGGGCTCACTGGGCCATGGACCAACCGCCAGGTCCGACCGCCCCATAGCTGACCATCCTACGGTATCTCAAGCTGCTGCGGCCACATGGAAGCTCGGTTGACCTCCATAGTCAATCTTGGACCGGTCTGGCTGCCAGGGTTGATCCTGGGTCTGCCTTAACCTACAGGGTTCGACCTGGTCTACCGGCTCAACCCAGCCCATTGTCCCGCTATGGCTGGGCCTGAACCACATCACTGACCAAGTCTTCTACTCCGACCCCGCTATCTCACCTGAACCAACCCATTTCTAGGGTGTTCTATTCATGAGGTCACCAGCGGTGACCAATGTCGCATCTCGCAGGGTACTACACCACATCCACACGACCTCCGATCCTACTGGCATTGCTGCCGCGACTCCATCAGTGCTTCTAACCATCCCCACCACGAGCCACCATTCTTCCTTCGATGCTTGAAAATTTGAAACAAAATAACCTTTTTAATCCTTAGGTCTCTATCTATACTAATATGTCCTCTATTTCATCTTGACTCCAATTCGGGGGTCCGATCGTGTTTGGAGCCTCCTGACAAGTCAAACCTCAGTCTCGAGGATCCAACAGTGAAGAACGCCAAGAATTATGGAGATAAAATCAACAAGAAATCCTGAAGAAATAACCATGACCTTTGTTCATGTTATCCTTGATTCTTTCTCGTTATAAGGATAAATGAAGAGGATAAACTAATATCCCGATAATCCCGCATCAATAACCCATCTCGCAACAATGACTGAACCGCAGATCAATTTGTTTTTGGATTAACCCATGTTAATTATGGAAATTATGAATGAGGAAAAGAAACAATGAAAAAACTACCCAACCTACAGTTTGGATCTGTTGTTGATGATGAATGGTTATGATGTCATCGTTGATGAGATCCTCAAACTTCATTGGCACGAAGATCCATGATCAGTTCTCCTATCTGTCATCATTCGTTCAAGATGATTCTTTATACAAATATTAGAGGAATTTTAGGGTTATAGTGATAACCCTAGATTCCTAAGAATGGTTTAATATATAAAGGATATAAGTCACTGCATCACTTAAAATAATTTTTATTTAAATTATTTAATAAAGATTACGTACTTTTTGAGTTTTTCCACAGAAGAACCACGCCAAAAAACATAAGTCGAACCTAGGGTAAAACTCACATTCCGAGTTCAACGTTTCCCTCATATTTCCAATTCAGTCACCCATTTATTAGTTATTCCACCTTTTTAGGAAAAGTGTGCGTGCATGATGTTAAATATTTAATATTTTTCAAACAATTTTTTCGGTCACACTGGGCGTCAGAGTCACATGCCGTCTCAACATCTAGTCTCGAAATCAATCCATATAATATCTAAAAATAATACAATGAAAATCTGAGATATTTCATCACCTCCCACTAAGTTCTTCACAACTATCACCCTTATTTGACATATCATAATTAAAAATTTTCTTCATGCACTGGGGAAAATGAACATAATAAATGGTGATCATAGGTGATCAGTAAGAATATAAAAGGGAGATATCAATCAATAATAATTTTTAAGAATAACTAGAGTATAAGGGTATGAGAATCTGAACATAACATTTTAATATCATACTTATCAATTCTTAGATCATAATATTTAGTCCTGACTTAAATCTTGGTAGTTTATATTATGTGAATCATATCAGAGTCAAATAACATAAGTCATGGGAGCATAACATTGGCATAATATCATGTCATAAATGAGTGACATAAAGTGTGGAATAATCATAATCATATAAATCTTATTCCAAGGCTACCCACTAAGAAATTCATCACTAATTAGGCTTGGGATATCAACTTGTGTACCTGCTTTGGGCTTGGGAGAACCTATTGTGTACCCTTATCAGGTTTGGGAAAAATAACTTTATACCAATTGAACTAATAAAACACTAGTATTTTACCAATGATTCAGAGGAACATAATAGACCCACCAATCACATAGTCATAATCCATTCATATGAATGACATAAGATCATTAGAACATTTATTATTTTATCATATCTTGACCCATGGTTAAGAAAATGAGATTCACCAATATTTCATCATCATAATCATAAAAAATAAAAAGTAAGAATAAGGATAATATCATAGGATAAAATCCTCAGTGAATCATAAGTAATATCAAAGTATGTTATCATAGATGAAAAATTCCTTTATAAGATCATTGGAATATTTCTTGAGGAAAATACCATTATCATTTTGAAATCACTTGTTTAAAATCTATTTTTTTAAAATATTAAAGAAATTATTTTATTTTAAAATAAATATGGAAAATGTTAAAATATTATTTAAATAACTAAGTGTTTATGATTTAATGAAAATATTATTGTGCAGTATACGCTAAAATTGAAATTCATTTCACACCTTTGATAAAAAGTCAAAAGTATCATGATTAGAAAATAATAAGAAGATTATTTTTATTATTTTTATAGAAAGTCAAAAATGGGTATGAATGAATTTAATAAATAATTTCATAGCTTAAAAAACATTATTGAAATCATTTTAATGAAAATATTGACATGGATGAAAAATAATTTTCACATAAGAGAAAAACAATGTAAGATAAATACATAATTTCAATATTTTGAGTAATTAGAAATATTAAAATGAATTTAAAATATTTAATTTCTAGAAATAAACATATGATAATAAAATACATAATATATATCAGATATATATCATAAAATTTCGTTATTATAACTTTATGTATAAAGATGCCCATTAAAAAGTGATATTATAATATAAAATCCACACCTCAAGTTCAACTTGATTTGTAAGTGCTCTAACCTCATGTATAAAAAATTTAAACGTATTATCATTATATAAAAGAAACATATTAATACTCATAATACCATTTATATTTTAATTATAACAACTTATTACCTATCCATTAATAGTTATTTATTAAATTCACTCTTCTCGGTGACAACTATTTCATTTTTCATATATGTTTCGATTCAAATGTTTTGAAGCTTATATCCTAATAATGGTTTCATAAAATCCAAAATGTTAATAATGACATAAATATCATATATAATAATTATATACATATTTATAACCAAACATAAAAGTTATATATATATATATATTAATAACATTGTTCATTATGACGGTGGTTCGTCCGTACAAATGAATGTTGTTTTCATTTTCTAACAAAAACAAGGAAAGAATGATAAATAATATTTTGTAATTAAAAAATAATAATTATATCATAAATACCATATATATTTATTAAATCTGTCATTATATCTATAAATGTGAAGTGATGATGGAAAATGAATCAAATCACTATGTGGAAGTGGTAGTCCATGCGTACACAGGAGCGATACATTCCTTCCAGATTTGATGGAAAAGAGGCAGAAAATGGTTTTAAAATCCAAAAAATAAAATCTATGTATATTTACTATAATTTATTTATAATTTAATAATTGGTATAGTAGGTTTATATATGGTTTAATAAAAATAAAATTGAAATATCTCAGTTAAGGTTTAGACCTCTTGTTTGAGAGACCTCCTTTGGTTTACACCGTAAGCCTTGAAAGATTTGTCTTAGGTGAAGAAAATGGGATCTAGAAAGAATTTAAAAATGATAAGAAGGTTTTTTGTAGGTATTGGATGAGATATAGTGCTAAAAAATAATGAGTAAGTGAGGAAAGGGGGTTCCCTTTTATAAGTGAGTGAGAGAATACACATGGAATTACATAAAATATTTAAATAATAAAAATTAATTTTCTTGCAAAATTGGAAAAAATGGAAAATTATTTTAAGTTAATATAATATAGTGTTTAAATAAATTTTAATAATAATAATTGGGCAATTTTATGTGTCATTATTACCCTTATAACTTACTTTAAACCCCATAAAAACCATTTTTAACCTTAACTATTGTATTTTTTTTACTATTTTTACTATTAATTTTGCAAAAAATGAAAGTTTCCTCATTAAAAAATTTTAAAATTATGATTAAAAATATTGAAATTATTTTATAAAATTCAATGTCTATAACTAGAAAAAAGTAATTTTAAAATATTCTCATAAAACGTAATGAAAATTTATTTTTAGAAAAATTCATCCATAAGCATAAAATTAAATTAAATTTCATTAATTGCCTAGTAATAACTATAAAATGAATTATAAAATAATTTATTTACTAAGAAACATTTAAATTTAATTAAAACCATAAAATAACAATTATTTTTTTAAATTTATTATAATATAAACACCGTGCAAACATAAAAATAGTTTTATGAAAAATAACATTTTTTACCTATAAATGATTTCATATTAAATACTAACATTTATATAAAATATTTATATATTATTATTAATTTATTAATATAAATTATCAATATATTTTACTGAGATAATTTTCGAATAGTGATCAATATAATTTTTTATATAAGAACACATAACATGTAGAAAAATACATTTATTCAAAAAATTGGCCATATAATCATTATATTATTTTATAAAAATTGAGTGATTATTAATAAATTTTATCATATTAAACCATTATAAATATATATAATAATTTGGTAAATCCTATTCAAAACCTTCAATTTAACAACTAGGTTATATGGGTGTACTATGTCACAGTTCAGTTAGACTTGGTGTTGCATGTAAAGAAAGATATAAAATACATAAATATTTTTTAAAAGGGAATACATAAAAAATATTGGTGTGTTATAAGATTCATATTGGTGTTTTTGATTTTTTAAGACTTAGATAAATTCTTTTCAACCCTCATGAAGGCACCACACAAGCATCCTGGGCATCATAGATAACTAACCAATCATAAAGGAAATCCAAAGAGGTTGACATGTGTTAAGGCTAGTGTAGGCCAATATTAGCCTAAGGAGAGAGCACTAACAAGGGTTGTATGAAACTTTTTGGGCCCCTGTATGTCTTATTAATATTTTTTTAATTTATTCATTCTTGGATCCCCTGGTAGGTAGGGGTCAAATTTTTTTTTTGGAAAAAATAGACCCTAATGTGTTGGATTATTATTATTTTAACCATTAGGATAACTACATGAGAGACATGTTTGGGGGAAAATCCATTTCTCATGGATTACTCATGATTTTATAACCATGAGATATTATTTACATATCACATGTCTTCAGTTTTGGGAGATAATGGATCAAACACGGTTGGGACATGGTTTCCAAACCGTGCTGCTAAACCGTGTGGTTTGTAAAGGTTATTAAAAACTTACCAAAATTATCCTTTGATTTTATAGCTCTTATCCCTAATTCATATCCCATTTCATGTGTATAGTCACCCCTAATACTTGGATCCTAATACTCTACAATTTTTGTGGATTCCTCTTTGATATTGGTGATTTAATCTTTAAGTAATCTCATTTACTATTTTTTTTTCATCCTCTCCCCTATTCCCCTATATTTTTCTATGTTGATGGAGTTATGAAACCATATATTAGGGTTTTTATGAATCTTGGGTTATTAGTAGGGGTTTTGGATTATTTATTTTTGGTGCTGGTGTATGAGGACCCTTCCTATTTGATTCAAGTGGTTGTTGTCGAAGGTGAAAAGATTCAGTTTGTTTTATAGTAGGTGTCTATATTTAAGGGATTTACATGGATAAAATTTTATTATTAATTATATTAGGTCATTTTTTATTAAATTTACTTCAAATTGATTTATTATTGACGTTTTATGCATGTTTTATGTGATATATGTTTTGTGTGGGTAATTTGATATGGTAATGTTTCTTTTCAAATGTGGTTGGATTTAATGAACACCACGTGTTTGTTAAAATGGTTCAAAGAAGTTTTATGATTTAAAATGGGTTTCTGAAAACGTTTTCCAAGATTTATTTATGATTTTTTTAAATTGATTATTTTTTTGGAACTTATTGATGCTTTATCTTTTTGGAATTGATTATAACATGGGAGACTTTGGTTTTGTGTGTGTTCATGAATTATATAAATATTATTTAGGCTAAGGTACCAAGGGGAAATTTTTTATAAATATTTAGGGAGATTCTAAATGTGTCCATTTGGACCAAGGAATCCCATGGAATTATTGTTGGTCTTGGGGAATACTGAGAGAGATTCAGAACATATTTATATTTTTTTAGCCTACTAGAAAACCTTGATTTATACTAAGTTACACTATAACCTTATTGTTGTATACTGTAGTGAATATTACTTTCTCCTGGATGGGTCTATATGATTTTTTTATGATGATAATGCCTTGGTTAATTGAGATATTTATTTCTTATTCCAATGTTACATTATTTTGTCATATGATGGTGTCTTTGATTATGATCATGTTTATTCCATGTGTGGGTGTATTGAGAATTTTTATGAATGGTTGTGGTATCTCTTTATCTGAGATTTTTTATTCATATTTTAAAACAAGGATTTGGTTGGGAAAATCCAAATGAACTTCCAAAGGATTTTTTAAGTGAACTTGGTTTTTGAAAAATGAGTTTTCACACTAGTCCTATTTATTTTCTTGGATAATGGATTTATATATATTAATGGTGTGTTACTATTGGGATTTTTTCCTCATACCCTACATATTACTTTGGACGTATGCAGACTTTTTTATTGGATATTTTTAAAGGTAATGGAATCATGTAGTGTTATTTTGGAATTTTGTATGGTTGGGATGTTGTGTATTTATTTTTTAGGTATTGATCCCAATTTTGATTTTTATGATTTTGAATATGGATATAATGTGTAAATTTCATGTTATATATATGATGATGTGGTGACATATATTATATCTTCCCTAAGTCATTTCTGTTTTTACTATGGTTATATAGTTTTATCTGTTTATCTTTATTATTTTGTTAGCATGGATATTCAATTATTTTATATGTCATACAAACAATTTTAGGGATAAACTGTTCGAAAATAGTAATTTGTGATTCCCTGGTGCTTATCTCCAGCTCATGGTGATTGATAACACACATCGGGCTGTATGGTAAAGTGACTTGGGTGATAGGTTCAGTCAACCCATGCAAGTTTCATACAAAATGGTATCCGAGTCCTCTTGTTTTTAGTGTTCAGGGGTAGAAAAGATCTAGGATCATCATAGTTTGAGAGGTAGGAGGAAAAGAGTTCTTGGAAAACTCTTCTTATTGTCGAACCTGGAGTTACCATGTGTGGTATGGGATTGTGTTTATGTTTTGAGCCTAGTTATGGGTTTTTATAGTGGAATTTTATATATTTCTTTATTGATAATGTGATATGGGGTGATCCTGTGAGTTATGTTGAGTTTTTTATGTGAAACATGGAGAAAAATAAGAGACAGACAATTAGTAGTAACCATGTGGAATCCATATGGTCTTATTTGTTATCTTCCATTGGAGTATGCATGATTAGTGCATGGATTACCTAAACGTGCAGCCAAACCATGGATAGTTTAAAGTTGTTTATTTTTTTATATTTTTACACATTATTAATTTGAAATTGTTATTGATTCCCATTATTATTGTTTTAGCTTTTTTATGTGAGTTTATTGTGGTTTAATTGGTGTTTATTAATATTTAATTATGTATTGAATAAACTTGTGTCTTGTGTTTTGTAGATAATGGCTCATAGAAGGTCCTTATATAAGAATAAAGATGGAGTTGTAGAGCATGTCTTGTTGGTGAACCCTCTTGTTGATTCGTATTTTATGGAGTAAGTGATTTATATGATCTTGTCCTTAGGACACGAGGGTAGTCGATATTAGGGATGGATGGTGGACCATACTTAGGAGTTATCTAAAAAAAATCCACTAATATTCCATGGTGATAAAGTAACCTAGGTTTCTTAGGAGTGGATAGAACTTATTGAGTACATATTTCAATTTTTAAAATACCTTGAGACCTAAAAGGTTGGATTTTACACACATATAATGTAAAAATTAGATAGAAAATGGTGGGAATCCACGGTTCTAGTGAATATACTTGAGAAACTCATATGATATACCTTTAAAGTGGATTTTAATCCACAATTATATACTAAAACACTAAGGGAATAAAATACTTATGAGTTCATGTTATTAGAGAAAATGGGACCATTTGGTGATGGAGTATGCTACTCGGTTTATTGAGTTTGTTAATGTGCCTCCTAATCTTCTTGAGAATTATTATCTTAAATCATATATTTTTTAAGTGGGAATAAAGGCTTTGATTAGGTAAATACTTATCCTAATTATTTACCAACCGATACCGACGTAGTTGGTAATGTGGCTATAAAAGAGGAAAACATGGTTGGGAAAATATTACTCAATGGTATTCCTTATATGTGTAGTAGCAAGATCCCATCATCTGGACAGAAGATGAAGTAAGATTAACCTCATTAAGGTAGTGAAATGAGTGCTGAAAAATCCTCAAGTTAAGTTTCATTGGTTTCCACAGGTCACAATTTGGTGGTTTTTTATAAGTGTGGGATTTCCTACCAAATGATATCTGATTTCCGTAAGGCTCTAAGGACATTCCAATGATGTGGGAATTTGTATCATATTTAATACATCTATAATTCTACCCTATATGAGACTGAACTTATTTCCTCATTATATAAGGTTTCATAGGTGTGGTCATATGGTTATATGGGTGTAGTATCTGACCCTCAAGTTAAAGGGGATTCTCACCGGGTGAAGAAGGCTTAGGGAGGGCCTATGTCCTTATGTATTTATGAAACATATATGGAACCTGAGTACAAAAAATCTATTCTAGACACCATATGATGTATGATATTTATTACTTATTATATGGATTTATCCTTGTTTGATATGGGGTTTTATTTCATATTTATATCAACAAATTTTCTTGATGCCTTGGGCATGTGAGTGGAGTTGATACCATTTTCTATGGATTTTATTACCAAATTGGGAAGGAATAAAGATAAGGGTTTTATAAACCTGGATTATTTTATTTTGTTCATTAATTTAGTGGTAGAGTGGGAATTCGTTATGTTAGATATCTACATTTTCTATCTCATCATTGGTATAGATTGTATGATCAAATTCAAATCCTAGATTTATTACTATTGCCATAGGGTGAAATTTCTATCTCACAATGAGAGCCTTCAAATCATCAAGGGTGAGTGGGGATTAAGTGTAGGGAGATAAGGAACAATTGTTTTAGAGATGATACCAATTTTTTTTCTCATATTTATAGGTTATTATTTATTGTTGTGGGGTTGAGTTTTTTTTTGTTTTCATCCAGTGGTCCTAGACCAATACCACAATGTGTTTCTAGATTATTTTTCAGTGTTTTTACCCTAGTGAGAGGTTGAGTTCAATATCAATATTCTTCTCGAGATGCAAGCCATTATTTTCCATCTTACTAGATGTATCTATCCGAGTTGAGAGAGTTGAAATCCTAGTTAGAGGACCTTGATAATAAGGGATTTATTCATCCTAGCTTGCCACTATAGGTGTCATGAGTTCTTTTTAGAATAAAGGTAAATGAGAATATATTCCTTTACATATATTACCATAGGATAAGTTGGAGGACCATGAATAATAATTACCCATTTCCCAGAATTAATAATATTTTTAGCAGTTTAATGGTTCTCATAGGTTTTCTAATATTGACTTGAGATCAGGTTACCATCAACTGATGGACTAGGAGGAGGATGTTCCTAAGATCACCTTTCGAAGATGATATGGAAATTTTGAGTACATGGTTGTTACATTTGGACTTAATAATGATCCTATGATCTTTATGTCCTTGATGAACCATAAAATTCAGTGCCTTTTAGAATCTTTAATAGTCATGTTGGTTGATGACATATTGGTGTTTTCTAAAATATAGGAGGACCACATAGACAATTTATCGGTTATCTTTGAGAATCTTGAGAGAGAATCATATACATGAAAAATCTATAAAAATACTAGTCTTTGATTTAATAGGTGAAGTTATTGGACCAAGTTATTTCAAAGAAATAGGGTTCAGTAGATCACAAGAATATCCAAATAGTCATATCTTGAGAGTGGACCAAGAATGTTTTTGAGATCAAGAGATTTTTTGGGATTGGCTAGGTATTATAAACATTTCACATGAGAATTATTTAAGATAGATTCTACCTTGATGAACTTTACTAGGAAAGTGGTTAAGTTTGAGTGGAATGAGTCAATATAGAGTTCATTTGAATAGTTTCAGGGCTATTAGATATCTGCATTAGTTTTTATTCTTCATAAGCTTGGGAAAAATTATATAGTTTATTGTGACACCTTAGGTGTGGGGTCGGGGTGCATGCTGATGTAGGATAATCCCATGGTAGCTTATAGATTTTAGAATCTATAACACCCCAAGGTTTTGAAAAAAATATTGAATGCACAAAACCCAGATCCCCTATAAAACAATACATTTTATAATCTAGCTGCTAAAAGTAACTTTTCCGCTACTATGTTTTGAATTTCAAAAAACGGTCATCTAGAGTTGTGATCAGTCAGTCATTTGGAGTCTGATTGAACTAACTTGATTTTTAGTGAATAGTAAAATACTCTTATTAATAGTAATATGAATAGTAATATGATCATTATGAATAGTAAATAATAATATTATGTTATTTTTTTAAGGTTTTAAGATAATGAGATCTTGATTGATTTTTCAATGTAATATAAAACAAATTATAATTTTAAAATTATTATTTTTCAAATAAAATATGATTTTATTTAAAAAATAAATTAATCATATTTAGAAAATTATTTTAAAAAAATGGATTTTATTTTTGGAATTCTACACATCAAAGAAAGGTTAGGGTGGATATTGGGGAATTTTATGAAATTCTTGAATTTTTGATGAATAGTGAAATACGGTAAAATACCGTATATACAAATTATCAATTAAATACACTATTTATGACATCATGAGTGATGTAAGGACACTTGGTTAGAACTCACATGAACTTATTACTATTATGGGTCATATTAAACAACACTATTTTTTTGTTGAGGGAAAAAATAAAATAATGAGTAAAATATTCAAAATTCATTCCTCTCCTCCACTATATATCCCCCATCACCCCCTCTTCTATTCAAACCTATAAGCCTTGAAGTTCCACCATGTTCTGACCAAATACCAATCCACAGTCACTCCCCACATCCAAGAGCTCTTTGTCTTTCCAAAATAACAAAACCCCTTCCCTTAAAGAGATTCTCAAGGAGGTGGATTCAAGAGGTAAATTCACATTTTATTTCTTTCATTTTTATTTCGAGTTCCTTTCTATTGTTATCTTCTCCTCACCTAATCTATAAAAATGACCATGATAACTGTAGTATCATCTATATAACATAATTATATGATTTTAATGGAAGAACCATTGTAAATATTCTTACTTATTTTTATAAATGAAATCATCGTCCGCGAGGTTCCAATTTACAACCTTTGTGGATGACAAAGTTTCATTCTTCAATTTCTCCTTAATTATTGGAAATGAAAAAAATTTTATGGTGCGATAAAAAACTATAATATATGTATTATAACCTATTTAATATTCATGAACCAGTATACGTACATAATATTTAATCATATGACCAAACTAGATCCTAATAATCAAAATACCGCTAAAATAATTTTAGTGATCAACATTAATATTTCCTCTAATGATTTATGCTCATATCATGTAAAAAATGATATAAATTACCATTAAAACCTATTTATGTTTATAAATAATATTTAAATTCAATTCTATATATTTACACCCATTCCACATGAACTTCATTACATAAAAACAAGTGAACTGATTATGAAAATCAAGAAAACGAACACTCCCAAATGATAGACTTAAGTCTTATAACTAATAAATAAGGACATAATGGACCTAATAAAATTATGATAAACTAAATAAATGTCTAATAGTGTCTGAATTAAGTTATTAATAAGTCTAATTTCATTTTTCAAGACATTAAGTCTAAGAGCGGAACACATTAAGACTTAAGGTAAGGGATTTCCAGTCGAACCACCATTTTCATTTAGGTTAATTTTATTGTCTAATTACCTCAATGAAATTATTATATATTATTATTTACTCATTATAAATTATTTTTGAGTTTTATATATATGTTTTTCAACCATAATTATTCCATATTTTATGGGGATTTACACAATTTAAAAGTAACTTTCAAAATTATTTCCGAAATACAAGCCCGATTCAAAGGAATTTCCCAAATTCTTACCTAATTTCAAGGGAACTCTATAATATCTGTTTAGAAACCATTATATTTATAAAATCCTTCATCTTATTATTAAAATACTATCATAATTAATTTCTTGTTTTATACAAAGACTTTACCAAAATTACTCTTCCTTTCAAAATAAAAGAGTATTCATCTCAAGAATTACATAATTATTTTATATGAGTATTTTTTATATTTAAAAACTCTTGTGGATTCATATTTATTATTGGGATTAATCATTTAGGATGTAATATAACATATTTAGTTGTATGGTTTATTATTATTTTGATTTTTGATGTTCTATTCTAAAACTATTCACCAAATTTACTCTGAATGGTCAGTGTTTAAGTTTAATATTTGGGGAAAGTTATTTACATTTCATATGTGAGTTTCAATATGAATGTATATGTTCTTCATGTTTATACCTTCTCATATGAGCAATGCATTAGAATGTTTATGTGATGGGTGGGGCCCGATATATACCCTAGATGCATTGGTTGGTCCCAAGAGATAAATAGATGCGGACTTGGCTGTGGCCTTGCCCATTTTGAGATATGGTTTTGGGTAAGGCCTTAATCATATTTAGAGGTCTTTCCAAGGCCTTGATAGTAGGTTTCAAAATGTATATCATATGCACTTAACTCATTATCAAACTAGTAATTAAAATTTCATGTGGTTATTCAATTAGTAGAATACCCATGATTATGTTTTATTATGGAATTATTTAATCAGATCATATTACTTCTATAATGTGTTCAAGTTTATTATTTTTAAAAAAACGTGTTTTAAATTATTCACCATGCCTAATGTTTATGTTTATGTTATCTTACACTGTATTTCATACCCTTATAGAGAGTTTGAGATCACCCTTTTCTTATGTTTCATTTTCCCGGGATATGAAGAAGTAAGTTATGAGTGACTTGCATGCATAATCAAGGGGGAATGGATGTTTTTAATGGAATAAATTATTGTTTTTTTATTTAAATATGTAATTTTTAACTTATATATGTATATTGTTTCCAAATATACTAAAATATTCATTACTTTGGGATATAACTTTATTGTAGTCATGCAAATGTAATGTAATAATGCACCAGCTCTAGGAAACAGGGTTTGGGTCTTTAAAGTTTGTATAAAAGGAAGTTTAATAGACAACTTGGAAACTAGATTTAGAAAACCTAGATTAGGGAAAAAATCCTTAATATAGTTTTTTAGGAGAAACATACAAGAATATCCTAGTATTTTGGTAAGGAATATATTATGTGCACATTTCTAGAAAATACATCCCTATCTGGATACTACAAGTGGATGTGGTTCTGGCACAGACGTACCCAGGTGTGAAAACTCCGACAAGGAGTTTTGGGCTTGACCTGAGGTGCCCTGGTACATGACAACGAGCCTTACTGTGCAACTGGTCTGACACTCCCAAGGGATAAGCTTAGGATAATTCATATTTTCTTTACAATCCAGTATAAAGTATTTAAATGTAAATTTTTTCTCAAATAAACCATGTTTATGATTATATGATTATCCAATTATAGGATTTCAATTTATGCTAAGTATTTTCCTAATTTAAGATTATAAAATTTTATTCATAACCTAATCGAGTGTATTTCATTATTTGGAAATGGATCCTGGTGAAAGGAATGGAAACTACATGAACATGTGTGTCCCATGTATGGATTCCCTTATAATGCAAGATAATGATGTTGGCTCTGGAGCTACAACTGGAGGAGAGGTACTTATAACTATACCGAGACAACTAACTCAAGTTATGAGCAATAAAATTACCTGTATGGAGCATCCAGATCCACCACATGGAGGATATTTGTTAGATTTATTTATTTGATACAACCTCAATCATTCAATGGGAATACAAACACATTTATAGTTGAAAAGTAGATTAGTTCCCTAGAGAATATATTTCTCACTTTGGGATGTAACGAATGGGAGAAGTTCATCATAGAATTTTATCATCTATCGGTAGATGTAGATCAGTGTTGGTCGTTAATCCAAAACCCAAAAGAGGAGAATGATATAAAAGTGATGGAATAGAGAGAATTTAAGGAAATATTCCTATAGAAGTACTTTCCTCGTGAACAGTGAGTAGATATGGAATGATAGTTTATGAATTCGAGGAAAAAAGAAGATGAGAATGTGGAAAAATATGAAGTCAACTTCACAAGGTTAGAAAGGAATGCTTTAGACTACACACGTAATACAAGAAGCAAAATTGATCGATTTTTTGATGGCCTTAATCCATTCCTCTGATGGTCACTTGCCTCCCAAAGTTTTTCATCATATGAGGATATTGTTTTATGTACTATCAAGATAGAAAAGGTATTCTCTAAGTCTTATGAATTTAAGGGAAAGCAATAGAATAATAGTGTAGCTGAAAACTCTAGAAAAGAAAATAAGAAAATGGGGAAGAAGGAAAGAGTTGAATTTCCACCCTATAATAATTATGGAAGGAAACACCCTGTTGCCTTCTTAAAAGGAAAAGGAGTATTCTACAAATGTGAAAAAAATGCCATCTTCCTAGTGGTTTCAAGGGGAAGAAAGAATCTATTAATGTTAAATTCTATAATTTTTAGGATATGGGACACTATGCTAATGATTTTACAAAGCGTTAAGGTAACATAACATAGAAAAGGACAAGGGAGAAGGGATATTATTATACGATCACAACCGCTGATATTTAAGTTCCTAATGATGTGTTTGCAGGTACTTTAATCATTTAATCAAACTTATCCAATGATTTATTTGATTCTGGATCATCACATTATTTCATATCTTCATAGTTTTCCAAGAAAATTAGATATTTTTAATTTGGTTAATTAATAAAGTTTTTATTCAAAACTCATAAGGGAAGTATCATTGCAAAAATGTTGTGTCAGGAAGTCCCATTATGAAATATAAACATGATTTTTCTACTGATATTATTTTCATTGTCCTGATTGACTTTGATATAATCCTTGGTATGGATTTTCTTGAGAACCATGATGCAAAAATTTATTGCAAGTGGAAGGAGGTTATAATTTTTGAGGAGGATATGAAATCCATTATCTTTAGGGGAGAAACATGACCCTCTAATTATCATCTAGAACCACCCCCAGTTGCTCTAGTGAATTAAATTATTGGGGAGGATAGTAATTCAATAACTATGGGTGAGGAAGGGAATGTTCAGATAGAGAATGTACTGATTGCGAAAGAACATGTTGATGTGTTTCCAAAGGATTTACCTGGACATCCTTCAGCATGGTAAATTGAGTTTTCCATCGAGTAAACTCCTGATTCAAGGCCTATATCAAAGACTCCATATATAATGGCAACTTTGGAATTATTGAAACTGAAGAAACAACTAGAAGAATTGAGTAATAAAGGATTTATTCACCCTAGTGTGTTTCCTATGGGGAGCCCATGTTCTTTTTGTTAAGAAGAAATATTGATCTATGAGGTTGTGTATTGTAAATAGGGATATCAATGCTATAATAATAAAGAAAAAATATCCCCAACCTAACATTGATGATTTATTTGATCAACTTCATGGAGCTCAATATTTTCTGAAGATTGAACTTTGATTTGGATATCATCAGTTACTTGTGAGGAAGGAAGACACTCCAAAAACAATATTTCAAACCATGTATGGGAATTATGAGTTTATAATAATGAATTTTGTACTGACTAATGCACCCTATATTTTTGTGGATTTAATGAATAGTTTTGTCAAGGAATATCATGATAACTTTTTAGTGGTATTTATTGATGATATATTGGTATACTTCAAAAGCTATTAAGATCATTAAAATCACTTGCACACTATTCTGAAGACTCATAGAAGAAATGAATTATATGGGAAGTTAAGAAAGTGAGAATTTTTGCTTCAATCAGTTTCCTTTATTGGCCAAATTGTCTCTAAAGATGGAATATCTGTTGATCCTTTGAAGAAAAAGGCTATGCAAGAATGTCTTACTCCAATGAACATAACTAAGGTATATAGTTTTATTGGTTTAGTAGGTTATTATCAGTGTTTTGTTTAGATATTTTCCCATTTAGCCAACCCAATGACCAAGATTACATGTAAAAGGGTTATGTTTGTATGAAAAAATGAATGTGATGACTATTTCAAAGAGTTGAAGAGGAGATTAGTGAATTATCTAATCCCAAAACTATCATCAGAGAATGGATGGTTTGTGATTTATAACGATGCATCAATGAAAGGACCTGGTTGTGTCCTTATACAAAATGAAAGAGTTATTTACTATGAATCAAGGAATTTAAAAATTAATGAACAAAACTATCCCACACATGACCTTGAGTTAGAAGCAGTAATATTTTCTCTAAATATATGGATAAATTATCTCTATTGCAAAAAATGTGAGATATATACGGATCAAAAGAGTCTAAAGTATATCTTTTTCACAAAAAGAACAAGACATGAGGCAACAATGATGGCTCGAACTACTCAAGGATTATTATTTTACTATAAACTACCACCCAGGAAAGGAAAACAAGGTAGCTGATGCATTGAGAAGGAAGGATCATGGGGTTCTCAAAAAAATGTGGATTGACAAGGATCCTTTGTACATGGATCTAGTGAGGAGGGATATGGGAATTATCAAAGAAGGTGAAACATCACTACTTTTTCATTTTGTTGCCCAACCCTATTTATTAGAAATTATTAAACGTTCTCACCCTGATGATGAGAAACTGCAAAATAAAATTAATGCTGTGAAATAGGGGAAGTTGGCTAACTTCGTATGTGAAGATGGAATTCTAAAATTTGGATAGAGGATTTGTGTTCCAGTTATACCTGAGCTAAAAAAAGAGTTATTGGATGATGACCATAGTTCAAATTTCTATATAAATCAAGGTAACACTAAGATGTATAGATATTTGAAGGATCATTTCTGGTGGGATAACATGAAGTTAGAAATTACAAAGTATGTATCAAGATGTTTAGTCTTTCAACAAGTGAAGTCTGAAAGGCAATATTCAAAAGGAGTCATTCAACCTCTAACAATCCCTATATAGAAATGGGATGACATCACCCTAGATTTTTTCAATAGATTACCCACAACTCCAAGGAAGAATGATGCAATATGGGTAATTGTGGATCAACATCGAAAATAAACACATTTCCTCACTATAAGAGGATTTTCCACTAAAGAACATAGAAAGACTCTTTATCATTGAAGCTGTGAGACTTCACAGATAACCTCTCTTAATTGTGTCTTATCAGGACCCACATTTTACATCAAAATTGTGAAAAAATCTTTATAAAGCATTGGATATCGAAATTTTATTGAGTAGAACTTACCACCAACATACTGATGGGAAATCAGAGAGGATGATCCTAACCATATAATACATGTTGAGATTATATTCAGTTATTTTAAAGGTACGTGGGATCAATATTTACCTTCAGTTGAGTTTTCCTACAATAATTGTTTCTATTCAAGTATTCAAATGGCACCATATGAAGCATTGTATGGGAAAATATTTCATACACCAACATGTTGGGATGAAGTTCGTGAAAGGAAGCTTGTGGGCCCAAAGTAGGTGGAGGAAACAACAACAATGTTAAACACTATTCAAGGCCATATCAAAATAGAACAAAGCAGACAAAAGAGATATGCCGATAATGAAAGGAAGGATATGTAATTTCAAGTGGGTGATCACATTTTCTTGATAGTAACTCCATGGAAGGGTGTTATAAGATTTGGGAAGAAAGGGAAACTAAGACATAGGTACATTGGGCCTTTTTGAAATTTTTGAGAGAATTGGAGATGTTGCAAATCGTTTGGCTATATCTCCTAGCCTGTCTAAAGTACACAATGTGCTTTATGTCTCACTGCTGATAAAGTAAATTCCACACCCAACACATGTCCTCACTTCTGAAGGTATAGAATTGGAATCTGATCTATCTTACTGTGAAGAGACTATCCAGATTTTAGACACTAAAGAATAAGTGTTAAGGAATCATATGACTTTTATGGTAATGATACTTTGGAGAAATCATAAAATTGAAGAGGCCACATGAGAGCCTGAAGAGCATATGTTTAAGACCTACCCAAGTATTTTTGTGAGGTAACATTCTGGGAATTTTGAGGTAGAAATTTTTGTATAGAGGGGAGAATGTAACACCCCAAGGTTTTAAAAAAAATATTGAATACATGAAACACTGAGTCCCTAAAAAATAACACATTTTATAATCTAGCTGTTAAACACAAATTTTCCTCTTTTATCTTTTGAATTTTGAAAAATGGTCATCTAGAGTTGTGATCAGTAAGTCATTTGAAGTCTGATAGAACAAACTTTATTTTTGGTGAATAGTAATATACCATTAAAAATAGTAATATAACCATTATTAATATTAAATAATAATAATATTTTATTTTCTTAAGGTTATAATATAATGAGATCTTTATTATTTTTTTCATTGTAATATAAAACAAATTATTGTTTTAAAATTGTTATTTTTTGAATAAACTATGATTTAATTTAAAAATTAAATTAATCATATTTAGAAAATTATATTTTAAAATGGAGTTCAATTTTGAATTCTACATGTCAGAAAATGGTTAAGGTAAATTTTTGGGAATTTTCTGAAATTATTTAATTTTTAATTAATAGTGAAATATGGTAAAATATCGAATATTCAAATTATCAATTACATACACTATTTATGACATCATGAGTTATATAAGTCCACTTGGTTCGAAATAAGATGCACTTATTACTATTATGGGTCACATGAAACAACATTATTGGTTTTCTGAAGAGAAATAAAAAAATAATGAGTAAAATATTCAAAATTGACTCCTCTCCTTCACTATAAAACCCCCCATAAATCCCTCTTATCTTCACTCCTATAAGTTTTTAAGTTCATCAAAGTTCTGGAAAAATACCCTCCCCTAGTCACTGTTCATGTCCATGAGATCTTGTACTTTCCAAAAGACCAAAACCCCTTCTATTAAAGAGATTCTCAAGGAGGTGGATTCAAGAGGTAAATTCAAATTTTATTTCCTTCATTTTTATTTAGAGTTCCTTTTTATTATTATATTCTCCTCGCCTCATCTATCCAAATGACCATGACAACTCTAGTATCATATATATTCTATAATTATATCATGATAATGGAATAACAATCATCATTATTCTTACTCTCTCTTTTTTTTATAAATGAAATCATCGTTCGTGAGGTTCCAATTTACAGCCTTCATGGACGACAAAGTTTTGTTCTTCAATTTCTCATTCATTACTAGTCATGAAACCATTTTTATGGTTGAAAAAAAGTATAATATATTTATTATAACCTATTTAATATTCATTAACAAATATATGTACATAATATTAAATCATATGATAAAACTAGTTCTTAATAATCAAAACACTGCTAAAATATTATAAGTGGTTGTCATTAATATTTCATTTAATGATTTGTTATCATAACTTGTATAAAATAATATAAATGAACATTAACAGCTATTTATGTTCATAAATAATATTTAAATTCAATTATGGATATTTACATCTATTCCACATGAACTCCATTACATAAAAACAAGTGAACCTATTATGAAAATCAAGAAAAGAAACACTCCAGAATGATGGAATTCAATATTATATCTAATCAATAAGGACATAATAGAATTTATAAATTCATTATAAACTAAATACATGTAAAATAGGTTCTTAATTAAGTTATTAATAAGTATAATTTCATATTCCAAGACCTTAATTTTAAAAGCGGAACACATTCGAATTTAAGGTAAGAGTTTTCCACCCAAACCTCCATTTTCATTTGGGCTACTTTTATTGTATAATTAACTCAAATTATTATTATGTAATATTATAAACTAATAATAAATTCTGTGTGACTTTTCTATATATTTTTACCAACTAGAATCCTTTCTTATTTTATAAGGAGTTACATGTTTTAAAAGGAACTTTCAAAATTATTTCCGAAATACAAGCCCAATTCAAGGGAATTTCTCAAATTCTTATCTAATTTCAAGGGAACTCTAGAATATATTTTTAGCAACCATTATCTTTATAAAATAACTTATTTTATTATTAAAATAATATCTTACTTCAGTTATGGTTTTATATAAAGACTTTTCCAAAATAACTATTCTTTTCAAAATAAAAGAGTATTTATCTCAAGAATTACTTAATGATTTTATAAGAGTATTTTCATCTATTTCAACACTCTTGTTGATTATTATGTATTATTAGAATTAATAATTTATGATTTTATATACCATATTTAATTGGATGTTTTGTTATAAGTTTCATTATGGTTGTTCTATCTTAAAACCAATCACCAAATTTACTCTGAATAGTTAGTGTTTAAGATTAATGTTCAGGGAAAGTTATTTTCATTTCATATGTGATCATAAGTATGGAACTATATGTTGTTTATGTTTATCCCCAATCATATTATTAATGAATTGGACTTATTATGTGATTTTTGGGGCCCGCTATAGCCCCTCGATGCATTGGTAGTTCTCATGAGACAAAAAGATGTGGACTTCGATGAGGCCTTGCCCATTTTGAGATATGGTTTTGGATGAGTCCTTAATTATTTTTAGATGTTTTGGGTGAGGCCTTGATGTTATATCTCATAATGTCTGTAATATGCACTTACCTCATTATAAAGCTATTAATTGAAAGTTCATGTGGTTATTCAATTAGTATAATGCCCATGATTCTGTTTTATTAAGCGATTATTTACTCAGCTCATATTCCCGCCATAATGTGTTCAAGTTTATTATTTGTAAATGAAAGTATTTTATGTTATTAACCATACCTAATGCCTTTGTTTATATTATCTTCCACTTTATTTCTTACTCTTACTGAGTGTTTCATCTCACCCCTTTATTATGTTTGATTTTCCAAGGACATGAATAAGTAAGTTATAAGTTACTTTTAGGAATAATCTAGGAGGAATGGATGTTTTAATAGAATAAATTAGTGTTTTTTTAATTTCAAGATATAATTTTGAACTTAAATATATATATATATATATTGTTTCCAAATCTACTAATCTCTTTGTTACTACTGAATATGAATTTATTGTAACCATGCCAATGTAACGTAAGAAGGCACCATCTCCAGGAAATTGAGGTCGGGTCTTTACAGAATCTATGAAAACATAAAGGTAATTACCCCAGACATGACCTAGAGTTGCTAGATGTGATGCATTAATTGAAGTTGTGACCCTATTACATCTTTATGGAACATTTTATAGTCTCATCATATCAGAAGTTCTTGAATTATATGTTCACCCAAAGGTACATGAATATTAATCAATGACACTAGGTTGAGTATCTTTATAATTTTGATTTTGATATATCCTATATCCTAGGAAAAGGGAATATGGTCACCAATTCCTTATTTTGAAATTCTTTACTCCACACTGTTCGAGAATTAGTGGATGAGTAGAGTTTGATAATTTTTTTTATGATCTGAGTTTATAGGTGTACGATGATGGAGATATGATGTATTTATTTAGTATGCAAGTAAAACCCTCTCTTTACATCTATGTTTGTTACGATACACAATTTGACCCAAACAATTAGAAAATTTGTAGAGTTTCAAATTGAAGGGACACCTTGGGTGATTGGTATTGGTATATCAATGGTTATATCCTCTTCAGGAAGTGATTGTAATTTACTTATACTCAAGGCATGAGGTAATTCATGAGGGGAATTACTCAAGCTTTTAATTTTACCCTAGAGATAACAAAATGTTTTACACCTTGAGGAGTAAGTTTTGGTGGCCTAGGATGAGGTGAAAAACTGTTGTTTTTGTTTCCCAATGATTTAACTACTAATGATAAAAGTTAATTATCGAATACTAACTAATTTATTACAGTCTATTCCCATCCTAGTGTGGAATTGAGATGATATCTCGATGGATTTTTTGATTAGTATACCTTTTACACCTAGTGGGAAATATGGTATATGGGTGATTATTGATCATTTGACCAAATCATTCCATTTTCTTCCCATTATAAAATTGATGAAGTTAGAGGTGATCAAGAACCTATATGTATGATAGGTTTTTAGGATTCATGGTGTTCCCTTGATGACAGATTTTTACTGGGATGATCCTTTCACTTCTTGATTTTGAAATGGAATATAGTAATCCATGTGAAATAAAATGGGGTGAAGCATAATGTATCACCCATAGATGGAAGACCAGTACAATTAGACCATCTAGACTCTTGATGATATGATATGGGAATGTGTTGTTTAATTCAGTGATATGTGATGGTGGAATCTATTTTTTGATCAGTTTTATAAAAAAAACTTGATTTTAGGACTTGATCAGGATTTCCCCATTTGAGGAATTGTATGGGTGTTTTTTTGGGCCCCATTGTGTAGGTATAAGGTGGATGAACATTTTATGATAGTATTAAGTCTCATATAGGAGATGAATAATAAGGTGTGTTTGATTTATAAAATGTTATAGATAGTTCATAGTCATCATAATTCATACACTGATTGACATCGTAACCTGTTAAAGTTTGAGGTTAGTGGTTTTGTATTTCTTTAGGCATCTATTTGTATAGGAAACCATCACATGGGAAAGTAAGGAGTGATGGAGCCACATTATATCCAACTATTTGGGATGGTGAAGAATCTTTGGAAGTTATCCTATCAGTTTGATTTTACACCATGAATAACCTCGATTCATGATGTATTTAAAGTATAACAATTGAAAAGATATAATACAGAACCATATCATATAGTAGAGTGGGAATATTTACAGGTGAATCCTAATGTCACCATTATTAAGTAGCATGTCTATTTATTAGATTATTATAACAAGGTTATCCTTGGTAAATTGATCCCATTGGTTCATGTGTTTTTGTAGTGTGTTTCCAATAACCATGAGACATGGGTGTGAGAGGGCGTGGTGAGGGAGCAATGGCCTCACCTGTTCTCTTTTGAGGATTCTTAAAACATTTCTAGGGGTAGAAAAGGGCATAGTGGGGGTAGGGGGGTGGGGGATGGAACCCTATAGGAGATTGGTTTGTCTTATTTTATTATTTATTTATTTATTCTTGGACTCTATGGGATTTAGTTTATAAAAGATTGTTTTTGGGGGAAACATTCCATTGTGTATGGTTAACTCATTGTTTTTCTAACTGTGTAGCTAATCATGTGTCAGGGATGTTTGGGGGAAAATAAAATTTTGTTGGTAATGAGCATGGTTTTTCAAACCATATGATATTATGAACAAATCATTAGACTTAATTTTTGGGAGATAATGTCTCCCACGTGGTTGGTTCATGGTCTTTATAACCGTGTAACCAAACTGTGCAATTTTTATAGGTTATTGAAAAATATAATTTTTTCCAAAACTCCCATATGGGTTTTCAAGATCTATTCCATCATTTTAATCCATTTCTTGAACAATATCTTCAATAATAATTTTTTTCTTCTCTTATTTTATTTTGGTGGATTCCTCATCTATCTTGGTGATTTATGCTTGAGGTAGGATCAATTCCTCTTGATTTAGTCATCATATCCCCTATTCTACCTTATTATTCCATTTTGATAGAGTTGTAAAACACTAGATTATGGTTTGGATGACTATAGTGTTGTTAATGGGGGATTTTGGATGGTTTAGTTATGGTTTAGGTGTTTGAGAACCATTCCTACTTGATTAAAGTGATTTTCATCAAAGGTGAAAAGATTCAATTTAATTTTTGATAGTTGTCTCTATTTAAGTGTGTTTCCATGGATATCATTTGATTCATAATTTCCTTAGGTTTTAATTTATAAATATTCCTTTAAATTTGTTTATGATTGATGTTTAATCCATATTTCAAATGATATATGGTTTGTATATGAAATTTGTTGTGTTAAATTTGATTTAAAAATGGGGATTGAATTTAATACACTTCATGTGATTATTAAAATGGATCAAAGAGGTTTTATGATTTCAAATTGATTTTTTATAGGTTTTTCAAAGTTTCCATTGATGTTGTTAAATCTTTGAAATATTATGGGCATAGATGTTTTATAAAATTGGGTTTAAATGGATTATGTTTTTGAGAATTGTTTATACTTATGTGTTTGGCCTTGAGTAGCACATTGGGTACCTTGTTTGTTTGTGTGTGTGTGCATGATTTAGATAAAGGGAATGTTTTACAAGGGAATAAGGGGTCCTTTGTTAAGGAAACTAAGGGATATTCCAAATGTGGCCATATTTACTAAGGAATAACATGGATTTTTTTTGGGCCTATAGGAAGATCGAGAGAGCTTCTGAACTTTTTTACCTTTATTATCTAAATAAAAAACTTATTTTAAACTAAGTAAGACTAGAAATATTTGGTTATATCCCATTATTTGTATTAATTATGTAACATACTCATTAATTTATGCTATATTTCAATGTTAAAGAAGTTGTTTTTCAAGTTCAGGGGTTTTTAGAGGTGATCTATGGGTTTTCTAAAAGAACTTGGTTTAGAGATGGATATAGGAGCGGGTTTACGCTATGAATCAAATAGTAATGATGCAAATTACTCCTATTAATAATTAATGATTTTAGTATAGTACCTAAAAACTATTCATGATGCGAAATTATATTCACATCATAAACATGTACTTTGGGATTTTAATTTATGGAAACATGTTTTTTCAGTCTATCATCCATCCCTAAGTTCACATCATGAAATAGTAATTCATTATATGAATTATACATATTATATAAAACTATATTTTTTGAATTCTAGAATACCTTCTCATTTATAATAATCCTATCTCCCTAAAATCATAGGGCTACTCTTAGAAATATTTGGGTGAATATAACTCTGCCAAGATATTCTTTTTGGTGACCTGATCTTTGGGTCATATGATTTCTAATTTTTTGGTAGGTTTGATCATTCTCGTCATATTTTATTGATTTTTATTTGAATTTTAAGTTGTGTTGGTCTATGTTTTTAGGATCTGTTGATCATGTGATGATTCTTCTCTAATTCCTTTTAGATCTATTGTGTTCTTGTCTTTTTGAGGATGGTTCCTATACTGGCAGGGACACGACACATGAAAATACCAAGGCATGTAATGATCTAAGTACTCCATCGACCCTTTTTCTTATGAAAAATAAATTAAAAGATGTGAGAATCAATTTTAGGGACTCCTTTACATGTTCTTGTATTCATTTCTTTTTGATTCATGCAGTTTCTATCATAGTTAGTGTGCAACCTTTGTTTGAGTTAGATGGTTTCGTGTCTAGAATATGATGGATGAACTACTAATGCTATTGATTTAGTAAATATTTTTCTAAATTAATTTTGACAATTCACGATTTATTTCTTTGTGTGTGTAAATGGGTTTTTGAAAAAAAATATGGTTTTACCCTTATTTTCATGAAATAAATTGCAGTTTAAGAGAATTGTGCAATGGATTTTTGAAATGGGGTTTTAAAGAAAGTTTTTGATGAATAAAGGGTTGTTTGGAATTTTCTATGAAATATGAAAATTATTTGAAATTGATTTGATATACCACATATGGGATACTTGGGTACTTAGGTGGAAGGTGTAGTATTTTGAACATTCTAGAGTATTCCTATGCCCTATAGACTGTGATGCATGGGATATGGGGACATGAGTTCCCACTAGTATTTGATTAAGATAGAGCCATGAGTGACCTTGATAACATGTACTTATGTTATCATTGCAGTGTTTTATATTGTGTGTTGGATATTTAATTCATAGTTTTAATTTAGATGATACATGATTTTAATGATGAAAATTGTTATTGTAATTATTATTTGAAACTATTTTACTTGGTTTCATGAATTATTTAGAAAAGGGGTACTGTTAACCCTGATTTTGATATAATTTTTAACTAAATATAATGACCTGTTTTAATGATATATGAGCATATTGGGACTATTATGTAGAGACTTGATATAAAACACCGATTTTGGATCTTTTTGAGCCTATTTAGCTCACACCCACACTCCCTTATGGGTATGTAGACATTGTTTTATCTGATGCATGAAAGGGAAAGACACCACAATGAGGTAGCATGGTTTATGTTAACTGGGTATGGGTATATGGTGGTGAGATGGTAGGACATTTTCCACATTTCTCATGAAGTAGATATTGATAGTTTGGGTTATCCTTGTGTTTTTTGTGGCCATGCACTTTAGTTTTTATTTCGATACTTTTGGTTCATATTGCTACTACTGTCACTCTTTCTTATGGAATATTTTTTTCATAGTTGTTCTTTTCACATATAAAAATGACATGTATCTTCTTTAAGGTTGGAAAAAAATCATTCCATATTATTTTTTTATATTCCTAGATACAAGTTTCTAGACCATGGGGATAAATAATTCCTTTAGAGTATTTTCATCTTCTATTTTAAACTCTTGATAGATGGGTTCCTTGGTCAGGATGTGAATATTCGGTATTAGAGGAAAGCTAAGATCCTTGGGAAGTTGGTAGACATAAGATAAGACTATTTGAACTTTAGGGGTAGGTTTATATGAGTTCATGAGAGTCTATTTCTGTGGTGAGCCTTGAGTCACCATGGGATGTTGGGATATGTGTCTCATGTGTTAGGTTATTACCTTGATCTCATTTTTTCTTATGATCATATAGTTTAAAGAGAGATTATCCTATTTTTTGTTCAATTTATTCTATTTTTAGAAAACATTCTTGAAAGATGTCTTCCCAGGGTTCTATATGAGGTTGAAAATAGAGATTGTCCTCAAGGGAATTCTCCATTGGATCATAATATTTTATATTCTATCATATATGTAGTTCATGTCATGGACTAGAATGTAACGTGGGTTCAAAAACAATATGTTGAAGTGAAACCATAAGCTAAAGAAGATAAGGATCCAGTTTGAGAGCTCCTTCATAAGAAAACCCCATCTTTAAGGGTAAAAATGAACCCTAAGAGGTGGTAGGATAAATTCATTTGATTTATCAAGTATTTTAATTCCTATATACACATGAGCATATCAAGGTGAAATGTGTAATGTTCAATCTTGAGAGACCTAATAAGCGGTGGTGGGATTCTATTGCATAGGAAAACTAGCATGTGCGCTTAGATTGGAAGGGTTTCAAGTCACTCTTTTTTAATATCTATTTCTATAGTCTCTAATGATAGTTAATTATCTAGATTTCCTCTCTTTACTGAAGGGAGAGTTCTTGGTGTCATAGAAAATCAACCATCTTTTCAAAACTAGTTTTCTTCTTCCAGATGTGGCGATGAATGAACTGATGAAAGCTAAAAATACCTACAAGGTTTGTGACTAGACAACTAATAACATGTATACATTCTAAGTATTTCCACATATTCTGACATAGTAGATAGGGATATAGTACAATAAATGGATATGGCAGGAAATATTGGATAATTGAACTCCTTTATTCTACCCAATGGAAGTTTCCATGGAAAGTAATGAAGGAAGAAGACTTGGAATGATAATCATAATGGTGGTGGTGGAATTTATCCATAGTGGGTCTACTATTCTCTATAATAAGTATTCAACAGTGTTACCTTGACTTTATATTAGTGTGGAATGTTAGGTCACAACCTATATTCATTCCTTTCACCTGCAAATATTTATAGTTCTTGTGGAATCTAAGTCCATCTGTAGAGGTTATTCAAATATTTATCTATGATCTATTATGTTCAAAGATGTTTAACTACAAAGGACATTGTGGAATAGTTAGATTCTTCAAATTACACATGGATCTAGCCACAAACCTTAAGATTCCATCACATTTATTCAGTGGTTGAGTTTCCAGTGGGGGTTGATAAGAGCTTGAATACAGTGAGAGGTACCATATTTGATTCATATTTGATTGAAACATTTTTTATATAGGTTTATCACACTTTTTTATATCTTGAAATTTTATTGATATGTTGAGACTTCTTATGAATCTCATTAAATTTGTATTGGAGCTGGATATGCCTCTTTGGAAGAGGATGGATCAGGGTTTTCATTGTACTGCATGTTCACTATTAATAGATGACACAAAGTCAGTCTATGATTTATTAGTTCTTAGTCTAGATCTCTTCGATGTCCTCGTTGGGATGGATTTCCTAGTTACTCATCATGTTGAGATTGATTTTTTCATCATAGTGTTTCATTATTTATGGATTATGGGGGATCTTAGGTGTTCCAAAGAGAGTGCAACCCAAGGTCTGTTCATGCATGTCCATACCACCTAGATATTTGGAGTTTTTATATGCCATTACAATTGAGAAGGATGATTTTTCCTATCATGTTGATCTTCCCATAGTTTTTAGTGACTTCCCTAATGCTTTCCTAGATTAATTCTCTAGTATTCCTCCAAAAAAGGAGGTAGAGTTCTCAATTGACATGGTACTAGTTACACAACTGATCTGATACCTTTTTATCACATGGAGACTCCTGATCTCATTGATTTTAAGATATAGTTGGATGCTCTTCTTGAGAAAGGATTTATTCTTCCCAATTTGTTACCTTGGGTGACTCTCATGATCTTTTCTAATAAAGCCAATGGTTATTTTCTAATAAGGATGATGGTTCTTTTCTTCTTCATGTAGACTACTAAAACTTGAACTAACTATTAAAAATAAGTACACTTTACCCCTTGTGGTTGATCTATTTGATTAGTTAAAGGGTGTGAAGTGGTTTTCAAAAATAAATCTCTGATTAGGATATCATCCACTCAAGGTTTGAGAGTTTGATACCCTGAAGACCACTTTTAGTAGAAAGTTTGTCCATCATGAGTATCATTTAATGGCTTTTGGTCTAACTCATGATCTTATAATTTTTATGGTTTTAAAAACACTACAGGAAAACAAGCGTTTCGTGGCGGTTTAAAAACCACCACGAAATGTGTTAATTTTTTTAGTATTTTTTTTTATTTTTTTGAGGATTAGTGGCGGTTTGGGTAAAACCGCCGCGAAATGAAAAGTAAAAAATAAGAAAAATATGAGAAACCCCGAAATCACTAAAACAACCATAACATTTGATTCGGGCATCCGTTGAAGCGCCATGACCTGCCAAATCGAAGCTCATGAAGAGATATAGAGGCACGTAAATCAAAACTATGAGAAGGTCTAAGGTGTAGAAGATATGAGAGTTATAAGAAAGTTGAAAAAAGTTCTCCAACTTCAAACGACCATAACCTTCGCTACGGGTGTCCGTTTGGGCTCTACCACATATAAAATCGAACCCAGCAGAGAGAGATACACACCAAGACAGCATAAAAAAGATTATTTAGTGTTTTTCAACCCCAAAAACCACTGCAAAGGCCTCCAAAACCCCATTTCTGTCACCGATTTCCCGTCGAACTTGTCTTCAAATGGACCTTACTTTTGATCCGTGTGTTAGTTCAGACTCCTCCACCTACCAGATCATAGTTTGTTCCATGATCTTCAGTTTGACTAGTCACATCACCCACATGGAATTCTGGATCATAAGTTATGGCCTTTTAAGTGGGTATCGGGTTTGTTATGTTTTTCGATGCCTCGTTCCTAACACCTGTTCCCCATCAGCTTTTTTGTAAATGGTCGTAACGTTTGATCCTCCAGTCCATTCCGTCAGTTTCACATATCAGGTTGGAGATCGTTTCAGGATATTTTATTTGAGTAGTCTCGGATCTGAAACAGACTCTCGAATCACAAGTTATCTCCGTTAATGTGGGTCCAATGTTTCTATCACTTTATGACCATTTTGACGGGTTTTAACAGTTTCTCCATTTGTTACTGTTTATTTGTGTTTCCATGACTTGTTATCTTTATCAATGGTTTTTTGTGGGTAATTATGATTATTATGTTGAATTCGTAAGGGGTTTTACAGAGTTGTCATGAGTTTTCATGCGTTCTCATGCTTTCTAATGCTTCATTCTTTATGCTTCTCCATCCATTTTCATGTGTTTTCATGATTTTTCATCCCTTATCACGCCTTTTCATACTTTTTCATGTGTTTAATTTATTATTTATTATTTATAATTTATAATTTATTATTTTTAATATACTTTAATTTATTTATTATCTATTATTTGTTACTGGTTATTTATTATTTATTATTTATATTTATTTGTTATTTGTTATTTGTTATTATTTATTTATTTATTTATTATTTATTTTTATTAATAATAAAAAAATATTATTATTAATAATGCTTGTTACTGGTTATTTATTATTTATTATTTATATTTATTTATTATTTATTATTTATTATTTATTATTTATTATTTGTTATTAATAATATTTTATTTAATATATATTAGATAATATATAATACATATTATATATTATATATTATATATTATATATTATATATTATATATTATATATTATATATTACATATTATATATTATATATTATATATTACATATTATAAATTACATATTATATATTATATATTATATATTATTAATTATTAATTATTGTTTATTGTTTATTATTTATTATTTGTTATTTATGATTTATGATTTATGATTTATGATTTATTATTTATGATTTATGATTTATGATTTATGATTTATGATTTATGATTTATGATTTATGATTTATTATTAATTATTATATATTCATTATTATCTATTATTAATTGTTGTTTATTATTTATTATTTATTATTTATTATTTTATTTATTTATAATTATTAATTCTGTGTTATTTATTATTATTATTAATAATAATAATTATTATTATTTATTATTTATTATTTATATTTATTTATTATAATTTATTTATTATGTGTTATTTATTATTTATTATTTAATATTTTTTTATTTAGTATTTATTATTTATTATTATTTATTATTTGTTATTTGTTATTATTTATTGTTATTTATTTATTATTATTTATTATTTATTATTTATTATTTATTATTTATTTTTTAAAATTTAAAATTTATTATTTGTTTATTATTTTTTATTATTTTTTATTTATCATTATTTATTGTTTATTATTTATTATTTATTATTATTTATTGTTTATTATTTATTATTTATTATTATTTATTATTTATTATTTGTTACTTAATATTTATCGTTTATTATTTGTTTATTATTATTTATTATTATTTATTATTTATTGTTTATTGGTTATTGTTTATTGTTTTTTTATTTATTATTTATTATTTATTATTCATTATTTATTATTTATTATCTGTGTATTATTATTTATTATTTATTATTTCTTGTTATTGTTTATTGTTTATTGTTTATTGTTTATTGTTTATTATTTATTATTTATTATTATTTATTATTTATTATTTATTATTACATATTAGTTATTATTTATTATTTATTATTTATTATTTGTTTATTATTATTTCTTATTGTTTCTTATTATTTATTATTTATTATTATTTATTATTTATTGCCTATTGTTTACTGTTTGTTATTTATTGTTATTTATTTATTATTTATTATTTATTATTTATTATTTATTATTTATTGTTTATTGTTTACTATTTGTTGTTTATTATTTATTTTATAATTATTTTATTATATTATTATTTTAATTTCATAATTTTATTATTTTATTATTTTATTTTCATAATTTTATACTTTTTGTAAATATTATTAAAATTTTTATTTATTTATTATAATAAACAGTAAACAATAATAAATAAATAAATAACTCAATAAATAACTAATAAATCAATAATTATTAATTATTAATTATTAATTATTGCTTATTATTTAATTATTATTGAGTTTATATCTATTAGTTATGTATTATTCATTTTTTCAGTTAGTATATATAAGTATATTAAATTTTGTTAATTAACCCCATAAAGAGTTTGCTGGAGTGGTAAAGTCTTTGGATAATATGCAAGCGGTAAGGGTTCAAATCTCACCAAACACAATATTTCTTAATATTTCATGGGCATGTGCATGGGCATGGGAATGTACATGGGCAAGGGCATGGGCATGGGCATGGGCATGGACATGGGCATGCGCATGGGCATGCGCATGCGCATGGGCATATAAAATATAAAATATGAAATATGAAATATGAAATATGAAATATGAAATATGAAATATGAAATATGAAACATGAAACATGAAACATGAAACATGAAACATGAAACATGAAACATGAAACATGAAACATGAAACATGAAACATGAAACATGAAACATGAAACATGAAACATGAAACATGAAACATGAAACATGAAACATGAAACATGAAACATGAAACATGAAACATGAAACATGAAACATGAAACATGAAACATGAAACATGAAACATGAAACATGAAACATGAAACATGAAACATGAAACATGAAACATGAAACATGAAACATGAAACATGAAACATGAAACATGAAACATGAAACATGAAACATGAAACATGAAACATGAAACATGAAACATGAAACATGAAACATGAAACATGAAACATGAAACATGAAACATGAAACATGAAACATGAAACATGAAACATGAAACATGAAACATGAAACATGAAACATGAAACATGAAACATGAAACATGAAACATGAAACATGAAACATGAAACATGAAACATGAAACATGAAACATGAAACATGAAACATGAAACATGAAACATGAAACATGAAACATGAAACATGAAACATGAAACATGAAACATGAAATATGAAATATGAAAGGAAGAGTGGAAAATTAAAATGATTTTTCCATAGTTTTATATAGACACACTTGAGGATGATTTAGGCATGGTTATTACCAATGTTCAGTTATCATTATATATCCTTTAGTCTATTTGGTCAGGCCACTAGTAGGATGATGAGTTTAGTGGAAACATGGACACCTTATATGGTAGGTATGCCATTAATGGTTGGTCTTTCCCTTATGATGTAACCATTTTCTTCTTGGATTGGTTTTCCATCCCATCATCCTTGAGGGATTATGTGTTTTATTATTGTCATAGTTTTTTATGGACCATTCACCCTATAAATATGATGATGTATTATCAAATGAGATGACATTTATGGTGGCTAGGTATGAAGCACCACATCAGAGATTATGTGTCCCACAATTACACCTATCAGTAGATAAAGGAAGAGAACCTAATGGCTGCGGGTTTTCTCTAGAGTGTTTTAGTGGTAGTGTTGAAATGGGATGAGGTGTCCATGGATTTCACTATGGTATTACCATAGAAACACCAAGGGATGGATAATATATAGTTATATATTTATTTGTTGATGAAATAAAACATTTTATTTCAACCAAGGACATCATGAAGGTTGAAGATCTTGATAAGCTATATGTGCATGAGATTGTGAGGTTGCATGGTGTTTCCTATTCTATTGTATTTGATATGAATCATAGGTTTATGTCCATATTCTATAAGAGTATTTATGTGGTGATGGGGAATCATGTCATATTGAGTAAAACATATCATCTAGAGATGGATTATTAGACCAAGTGTAATATACATATTCTGAGGGATATACTATATGAATGCGTCTTAGATTTCGGTGGATAAGAGGACAACCATCGTCGACTAGAATAGTTCACTTACAATAATAGTTACCAGTAATTGATTATAATAGATCTCTTAAAGGATTTGTATGGTGGCCCATGAAGCTCACCTCATTGTTGGGTAGAGGTGGGAGAGGCCTCTATCATGGGCCAGAGTCTCATTTAAGAGACATTATAACGGATTCAAGATTATGTTGACACTTGGTTACAACCCATAGTCGGTTGAAATCAAATGTAGATCATCAATTTAATCTTTTTGAGTATACCATTGGTGACCAGGTTTTATTAGAAGTTTATCCTTGGTTGGGTCATTGTCATATTTGGAAATAGGGAATGATGAATCTGAGATATATTGTACCATTTTAGATCATTGGGTGGGTTGTATAGGTTGCTTATTTATTAGCATTACCTTCTTAGTTGATGAGTATTCCTAATGTTTTCCACATATATCTACTCAAGAAGTACCAACATGATCCATCCCATGTCTTGAGATGTGGGGATTTTAAGTTAGAGCCATATTTTTCCATTGTAGAGAAACATGTGGATATTATTGATTCCTGTATGAATTTTTTACATGTGAATTATATTATTTTTGTAACGACCTGTAATTTTGAATAAATATTGTTTCCTAATTTTGTGTGTTATTTTATACTCAAAAAAACTGTTTCATTTGAGAACATTACTATAATTAAAATGAGACCGTTGGTTTTCGACTGTTATATGACCATTGGTCAGTATGACCGTTGGAAACTAAATGTTGTGATTATTGTCTCTAAATACAAGTGATCTTGGTTAATTAATATATAAAGGAGATTCTACGGCCTCATCCTGTAGTCTCGGACCAATCGAAGCCCATCTAACAGAAATTGGGAAGGAGGTAGCACCACTGGGCTTTGCTCTGGACCAAACCCAAGCTGAACTTCATCGTGTGAAGCTAGAACAGAATCTCCTTCATGAGAAGTTCAAACTAAAAGAAATTACTACTCGTGCGATGTTGGCTGATCCGTCCTCAGATTCTCTCTCCTTAGAACACCTTACACTTAGGTCCTATGCTGGGGTTATAAGGGGACATGTAAGGAGACTGTAACTAATTTGTGTAATCCTTTGAGATAAATAAAATTGTGTTTTCTTCTTATGGTGAATTTTGAAAATTTTAAAATGTTCAGATAAATGTATGATGTATATTATTGATGAATTTGAAAAAAAAAGATATTTTAAAATATTTTTGTAAACCGTAAATAATTAATGATGTGTAATGATTTTTAAAAAATGGTCTTCTACAAATGTGTTCAGTAATAAATTTGGAGTCTAATAAGATCAACTTAATTTTTGGTAAATAGTAATTTATGAATAGTGATTTTACGCTTAGGATTAGTAATGTGACCAAATGGATTAGTAATATCAGTTAAAAAAGTATTAATATAATATAGGCACCTTGATTAAGTAATGTGATTCAATAAAATAGGTAAATAACCGTTTCAGAAATTATTAGTCAAGTATTAGTTTTTTCGAGTGAATAGTGTTTTTAATTAAAAATTAAATTAAAATTATTTAGAAAATTATTTTTATAAAATGGACTTTATTTTTGAATTCAGAACATTGATATTATGTTAAGGTAATTTTCAGGGATTTTTCTGAAAAAAATGAATTTTTAGTGAATAATGTTTTTATTTAAAAATTAAATTAAAAAAAATTAGAATTTTTTTTTAAAATGGAGTTCATTTTTGAAATCAGAGCATCGATATTTGGTTAAGGTAAAATTTTGGGATTTTTCTGAGAAAGTTGAATTTTCTGTAAATAGTGAAAATACAGTTTTTGAGTTTCGGGTGTTTAAGGACATCATTAAGGATGTAATAATTATGCAATGATTCTGGTAGACTTATGAATATTAATATAAGGTATCATCTTTCCCAAGTGGCCAATACCATGGGAAAATACCATGGGCAATCCCATGGTTTTTCCAATACCACCCATGAGGTGTCCCTTGGCCATTAATGCCTTGTCCCCTCACCTCCCCTATAAATACCAAGCCATTATCTTATCCTTTCTATTAAAAAATCTTCATCAACTAATTTATGGTCTCCTTACCTCCCAAGGAGTCCTCCCAAGGTTCCCTCAAGCCTCCCAAGGTCCCAAACTTCAAGATTTCGAAGTTACACTTCGAGGTAAGGGATCCTACCTCTCTCTTTCTTTCCAAGTACTCTCTTTTATGTCATTTATTTTATGCTCCATATTCTTATTTTGGAGGATGTTCTTTTATATTCATCCTACTGTATTTTTTATTTTCATATTATGAGATACCCCCTATTTCCCTCATCCATTCATTTTAAGAATGTTAAAGTGGCGCCGTTCGGCTGTTGAATGTTTAAGGGATTCTTTCACCCTTCTCATTTTCAAGATCTATTTTCATGTCAAGTATTTCATGTTAATTTTTATTATGTTGGAGTACAATATATATATCTATCATACTGAAATTTTATGTTCATATGATGAGATACCCTATTTTATCTCATCAATTCATTTTTTTGAAGTTTTAAGTGACACCGTTAGGTTACCGAATTTTCATTAGAGAAATATTATTTTTTTTCCTTCCATATTTTTCATTTCATATGGTATGTCTTTCAAATTTAATTACCATGTTATTATATCCTTTATATTCTGTCCCCCTACTGTGTTATGGGTCATTTATGAGTGGGTGACCCATGTCCCCTCTCTTTTCAATGTTTTCTAAAACCCTGTAACATAGTCGTTATGCTGCAGAATTTTTGTCTCAAAATGTCTCTCTCTTTTTCTCAAATTATTTTATTTTATTTAGTGAATACTCAAAGCTCTTTTTTCTACAGGTGTATACACATATATATCAAAATTTTCTATTTTAATTATGGTATTTACATACACAAAACCCTCTTTCCTTTTTCATGGGTTTAAAATGACATAAAGATCATGTCTTAAAAGCAGTTTTTAAAAAATTATGATTATAAAATGAAACCCATTTATTTTATGCTATATGGGTTATTTATGAAATTTTTGATGATGATATATTTGGATCACATGATAATAGAGACAAATTTAAGGGTGCACCCTGATAGTTCTCCAATTCATTGGGTTATGATGTAACCACTAGAGATTACAATTTTAACGATACCTTGGTGAATAACCTTTGTAATTTCAAATGAAACCTTGGGGATGGACCTTGGTGATATATTCATGATTGTCTAAGTTAAATTTTTTATCCACATATTCAAGTTATGAAACATGTTATTTTTATTATGATATTCCTCATGATCTCTTTCTCATGCCTTAATGTTATTTTTCATGACTTTTTGATTATCTCAAGTTCACATGTAAAATGTTTCCCTTGTTTCCCTTACCGGGCCTTTTGCTCACCATTTTATTTGATGTATGCTCCAAGGTTATGAGATGCTATAATGAACTTAAGATGAACAATGAAGAAGCCTTTCAAGTGTTTAAGAATATTTTTTTACGTTGTCATGTAATAAGTTCCTGGTTTCCAAGACACTAAACCTTAAAGATCCTAGGTTTTGTATAATGTAGAGAAAAGTTTATGTAATGAAAAGGGAGGGATTCCAAATTTGGTATCAGAGGTCGGTTTAGTTATTTGTGGAAATTAGGATATGAAAACTTTAGGAATAACCCTATAGAGAAGTTTAAATATAGGAAACCTTCCTGGTATTTTTGTGAGTATTGAGTAAGCGGGTTCTAAAAAAATAAATCCCTGTCTGGATACAAACTAGTAGAGGTGGCTCTAGAACATATTTTCCTAGGAGTGAAAACTATGAAAAGGTGTTTTGGGCTTAACCTGGGGTAAACTGGTGCACGATAATGGTCCTTGCTGCACTCTTGGTTTGACACTCCCGGGGGATATGCTTTGGTAAATTCATAAGCTTTGTATGAACCATTATTAAAGGGACAAAGATAAAATAAAATAAAGATTCACATAAGAATATATGATCTTGGATAGCCTAGATTGAAACCCAGGGGATCACAAGTTAGGGTATAATTTTCTTCTATAATTTTATCCTTCCATTCTTTAAGTTCCCTTTCATGATTATTGGCTAAGAATTTAAGCCCCCTAATTATACTTTCTTTTCTTAGTTAATGGCAGGAAATGGAAGAACATGTCCCAACAACCAATGTGATTTGAATTGTGACGATTGCCCTATTAATATGATAGAGATGACGAGAGATCAAGTTGAACATATTTTGATTATGCCAAACCAGCTATCAAAAATCATAATTAATAATTGGTACCTATTTGAATTCCCAAATTCATCAAGGAAGAAGAAGACGAAGTCTCAAGGATGTTCATCTGATAAAGTTGATAAGGGAAAGAAGACCCTATTTTATTTGTGAAAAAATAGTGGAAAGTGGCACCAAGGGGAATGTCACAAAGGAACTGGGAGATGTTTTAAGTGTGGGGTGATAGGGAATAAAGTATCCAATTGCTTTTAAAAAATGGATAATGTGATTAATAGTGATAAGGTTTGATCTAATGTACCTTATACTTTTTAATTTCGTAAATGTGGAGAAGTTGGACATTATCCAAGGAAATGATCTCTTGGAAGGGATGAGAAGCATGATGAGCATTAACAATCTTCAAGGACCAGGGAACAATGCAAGTCCTATGCTTATATGGATCATGATGTTTTACATGTAACTTCTTCGCAATAATTGTCTATGTCATGTTGTATTCTAGTTCGTGCCCTATGAGCATATCTTTAATGTTTTCTAAGAACATCGAGTCACTACCTAAGATGGTTTTATATCATTAAGGAAAAAATATATTGTTATGTACCAAATGTTGATGTTGTGAAGCTGTTCTTCTTGAAAAAAACGATGATTAGGGGATTAAAATATGATTATTATTTTGGAAGATGTTCACTATTTTGGGAACCCTATATGATCTAGGTAAATAGATTACTACGGTATTTTATTTGAGGAGTAAAGGTTGACTTATATTTTGAAGAATCGATGAATTTAAGGTGAAATTGTAGTAATTTAGGTTACTTATGGAAATGATTAACCTATCTTGGGGAAAATATGTTTAGGTTAGTTACTTTTTTTATAAGATGTTAGGAGTGGTAGATGCTGTTTAGAGATGAATGCTAAAGTTTATCTTGGAAGACTATGTTATCAAATCCTTATTATATTTGGGTTTCAATCTTAGTTTGGTTTATTTTTAGGAATATTAAGGACAATTATTTTTGGAATGGTCTATTATGAACTTTGGGTAGTACCGTGGAACTTTGAATATTTAAAGTAGTTTCCCTTCCTATGGGGTTATTTTTTTTTGAAGAGTTGTTTTATCTTACCATTTCTGTTTTTGGGGTAAATGTTTAAAGAGAGATAGTTAATCTTTTGTGGATTATGTGATTCTCTAGAAGATGATTCTTGTGCTTTGATGAGACCAAGTATTTTTGAATGCTCATCATTTGGAGAAAAGACTAGTCTTAGTAGAAACTTATTAAAGGATGAAACTATACTTGAAGGTAAGTATATTTTATTGTGTTCTTATTCAATGTAGTAAATGACTTACTCAAAATTATTAAAAGGAACATAAAACAAACACGCTATTGGTTTAAGTTTCCTACCGGGTAATGAAAGACTGTTTACACACATCATAAGTTTGTGATTTTCGTGTGGTTAACTTTCTCCTAATCATTTTTTCTATCACTCTCCATCAGAACATGACCCTTTGTTTTCCCTTCCATATCCTTGTTTCCCTACATGGAATCCTAGTATGGGTTAACTCGAGTGACCTTTGTAATTAACTTTCTTTCTTTTAAACTAATAGTTTTACTGAATCCTTTTCCTATGTGGGAATTTCAATGAAATTTCCAAGCCCAATTTTAAAAATTGTGAGGATGCAATTTCTTAAGGGGGAATAATGTAACGACCTGAATTTTTGAATAAATCTTTTTTCCTAATTGTGTGTGTTATTTTATACTCAACAAAACTGTTTCATTCGAGAACATGAGTATAATTAAAATGAGACCGTTAGGTTTCATCTATTATAGGACCATTGGTCAATATGACTGTTGGAAACTAAATTTTGCGATTATTGTCTCTAAATACAAGTGATATTGGTTAATTAATATAGAAAAGAGATTTGATGGCCTCATCCAGTAGTCTCGGGCCAATCGAAGCCCATCTAAAAGAACTTGGGAAAGAGGTAGCACCACTAGGCTTTGCTCTGGACCAAACCCAAGCCGAACTTCATCGTGTGAAGCTAGAACGGAATCGCCTTCGCAAGAAGTTCAAACTGATAGAAATTACTACTCATGCGATGTAGGCCGAGCCATCCTCATATTCTCTCACATTATCACACCTTACACTTAGGTCCTATGCTGGGGTCATAAAGGGAAATGTAAGGAGACCATAACTACTTTGTGTAATCCTTTGAGATAAATAAAATTGTGTTTTCTTCTTATGGTGAATTTTGTAAATTTTCAAATGTCCGGATAAATGTAGGATGTATATTATTGATGAATTTGAAAAAAAGGATATTTTAAAATATTATTGTAAACCTTAAATAATTAATGATGTGTAATGATTTTCAAGAAATGTTCTTCTCCAAATGTGTTCAGTAAAAAACTTGGAGTCTAATAAGATCAACTTAAATTTTGGCAAATAATAATTTATAAAAAGTGATTTTACACTTAGGATTAGTAATGTGACCAAATGGATTAGTAATCTCACTTAAAGAAAGTATTAATATAATATAGGCACCTTGATTAAGTAATTTGATTCAATAAAATAAGTAAATAACTATTTCAGAAATTATTAGTCAAGTACTAGTTTTTTCGGGTGAATAGTGTTTTTTAATTAAAAATTAAATTAAAAATATTTAGAAAATTATTTTTATAAAATGGACTTTATTTTTGAATTCAGAACATCGATATTATGTTAGGGTAATTTTTGGGGATTTTTCTGAAAAAATGAATTTTCAGTGAATAATGTTTTTATTTAAAAATTAAATTAAAATTATTTAGAAAATTATTTTCATAAAATGGAGTTTATTTTTAAAATCATAGAATTGATATTTGGTTATGGTTAAATTTTGGGATTTTTCTGAGAAAGTTGAATTTTCAGTGAATAATGAAAATACAGTTTTTGAGTCTCGGGTGTTTAATGACATCATTAAGGATGTAATAATTATGCAATGATTCTGGTCGACTTAGGAATAGTAAGATAAGGTATTAGGTGTACCAAGTGGGTAATACCATGGGCAAGCCCATGGTTTTTCCAATACCACCCATGAGGTGTCCCTTGGCCATTAATGCCTTGTCCCCTCACCTCCTCTATAAATACCAAGCCATTATCTCATCCTTTCCATTCCAAAATCCTCCTCAACGAAGTTGTGATCTCCTTACCTCCCAAGGAGTCCTCCCAAGGTTCCCTCAAGCCCCCCAAGGTCCCAAAATTCATGATATTTAAGTTACTCTTCAAGGTAAGGGATCCTACCTCTCTCTTTCTTTCCAAGTACTCTCTTTTATGTCATTTCTTTTATGATCCATATTATTTTGTTGGAGTATGTTCTTTTATATTCATCCTACTGTACTTTTATGTTTATATTATGAGATACCCCCTCTTTCCTTTATCCATTCATTTTAAGAATGTTAAAGTGGTGCCGTTGGGCTGCCTAATTTTTAAGAGATTCTTTCACCCTTCTCATTTTCAAGATCTATTTTCATGTCAATTATTTCATGTTCGTTTTTATTATTTTGGGGTATGATTTCTATATCTATCATACTTATATTTTATGTTCATATGATGGGAGACCCTATTTGATCTCATCAATTCATCTATTTTAAGTTTTAAGTGACGCCGTTAGGCTGCCGAATTTTCATAAGAGAAATATTATTTTAGTTTTCCTTCCATGTTTTTCATTTCCTATGGTATGTATTTAAAATTTTAGTAAAATATTTATATATACTTTATATTATATCACCCTACTGTTTTATGGGTTATTTATGAGTGGGTGACCCATGTCCCCTCTCTTTTCAATGTTTTCTAAAACCATGTAACATAACCATTATGCTGCCGAATTTTCATCTCAAAATGTCTCTCTATTTTTCTCAAATTCTTTTATTTTATTAAGTGAATACAAAAAGCTCTTTTTTCTACAGGGTTATTCACATATATATCAAAATTTTCTATTTTAATTCGGGGATTTACATACACGAAACCCACTTTCATTTTTCGTGGGTTTAAAATGACATAAAGATCATGTCTTAAAAGCAGTTTTTAAAACATTATGATTATAAAATAAAACCCATTTCTTTTATGCTATATGGGTTATTTATGAAATTTTTGATGATGATATATGTGTATCACATGATAATAAAGACAAATTTAAGGGTTCTCTCTGATAGTGCTCTAATTCATTGGGTAATGATGTAACCACTAGAGATTACAATTTTTACGATACCTTGGTGAATAATCTTGGTAATTAAAACTGAAACCTTGGGGATGGACCTTGGTGATATGTTCATGATTTTCTAAGTTAAATTTTGTAGCCACATATTCAAGTTATTAAACACATTATTTTTATTATGATATTCCTCATGATCTCTTTCTCATGCCTTAATGTTATTTTTCATGACTTTTTGATGTATCTCAGGTTCACATATAAAATGTTTCCCTTGTTTCCCTTACTGGGCCTTCTGCTCACCATTTTCTTTGATGTATTATCCCAGATTATGAGATGCTGTAATGAACTTGTGATGAACAATGAATAAGACTTTCAAGTGTTTAAGAATAATGTTTTATGTTGTCATGTAATAAGTTCTTGGTTTCCAAGACACTAAACCTTAAAGATCCTAGGTTTTGTATAATTTAGAGAAAAGTTTATGTAATGAAAAAGGTGGGATGCCATAATTTTGGTCAAGTATTATTGTATTATGGATCAGATTCTACTGATACTTAGGAGAGCGATTCATCATTGGGGGAGTGGTGGAATAAATATTTTCTAGAAAATTCTTCTCACTTATGATTTTTGGGGATATAATTTCTTATGGTAGAGAGAATTGTAACATCATAGTAAAGGTACACTATATTTTTAATGTTTAATAGGATGTTCTTCAGGTTTAGTGGTGTCAAAGGTTATCTAGGGTGTTTTTTATAGGACTTGGGATGAGTGATTATTATATGATATGGTTCAATACATGTATCATACATTCATGATGTAAATTAATCCCCATAAGAATCCATGATTCAAGTTCAATATGTGAAAAAATTCATGATGTTAAATTATTTTCATAATTTGAACTTTCACTTCATGATTTTAAGTTGAGGTGACATGTTTTTTGGTATATCATTTATTCCATGAGTTCATATCATCAAATAGTAATTCATGCATTTTATTATCACTGTTACAATGAATTATATGTGTTGAGGGACTGAATCATCTATCATTTAACTTACTCCTCTACCCCCATAAAAATAGGGGCATCTCTTGGAAACTTTGGGTGAGTACAACTCTCCCAGGATTCTCATTTTCATGCTTTGATCTCCAGGTTGGTTGGTTTCTCATTTTTTGTTAAGTGGGACTGCTATCTTATCTTTATATTCATTCTCTTGGAATTGGAAGTGGTTTTATGATTAATACTTGGGATTTGTTGATCATGTGTTGATTCTTCTTTATTCCCTTCTAGATCTATTTTACGCTTGTCTTCCAGAGGTGGGTTCTCATGTTGGTAGTGGTGCACCACATTATAATATTAAGGTATAAGGTGATATAACTTCTCCAAAGACCCTTTTTATTATAGAAATTAGATTTTAAGTTGTGAGAATAAATCCTAAGGACTATGTTCATTTTTCTTGTGTTTCTTTCCTTTAGATGTGTGGAGATTCTATCACAATTAGTATATGACCCATTTTTAGGGTAGGTTGTTCCATATCTAGCCTATGTTGGATGATCCTTTATTTCTATTAATTTATTAAATAATTTTTTATATGATTTTTCATGATTATTAATTGATTTATGTGTGTATGTAAATGGTTTTTTGAAGAAATATAGCTTTCCCCTCATTTTAGTGAAAGAAAATGTATTTTCAAAGCACTGTAAGATGTATAATAAAATCACTTTTCAAAGTATGTTTTTTATGAATAAAGGGTTCTTTTTAATTTTATGTGAAATGTAAAATCCATTTAAAATTTAATTTAGATGCCGCACCTGAGCTCTTTGGGTACTTAGTTAGAATGTGTTATATTTGGCCTTGTCTGTTGGTATTATAATAGGGTTCACTTTCTAGGGTGTTTGGTATTCCTAGATCATAAATGAATTGAATCTAAAAACTAATTAACAGTGTATGGGGTTCAATTTTTAATGTGTTTCTCTATTCCTTAGAATTTGATGCATGGGATATAGGGACCTGAGTTTTCATAATACTTTAATTAAGATAGATTTAAGAGTGACCATACTAGACTAACCTTATGTTATTATTGAAGTGTCTTTTTGTGTGTGTTATATTTATAAAGTTTTGTTTGAATTGAGATGATATTTAATTTTATTGATGAAAATATTTATTTTAATTATTCTTTGAAACTGTTTTACTTGGCTTTGTGAAAGGCTTAGAAAAGGTGAAATATTTAAAATGATTTTGATATAAAAATGTTTAACAAAATATCAAGTCTTATATTCTTTAGATATGATCATATTGGGGTTATTGTGTAGAGAATTGATAATTAACATCTATGTGGGATCATACTGATCCTACTTATCTCACACCATAGACACTCCTTTGGGGGTGTGTAGACCTTGTTTTATCTGATGTTGGAAAGGGAAACGAGCCATAGTGAGGTGCCGTGGTTTATATCAGTTGGGTATGGGTAGTTGGTGGTGACATAGTGGGACCTTTCCCCCATATCACATAAGGTAAATATTTACTATTTTGGGTTTTCCTTTTTATTTTTTAGACAAGTGCTTGGGTTTTTTTAGATACTTTTGGGTTGTATTCCTCCAGTTGGCACTCTCTATTATGTAAATGTTTTATGGTTTTTATTTTTTCATATATTATTCTATGAATATTATTTCCAGTTGGGAAAAAATATTACCTATTTTCTTGATTCCTAGGTGATATTTTCTAGCCCCTAGAGTTCAAGAGCGCTCTTTGGGTCTCACTATGGTCCATTTTAGAGCCTATATGGATGTGTTTTCTAGGCCAAGATTTCACAACCCATCCCAAAGACACCCATGCCATGACTACCCAAGCATGTCTCCTATAGAACAGGGGTTGGTGGCTAACACCAAGTTGGAATATCCCACAAATGGGATGCATTAGCCTAAAGTACATGTACACACATACACACACATCTCCAATCAACAAAATTCTGAAATGTAAAACAACTGAAAGGATGAATGCGTACATCTAATATCCCACAATGGAGTATGATAGTGAATGTACTAGAAAGTAAAAAGATCCAAAAACAATCCCAACACAAAGAGACTGTACACAAGTCTAATAGAAACTATAATGAATCTAACCTTCTTCAAGAGAAAGGACTATGTCAAAGGTATGCTCTCGGAAAAAACCTTGGTTTTCCAAGATCAATCTATGCTCCACCCACTCTTGGTCCTCCTAGGACACCATCAAAAGGGTTGTTGTCTACAAAATACACGACATGTGGATGAAAATCCCATGCAGGGGTTAGTATAACAATACTCAGTAGAACACCTGAAAAACAATAAACAAGAAGCACCATGTAAGTCCACTCAATAAAATATGTAACACTACATAAAATATAGAAGAAGTAAAGAAAAAACCCAGATATACTCAGGGGAGACACCATTCCATCAGTTGGTCATACCCAGATACCATCCATTTAATTTCACTCAAATCATGCTCATTCTTCTAGAAATCACTCCTCGATCTATGATAACAAAAGAGACTCTCGATGAAGAGGTATAGCTCATTTTGGACCCACTCAAAAAAACTCACCGGTTAAGGGAAAATATAATACATAAAGATGGGATCATGCCCCGAACCCTTGGGGGACACCAAAAAACCAAACTGGATTAACCCACCAAACAAAGGGATCATGTTCCAATGATTCCACAAATTCTACCGATGCGACCCACTAGATATAAGATCAACTCCCTTCTCATGGATGTCACATCGATTAGACAAACTCAAACAGGGGTGATAGAGGATCACACTCCAGTATCATAGAGGGATACTATACTTTATCTGAGACTCGGCCTATAGAGGTGATTATAATTTAGTGATGTGGATGTAATGATGCACTAAACCCTCAAGAAAAGGGCTCAGGGAACACAATCAACCTATAATGGTACAAACTAAAATACCACCATTGGACTAAAAAATTTCATATCAACATTAAGGTCTCAATGCTGCATATGACTCATTGATCGAATGCTCCATTTAGGACTTATGGATGTTTTAATGAAACTACCCACAAATTTGTTGGGGGCCTAAATAACTACCTCCGTGGTCGAACGCAAAAGTCGGTCCACCTATAGTATGGACCGTTTGCCTGTGGGTTGAAATCATGGTCAGTCCACCTACCGTACCTAGCCAGCTGCTACAGTAGATCGCCATTTTCAACCGCATGTGGAATGTCTGTAGGGCACTGAACCTGTGAAATCCCTACCTACTGCTTCACCCCACGGTCGACCACACCACACAGTGGGTCCCCATGGTCGATCACAACAACGCTCTAGTGTGGTTGCCTTGGATATGACCTGGGTTTAACCCAGATCTGTCCTGACTCGACCCGCTGCCCGAACCCACCAACCCAACCAGACCATCTGATATTACCAGACCCACTCCACATCCTTTGACATGTCCTCCACTAATGTCTTCTGATGCATCCTCCACTCGCATCCACAACCGTATCCGCCGCCCATGTCCGCCACCTGTGCTCTGCCGCCTGCGCTAGATGTCATCACCATGCTCTACTGTGCACTGCTGCCTACGTCGGCTGCCTCTACAATGTGCTGGTGGTCTATTCTTCCAACCATCATGCCTTCTCCAATTCCCAAAAAAAAAACCGATCAAAGATCCAAGCTCCTCGTGTCCCGATTTACACAGATCCAGCCTCATTTGTAGATTCAACTCGAATTCGGGGATCTGATTGCATTAGAAACCACCTGACAACATTGATATGAGATATTCAAGGTTCCAATGGTGTAGAATGTGAATAATGGAGGGATAATTTCGCAATAATTACGGTTTATCATCATTGGCCAATTGTTCTTGGGAAATGATCATGATAGATGTATTTGTGTTAGAAAACCACTTTAAAACAATCCCAACTTGAAACACGCATGATTTGTGAATAATACTTTCATCGATTAACCCACGTTCATCATATAAATAAAGGACAGGGAATAAAACAATTAAATCAAAATCTCTACTTTGATTTGGATCGATTGCTGATGAAGAACGAAGCTACATCTTTGTCGTTGGTGAGATCCATCAGGATCTGCATTTTTCAATCACTGATTTAAAGTTCCATCGTCGCTTTTTTGAGAGGATTATCTTGATATTTCTTCCCAACATCTCTAGATTATTATAAGGTTGTGAGACTAGCCCTGGATCTCTTAAAAAGGGTTTATTCTTTAAAAAATAAACCTATCACTGCAATGAAAAAATAAAATAAATTTTTCTTAATTTATATTATTCTTTTAAAATTACATAGATGAATTTCCATAACCGACCCATGCCGAAAATTGTTAGATCATTCCGAGGGTAAATCTAATATTCCTAACAGAACAATTTCCTCATATTTCTGATATGGGAACCCATTTAAGAGTTATTCAACTTTCTGAAGAAAAACGCACGTGTGTGCTATAAATATTTTAGTATTTAAAAAAAAATCGAGCACACAGGGAAATGGAATCAAATTCCATCTCAATGAACAGTATTAAAGTCAATCCATATAACATAGAAAAATAATACATGGAAAATCTGATACATTACACGGGTCATGAAACCTTATGTATGGTTATTTTTATATACTTTGTGCATGATAATAGTGTCTTGGTTGATTGAGATGTTTATTTATTGTGCTCACATTTCACTATTTGGTTATATGATGGCGTTTATGCTTATGATTCTTTTAATTCCATGTGTGGGTGTCTTGATCATGTTAATTCAAAGAAGAATTATATTTTTATTTGAATTGTGTTTACTCATGTTTGGAAACATGGTTTGTTTTGGAAAAAATTAATAGAATTTCTAGATGAAAAATGTTTTCATGTGAACATGGTTTTTTAAAATTGAGTTTTCAAACTAGAATTATTGGTTTTCATGTATAATATCCATATATTTATTCATGGTGGTATCCTATGGGGAATTGTGCCTCATACCCTTGATATGACAATGGGTATATGTAGAAATTGTTTTTCTAGACATGAGTAAAGTCATAGGCACCATAAATTTCAATGAATCATCTTGATTCTAGTCATCAAGGATTTTTTATTTTATAGGAAACATGATCTCACAGAGTTTATCTCATGTAGAGTAGTTTTGGTTTTTTATATGGTTGGAATATTGTGTATTGTCGGTGTGTACTGGAGCTATTTTGAAATAGTCTTGTACTGTGTAAATGTTAGAAGGACTACACAGGGTGTTATGATGACCTGCTAAGTTGGTCAACCCAAAGGGATTTGATTGAAATGTTGAGGAGCACTTAACTTAATTAAATAGATTGAAATTTCTTTTATTTTTTCACTTGGGATGAAAAAACATACGCACTATTGAGTAAACCACTTTGTGGTGGAGTAGGAACCATACAAGAAAACCATCATGAAAAAAGGACACCAATCAAAACAAACCAATCAGA